>CM060901.1:1145229633-1146479633 GCA_030737815.1 Allium fistulosum
GAGTAACCATTTATTCTTTTTGATCTGCACAATTTGTCCATTGTGGATTGATTCCTCAACACCCATAAAACATGTTTCCTGCACATCATACAATTTTGGTAGACAACTTGAATTTGAATATCGATTATATGCAGACTCATGAGACAGTGATGATCTGAATATTTCTAAACTAGTATTAACAAGTTTTTCAAACATAGCCATTTTAAAATATTTTTCAAAATTCATATTATGAAACTTTGAAAACCTTGCTCTGATACCAAATGTGAGAAATGCGGATTACGGATCTTAAGGGTAGAATTAACACTGGAAGGGGGGTGAATAGTGTTTTAAGGAATTACTAATTCTTTTTGAGTTTATCTTAATTTGAACACAAATGTATGCAATATTCAGACACAGATATGATCACAGAATCAAACACAGATGCAGATATAAAGTAAAAGCAATAAAGGAAAGAACACATCGAATTTTATACTGGTTCGGAGTTACCCTACATCCAGTCCCGCAACACTAAGTACGGATTTCCTTTCAAAATCAATTCTTACAATTACACCCTCGATTTCAAGGCCACAAGGTACACCGCACCAGATTCACAATCCTCTGGGTAGAGATACATGATTTTACGGGCAACAAGTTCACTCGATTGATTTTCCAGGCTACAATCACACCTTTTCTCGCTCGATTGAATACAAAGAAGTTTATAACTCTGAATAGCACTGGGATCTTGTTAAGATAGTGATAGAGAATCAAACCAGAGATGATCTAGTTAGATTCAATGGTGATTTCGGCAGAGTAATGGTAAAAATGTATATAAAGAAATGTGGAAGAAGAAGAGGAGTGAAATCAGAGAAAATATGATTATAAATTCGTTTAAAACAGCCCCTATTTATAGTAGAACAACAGCCATGTCCATTCGTGAAAGGATATGACGAATAGACACTTCCTTTGAAATTCAAACTTTTGAAATAAACTGTCACCTTGTCGACAAGTGGTCCTTGGGTTTGTCGACAGGCCTAAGTTATTTTTGGTAATTTGTTTTTCTTTGAAAATAACTTCTATCTTGTATTAAAACTATTTTAAACTTTATAAATATACTTAACTATAGTTAAAATACATAAATAAGTATAGAGAATAATATTTTGGTATATATAAAATTTTACTATAATTTTATATTTAAATCTAAGTATAAATATTAAAAGTTAAATATATTATAATTAAAAGATAGTTTAAAACCAAGGATAATTTGATATTGAAAATAAAGATTATTTTGAGGCTAAAAGTATTTTAAAACCAGGATAGGTGTTTTTGATTTAAAAAGGAAGATTTTGAAATCATTTTGAAAACAAGATATAATTTTGTAAAACATTTGAATAAAAGTTAGTGGATACAAAACAATGTTCCACTAGATTTTTCATAGGTTCCATCCTACTTAGGGTTTCATCACTTTAACGGGCTCGAAGTGGATTCCATTCCACGAATAAAATGGATTTTAAGATGTCAGTGCTTTTCTAGGAGTTTTAACAAAATTCCTAACTAAATTACTTATATTGAAATCTTAAACTCTTGATAATTTTGATACTCATGAGTCTTGAATCTTGATATCTTCGATCTTGAGTTCATAAGTTCTTGAATCTCTATACTGTACAGTCTTCATTCTTTGGTACCTGTATATATATCCTGCATATACATATATATCTAAACAATAATGTTAGTATTTATATTTTATAATCTTATTCTAAGGTTGTTGTCATCAAAACCAACTTCTCAGGGACAAATAATAGGATCGTCGCCACCATCCTACATCATTCTGGAATCTCCACCGCGTACACAGTTGTTAAAGTGGTTTTCGGTATCGATAGAGAGTATGCCCATATCCGATCTCGGTCTCTTTAACAACCAAACGTTATTATAACACCGCGATCATTTCAAAATAGTTTATACTTCAAAACCAAAATATCTTTTCCATTTTAAAACCATATCAAAACGATATCATTTCCATTTCAAAAACATATCAATACTATATCATTTCCATTTCAAAAATATTAACTTTCAAAATCATAGTACTTTTAAAGATATAATACTTTCGAAACCAAAACAATTTGAAATAATAATACTTTGGAAATCATAAAACTTTGAAATTCATAACTTTGGAAATCATAATACTTTGAAATCATAACACTTTCCTTCAAACAATTTAGATATTAATAATAGTATATAAAATAAAATAGTTTATAAAATAAAATAATTTATATAAAAATAGTTATAAGTTAAAAAAATTTATATTAAAATAATTAGTATATTTAAAATAGTTTATAAAATAAAAATAGTTTATATAAAATAGTTATAAGTTAAAATAGTTTATAATAAAATAATTTATATTGAAAATGATTTATATTAAAATAGTTTATATTAAAATAATTTATAAAGTTAAATATAAATAGTTTTAGATATAGTTTAAAAATACTTTATATAAAAATAGCTTCCTCAAATTTCACAAATCGATTCAAATCAACTCGAATTCCAAAGTTCAAATTTAATCAAATCTCAAATCATCAATTTCAGCTCGATTCAGTTTCTAAATAAACCATTTCAAATTATCGATTTCAAATACATATTTAAACCATAAAATAAGCCATTTCAATTTCAATATATTTCAAAGCTTTAAATATTCAACATTTCAAAACTAAATTCGATAATTTCATATATATATATATATCAAATTCACTTTACTATTATTTTAGTTTTGAAATATTCACTTAATAAATCCAATATCATTTAAAAGAAACCCTAAATTACAATAAACTAAATATTTCCTTCAATTTATTTAATCTTGAAATATTCATTTAAATCACTTTAAATCAAAAATCAAGTTATAAAATCATATCTTTAGAATTTCAAATTTAATAAATTTCAAATCAAACTTATTTAAGTATAATTCTTAAATAAATATAATTTCAAATCAATTTCAAATTTATCTTTCCAACCTAGATCATTATAAACTCTATATTTGAAAATACAGATATTAAATAAATACTTAAACATATCATATATCAACTTAAATAAAAAAAATTAAAATCAATATTTATTTAAAAGCATATCTTTCCTTTTCAAAGCCATAGAAATCATTTTCAACATATTATATATATAGACCAACGGTGTCTGTATATAATTCTCTACCCTATGGTCAAGTGATACAGATATTTATCATTTATATCCGCAATTTAAATATATACGGGTATATATCATTTCAACCCGCAATCCCAATTCAATGTCAATGAAAATCGCTTGGGTTTATCATTTCACCCATAACGATTTTCTCCTATTCTACAGATCGTGCGGGTATGTATCATTTCAATCCATAGTGAATTCTATACTAACATGGAACTTGCAGAGTGATAACAGATATGATAATAATATAACAATCAGTAACAGGCATATATCATCAGTGATAAATAACAGATAATGGTGTCAGATGTCACAGGTGAACAGATATAGAAAAAGGCATATATATAGCAATGTAAATAACTAACAGCAGCATATTTCAGTTTTCGTTTCAATTGAAATCAAATTTAATAAATATAAGAACGTTAATCGTGAGTGATTGCTCACCTTTCGAGGCTAGAGAGAATAGACAATGGAGTTGAGTTACAACCCAAGCACGAATTCCAAAACGAAGCTAGATTGGCATGATTTCGACGAACGAAGCGGTAAATAGGGATTGACGAAATCAAATCAGAACTAAGTCGATGATGATAAATGGTATAAGTGAACATATATATAACTATATTTAACTATATATATAAACACTTTAAAAATCCATTATTTAAATTAAAACATATATAATAAAAATCAAACACAAATAAGATTCCCATATATAAATTTTCAAATCAATATTCTTAAAACTCAAACATTAAGGATCAAAGATATATATATTATACTTAAAAACATTACCAAAGCAAAAATCTTAAATACAGATGTATAAAACGGCTTTGAAACCAAATGATATAGATATATATAAAAATCCGACAGAATATATTACGCATACATATATACCAACCGTATAAACTGTATAACAACAAATACTATTATTACTTTTATAACATACATAAATTGGCATATCTGTAAGCAAATATATATTTCTTCTTTTTTTTCATCATCTATAACAATACATAGATATATATACATACAAGGTAATATATACCTTAAAGCTGCAATATCCATATATATGTAAAGGAAATAAATAAGTGATATATATATATAAACTGTAAGTTTGGAAACCTGCAATAGAAAACCCAGAATATACACATATATATATATAAACTAAAATAGGTAACATATACTTATGTAACATATATATATATATACTTGCCCAACTCTGTTTATATATATAAGGCAAATGTAAAAACAATATAACATATATATTAAAAATTAAGTATACTTATCTACTGGCAATATATATCTCTACTTATATAAAATGTATAGTATATCATATATAAATCAACAGCCATTGCAACTTTAACCTTCATATACTTGAAAAGCTAACTACCGTATACCGATAAAACTAATACATAAACCAACATATAATATTATTATTATAACATATATATAACCATACTAACATATGTATAGTTGTAATATAAACTAAGTACAATATGTAATGGAACAGCCAATATAGTATATATAGGTTAATATATATTCACCTAAATCAATGTACATAGGAAGAGAAGAGGAAACTCGGCCGAGCTTGGTGGTGGAGCATGACGCGGAGAGCTGGAAGCAGAGGCCGAAGGGTTGGGAACTTGGTGGTGCCAACGATGATAGCGGAGGTCGGTGGAGCTTTGGTGGCCGGTATGCGAGAAGATGGTGGGTTCGGCGATGCTTGTCGGGGCTGTGGGCGGAGGCTTGGGGTTCGGTTACAGATCTAGGTCGGCGGTGGAGGCCGAGATGGTTAGGTACAACAAAAAAAAGGGATGGGTTGCGATGGAGGGGAAGACGTGGCTGATGGTGGCTGTCACGTCTCGACTGGGAAGGTGTAGAAGCGGTGAAACTGCTTTGTTGGAGGTGATTTGGTGGCTAGGCCAGTCATAGGAGGGGTTGCTGCATGGATTGCCAACGTGGGGTGCGGGCTTTGAGATGTTGACGAGATGAGCACGGAAGTAGGTGATGCCGATGGTGAAGCATGGGCCATGGATCTGAGGAAGGAGGAGAAAGAGAGGGGAAAGGAGGTGAGGTCGGATGGGTTTGGGTGTCAGCTTCAACGTGGGCAAGCGGGTTTTCACACGCGACCGAACTGAGGGGATCAGTGTGTAGGAAAATAACAGAGGAGAGATGATGAAAAAGGAAAATGCTTCTGTATTAATTTTTTTTCTTTTCCACTTTCAATTGAAAAACAATGACAGCGATTCAAAGAGAAATAAATATAGAGAATAGTAAAGGGTAGAATGCTGAATTCAGTAATTACGAAAAAGGCTATTGGTTTATAGTTGGATAACGAATAGTCATCGGAAATCCAAAAGACTCGGTTGCGGAACCGATACGCTGAGCGTTCCGCAGATTGTACCGCACACCAGACTCCGAAATACAGAAGTGAATATACCGCAGAGATCAGCACGACGAAAAGATCAAAACGGTATACAGATATCAGTGGTACGATCATCCGATCAAAAGTTGATATCGGTACCAAAATGCTGCTATTTTGTCGAAAATAAGATAAACGAAGCAATAACAGTCAAAATTTGAAGAAACGAAATATGTCGTCTCACTCAGAAGATGATATACAAATTTACTATACAAAAATAGTCATGTTTGAAAAACATTTTATTATCATCAATTCTAACTGATTAAATTTAAAATTAAATCACACAATAAAAATAAACTTCCATATTATCAGATGAAAATTTACCATTTGCTATGTTTTAAATAGATGTATTCCAAATATTAAATTTTTATTTCAAAATTTTATTATTTAAAATTTCACAAAAATTCAGTTAATTAAATAAATAAAACAAATAAAAATTATTAAGAATTTACGGGTCGTTACAAGGATGATGCAAACAAAGCCGCCTATGAAGCATGTGAACAGGCCGTTGTGCTTTGGGGCGAACGGTATGCGGCAACGGCTAAGGTCCGGGTGGTGGAGACTGAGGTCGAGGAGAAAGTCCGAATGGCTGAATCTAGGCTAGAAGCTGATATTGAAGATCTCCTTATTGTTTATAACGCTAACGTCTTGAAGCACAGAAATCTAGCCTGGCTCGAAAATTATCCGATGCATCTACACAACGCCTGGGGCCGATTGGTAGAGGATGAAAAGGCCGCCCACCAAGCTGAATCGATTGATGAGTTCGAGCTTGAAAACCGAGTGTTGAGCGAAGACGAGCAGAAAGTTCTCCACGATGCCATGATTTCATATGAGAAGGAGAAGCTTGGCGCTCAACATTCGGAGGTTGGAGAAGGTTCTGGCGTCGAGCATCATGATATAAGTTCTAAAACTCTTGTGCCGACTCAGTTCGAATCTACACCTGCGGTTGATCCTCAGCCCATTCCTGCTTATAATCCGGATCAACCGCAGATGTCTCCAGCTCGTGAGCAAGTTTCTGAGGTCGTTCAGCTGCCTACAAGTCAAACTGAGGAAGGTACTCTAAACATTCTCTATGCTTGTCCGAAATCGGAATTGTCATCCGAAGTAGTTACTAATAGTTCTTCTTTTGTTTTTGTCTAGTGACTAATGCTACACCGGTCATGCCTCCTACCACTCAAGAATCACATCATATGCAGGAGGCCATTATAACTGAAGCAACCACCACAACGACCACGACACCGACTGATGGAACGCAAGGGAGCATGCTCTTTTTTAACGAGCAGATGATGGAGGAACTCCTCGATCATCACAGCGATCCCTTTGCAGATTTGCCATTCGTTATGGGCGAAAATGCACCGATGACAAGTTCTTCGGCTCCAACTGCGGGAGTTCCTGACGATGCACAAACGCTTCATGAGGAGGAAATTATAGCTGAAATCAATGCTAAAATGGAGGCAGCCGCGCGGGGCAGTTGTTTTGGCGGTGGAATGGCTGGACCTGGTCCGGCTCCTTTGCGAATGATATCTCCGAGAGGAACGGTTATTGAGACGAGCGCGCCTGCCCGACCTCTTCTGTTGATCCTGTCCCTCCGACTCCACCTGGAGGAAGTGTTCCAATACATTTGAGTTCGGAGGAAGATGTTGATATAATGCCCCCTGTTGGAGACCAGCCGCCGAAAGGCAAAGGCTCAAAGAGAAAACTAAGCGGAAGCTC
This sequence comes from Allium fistulosum, assembly GCA_030737815.1. Lineage (NCBI taxonomy): Eukaryota > Viridiplantae > Streptophyta > Magnoliopsida > Asparagales > Amaryllidaceae > Allium > Allium fistulosum. Next base: position 1,145,236,922 of record CM060901.1, read on the forward strand.
TGGCGGGTCCACACCAAAGGGGAAACCAAAGAAGAAGAAAGCATAGACATGCTTCTCTGGTGAAATTTTTGAGTAGATAGGAATCTCTTTTGTTCCTTTTTTGCTAGCCATGTATAGATGCAGGTTCGGCCCCTGCTAGTATAATTTTTTGGATAAACTTGTACTTAGTTTCTTTCTACAAACAGTTGAAATGAAATTCCATTTTGTCTTTAACTCAATTTTCATTTATTTGCTTAAGTTTTTTAACAGTTGAACTCCAGTCTAGTATATTGGTTGAGTTTCGATCTTTGGATTGGATCCAAATTTAGTTGTTAAGTCCTGAAATCACGACTATGGGTGATGACTGAATGTTGAACTAGACTCCGATGCTGCATTGTCTCAATTGGTGATCGACGCTTAATTTTTGCCCCCAATTTTAGGGGCGAATTGTAGAGATCAAGTGGCGATCGCACTTCACTTTCAACTCATCGAGCATAACGTCGTCGAACTAATGTTGGAATAAAGAAATTCGAGTGGTCGAATCGCGTTCGCTCATTTATCGTCGATTGCATCCATACTCCGAGGATTTGCATTCGTACGTCGGCGATCAGACACGCCTGCTTGAGTTTCAAGGATACGTCCACACACCGGGGACCTAGAGTTGTTTTACAGATGGTCAATCCCAATCTAGTTTGTGTTCAAACTTCAATCCACTCTCCGGGGATTTTGAGTTAACGTTTATACTCCACTTCACACTCTGGGAATATGGAGTTGGTATTTATGTCGACACTCCGGTTCACACTCTGGGAATCCGGAGCTAGTTAACATTTATACTCCAGTTCGTGCTCCAGGAACTTGGATTTGTTCGATAGATGGTCAGTCACATCTATTCGGTTTTAGGATTTCGTTCGCACTCCGGGAACGACGAATCTATTAGGATCATGGATGGTCGGTTCACATCCACCCCGAGTTAACAAGTGAGGTCGTTAGATGGATGGATCAATCTTCCTCAAACTTGGTCAAGGTATGGGCGATGTCGCTACGTGGACGGATCCACTCTCTTCGGAACCGTATTTGTAAGTTTATACTCCAGTTCATACTCTGGGAACCTGGAGTTAGTTAAAGGATTGTCGTGTATCAATCCCTTTTTGATTCCAGTGTTTTGTCTTGTCCCCGAGCTCGGGTTTCACTTAGCAAGTGACCGGTCATATCACAATCACTCCATATTTGAATAAATTCCACCGTATGATGGAACTTAGCTCTCCGTGCATAGTGATGGTCATATGAAGTATTTCAAGTAAATCACAGCTCTGGCTCGAAGAGATTGCACTTTATTGCTGAAATAAGAAAATACGGCAAAATCAGTTGCCTTATTACAAATTCAAATTTCGAAGTGCATAAACAAATTGCAAATGAAAAATAGACTAAATAAATAAACAGAGCATGTTATGTGTAGTAGCGACAAAGACTCTCGCTGTTCCAGGCTCTCGGAATAGTGAGACCATCAACGGTCGATAATTTGAATGTGCCATCTCCGAGCTTTCGTTCAATAACATATGGCCCTTCCCAAGTTGGCTTCATATGTGAAGGGACCGGATAAATTCTTTTTAAGGACGAGATCGCCGAGTTCAGAGGTTTAGGGGGCGGACCTTGGCATTATATAATCGGGTGACTTGACCTTGGTATGCGGCTGCCCTCAAATCAGCCTCTTCATGCTTCTCATCCAATAAATCCAAGGATTCGGCAAGCAATATAGCATTTGTCTTCGAATCATAGTAAGTCACGCGATGAGAAGGCACTTCTAATTCGACTGGAATAACAGCTTCTGAACCATAAGAAAGAGAAAACGGATTGTGGCCGATCGCAGACTTGTGGGTTGTTCGGTACGCGCATAAGTCCATTGAAAGTTCATCGACCCATTTGCCCCTGGCTTTTTCTAGTCATTTCTTTAGAATAGACTTTATAACTTTATTAACAGCTTCGACCTGTCCATTCGCTTGAGGGTGTGCGACTGTGGAGAATTTCTTCTGGATGTGGAATCGTTGACAGAAATCCTTAAATTCAGCACTGTCGAACTGGGTCCCGTTATCAGTGATGATAGTATGTGGGAGACCAAATTGGCAGATGATGTTGCGCACCACAAAGTTGATCACCTTCTTCATTGTGATTGTAGCGAGGGGTTTTGCATCCGCCCACTTGGTAAAGTAATCAACTGCTACGATGGCGTACTTCGCACCACCTTTGGCTAGAGGTAGAGAGCCAATAATGTCAATGCCCCATACTGCAAACGGCCATGGACTGACCATTTGAGTTATTTCGGTAGGTGGGCCCCTTTGAATCCGAGCATGCTTCTAGCATTTGTCGCCCTTTCTGGCGTAATCTGATGCATCACGATTTACGGTTGGCTAGTAGTATCCATATCTGAGCACTTTCTTGGCAAGGGCTTGCCCCCCGTTGTGATCGCCACATTCTCCTTCATGCACATCATACAATACATGTTTGATTTCGTTGTGAGCGATACACCGGAGTAAGGGAATAGAGTATCCTCTTCTATACATAACTTTGTTTTGAATAGTGAACCGTGAGGCTTTTCGAAGAATCTGTCTCTTTTCACGCCTGCGCTCTGGCAAGGTTCCGTGCTCAAGATAATTTCTGAACGGAGTCATCCAAGACTCCTTATCGTGAACAACCTCAAATATCCAATCCGTCTCCATCCGGTCGATGCTCGGGGAAGCTAATGTCTCCACGGGAACGAGTCCCATTTGTTGTGCCTTGCCTGTGCTGGCTAACTTTGCTAATGAATCGGCTTTTTGATTGCGCTCTCGGGGAATGCAGTAGATGGCATAGTAATCGAACTGATTTAATATTTCTTGAACCCGAGCATGGTAAGCAGCCAGTCTTCGGTCCTTGGCCTGGTATTCCCCCCGAACTTGACACACGGCCAATTGTGAATCATAATAAATCTCCACAGCAATGATTTTCAAATCTCTAGCAAGCCTGAATCCGGCAAGTAGGGCTTTATTGTTGGTCGCGCGAAAATCAAACTTTAAAGCATAGCATATAGATCGACCTTCAGGAGTTTCAAGCACAACTCCTGCACTGGAGCAGCGGTCATTAGATGGACAATCAGTATGCAGCTTCCAAATATACTTGGGAGATTCGCTTGTCTCGGGCAAGTCCTCTGGGATGGTAAATTCAGCTATGAAATCTGCTAGGACTTGTCCTTGAGTGGCTCGCCTTAGAGTGTAAGTAATGTCAAACTGACTTAACTCGATATTCCATTTGAGTAACTTACCAAACGTCTCAGGCCACGTAAGGACCTTTCGTAACGGCTGGTCGGTGTAAACGGTGATTGGATAAGCCTAGAAATACGGACGGAGCTTCCTCGAGGCAATAACAAGACAATAAGCCAATTTCTCTAACTTCGGATAATTTCTCTCAACTTCGGTTAGTCGCTTGCTTATGTAGTAGACCAGGTTTTGTATTCGGTCTTCCTCCCGAATTAGGGCAGCACCGATTGCGTTTTATGATACCGCCAAGTAAATGTACAATTTCTCGTGATCGATAGGCTTTGAAAAAACTGGCGGTGTGGAGAGATGTTGAACTAGTGCTCGGAATGCACCCTCACATTCCGTAGTTCATTCAAAGTTTCGCTTTCCTTTTCGGATTAGATCGAAGAAAGGAATGCATTTGTCAGTAGACTTTGAAATGAACCTGCTCAGTGCTGCTACTTTCCAGTTGAGACTTTGGACTTGCTTTATAGTTTTCGGGATTTTGAAATTTCTGATCGCCCAGATCTTTTCAGGATTGGCTTCGATTCCTCGAGTGTTGACGATAAACCCAAGGAATTTTCCGGATGCGACCTCGAAATGACATTGCAACGGGTTGAGCTTCATTCTGTATTCTCGGAGGATATTAAACATTGACTCCAGGTCTCTGATGTAATCAATGGAAAATCGTGACTTGACTAGAATGTCGTCCACATACACCTCCATAGTTTTTCCAATCTGGTTAGCGAACCTTCGATTAACTAACCATTGATAAGTTGCCCCAGCATTCTTGAGTCCAAAGGGCATAACTTTATAGCAATAGAGTCCCATATTGGTTACGAAGCTGGTATGCTCCTTGTCGGGCAAGTGCATGGGTATTTGATTATAGCCAGCGTATGCATCCATGAAGGATAAAATTTCATGTCCAACCGTCGAGTCTACAAGTTGATCAATTCGAGGAAGTGGAAAACTGTCTTTAGGGCAAGCTTTATTCTACTCTGAGTAGTCAACACATGTTCTCCATTTCCCATTCGGCTTTTGGACAAGTACAGGATTGGATACCCATTTCGGGTATAATGCATCTCGAATGAATCCATTCGTTTTAAGCTTATCTACCTCTTCTTTAAGGGCGACAGATCTCTCTGGATCCATACCACGCCTTTTTTGCTTGACCGTGACGTGCCGTGGGTCAATATTCAGTGTGTGGCTCGCGATGTCCGGTAAAATCCCACACATATCAGAGTGCATCCTGGCAAACACATCAAGGTTTACCCGGAGAAATTCAACCAATTCCTCTTGCATTTGTTGGCTTAGCTGAGATCCAATCTTTATCATTCTTGAATCGTTATTATCTTTGATTGGAACATCGATCGTCAGTTCGGCCGGAGAAGCTTGACTGTCTTTACTTTCGTCTTCACTTTCGGTATCTCTCAGGTCAAGATCTCATTGGAATTGGTTGGGGTGCCCGGGCCTGGGCCCAGGCGTTAATTGTCAATTATCAGCAAAGCGGACGCAGAGAGATTCCACTACGCCCTTCCCATTCTCTTTTCGATGCGCGTCGCGCGACTCAGCAACATAACAGGCTCGTCCTGCGACCTGATCCCCTTGAACAACTTTGACACCATTGTCGGTAAGGAATTGCAAAGTCAAACACCATGGTGTGATGGCAGCCCTGAACTCAGCTAGGGCTGGTCTGCCCAAGAAAGCATTATATGGCGAGTTTATATCCAAAACAACAAACTGCAGTATCCGGACTCTCCGACGTTCACCAATTCCTAACTCCATTGGCAATTCCACCAATCCAGTGGGTATAGTTGCACTCCTGTTGAAGCCATGAATACAAGACTGGCATGGCTTCATGTCTTTAGTCTCCATTCTCATCTGGTCATAGGCTCGTTTAAACAAGATGTTCACCGAACTTCCGCTATCTACCAAGATCCTCTTCATCCAAGTAGGACCTACTTGAGCTGATATAACAAGCGGATCAATAGTGGGGGCTTCGATCCTGTCGGCATCCCGACCTCGAAATATGATGTCATCTGCCATCGTTTTTTTGTTGCTTGGCCGGAGCCCCATCTTCGGAATTACTACAACATTCAAAGTCTGCATGCCTAATAGAGCTGGCATACGACTCCATTTCCTTCCAGCTTCGGTCTGCTGGATGAGGACCACCACTAACAGTGTTCATCACCACCCTTCCGCCAGCATGAGCGGGTTCTTCCTATCTAGCCGGATTCGGTACATGATGTTGATTCGATGGGCCCGCACCTCCAGACTGTTGCGCCCGCACAAATTGTTCTAACTTTCTCTCTCTTATCAATTTTCGATGAGATCCTGCAAGTGACGGCATTCATTTGTGTTATGGCATAGCTTTCGTGGAATCTGCAAAACTTCCCCGTTTGAATTTTCTTCTCCGATGACTGTTTCGAAGCAGGCTTCCTGTACTGAATGGTATTGCAGGTTTGTAGATATACATTCTCCAGTGACATATTCATAGGAGTATAATTATCAAACATAGGAGCTCTATGTCGTGGACCACGGTTCTGATCCCGTTTTCTATTTTGGTTACCATTGCCTTTTTGTTGATCTTGTTTATTCTGAATGTTCAATTGCACTTTTTCGGAGCTCTCCCCGGATTTTTTAACAGCAATATTACTCTGAATTCCTTCCACACTCGGCCCCGCATCATCCTTCTTCCTAGACTGTTTCGCATCCTTCCTTTTCAAGAATTGGGCTGCCTTGGAATAGAAACGGTCCAATGTTGTAGGGGGTTTTTCGGCCAACTAGTTGCCGAACTCAGAATTAGGCTCAATCCCCTTAGTCAATGCCATAAGGATAGAGTTATAATTTGAGTGACACTAGATAAAGTATTAACATCCTTACGAAATTGTCTTGCGACATGCATACGGAATTGTTCAATAAACTTTGTCGCTAGCTGATCAAAACATGAGATAGATCAAGGTGGCAGTTGGGTAAACCATATAGTTGCTATTCCCCCTAGAGAGATCGGGAAGCTTCGACACTTAACTGCGTCATCAGCTCGCGCAGCATTCATCAACCACTCATATTTTAAGATATGTTGATTAGGATCTGAGCTCCCTTCGTAAATGGGTAAAGTCAGCATCCTGAATTGCCGAGGTGGTTCAGCATAGAGTATCTCATCAGTAAAAGAGGTATGATTCTGGGAGATTCCCCAGTCGTCATTGCTAAGACCCTGACTTTCACGGATCATTTGATGGATCATTGCTGGCAGGTCGGGCATCCGAACATTTTGAGCAGGTTGGGTCAAGGTGTGGTTGGGTTCCACAATGAGAGGAGGGGCCGGTCGCTGTTGACGGTCCATGTCTCGCCTCCTTGGTTCTATGTCTTCGGGGACGTAAGGTTCAGGAGTATGGTTGTGTTGATGGTGGGTTGGATCCATTCGGTTCCGAGCGTCAACTCCTGGCTCAGTAGCAGTGGTAGAAGTGCGATTGTCGGTGACATAATGAGGAGCAGTACCTCCTTGGGAGGTGGGTCCAGACTGATGGCTGGTTGACGGACCGACTCTCGGTTGCCCAACATTCAATGTATGTTGATGCCCAGTGGCTTGTGTGTAACTTCCGTCCAGTCGCAGGTGCGTGGATCTATGATGATAATCAGAAGAGGCTGAACTTTCAGTGGATGAATAGGAAGCCTGATCCTTCCTGGATCTCCTTCGTCATTGACAGTTCAGTTGGTTGGTTGGTTCCGCATTAGCAGGGAGCAGTTGGCGGCTTTGGGTCAATTCTTGCATTAACATCTGAAATTCTTCCCTGGTGATAGGGCCTTGCGGATCTGATGGTCTGGCAGCATTCTGGTCGACTGGAAGTGGTTGTACGGGATTCTGTCTGTCCCGTCCTTTTGGATCTGCAGCTGTAGAAGTAGTCCTTGTATTAACCATGATGAGTAGTGAAGCTCTTTCCTAGACTTGATGCAAATCTGAATAGGATGGAAGAACTCTAGTCTTTGAGATTTGGATCTTCTTCTTAGATTTGTGCAATCCGATATTGATAGTAGATCCAACGAGCAGGAGAAAAACTGTGTTTTCTCAATGCAAGTACCAAAGTGTTTGTACCAAAATTGGGCACAACACTCTTCGGAAGTATTTGAAGAGATAAAATGAAGAAGTTAAATGAAAAAAGAGGGTTATTTAACAAACACTTCAAAAACAAACAAGAAAGTACGCAGAAACACAGGGATTTAGAGTGGTTCAGTGTGTTGCCTACATCCACTATGAAATGATTGACTTTTATTAACATTTCCTTGCTAGTTACAATGGATTACAATAGTAAATCTCGAATACAATAGTGAAATTCGAATACAATGGTGAATTCGGCAGAGTCTGGACGTCAAAGAGCCAAAAGATCCCTTTTCTGTAGGTTCTGGGCTGCTATTTATAGGCGTAGGTTGCAAATATCTCGCTCAAATCTTGGGAGACCTCTTTTGGCACGTGGGAGGGCCCACGCGATCGATCCCATGTGATTTGCACTCGGTCCGTGATCGATACGAACGAATTCCGTATTGATCAAGATTTGACCCAATCGAGTCAAAATTTAGCATGAACATTCTTTAGGTTGTACGCAAGCTTCTGTGAAAATTTGGTGGCATTTGGACTTGTAGGTTGTGAATTATGATTGATGCAAGTTTGTACTTTTCAAAGGCTGCCTCCTTCGTATCGATGCCATTCGTATCGATGATTTTGCATCGATGATTCTGCACGTGATGCCGGTTGACGTGGCGCTTGTTTCTAGGATCGATCCACATTTCATGCCAAATTGATCGAGTCTTTCCAATGTTTACGCCTCGTACGTATCGATCTGACTTGGCCTTGTTCGCATCGATCGGCTATGCCTCATTTCGTATCGATTCTGTGTATTCCATTCGCATCGATGCTTTGTGTTTTATTTTGTATCGATGAGAAGCATCGGTTTCGTATCGATCACTTAAAGGCCACTTCGTATCGATGGATGGGCGATTTGTTCGTATCGACCACAGAGTAGCTACTTTCGTATCGATGGGAGATATTAATTCCGTATCGACCTATGGTGGATCGATACGAATTATGCCGAAGACAGATCAATACGAAATAGACTCCCAGTGTTATCTACTGATGGATACGAAGTAGGCAGTCACGGATGGATACGAAGTGGACGTTGGTTGATCGATACAAATAAGACGGAGGTGATCGATGCGAAGCGGTATGAAGAAAGATGGATACGAAGAACACTACTCTCCTGATCGATACGTTACCATTTGCATATGATGGATTCGAACCAGATCGATACGAAGGAAGATTTTCTCTGGTTGTTTGATGGATACGAACAAGGTGATTACTTGAATTGCATCGATCATATCTTGAGCATACGAACTCGGATTGACTTGAAATTTGGAACGTTGGCTATCATAGCTTTGCTTGTCATGTCTTGTCAATTATAGCTCGATCCGAACTCAGACAAAATTCATCGATATCCATAGTGAGCCTGCGTATAACCGATCTTCGAGATGGAATGTCTTCGGTTTCCAGTTAAGTTCTTGGTATCACGGCCTTGCCAAAAGGCGGGAAAACAACAATATTGTGTCAATTTAACTTGTTCAAGTGTTTAGAAAATCCTTATCGATAACGTTGATCAGGCATATCGACCAGAATTCTTAAGCCACTCAATAGGTCAAACAACACAATATAAAACATTTTTATCCACTAACAAATACACACTCATCTATATATTACACTCAGACTCATTCTAAGGCACTACTGACCCTATCTATAATGAGTTTACCCCACCAAAGCCTAGGTGTTCGCTCAACCTGGCTCTGATACCAAATGTAACGAACGTAGGCTTTTCAACCATCCGTCACTGATGATCGATAAGCTTTTCAACCATCCTAGCACCACCGTGGCATTAAATTGGTACCTCAAATCTGCTTTTACGACTAGCCTTGCGACTGTAAGCACCTAGCAAACCAACCCATCAAGGCCTTATACTACCTCTCTAAGACGTGTAGGGGTAAGACTCTCTTGCTCGCCACCAAACAGAAATCGAGAACCTCTATCATGTTAATCCAACCAATAGAAACAGATCTGATCTCGGTCTCTTTGAAACAACATTCGATAGTTTTCGGTAAACTCAACCCTAGTTCTTTGGGAAATAAATAGTCAAAGATAAGAGCGGAGATCACATACTAACCGTTAGTGGATGGACTTCCTTATCATTAGTCCTAGGAGAACAAAATGAGATTTATACGCATAGTACAGCATCATCGTAGATGACTATGCTATATAACTCACGTGTTTCTCCTAGATATTTCTAGAGTTGCATTTTGGGTCCATATTTGATAGTCGGTTATTTAACTATCAAATAAACAAACAACAACCAATTCCATTTGAGATTTATTTATCCATAGCAACCACTAAGCCTCAAAACAAATCTTTATTTAATAAATATCTTTCAAAAACATTTATCTAAAACATTCATATACTTATCTCTCTGCCATAAGTATATACATAAAACAATTGTCAATAATTTCTTACTTCCAAATCATGTTTAAAAGGATTAAACAAATGTTGTTTAAATTGGAGGTAAGGACTACCCTAAATACTATTCCCTCTGTGTTAAGTGTGGAACAGATGTTCCATACCACCATTTTTAAAAGGTAAATTTTAGGGAAACCCAGATCTCAAATTTTTTTATACTTCTTTAGATAAATCCTTTTAAACAAATCTATTTCATTTATGAAATCCCTTTTACTTGAAATCCAAATCCATTTCGAAATGCTTTTCAAATCCCAAATTCATTTATAAAACCTTTTTGTAATTATTCAAAATCATTTATATAAATTACTTTTATAGATATCCAACTTTTCATATAAATTTCTTCTAAATATCCAAACCTTTTTATAACTCCCTTTATGAATATCAAAATAATTTTCTAAAAATCCTTTTATAAATACCCCAAAATCATTAATAAAACTTCTTTATCAACCTTTCTTGTTTAAAAAACTTCCTAAATACCCTTAATCAAATTAGCTTCCTTTAATAAGCAATCCATTTTTATAAATCTCCCTTATTTATGAAATCCTCTTTACTTCAAAACTCAAATCCATTTACCCAAACACTTTATAAATTTCCAAATTCCTTTGAATATCTTATTCAAAATGCAATAACTTTGAAACCATTTCAAAAGAAAATGAAATATTTATCCTTACAAAAACATATGGAGGCTTAGCGACCACAATGGTGCTTTTAATTTGATTTTAACTTATCCAGTTTAACATGGTACCACATAACAATAGGTATATAAGGGATCAACACATAACAATCAATCAACTTAAGTAAATGTCTAAGTTAATTGTAATAGCATAATGGTGTTTTGTTCAGCTAATAGATGACATTTAGTTTTTCCTTATCGTATGGGGTTAAGGGCAAGCGACACAGAAATCCCTAGGTTTAAAACAAATTTGAAAAGAAAACAGTTTAAAACAAAACTGATTACTTAAACTCAAAGCGATTTAAAAAATAAATTAAAACCCTAGTAAATGAGAATAAAATCTTTGTTAAATGGTAATTAAACTCTAATTAAAGGTAATTAAACCTTAATTAAACCTTATTAAAACATAATTAACTTTAATCAAAGATTAATTAAATAAACTCCTTTTTAAAATAATAAATAATAAATAATTATCTTAAATAAATAATTAAATAATAATTAATTAATCCTTAATTAATAATTAAATAAAAATTAACTTTAATTAAGTAACAAATCATGATTAACTTAATTGATTAACATTTGAATATAAATACTAATATTAATGATTATGTACCAATTACCTTTATTAATTAATTAATCAATTAAAGAATCATTAAATAAATGAATAATTAAATAATTAAACAATTGTTCTCTAATTAATTTATTAAAGTTAGAAAACGTTTCTAAATAGATTTCTAAGTGAAAACAAGTTTGGATTAGAAAACTGGTTATAATTTTCTAATGGACCCATAATTTCAAAACTTGAAAATTTTGGTTTTCTAACTTTTAAAACTTCCCTTTTGAACTCTTATCCTCTTTGAAACATGAAAATAAACTTTGAAAACAAAATCAAAGTTTTAAACTTCAAAACTTTTCGATTTGAAACTAAAATCATACTTTTGACAAAAAGCGGACGTCGCTTTTGGTTAGCGAATCACTACCTTTGTGTACTGAACCCACATACAACACATACGATATTCAATCACAATGCCACATCATAACATTATAGCACACTCACAAGAAAGAATATTACTTCATAAATACTAACTAACTTTTCCAATATTCAAGGTAAAATCTTTATCACCTACTCAAACTTTGACATAAGAAATCAACTCTAAATCAACATATATGCATGCATACACAACATATAACATTACAATATACTTAAGAAACACTTTAACTCATAAATTTTACAACTTTAAAAAGTTAGCAACTTAAGTTTTAGAAACACAAACTTTACTCACCAAACTTTCACTAAAACTTCAATTCGACCTAGATCTTGGTATTAACTTGCAAATGAGAAGACTTTAGATGCCTTTACACCTAAATTAGGCTTGGCTATGCATGTTTTTAGGCTCGACCATGCATGTTTTAGAGGTGTTGGGGTTTGATTTGCGAAGAGAAGAGGTTTAGAAGTGAATGGAAGTTGTTTAGTTATATTTTTACACTATTTTCTCTATCTTTTCTCCTAGGAATTTGGAGATGGAAGCCATTGAAATAAATGAAGATAAGAAGACGGTTTTGACATGAGAATGTAAATGAAAAACAAAGAAGAGGATGTAGGAATGAGAGGGGTATTTATAGGCTTATGAATTCATTAAAAAATGTAGAGTTACTTAATAAAATAATACATACATGCATGCATGCACCCATACCTCCCCTCTCCCTCACATATACACGTTACCCCCCAGGCCATGTTGTAGGGTACTTAAGGTATAACATGACATTTGCATACATATAAGTTTGTTTATATGTATATATATATGTCTTTCGTAACATAATTTGTCACATCCATTTTTATGCTTAATTAAATATGTGTTAGTATGTAAATAAGAGTGTTTTATTATAATTAATCCTATCATATATAAATATGTACATGTTGCACCAAGTGTGCACAACGTTCCCGATGACTTTCGGGTGTCGAAAAGTCAAAATTTTGGAAAACGTTCTTCGGTCACATTTTCTATTTTTATTTAAATACCTATATTGGTAAACAAATTTTGAAAACTATTTTATTATTGATTATATAAAATATATTTAAATAGCCTATTTCAAAGTGGAAAAATCCTAGGTCGTTATAAATCTATTTTACCATAATTTGTTATTATTTGAAAGATTTATATTTTAATTATAAAACCTTTTATTTGAATATTTAAAATTTATTGAATATGCGCAAACAAGGCGGTAAAATTCTAGGTCGTTACAATACCCTACCAAAGCCAAGGTTCTCACTTAACCTTCAGCTCTGATACCAAATGTAACGTACCACCTTTTCGACCATCGAAAGTCGGCACCAAATACATCTACGATATTCCAATTCCGAACATCCAATCGTCAAAAATGCATATTGTTAGGGTAAAATAAAAAGAAAAGAACAGGGGAAAATGAATCTTACGGTGGAAATGACAATATGTAATATAACAAAGACAGTATAAATTGTCACTCTAAGATACAAGGTGCATCAGAGTTAAAAACAAACCTTATCAACTAGACAGTTATAAAATCACGACCTTACAATTGCTGATATGTATACAATATAATATGTCGAAAAATAAAATACCATGACAGGTGAAACTCTACCTCTTCTCCAAGAGCCCCATATCACCAAAGCCATCCTAGAAAAATACTCGGCTTGACCCGAGCACTACAATAAAATAACAAATAGGCCAGTCTGGAAAACTAGCATGAGAAAACTCAAGAAATATGGTAGACATATGATAATTGGTGGGGCCATGCCATCAAACACGAAATGGGGTTTCACCACACCAGACAGAATCCATGCATAAGAGAATGAACAAACAACAAAAACAAATCAAAACATAAAGATGGACACATGTAAGAACAAATCTGTGACGCCCCACCTCTATACCCACGCTAGCCAAGAACACTACGGAGTAATGCTGTCAACTAGCACGGAGAATAAGGCTGTTGAGGAGCGACCATCTATGTAATTTCTTTGTGCGAGCGCCGATATGTCGGATAGTATAGCATGCATTTCGTTTAAGGAGGAAATCCGAAATACCGATACAAACTCAAAGCTATCACACAGTGGCTATATATAATCTTCGGAAACAAATATAGAAATAATCATAACACAAATCAGTCACAGACATCCATATCACAAAGGCGGAAGAAGATATGAATATAACACATAAAAGTGTACATCAGAGTAGTGGTCAGAAAGATCCACGATAATACAAAAGAATAGCAACATGTGCTATACAAAAGAATACATCTATGAGTCGATATCTCAAATGTATACAACAAAAACTACTAGTCTAAGTAGTTTGCCAAAAGTAAGAGTAATAGATCCCTGGAGAGAAGTCAAACAGAAGCACCTGTAACATCTCGGTCTGACCCGAGTATTATTTCATAAGAAAATAATAAACGGATCAGTCTAGCTATAAATATCAGATGACATGATATAGAATAAGAGATATGGCATAAACATATAATAACCATAATGGCATACTACTATAAGTATGTAAATGATAATCAACAAGAGATTAATCAATATCACAAGAATCTTCTCAAAGATCCAAATCCACAAAAAGGTAATGACACACGAATTCACCAATGCACAAAAATTGATAAAACATATCAATGAAAATCACAAAAATTGGTGAAGCACAAATTCCAAAAATCAACACACGAAATCCAAAAATCACAAAAAGGGGGGGAGGCCTATCACACGAACGGGAGCATGAAAGCTCACCAACATATGTATCACACGAACGAGATGCTATCTCATGGAAGCTAACCATTTAATTTTTGAACACACGAACGGCCCGAAGACCTTTGAACACACGAACGGCCCGAAGACCATGGGGCGCTACCCCACATATGTGAGTAGAAACATCACACAAACGGGGTCTAGTATCCCTCGCAAACAAAGAGACATCGCTCAATCGCTAGTCTAAATCACAAAAATGATCGTCATGATCATCAAGAAGTGTCAATTACACTAAGCTAGTAAATATATGAGTTTAGCTTCATGTCCCATAACCACTAGCTTAACTTAAATATTTACGAACAAACTGTAGATCTTTACTAGGAAATTGTCACAAAAGGTTAAATCGAACAAGTCCAAGAATTAACCGACGAAGTAAACGCAAGCGTTTCATACCACCTGTTTTACTAAGCCATTTAATTAGATTTCTCATCCGAGTGAGATAAAGGTTTGGATATACTAATAGATTGGAAAACGGTTTTATAAACGAGTTTGGTATTGAAAATAGAGTTGAAATCGTTTTGATGAAAGAGTTTTGATATTTACTACTAGTATTGAAACCTTTATATTTTTAAAGTGACAAATCACAAAAATGATTGTAGAACAATCAATCACCAAAATTCACATTCAAAGACGTGAATAAAATCCAAAGAAATTGATAACGAATCCACCAAAATGGATATTCCCAAAAATCACGAAGAAAATGTCATCAAAGCAGATAATAAATGATAACAATAAAAAGAGAATCAACATGAATCGATTAAAGTTGGAAATTCAAGCTCAATAGGCAAATAGGCAAAAGACTGCAGATTCAGACGTCTGAATCTGGAAAATAAAATATTTTCCAGAACAGAATTCAGACGTCTGAATACTTGATTTCAGACGTCCGAAATAGGCACTTTTTGGCCTATTTCCTTTCTGGTTCAAAACGAACCAATTCAGACGTCTGAAACGATAGATTCAGACGTCTGAATCTGGGAATAAAATTCTTCCTAGTAATAATATTCAGACGTCTGAATCTAACGTTTCAGACGTCTGAAACTGGGGTTCAGGGCATTCCTTGAACCTAGACCAAAAATGGCCAAATGAATACCAGAAGCGATCGATCGAGCGACAACGACTAAGGATTTACGCCAAGCGACAATCCAGCCTTAACGGCTCTTCGACACGCCTCAAATTTCAATGTCCAAATATCCATAAAAGGATTTTCATAGATTTTGATTTCAAAACACCAAAAATTGGAATATACACCAAATCAATCCAAACCAAAATCAATTGCATAAGAATAAGTGTTAGGAATTCATACCTAACAATCGAAGATAATTATAGACTAAGATGTGAGATAAAAATCTCACCTTTAAACCCAAAAACGATAAAGAAGAAGCTTGAAAGCAAAGGAGGATCAACCACTCTTCAATCCCAACTCAAGAAGCTTGAATCTAAGCAATAGCTTCTTCTTGAATTTGGAGATAGAACTAGGATTTGCAAAGATGATTAGGGCCTTGAATTTCTTAATTCTTTTTCTCTTCCCCCATTTTTGATAAAGCTTGAGTTGTATTAGGAAATGGAAGTGAATGAAGAGAAGTGGGGGTGGAGCTAGGGGCTTGTGTTAGGATATAGGGCTGAAACCCAAACTAAAGCCCTAAGTGAAAAAGTAGCAAAATTCTACTATCTCCAAACATATCGAAGTTTATACTCAAAAAGATTGCAAACGTCATTTTGAACTCAATGGGGATGGTCTCGAGTCCTAATTTGACCGTATGCAAAAAGTAGCTTTTCAGACTAAGATCCGACTAACGATTAAAATATTTAAATAAGATATTCAAATACATAATCGTCGAATATGCGGGTTGTTATAGACTCCCCTCCTTAAAGAAATTGCGTCCTCGCAATACTTAAGAAGAAAAATAAAAAGTAACAACCATAAAAGCATATCAACACAAAAGAAAATTTGAAATAAGAAGTTCAACATAAAGAGCACGAAAGAGTTAGTCCGAACGTGTTCGCTCGATTAATTCTCTGGATTCCCAAGAGAAATCCTTAGGATTTAAGAACCATTGAACTTTCACAAGCGGAACATCTTTATTTCGAAGTCGTTTGACTTCCGAAGCGATAATACGAATAGGATGCTGCTTAAAAGTTACATTAAGCGAAACTTCAATTTCTTCCACAACACCAGACTCAAGTATAAAATCGGAATCTCGAAAGCATTTCCGTAATTGAGAAACGTGAAACACGTCACGAATAGCAGAAAATTTGAGCCGGTAATAAAAGGCGATACGTCATGGAATCACTACGTTCAGTGATAGGAAATGGCCCAATATATTGAGATGCTGATTTTTCCCGATCGACTGAAACGTAAAACACCCTTAATAGGTGAAACATGAATAAAATCTGGACCTAAAACTAGTTTCTCACCTGCCTCAAGCCAACAAGAAAGGGATCGGCATGGCCTTCCATAGAGTGCCTCGAAAGGTGCCATACCAATACTAGATTGGAAGCTATTATTATAGGAAAAATTCAAATAGAAAAATATGATCTTCCCAACTTCCATCAAAATCAAGAACAGGCACGAAGAAGATCTTCAAGAGTTTGATTCACACGCTCGGTTTGTCCATCGGACTGGGGTGATAAGCGGTGCTAAAATTAAGCTTCGTTTCCAAAGCTGTTTGAAGACTCTTCCAAAATCCACTAATGAACAATGGATCTCAATCACTAACAATGGAAGTAGGAACTCCATGCAATTTAACAATTTCCTTGATAAAGAGTTTGGCCAAAAGAGAAACGGTTCGGTTAGACCGAACGGGAATAAAATGGGCGGATATAGTAAGTCTATCAACTATCACCCATAAACTATCATGACCCGAACGAGAACGGGAAAGGCCATCACTAAGATCCATGGAAATTTGATCCCACTTACAAATTGAAATTTCTAAAGGTTGCAATAACCCATCAGGCCTTTGTTGTTCGGCCTTAACAAGCTGGCAAGACATGCAACACTTAACAAAGTTAGCAATATCAGATTTCATTCACTCCCAATAATAAAGTTGCTTCACATCTGCGTACATTTTACTACTACCGGGATGAATGGTAAATTTAGAATGATGAGAATTTTCTAAAGTATCTTTACGAAGATCACTAATATTTGGTATGATAAGTCTACCAAATTTTTGAATGCCGCCATATAAATCAATATCGAAGTCTTTCAAACTTTCAATGTTAATTTTATCCCTACAACTTTGGCTAAGAAGAGCCAATTCGGGATCTAGTCTTTGAGCTTCAAGAATGCGGTCAAAAAGAGAAGGATAAGCCTCAAGGCTACCTAAGATGAACATGAATGGTAAACATGATCTCGAATTTCACAAGTGGATAAAACCTCGAGATCCTTCCATTCGGATATCATCATGAAAACAACCGCTTGTCGCTTGCGACTAAGTGCATTGGCAACATGATTTCCCTTCCGGGGTATAAAGGATATCAAGATCATAAGATGAAAGGAATTCGAGCCAACGTGGTTGACACTAATTAAGTTCCTTATGAGAAAATAGATATCCTAATGAGTTATAATCGAGGTGGAGAACAATTTCTCCCCCAAGATGATGATGCCAAACTTTGAAAGCAAAAACAATAGCCGCGAGCACCAGATCATAAGTGACATACCTAGTCTCTATCGGCTTTTATGATTTTAGATGTACAAGTGATTGCACGTTCTCTTTTGCAAGAGAACGGCATCCATACCAATTACGATTAGCATTGGTACTAAAGATAAAGTTTTGGTTCCCTTCGAGAATCACAAGAATAAGAGTATCGAAAAGAAAGAATTTAATCTTCTTTCCCGAAAAGCTAAAACTTTCAAAATCACAATTACCTTTATAGAAAGATTTACATTTTACAAGTCAATTTATTATGTCTGACTGTCTCATCAAAGCGTTTAGGAAATCCCTATCGATAACGTTGATCAAGCGCATCGACCAGAATTCTTAAAACACTAAATGGGTAATACAACACAAAATCATCTTCTATATGATGAAAATATCTCTTAAAAGTTTTGAGAATATTCTTTGCTTGTTTAATTAAAAATCAAATTGTACTTATAAATAAATCTTATGAAAAAGATTTGCAAAATTTTAAATTTCTATTTTCATCCAAAATTAATAAATACAAGAATGGAATTATTGAGATATTCATAGAATACTCGATTTATAAATTGGATGAAATAAGCTGGATAAACCGAATGACATAATAAGTCATTCATAAGAATCATAACGAGTGCGGAATGTGGTAAGCGGAATGCTAACTCCCGCAACTCCTAGCTGATGAAATCCGGTGGCAAGGTCAAACTGGAAGACCTTAACACCTCTTAAAAGATTGCTTAGGTGATGATCCTAAGACAAGCTCAAAGATTCCGGAAAATTCACAACTACCCAATTGAGAGAAATAATTCTTTACTCAACATGTGAGCTTAAAGAATAAGATGATGTCATTAGTTTGGAGTCGAAATCACAAATGAAAAATATGATTCTGCTTAACAGATTAAAAATGTCAAAAATGAATAGTTCATACGGAAAAATAGGATATGGGCCTCATAATGATTAAGCCAATCCTTTCACGCAAATCAATTCCGAAACCTAAACAACGCATAATGTGCAAATCGGTTTGGAAAGAAAAATCACATGAAATAATTTCGACATCAATAAAAAGCAAATTGAGTGTTGCGGATCCACCAACCGGATTCGCAATTCTCAAAGAAGTCATCAAGCCCAAAATGTTTTAAAGAAAAAGAATCAACAAGTTCTTTTGATATAAAAAGGATGAGATGAACCCATATCAAAAAGAACTCGAATAGGATAATCACAAAACAAGTGTAATCAAGGATTGAATAAGAAATACCTTGACCAAGAGAAGAGTTGCTAGGGGCTTGCAGCTTTCCCTCTCTCCTACTTTGAAGTTTGGGACAGGTAGATAAATAATGACCCGAGCCTTTGCAATAGCGGCAATAAAGGGGTTTCGGGCACTTAATAACATAATGGTCCGTGGAACCACAATTATAGCATTGTTTACGACTTAGGGTAGGTGTCATGGCTACCGAAGTTTCTGGTTCCATCTTCTTCTTGCTCAGAAGTATGGGGCAGACAGAAATATGATGACTTGAATTTTTGCAATAACGAAAAAAGAGTGATTCCAGACACTCCTTTGCGTAGTGTTCCTTAGAATTACAATTGTAGCATCCTCTACAAATAGAGTTTGGAGTCTTTGCTACCAAAGTAGGTTGCTTCACCTTCTTATCGGGATAAGGGCTTTTGAACTTAATATGCCTCTTCTTGGAAATCCCAATATCACTATCAATTCCTTTATCAGCTTCTTCATGTCGAAGAGTGTTATCCACAAGTTGATTGAAAGGAACTTCAAGTTTCAGAGGTAAAACCATTTCGGGGTTCTTACACAAAGTAGAGATAAACCTTTGATTTTTAGAAAGATCCAAAAGTTGTTGGGCAGACATGAATGCGCCATCCAGAGAAGCACTACTGGATTGACCAGCGCTAGGACTGCCAGAACTAACCATCTCTTCTTCTTTAAGAAAGAAAGAAAGAAGAAGAAAAAGGTTATTCTCAGAATGAATATCAAGCAATCTTGATAGATAAAACAAGGAATCAAAAAGAAAACAGGATGAATCGGTTCAAAGACTCGAACTAAATCCTGAAGCACGACTCCTAAGGTGGACTTAGGACGATGATCCTTGTTAAGTTATTCTACATTGTTCCGAAGTTTGGCTCTAATACCAAGTTGTGACGCCCCACCTCTATACCCACGCTAGCCAAGAACACTACGGAGTAATGTTGTCAACTAGCACAGAGAATAAGGCTATTGAGGAGCGACCATCTATGTAATTTCTTTGTGCGAGCGCCGATATGTCAGATAGTATAACATGCATTTCGTTTAAGGAGGAAATCCGACATACCGATACAAACTCAAAGCTATCACACAGTGGTTATATATAATCTTCGAAAACAAATATAGAAATAATCATAACACAAATCAGTCACAGACATCCATATCACAAAGGCGGAAGAAGATATGAATATAACACATAAAAGTTTACATCAGAGTAGTGGTCATAAAGATCCACGATAATACAAAAGAATAGCAACATGTGCTATACAAAAGAATACATCTATGAGTCGATATCTCAAATGTATACAACAAAAACTACTAGTCTAAGTAGTTTGCCAAAAGTCAGAGTAATAGATCCCTGGAGAGAAGTCAAACAGAAGCACCTGTAACATCTCGGTCTGACCCGAGTATTATTTCATAAGAAAATAATAAACGGATCAGTCTAGCTATAAATATCATATGACATGATATAGAATAAGAGATATGGCATAAACATATAATAACCATAATGGCATACTACTATAAGTATGTAAATGATAATCAACAAGAGATTAATCAATATCACAAGAATCTTCTCAAAGATCCAAATCCACAAAAAGGTAATGACACACGAATTCACCAATGCACAAAAATTGATAAAACATATCAATGAAAATCACGAAAATTGGTGAAGCACAAATTCCAGAAATCAACACACGAAATCCAAAAATCACAAAAAGGGGGAGAGACCTATCACACGAACGGAAGCATGAAAGCTCACCATCATATATATCACATGAACGAGATGCTATCTCATGGAAGCTAACCATTTAATTTTTGAACACACGAACGACCCGAAGACCTTTGAACACACGAACGGCCCGAAGACCATGGGGTGCTGCCCCACATATGTGAGTAGAAACATCACACAAACGGGGTCTAGTCTCCCTCGCAGACAAAGAGACATCGCTCAATCGCTAGTCTAAATCACAAAAATGATCGTCAAGATCATTAAGAAGTTTCAATTACACTAAGCTAGTAAATATATGAGTTTAGCTTCATGTCCCATAACCACTAGCTTAACTTAAATATTTACAAACAAACTGTAGACCTTCACTAGGAAATTTTCACAAAAGGTTCAATCGAACAAGTCCAAGAATTAACCGACGAAGTAAACGCAAGCGTTTCATACCACCTGTTTTACTAAGCTGTTTAATTAGATTTCTCATCCGAGTGAGGTAAAGGTTTGTATATACTAATAGATTGGAAAACGGTTTTATAAACGAGTTTGGTATTGAAAATAGAGTTGAAATCGTTTTGATGAAAGAGTTTTGATATTTACTAAAAGTATTGAAACCTTTATATTTTTAAAGTGACAAATCACAAAAATGATTGTAGAACAATCAATCACCAAAATTCACATTCAAAGACGTGAATAAAATCCAAAGAAATCGATAACGAATCCACCAAAATGGATATTCCCAAAAATCACGAAGAAAATGTCATCAAAGCAGATAATAAATGATAACAATAAAAAGAGAATCAACACGAATCGATTAAAGTTGGAAATTCAAGCTCAATAGGCAAATAGGCAAAAGACTGCAGATTCAGACGTCTGAAATCAAGGATTCAGACGTCTGAATGTGGAAAATAAAATAGTTTCCAGAACAGAATTCAGACGTCTGAATACTTGATTTCAGACGTCCGAAATAGGCACTTTTTTGCCTATTTCCTTTCTGGTTCAAAACGAACCAATTCAGACGTCTGAAACGATAGGTTCAGACGTCTAAATCTGGGAATAAAAATCTTCCCAGTAATAATATTCAGACGTCTGAATCTAACGTTTCAGATGTCTGAAACTGGGGTTCAGGGCATTCCCTGAACCTAGACCAAAAATGGCCAAATGAATACCGGAAGCGATCGATCGAGCGACAACGACTAAGGATTTACGCCAAGCGACAACCCAGCCTTAACGGCTCTTCGACATGCCTCAAATTTTAATGTCCAAATATCCATAAAAGGATTTTCATAGATTTTGATTTCAAAACACCAAAAATTGGAATATACACCAAATCAATCCAAACCAAAATCAATTGCATAAGAATAAGTGTTAGGAATTCATACCTAACAATCGAAGATAATTATAGACTAAGATGTAAGATAAAAATCTCACCTTTAAACCCAAAAACGATAAAGAAGAAGCTTGAAAGCAAAGGAGGATCAACCACTCTTCAATCCCAACTCAAGAAGCTTGAATCTAAGCAATAGCTTCTTCTTGAATTTGGAGATAGAACTAGGATTTGCAAAGATGATTAGGGCTTTGAATTTCTTAATTCTTTTTCTCTTTCCCTATTTTTGATAAAGCTTGAGTTGTATTAGGAAATGGAAGTGAATGAAGAGAAGTGGGGGTAGAGCTAGGGGCTTGTGTTAGGATATAGGGCTGAAACCCAAACTAAAGCCCTAAGTGAAAAAGTAGCAAAATTCTACTATCTCCAAACATATCGAAGATTATACTCAAAAAGATCGCAAACGTCATTTTGAACTCAATGGGGGTGGTCTCGAGTCCTAATTTGACCGTATGCAAAAAGTAGCTTTTCGGACTAAGATCCGACTAACGATTAAAATATTTAAATAAGATATTCAAATACATAATCGTCGAATATGCGGGTTGTTACAAAATCCTATACTATAAGAATGAGCACAAATAAGATCAAAATCTAGACTTGAAAGAATGGATGCAAATAATTAAACATATATAAGTGCACAAGGTGGTTCTCACTGCAATTAAGAAAACAATTCAAAGATTTGAATTAAACAAAGAAAGAGAGTATTTCCAACAATGACTAGGCGCGCCCCTCTTACCGAACGTATATCTCTAGAAATATACTTGAGAACTACGATGGCTCTCGGAAACCTCCAAGCCGGACCCCGCCAACCATACCGATTATTCGAGTATTTCACATATTCATGTGCATACAACTGAAACCAATCTGGAGTAGACGTGACAATATCCTAATGGGAGCAACACCACATAGCTTGGCCCCCACTCGCTCTTTGGATTTAGTCATTTCCGATAAACGATATCAAAATCGGTAGTTGAAAAATCAACTATCGAAAACAAACCTCAAAGGAAAAAAATGAAGCTGGACAAGCTAGAGCAACGTTGCTATCTATCTTGCCACGACAGTATTCATAACTTTAAGAATAGCAAGAGTTTAAATGCCCGAACGAGCAACAAAATCGTCTTGAATCGATGAAACACCAAGAAGATAACAGAATCGAAATCGATAGTCAATAAATCAACTATCGGGAATAGCAGAATGATTGTATACGGAAATAAATCTCTTACACTTATCACTAATAAATGAATCAAGCTTTTAAAACATTTGACTCACACTTGTGCTCAATTTTCATATTACAAATATTTGTAAATACACTTTTAAAAACACTCTTTAAGAATATCACTTTGAAGAGCTAATTATATTTCTAAGTGTATTAAAAAGAAGGATAAAAAACAAATGTCATTAATATATTTATTTACTATAAACCCAAAACAATTTACACTTAGCTTTATTTTAAAACAATTCCTTTTAAAGGATTTCCTCATTTAGAGATTTCAAACAACATTTATTATCCTGGAAGATAATAAATCAATTAAAATATCTTTATAAATTAAAAACCACATTAATTATCCCGAAAGAGAATTAATAAACTTTATAGCTCTTTTAATAAACCAATCAATTATCTTTGAACACCTTATTAAAGTAGATAATTAGCTTTAAACTCCGTTTTGAAATCAATTAATTAACTTTAAACATAATTTATTAAGTTAATTAATGGACTTTATTATGATTAAATAATAATTAAAAATATACTTAACCTCAAATTCCTTTCCGATACTTATAAAATCCTTACAAACCCATTTGAAAAGAATTTACAAAATATTTAATATAAATAACCTTTATAAATTTAAAATAATGTTAAAACAATCTATTATCCTAAAAGATAATAAATCAAATTTATAATATTTTATAAATTTAAACCAACACTAATTATTCCGAAAGATAATTAATCAAATTATAATCTTTTTATAAATTTAAAACAACATTAATTATCGTGAAAGATAATTAATTGAATTAATAACTTCTTTTATAAATTTTAAACAACACTTATCCTTTATTTCCAAATTTCCAAAAGTACTCGAAAATATATTTCAAGCAATTTTCAAGTGAAAAAACATGATCAAATATTTATTTTGCAAAAATACAAGCCCAAGTTCAACAAACACAAAGGTTTGAGGAGATGACTTTTCATAAGTGACGGTATAACAATAATTGCTATAACGAAACTTACACAAATCAATCAATATGTCATAAATATTTCAACCAAAACATCAATATATGCAATATAAGAATAAAAATAAATCAGTATTGGTGAGAAACCCTTTAGGGCCTCTCTACAAAAGCCCCTACAAAACAATGGTTACAGACAAAACATATAGTCATATCGGTTTCCTGCAAATGGGATAATATGTCATCTGCTTTCCACGGAGGGAATCCAACCAAACAAATAATAAAGAAACAATATAAAAAATATTGTCCAAGCATTAAACAATAATCTATGACAACATAGATATCATATTGTTTATTTAAAGGTGAGTAAAACTCACCTCCAAACTGTCGCATTTCACAAAGCATAGCCACATGCCTCCAAACTCCTCCCACACGTTCTCCTTTTCCAAAGAAACTCAACGCCCTTGATGCCATGGCCTATCTCCACCCTTAGCTCCTCCACAACAAGCCCTATGCATGGTTGCTCAAGACGAGCACATTCAACCATCGCTCCACACAAATTGGCACATGCAGAATCGACGCCCTCACTCACACGATCCCAATAGATCTAAAATCATTAAATTCACACGTCTCTAGCTTCGGATTTAATTAATTGAAGGAGTGGTGGCTACTTTTCTTTGTTACGGGAAAATAAAAGAGGTAGAAAAGAAGAAAGAAAGAAGCGAGGAAAAGAAAGAAAGTAAGGGTGTTATTTATAGGTTTAGGATTAAGAAGCTTATGGTGTAAGCTAGGAATAAGTTTAAATATAATATTATATGTATAAGTATAATGGTTTAAATATAATATTATATGGATAAGTATAATGGTTTCAATATAATATTATATAGATAAGTATAAAGATAGAAAGATTCCACTTTTCTTCTACTAAAATAATACTTTTCAATGTTCAATAATTGTAAAATAATTGTTTTATTTCTAAAATAAATCTTAAAATTCTTCTGAGTGGTGAAATAATTATAGGGATGGAGGAGTTTACTTAGGGTTTAAGAATAGTAATAAGTCAGAATTAAATGATTATGTTTAGGGTAGACTTGAATGAGAATCATTATGCTATTTTGTTTTATATTATTGTTTTACTAGGCAAGTAATTATACTATTCTGTTTTATTATGCAGGTCATTATGCTATTTTGTTTTTGTTAGGCAGGTTATTATTTTGTTTTATTAGGCATGTAATTATACTATTTTGTCTCATTAGGCAGGTTATTATAATATTTTGTTTTATTAGACTGGTAATTATACTATTTTGAGAGTGCTTGGATATTTAAAAAATACCACAAACTATTCCTTACATTATGGAAAATATCCTACTGTCTTAAAAGGATATAGTGATGCAAACTGGATTGCAGATTCAGAGGAATCAAAATCAACGAGTGGTTATGTCTTTACCTTAGCAGGGGCCGCAGTGTCATGGAAATCTACTAAACAAACATGCATAGCTCGATCCACTATGGAATCGGAGTTCATCGCTTTAGATAAAGCAGGCGAAGAAGCAGAATGGCTTTGTCACTTTTTAGAAGATCCGTTTTGGCCTAAACCTGTACCGGCCATATGCATACACTATGATAACCAAGCAGCATTAAGCAGAGCGCAAAACTTTGTGTATAATGGAAAGTCACGACACATTCGTCGACGCCATATCACAATTAGGCAGTTACTCTCAAATGGAACTATTTCCATAGATTATGTGCGAACAAATGATAACCTAGCGGATCCATTTACTAAAGATTTATCAAGAGAGAAAATTAACTGCGCATCAAGGGGAATGGGTTTAAAAGCCTAAACCAACAAAAGTTATCTTATACGGAAACCTATCCTAGCGACTGGAGATCCCTTAGACTAGGATCAATAGGCAAACCAGTTCTGAATAACTCAAGACGTAATGCATTTGTTTGGACTTAGTCCTACTCCATTCCTATGGTGCATAATATAAATGCATGCCTACAGAGGTATTAAAAGGATAAAACTATGTTTTTTAATGATGACCATATCTTGAAAATAACAAGTGGGGTATATGTAGGATACTCTTAATGGTTGTGATCATCTATGTTAGTGTGAGCTGGGTCGGCTATATGAGAATATTAAAGGCTTTTATTCTCTATAAACACTCGCAGAACCAAAAATTGTTCAGGACCAAAATGAACACAACCAAGAGATTGGATGTGAAGGGAAATAATGCTTTGTAAAGCTTATTGTCTGGTTATACAATAACGGCTGACGGTTCAAGATGAAATAATTCACCGATTAGCCAAGTATATCCGATAAGTTTTAACTAGGGAAAGTTCAAAGTGAAATATCTACTTATCCTCGATATAGCATTATTTTCATATGAACTGTGTGATATTACACTTTTTGTGGGGGAGACATATATCGTCATTCATGTGGGGGATTGTTGGAACTCTAAAAAATAGTGAATGAGATATATCCCACATCGCCAAAAATAAGTCCATTTTCTTGTTTATATAGTGTACTCTCAATCCCTATATTGGCCCTTAGGGTCAGGTAATTTTATGCGAGGGGGGGGACCTATATGGCCATGGACTAACACACGCGCGCGTGCCGTCGCATGCCCGTCCGACCGACTGAACCAGGCCGGGTGCGGGTCCAATAAGGTTGGGCTGTGTCGTATATTTTTGCTACCTAAAAAATGGAATGATTTTAAAACAGAAGTGTGTTTAAATAGATACAGATTTTCCAACGGTTGTGACCGTTGCAATTGAAGAGACGCGACTGTTGCAAACAGCAACAGTTCTGAGCCGTTGCAAATGAAGAGATTCGACTGTTGCAAACAGCAACAGTTTTTGACATTGCAAATGAAAGGAAGTGCCTGTTGCGAACAGTAACACTTTTTGACGTTGCAAATGAAGGGATACTAATTTTCTCAACGGGTGTAGCCATTGGGAATTCGGCTATAAAAAAGGAGGAAACCTGATCACTTTCTAACTCAATTTTAAAACCGAATTATCTCATTTTTATCTTCATTTCTTAAAATCATAATCAGTCCTATCACACAAAATATCATACACATCACGATCTCGAGCAGCTTACGTCTGTTGTATCTTGGGAGACTTTGAATAAAGTCTTAAGAAAATTGTTACGACAAGCCTCAGACGAAATTTCCTTCTTCAAGCGGTTAAATTTCTAGTTGATTTATATATATATATATATATATATATATATATATATCATTTTCGTTTTTACGTTGTACTATTTCTTTAAATAGTATAACATATTATTTATCGCTATAGTTATTATCACTATAGTTGTTAGTTTATTGTTGTAATTAATTACAACATACTTATTGGTAAAAATAGCTAATACAGAATTCCAAAGTAGTGGAAATCTGATTTGTAAACTGATGAAACGAGTTTATTATTGATTAGTCTTTGTTTTGGTATACTTGACAAATAACAATTACTTCATATTTCACTTATTTATAGGTTATTGACAGGGTCAATACTTCCTCATGAGATGATGCATGCCTGGATGAGGCTCAAAGGTCCTTTATTTTATTTTCTAATCATTACTATCAATTTTCCTATTATAATTGATAATGTTATAGAAAATTGTCTAATGTAATTTAACTGAATGAGCGATTGCAAGTGCAATTTTGTGTCCTTGATTTTGTCACAGGCCACTAAATCTGACACTTTACATATAACAGATAAGGCTACAGATTATACAAAAATGCACTTCATTGCTAATCAACGAATGTAATTGGTATCCACATTGATATAGGCTATTTTTTCTGAGGGGTTTGTCACCTGTCGGAGGTTTTGAAACTATATGTAATAACTTTTTACATTTCTTGAAAAGTTAGCTGTGAAATTTATATGAGACCTTTTACCTAGAAAACTATAAATTTCAGTTAAGTTCCAACACAATCAGTTTCTTATTTTCTCGGAGTTCTAAAATCATCTATCCAAATTTTTGCAAGTTTTAGCTGATTGTTTATAGGATATAAAAAGAAGCCATGGATTCAATAGAACACGAAATAAGTTGAAGTTCCAAAACATGCATTAATGGTTTAGCATCAAATTGTGAATAATCTTAAGCTCATTCTTCCTCGTTCTTACCGTGAGTTAAGATTGGAAAATGTTTTATAAGGTTTATAGATGAATTGGTGGGTTCTATTATATCTCTACCAATAGAGATGACTGTAACTCAGTTTAGTATTTGTGGAAACTTGTTTAATATCTGAAAGTTTAGTGATGTACTTATCCAAAGTTCTTGTATACTCTAATTTAACAGGATATCGCACACTCAGCCAAGAAGTTGAAGAAAGCATATGCCAAGTCATGACTCATTTGTGGCTCGATTCAGAAATCATGTCTGGCTCTGGCAGCAATGTTGCATCAACTTCTTCTTCTTCTTCATCAAAAAAAAAAGAAAAGAAAAAAGAAATTGATCCCAATTCGAAAGAAAGCTTGGAGATTTTTTTAAGCACCAGATTGAATTTGATACTTCTTCAGCTTATGGAGATGGGTTCAGAGCTGGTAATCAAGCTGTTACTCTATACGGCTTTAAGAGTACGCTTGATCATATTAAATTAACTGGGAGTTTCCCTTTTTGAATATTGTGAATTATCTATTGTACATATTGTTGGTAGCGATGTCTGTGTCTGGAGCACTATTTTGTCGTGGTAGGAGAGAGACAGAAGGAGGTGCTGATGCGCGAGCTGAATTTAAGAGCTGATGCGCCTAGCTGCCTAACCGAGACTAAGGCTAAAGCTGAACCGGAACACATTTCAACTAAAAGTGGATGAGCATGTAAGAACTCGGAAGAAATGCACTACACCATACGAGGCATGCACAGATGTTGAGGACTGAGTTGGTGTAGAGCATATATGGACTGAATGCATTGCCAACGCAGGGATGTATGAGCTAGCTGAGTGCTGAAAATTGGCTGAGTACTAATAACTGAGGCTGGGCAATCTACATGATGCTTTCAGCCGTGCAAATAAGTGCTGAAAAATAGCTGATATCTGAGAATAGATGAAGTGGCTGATGCTAGAGAATGGGCTGGACTGCATCTGAGCGAGCTGACTGGATTGACTTGCTTCTGAACTGGAATTTGAAGTTTGAGAACTATTCTTGACTGAATAGATCTGTGTGAGCTGACTGGGTGGTGCTAGAAGGGGCTGCTGCAACTTGGGCAGCACAGATATGCTGTAAACTGACGTGAAGTAGTTGAATTGATATGCTGTAAACTGATGTGCTGATATGCTGCAAACTGATATGCTGAATCGATGAGATGATGCCAGTCAAAGTAGCTGAATTGGATACAAGGTAAGAGCTGAGACGCTTGCTGAAAGATGCAAAATGTGCTGATGCCAACTGACATGAAGTCTGGACAGATTGCCAAGGGACGTTCTGATGCGAGTGAACGAACTACTGGCTGAAAGGTGCAAAAGTTGGAAATGAAATTTCATAATGAAGATCAGATTCTGTAAGTTATATTTACTAAAATGATAACACAACAGACAGTTGATTTTTTGACTGGGAAGTTTTATCTATATATTGTCATATTTATAGGGAATGCTCGAAGATGATGGTGTAATTTCAAAGAAATGCCATTCTGAATTGGCTTTTTCAAAGTTTCATTGTTTGAATTTTTAAACTTGAAATTTGTTAATAGGAAATAAGATTATATTTGTTTATGCGATGCTAGATAGGAGGATCCCACTGATATCTCTAATGGGACAAGTATGGCTACTAAGATAAGCCCTTGTCCAATAAGGTAACTTACGCACACTCAAAAGTATCTTATATTTATTACTATATTACTTTTGTCCCCATGCAGCCAAAGTATCTTTTATATTTCTTGCTTTCTTTTTATTTGTTCATTTTACTGTTGTTCATTTAGAAGACGTGAATCTGAAACTGTTGTTCATTTTACTGTTGTTCATTTAGAAGACGTGAATCTGAAACTCGTCTATTAAAAACTAATTATTAATTATGTTTGTTACTGTTTTACCAGTTGTATTGTCTCTTCTATTCTATATGCATCAATATCTATGTATGCTATTTGTACTTCTTTTTTGGTCTATGTAGTAAACAAGAACTACGTTGACAAATAATATAATTTTACTGTTTGTTCGACAAGATTTTCAGTAATAATGTATTTATGAATTTTTTAAAAGCAATTTGATACCGTTTCATATTTTAAAACATGAAACGGTATCAAATTTTTTTTGCTTCGGCTAACTATTGCTCCGGTCATTTCAGGAATTAAAAGAGTGTCATTTGCTTCGGTTGTTATCAAACGACCGAAGCAAAAGACATCATTTGCTTCGGTTCAACAACCGTAGCGACATACGTTTGTCTTTTGCATCGTCTTCATTTGCTTTGGTCGTTAAACCAAAGTGTTAACCCGCCTTTTGGCAAGGCAGTACACAGGCTGATTAAACCCAACAGACTTTGCGGTTATCAAGGCCAGTGAGTACAGAGCGACGGGTGTAGGGCCCAAGAAATCAGGTACATGTAATAATATGAAGCCAGGATAGAACGGAGTTGATAAACAAATAACACCGGATGTCAGAAATATGGAGATTAGATTGGAAGGAATAGGGATCGGTATAGTTGTTCGTCAACACTAATGAGATGACAAAGGGATCTGTTAACCCGCCTTTTGGCAAGGCCGCGGACAGACGGATTTAACTTAAACAACTTCACAACTATCGAGACTAAAGTATGATGGGTTCGGTTTAAAATGATGATAGGCAGTTTGGCAGATGTCGCTCGGCATTGGGATGGTTCGGCGTTGGAGGCTGTTCGGCATAGAGAGATCGTCGTTCGACATAGAGGGATCGTTCGGCATTCCAGGAGCACTCGGCATTCAGTAGCACTCGGCATCCAGGAGCGCTCGGCATTTAGAGGCGCTCGGCATTAGAGATCGTTCGGCATGATGGGCGCTCGGCATTAGAAACTGTTCGGCATCAGACATGGTTCGGCATGTCGGAGGTTCGGCATTAAGTATCGTTCGACATTGGATGGAGCACTCGGCATAAATCTTGTTCGGCATTGGATGGATCGTTCGGCATTAGGGAGCGTTCGACATTGGATGGGTCGTTCGGCATACCTCACCTCGCACCTCCATACCTCGCACCTCCATACCCCGGTACCTCGCACCTCGATACCTCTGCACCTCGCACCTCCATACCTCGCACCTCCATGTCTCGGTACCTCGCACCTCGATACCCCGGTACCTCGCACCTCCATACCCCGGTACCTCGCACCTCCATACCTCTGCACCTCGCACCTCCATACCTCGCACCTCGATACCCCGGTACCTCGCACCTCCATACCTCTGCACCTCGCACCTCCATGTCTCGGTACCTCGCACCTCCATGTCTCGGTACCTCGCACCTCCATACCTCGGTACCTCGCACCTCCATACCTCGGTACCTCGCACCTCCGTGCCTCGATACCTTGGTACCTCGGTACCTCGCACCTCCCAACGTTCGGCATGAGGAGATCGTTCGTCATTCACACCTTGTTCGGCATTCAGCGTCCGACATCTATGGTTCGGCATATGGAGACCACTCCATTTGGGCTGAGGTACTCGGCTGCCAGGCCCACCAGGGAAGTCCAACCCATCTTTGTCTATAAATAGAGAGGCAGGGGCACAGTAAAAGGGGATCTTCTTTCTGCTCTCTCACTTTCTCTTTTCTAAGGCTAAGGCAACTCTGCCATTTTGTAACTGTAATCGATTATTACAGCAATAAAAAGTAAACTTCTGGAGTGGACGTAGGCCGGAGTTAGCCGAACCACTATAAAATCTGTTGTTCTTTACTGCTTTCATTTTAGTTTTAACTGTTCTTCACATTATTACTCTCTACATACATTCTATCTCTGAGCTGTGACTGGTATTTGGTGCTTTCATCTGGATTTGGGGGTTAGTGACCAATTTTGGCGCTAACACTTTGGTGCTTTCACTGAGAATTGAACTCAGGAATTTTGGAGTTGGGAACTTGGATCTTAGAAAGCAATGGCAAGACCACCAACGAAGAGGCAAGCAGTGGAAAGGAGCAATCAGGAAGGAAGTCAAGCGGCATCTTCTGGAGCTGGAGAGGGTCATGCATCCATCTACATAACTCGGGACGAGATGCAAGTGATGATGAATTCTATGCAAGAGCAGATGATGAAACGGCAAGAGGAGATGATGCAGGCTCTTCTTAGGCAATTTGGACAACCAGGAACTGCAGGTGCTCAAGATCATGGAGCTGGACCAGAGGAACTCAACCAACGGACAGATGGAGTGAATCAGCAGGGGGCAGCTCCCAATCAACAAACAGTTAACAATCTAGATGGACCTAGACTCGGGGGCACGCCACCAGGAGTACGTGATGAAGAATATGTGCCAGAATTTCCTCGGGGACTTGGGGGGCAGTCTGGATTAGATGGAAACACTGGATTGGCTGACATTATCAGGCGGACTATTCGCAGAGGTCTGACAAATAGGTATTCAGAGGGAGTTAACAAAAGTCCGTTTACCCGGAACATCAGGACAGCTAGGAATCCGTCCGATTTCAAACTACCCACTCTGGAAGTATACAACGGGAAGACGGATCCCACCGACCACTTGATGAGATACACTAGACATATGGAAGTGCTGGGGGCAACGGAGGAGGTTATGGCCCGATGTTTCCCCCTGTACTTGACTGAAATTGCTGCTATGTGGTTTAGACAGCTGGAGGATGGATCCATTGGAACATGGACAGAACTGGTGGACAAGTTCTTAAGTCAGTTTCGAGTTCACATAAAAAGGCCAAAGAACGTGATGACGCTAACGTCAGTCAAACAGGGGGCAGATGAATCGCTCAGGACATTCTTAACTCGATTTAATGCAGCAGTCGCTTCGGTGGATCGGCCAGATCCATCAATGGTTCTGATGGCTGCGGTATCAGTAGTCAGAGATAACTCGGATTTCAAAGTATCACTGGTACGGGACCCACCGTTGGATCTTGGGGAATTCTTTCATGAAGCTGAAAGATTTCTTCGACAAGAGGATGCATGTTTGGATGTGAGGTCAAAGGAAGTAAACATGACTAAGGATGTAGGACTACTCGGCGAAAGCTCGGGTGGGGGCAAGGATAAAGGGAAAAGGAAGCGCTGGGGAGAACCAAAGTTCTCCACTTACACAGGATTGAATGCAACGTTGGAACGGATTTTCTTAGATACTCGAGATCGCCTTTCTTATCGAAGGCCAACAAGGAGGGAACCCTCAGAACGAGAAAGGGCGTCAGGAAGGCACTGTCTTTTTCATGACCTGGACGGGCATGACACTAACAGCTGCCGGCATCTAAAGGATATAATCGAGGAGCATATAAGGAATGGTAAGTTGCGACAGTATGTCGGAACTCGGAATGCGGCGGTGGAACAGGAACAGCCACCGCCTACCTTGAACGACGAGGGCATGAGGCCCAGGAATGGTGGTCGATTGGTCATCAACTAATTTTAATGGTTTGGAATAAGTAACAAACTCCGGGCAAACGGTTAAATCACTTACTCATGTACGGGGTCGGAGATAACCCTCAGGCATGCTCTGAGATGATGGCTTACCGAGACGCCCGGGTTTGCGAAATCTGTTTTTTCCTTTGACTTGGACATTTGCTTTTTCTGGTTTGGTTTTGGAGTTTGGTTTGAACTCCCTGTTTTGCTCGTTTTCTG
The DNA here is from genome assembly GCA_030737815.1 of Allium fistulosum. NCBI lineage: Eukaryota > Viridiplantae > Streptophyta > Magnoliopsida > Asparagales > Amaryllidaceae > Allium > Allium fistulosum. Next base: position 1,145,271,054 of record CM060901.1, read on the forward strand.
GTTTGGATTCTGGTTTGGATGTTTGTTTTTTGGTATGGATTTTCGATATGGGTTTCTGGTTTTCTATTTTGGATTTGGATTTCGGATCGGATTTTGATTGGATTTTCTCTGGATTTTGGCTAAAAGGTCGTCGATTATGGACTATGCTCGGAAAGGGTCCGAAGAGACCAGGATTCGGCCTAGGACTTAGGCCATATATTATTGGTTACTATTTTAGATCGTCGAGTATGGACTATGCTCGGGAAGGGTCCGGAGTGACCAAGATTCGGCTTAGGACTTAAGCCATGACATTCTTCAACGTTCAGGGACACTAAACCATGAACACCATGGAATTACCTAATGTAGGTCGTCAAGTGTGGATTGCGCTTGGCAAGAACCCGGAGAGGTTACAGATTTGGATATTGGCTATGAATAGCTAAGGATTCGGACAAGGACCCGGAGCGGTCCCGGATTTGGATATCGACCCGGAGAGGTCATGGATATGGTTATAGGTTATTGGATATGGATGGATTGGAACTCGGTAGTCGGGTTCAGATGGATGTGGAATTGGGTAAGGACTTGGTTACTGGATAAGAATCAGACATCGACTCGGAACAGTCGCGGAAATGGATCAAGATATGGCCGTGGTACTCGGATAAGATGGCTTGGTAATGGATTGGGTTATGAATCCGAAAGTATGGATGTGGATAACATACATACTTGGGATATTGGACTTGAGGCTATTCAAAACACACCTTTCACAGCAAGGCATGTTTTGGGGGGCAAGTGTTAACCCGCCTTTTGGCAAGGCCGCGGACAGACGGATTTAACTTAAACAACTTCACAACTATCGAGACTAAAGTATGATGGGTTCGGTTTAAAATGATGATAGGCAGTTTGGCAGATGTCGCTCGGCATTGGGATGGTTCGGCGTTGGAGGCTGTTCGGCATAGAGAGATCGTCGTTCGACATAGAGGGATCGTTCGACATTCCAGGAGCACTCGGCATTCAGTAGCACTAGGCATCCAGGAGCGCTCGGCATTTAGAGGCGCTCGGCATTAGAGATCGTTCGGCATGATGGACGCTCGGCATTAGAAACTGTTCGGCATCAGACATGGTTAGGCATGACGGAGGTTCGGCATTAAGTATCGTTCGGCATTGGATGGAGCACTCGGCATAAATCTCGTTCGGCATTGGATGGATCGTTCGACATTAGGGAGCGTTCGACATTAGATGGGTCGTTCGGCATACCTCACCTCGCACCTCCATACCTCGCACCTCCATACCCCGGTACCTCGCACCTCGATACCTCTGCACCTCGCACCTCCACACCTCGCACCTCCATGTCTCGGTACCTCGCACCTCGATACCCCGGTACCTCGCACCTCCATACCCCGGTACCTCGCACCTCGATACCTCTGCACCTCGCACCTCCACACCTCGCACCTCGATACCTCGGTACCTCGCACCTCCATACCTCGCACCTCCATGTCTCGGTACCTTGCACCTCCATGTCTTGGTACCTCGCACCTCGATACCTCGGTACCTCGCACCTCCATACCTCGGTACCTCGCACCTCCATAACTCGGTACCTCGCACCTCCGTACATCGATACCTTGGTACCTCGGTACCTCGCACCTCCCAACGTTCGGCATGAGGAGATCGTTCGGCATTCACACCTTGTTCGGCATTCAGCGTCCGACATCTATGGTTCGACATATGGAGACCACTCCATTTGGGCTGAGGTACTCGGCTGCCAGGCCCACCAGGGAAGTCCAACCCATCTTTGTCTATAAATAGAGAGGCAGGGGCACAGTAAAAGGGGATCTTCTTTCTGCTCTCTCACTTTCTCTTTTCTAAGGCTAAGGCAACTCTGCCATTTTGTAACTGTAATCGATTATTACAGCAATAAAAAGTAAACTTCTGGAGTGGACATAGGCCAGAGTTAGCCGAACCACTATAAAATCTGTTGTTCTTTACTGCTTTCATTTTAGTTTTAATTGTTCTTCACATTATTACTCTCTACATACATTCTATCTCTGAGCTGTGACTGGTATTTGGTGCTTTCATCTGGATTTGGGGGTTAGTGACCAATTTTGGCGCTAACAGGATCAGTATAGCTAAGTAAGATGATAAGGATCGGCCTTGGCAGTTATTTGAGGGATCGACGTAACTAGATGAAGCACTATCGATCGGCATGGTAGCAAGTCTAGGGGTCGGCGTATATCCTAGGAGCACTATGGATCGGCATAACACTCTAAGCAAGGTGGATCAGTATACACCTATAAAGCTAGAAGGATCGGTGTACTCTCCAGGCTACATCAGGAAGGATCAGCATGTTTTCGTGGAGGATGGATTGGTATAGGATATTGAAAGAAAATAGATCGGCATAGTGTGGAGAAGTAGCATGGATCGGCATAGCTGGGTAGCGTCATAGGGATCGGCAAAGACGAGGTTACACGAGGGATCGGTACGACTGGTTACACTAAGGATCGGCATGACTGATTACACGAGGGGTCAGCAAAGACGAGGCGTAGCGTGGGTCGGCATGGATGGTTCTAGAGGGTTCATCATTAGCATAGCAAGATGGAGGGAACGGCATGGTTGGATGCTTAGGGGTTGGCGCTTATTGATGCAACAAGTACATCATTACATCCAACAATCAATAACTCAAGCTCTCTTATTCCAAATGACATGAAACTTGGGGATCAAGCGTATTTTATCATAGGAAATCCATCATAGGAGTTGCGGCCCAAAAGTCAACCAAGGAAGGGATCAGTACCGACCCCTCTCCTTTGGGATTTGGGCCCGGCGACCCCTATGATGGGCCCAAATGGGTGAGGAGGCCCTGTGGACGATGTTTCACTTATAAATACACCAGGCACGGCTCCAGAAAGGGGAACTTCATTCATTTCCTCTTCATCTTCTTCCTAAAGGATACTCTGCCATTTTTCATTTTGGAATTTTGGATTGTAACTGTAATCAAAGTTTAGTATAATAAAAAGGATTGTTCTGGAGTGGACGTAGGTCCGAGTTAGCCGAACCACTATAAATCTTGTCTCTTTTACTTGCTTTCATTTTAATTTGATTATTCTTTATATTATATTCTCTACATCATATCCTATTTGTGATCTGTGACTAGGTTTTGGTGCTTTTTCACGTATAATTGGGTGTTGGTGGTCAATTTTGATGCCAACATTTTGGTGCTTTCATTGAGAGGGCTTGCAAAAACAAATTCAGAAGCTAGGAGTTCAGATTTTGAAGCTTGGATACTTGGAGATAGGAAGTAATAGCTAGGAAGTCAATAAGGAGAACGCTACCAGAAAGGAGCCACCATAGAGGGAGTCAAGAGGCTTTCTCAAGAGCTGGAGCTAATCAAGCATCTATCTACATCACCAGGGATGAAATGGAAACAATGATGGATGCTATGCAAGAGAGGATGCTGAAAAGGCAGGAGGAGATGATGCAAAATCTACTCCGACAAATTGGACAAGCTGGAGCTATAGGAGTGGCTGGAATGCAAAACCAAGGAGTTGGAGCAATGTGAGCTACTGGAGTTGTGGGCCAAGGAGTCGAGGCTGTAGGAATCGCTGGAAATCAGAACCAGGAACACGGGGATGGAACTAATAGGCAAAGGAATGGAGCAGAAAAGCTGGATGCAACCCCTCACCAACCTAGAGGGATCGGCATCGATCCCTCCAGAGGGATCGGTACCGATCCCCAAAGGCCAAGGGGCATGCCCCCAGGTTTGGTAAGCCGCGATGCTGGAGGACCTATGTTCAATCCCGTGGAGCTTGGAGTGAATCATAATTTGGATGATCGACCTGAGGAGTATGTTCCGGAATTCCCTCGTAGACTCGGGGGGCAGCTTGGGAAGAATGATAGGAGACTGTCATTGGAAGACAATGACATGTTCGCAGAGATGATAAGGCGAGCTATGCATGGAGGATTAGTGAACAGGGATTTGGAAGATGTAAATAGGAGTCCCTTTGCGCCTAATATCAGGCAAGCTAGGAATCCACCAGATTTTAAACTACCAATGCTTGAGACATATGATGAAAAAATGGAGCCTTCTTTCTCTGTTGAGGCTCTGCCATTTTTATTCTTCACTTTTGTATTAATGGATCCCAGTTGATCCAAACATTCTTGTAATCATAATCAAGTGGAAGATCAATAAAAATATGAAGTGGACGTAGGCCAAGATTGCCGAACCATTATAAAAATCCGTGTGTTCCTTTATGATTTTTACTTTATTTTTATTTCATTCTTCATTTAATCTCTACTAGATTCTATTGGGTGTTGATGCCCATTTTTGTGAGGAATGCGGATTACGGATCTTAAGGCTAGGAATAACACTAGAGAGGGGGGTGAATAGTGTTTTTAAGAAATTACTAAATCTTTTTGAGTTTATGTTAATTTGAACACAAATGTATGCAATATTCAGACACAGGTATAATCACAGAAACAAACACAGATGCATAAATAAAGTAAATGCAGTAAAGGAAAGAACACACTGGATTTTATACTGGTTTGGGGTTACCCTACATCCAGTCCCGCACAATCAAGTACTGATTTCCTTTCAAAAGCAATTCAACAATTACAACCCTCGGTTTCAAGGCTATGAGGTACACCCTCCAGAATAACAATCCTCTGGGTAGAGATACTTGATTTCTGGGGCAACAAGTTCACCCAATTGATTTCCAAGGCTACAATCACACCTTTTCTCGCTTGATTGATTTCCAAGGCTACAATCACACCTTTTCTCGCTAGATAAAATACAAAGAAGCCTATAACTCTGAATAGCACTTAGATCTTGTTGAGATAGTGATAGAGAATCAAACCAGAGATAATCTAGTTAGATTCAATGTTGATTTCGGCAGAGTAATGATAGAATTTTGATTAAGAAAATGTGGAAGAAGAAGAGGAGTGAAAAAACCAGAAAAACTGATTAAAAATTCGTTGAAACTAACCCCTATTTATAGAAGAACAACAGTCATGTCCATTCGTGAAGAGTTGTGGCGAATAGACACTTCTTTTCAAATTTAAATTTTGAACTCAACTGTCACCATGTCGACATGGTCACCATAGGCATGTCGACATCCCAAAGCAATTTTTGATGTTTTGATTTTCTTTGAAAATAACCTTTATCTTATATTAAAACTATTTTAAACTTTATAAATATACTTGATTATAGATAAAATACATAGATGAATATAAAGAATAATATATATATATATATATATATAATATTTTACTATAATTTTATATTTAAATCAAAGTATAAATATATTATAATTAAAAGATAGTTTAAAATAACCAAAGTTTATAAACAAGAATATTTAAGGCTAAAACATCTTTTTAAAAATCATTTAAAAAGATAATTTTTAAGGCTAAAACATTTTGAAAAACAATTTTGAAAATCATTCCGAAGTAGTTTTTGAAAATCATTTTGAAGTAGTTTTGCAAGCTTCTTCGTGCAGAATATCTCATCATGACAGGACTCGAGAACTTGTACAAAACCAGGATGTTCGTGGGTTTGTAAGCCACTTGTCATAGGTTTGTAAGCTACTTGTCGTGGGTTTGTAAGCCACTAAAAAGGTAGAAATGGATTCCATCCCAAAAGAAAAATGGAGTGAAGATTTCAGTGCTATTGTGAAGTTTTAACATAATTCTAGACTCAATACTTATCTTGAAATCTTGAACTCTTGATAATCTTGATATTCTTGATACTCATGAGTCTTCAATCTTGATATCTTGAATCTCTATACTGTACAGTCTTCATTCTTGGTACCTGCATGGTTAAATCCTGCATATAAATATATATCTAAACTATAATGTTAGTATTTATATTTTATAATCTTATTCTAAGGTTGTTGTCATCAAAACCATCAACTCATGGACTAACAATTTTTAGCGTCAACACAAGGCAATAGGGGTTAAACGACCGAGCTAAATGGCATGTTTTTTACTGTTGTGTGATCTCTCCAACTCTTGGAATTGGTCGTCCAATACTCTTGGAAAATCACTTGGTCGCATATGAAAGAGGTAAATAATAACTAATATGAAGCTGGAGTGAAGAATGAATGGTAGAAATAACTCAGCCTTGAGCTTAATAGGTCGGTGCCGACTTATTTCCTTGGCTCATTTGGGATGAAAATTTCCCAAGTCACTTCTCTAGCTCTTCTAAGTGTTTTCCCAAGTTTTGGAGTCGTTTGGTCTTCGTCTTGCTTGGCGTCGTCCAAAGGTTGTAGTGTTTGGAATCTGACCTAAGAGTTTTGTGTGTTCGATCCGAGTTCTGCTCAATAACGATTGCTTGGAGTCTGACCTGAGAGTTTTATGAGTCAGACCCCAGAAAAACAACTCCGTACCTAGTTAAATGGATCGGTACCAAATTATATACTTAATGACGATTGCTTGGAGTCTGACCCGCAAGTTTTGTGTGTCAAACCCGAGTTATACTCAATGACAATTGCTTGGAGTCCGACTTGAGAGTTTTGTGAGTCGGACCCAAGAAAAAAAACTCGATACCGAGTTGTTTTTCAACTCAAGTTTTCCTTCATTTTTCCTAGGTTAAACTTAGGTACGACTCGGGCCCAACCCCAAGTGCCAAGTTGAAAAACTCAAGTCATCTTTTTCCCCTTATTTTTTGATATTTCCTTCTACTTTCCATTTTATGATGTTTCCAAAGTCCTTGAATTATGTTGTCTTCATTTTGATGTTCTAACTTTCGGTTGAAATCGGCTTGAATAAAAACCCAGTTAACAAATTGTTAATTTTATCTCAAACAATTAAAGGCAAATCACCCATTTAGTGGGTGTAACATCCCCTATCTTGAGGCCCAAAGCTAAGCGCTATAGAAGCTGCAGTCATCCATAGTATTAACTTCCAGTGACAAAATACGGTAATGTTAATGGTATCCATAATATTAGAAACACATGAATATGAAACAAAATCACAAATTTCAAAAAATAACTTTTCTGATTACATTTCACAAAACATGTTTCATATTCCATTACACAATCCCAATTGTTTCCCAGGTTAAATTCAAATATAATTATAACAGAAATACGCCAAGAGCGACATATGAAGATGCCCCCTTGGATGACCAGAGTACTAAATAGACAAAAACCGTCTTACTACATCACAGTGGAATAAAATAAAACAACTCCAAAATATATAGCTAGCATCAGACTCCTGCTCGTCTCCGGAAGCTTTATTGGTCCACCTATTAAGACCTGTAAACCTCAACTGTCAATCTATTCAATTCAATTTTGAGTACCCAAGAGTTTAAGGGAAAAAAATATAAACTTCGAGTTAGACATAAAGCCTGGTGTGAATAATACTATTACATCTCGGTTTACTGATATTAAGTGAGACCACGTCATTTAGCGGAACGGGTTTCCCCTCACTAATATCCCTTTAAAACATACCTTTTTGCAAATCAAAATCCTGTAACCAAACTGGTTAATCGAACTGATTATATCAATAATAGCAATATCATATATGCTTAAAACAGGTAATAAACGGACTACTAACATTTGGCTGACTCGGTCCTACTAGACAAACTAAACAAATTATCTAACACCTGTTAGACATCTTCTGGACGGTCTGTCCTTGTCTTACTTCTCCAAGGGTTACCTGATCCTAATGGTTTTTCAGGCTTACCAATAACCTATCCTTCTTCTCTATACATATATATTCGTTTCCGTGTGTAACCATCATTTAAGTCTTACATGTGACTAAGCCCTACACACTGGAATTTTGGACTAAAATTAGCTTGAGGCTAAAGCTAATGTATAGGGTGCGACCCTACACTGGTCTCAACTGGTATACGAATATCTGAGTCATTTTACTTAGGGTTAACTACCCGTTAAATTTTCCTTGAAAATCTTTTCATAATGATTTAATCCCTTTAAATCATACTTAAACAAGGAAAACATAACATTTACTTTAATCAAATCTCTTTGCCATGATATATGCTTTACTCAAAACATTGTTGATGAAAACATTCGAAACCTTTGTTTAAACCTTTAAATAATTCTCTTTCGAAACCATTGAAGGTACCCCTTTCGAAACCATTGAAGGTACCCCTTTCAAAACCATTGAAAGTACCCCTTTCGATACAAGCAAACTACTTTACTTTATAACCTTAGGCCGAAAGGCCAAAACATACCTTTCAAAACCATTGACAATAGTCCTTTCGAAAACATCTCTTTCGAAAGCTTTATAAACCTTAGACATCCTCTTTTAAAACACTTTAAACATGCCTTCCGAAAACATTGGAAAGCTTCTTTTTAAACACTAAGGTAAACCATTCGAAAACATTGGGGAATCACCCCTTTGAAACCTTTAACATATAATTTTTGAAAATACCGGGGAACCTCCCATTCGAAACCTTTATTAGTCACCTTTTAAAAGCATTAAAGTACTATACTTAAAACAAACCTTTCAAAAGCATCAGGTTCAAGTTAAAATACGTGGAACAACCTTTCGAAACCATCTAAAACCATTCCTTTCGAAACCTTTGGGTTTAACTTTCAAAACATCAAAAGGGTCTTAAAACAACTAAGTCGAAAGCAACTCTTTCGAAAGCAATTTCATAAGTAAAAGAAGTGGATGGTGTCGAAACCAATCCCCTCGAAAGAATTGGAGAAGCGGCTCTAATTTTAAAACAAAGGACCCCTTCAAAAGGCACTGCTTCGAAAGGTAAAAAGGCGGCAGTTTGGGGTTTTGACCTCTTCAAGAGCAATTTCTCAAAACAAAGGTGCAACCTCTTTCGAAACCATTCTTTAAAACCGTTTGACCAAGTCGAAAGCTATCTAAGTCGAAAGCATTCTTTTCAAAAGCAAAGAAGTCATATTTCCTTTTAAAAACAAAACAAGGCTTCGACCCCTTCAGAACCCCTTTTGACTCAATACCTTTCACCTATGTCAAATTCACTACGTACCAAGTCTTTGATACTATGTGCATTGGTTTCGATGGAGATGGAGGCAGAAGTACCTAGTCGAAAGGTGCTGCCGAAATTGGTGAAACAGCAAAACATGGTAAAACTGATTTTTAACTTTAAAGAGTAATTCTTTTCAACTAACCTGCTTTGTTTGTCAACATATGATTGGTTGCTAATTTCGTTTTCAAATTCTTTTCTAAAAGTGCTGCCAAATTTCAGAAATAATAATTTAAACATTTCCAAATTTCCCCTTCTCCCATTTTAAATGTATAAAACATTTAAGTCCCATACCTTAAATAATTTTATATACTTAATAAGACACTTAGGAAAAATTCTCCAAAAATTCTCATAAATCACTTTTAATATGTTTTCCAACATATATAAATTTCTGACCCAAAGCTAATATAAAATAGTCGTAATTAATTTTAAACCCAATTAATCATTTTCTTCACTAGAAAATTAATAATAAATCCACGTTAATTAAGAAAATTATGAAACTTGAAACCCCTTACTAAATTATCATTTCTGACCGTATATTAAAATCGCAAGGCATTTGGATGTCATTAGATAGGTTTTTCAATCAAAACTTGTCATAAAATCAATATGAATAAGCATAATTCATCAACAAGCATATATATACACACACACATATATCTAACATTCAACACATGGAAATATACTTGCAAAAACATTCGGGTCCGATTCTAGAAACCAAAATCATCAAAATATGAGACGTAAATAATTATTCACCTTTAGCTTTGTTGTTAAGGAGTTGAGATTTGATCTTGGATTAAATTGGTTAAGCTCCTTCTTTAGATTCTTGCTTATCTTCTCCTTGTTTTCCCTTAATGGTGGCCGGCCTCTCTATGTTTAGATTTTGATTTGTGAACATGTAAAATGAACATGGCTTAAGGGTTTAGGGTATAAGAATAAGACTTATTCTTATTTTGCCATTATCTAATTCCCTAACCGATTTCATTTTAAATTCACTTTAGTTAGTTCATAGGTTCAATTAGCATGACTACCCTCTATTAACATAAATCTCAAACCCTTAACCATTTACATTATTTCATTTTATTTAACTAATTAAATGTCCTAAATAATGTTACTCAAAATTAGGGTCGTTACAGTGGGAGTGTCATAAGAGTTGATGAACTCTTCGGATTGATACATATAGATATATGCAATCGTAAGTCTATTAATATCAAAACGGATCCATGTACTTCGTCATATTCACCAATGATTTATCATAGACATGGATATTTGTATTTGATATATGTATAAGTCTATGATAAACTTACAAAATATAAAACGGAAGTAAATAATATAACATGCGACAGAAATGATTTGATTTGATCAAATATGTGATTATATTGGAAAGAGTTCTGTATGTACCTAATATGAATAAAGATATAGTCTCAAAGATAACTCCTCCCTATAATACATAATGATGTATTGATAAGGAGTAACTGAATTTTGTTGGACAAAGCAGGATTAATGATGAGTGAAGTTGAGTTAAATTCTTTCTATAAGCCATGTTCTTAAGAGTAGTACACAAGGTTAAAATTAATATCATCTAAAGAATAGTTTACAAAAACATACAAGATAAGGGTTTATAAAAAAACCTTTACTTAACCTTGGCTAAGGAGTTAACAAGTTGTGCAAGTCGAAAGTCTGCATATAATAATTATACGTAAAGGATCTTGTACGAATTGTCCCAAGAGAATTTTAGGAATCATAGTCATTAGATGACTAATTTATCTTGTGAACATAAATATATTGTGAAACAATGCAAATCAGTTTTATAAGGCAATTCATAAAATGTTTATGAATGCCCGTTCTATTGCATTGAGAAACAAATGTTGTTTCAAGAAATACCACCTTCGTAACGAAGAAATTTCTTTAAGAAATTAGTGGTATAAACTGAATTTGGATACGATCCAATGATAAAACTGATTACAAGGGATGAAATAAAATTAACCGGACCAAAATGAATACACATACATTAGAACGTGTAATGAGTATTCTCATACATTAAAGAGAAACTCTAAATTTTCTGTTAATGTCAAAAATAAATAATCCTCGGTTGTTTAATTAAACCATTAAGAGTATTGACTCTATGATATGGTAAGATGTGCAAATCTGAAATAGATTCCAAGTACATTATTAAAATATGATTTTGATAGTTGTATTCTAAGGGATATAATTCATTTGCTGCAAATGCGTCTTTAAGAGAAAGACAAATGCAGTTGGAACATATTTAGCCACATTGATAAGAATAATACTATGAATTTCAAATGTTGAAATTAACGTAATAGATTCATCATTGCATGTGCTCAAGTAGGTTCGGATTTTACTCACAAAATTATCGCATGATATGACTTTGTGTTTTGGTATGTATGTGTTGAAACAGAAGATTTTAAATAATGAGTTAGATTAAACTGTATACACATAATAACCAAAGTGCCTCGAAGTTAATGCGAGCGATATTGGGTTTGTGAGTTTTTGGATATGATCCGAGAACGGATATGAAAGTATCAGTTAGAAAAACATCAAAATTGAATAAGTGGTTTGATAGAAATATCAAATAATTTGATTATCAATCAAAATGCAGAGGAAGCGTGTGTTCATAAGAAAGAATATTAAAAGATACATAGATATTTATAAACCATAAGAAAACAACACACTGCAGATTATTAATGATGTACTCATGTTAAAATTAGCTTTAGTTGTTTTAATACTTGACGTTGGATTTGTAAATGATGTTTTTATAGTAAGTATAAAAGATATCGGGAATGTCACAAACGATATGCAAGGACACCTTATAAAAATATTTAATACAGAACATGTAAGATGGATTCCATATGCATTGGCAATAAGAATTATCGTACATGTTATATTGTCTATGACATTGTGATTTGTTTATGTATTTGATACATAAAGCAAATATCAAATCCAAATTAACATCACTAAATGGTTGTTTGAGGTGTTCTCGTGTACTCATTAAATACTAGAGAATTGTTTACAGAAATAACAAACTCTTTATGGTGGAGTATTCGGACTCAAACTTTCATAAGTGATATTAAGTATAATTTGTCGATAATAAATTCAAGTTGAGAATCTTTAAGTTGGAAATGTTCCAAATGAAAGACTGTGGCTGATTCAATAAAAAATGCTAAGTACATCGCCTTGAATAGTGCCACAATGTATAAATATAAATTCCAAATTTATAACCGAGTTGTGGGTGATTCCAAATGTTGAGAATACCATAAAATTTTTATATGATGACAATGTCACGATATAGTTTATAACAGAACGTAGAGCTCACTGGAAGTCGAGAGACATACTCCAAACTGTTCTACATGATAAATGTAGTTTATCCACATCGGAGAGAGTTGATTAATACAGTTGATAATTGAAACATAATAGAATACTCATTCACTAAGGGACTGGTCCGATTGGTTTACCGATTGGAGAAGATGGAATAAGATTCCATAATTGACCTCAAGTGCAAATGGAAGATTGATAGAGTTAGGAGTATACATTAGGGGAAATTATGTAATTTGTTACATAAATCTAACTCAATAACAAATCATGTTCGAAATAAAAGGTATTTTCTTTCTATTATATACTTGATATAATATGTTATATTAATTAGCTATTTTAATTATAAGTATATTTAATAGAAAATCCATAAATTGTATGTATTATGATAGTAATTACAAAGTGTTGTAACCGTGAGTAATTTATCATAATGTAAACAAATATACCATCTTAGATATTCCTAGTCAAGATGTATGAAGACTGGATATCGAGACATCCGTTGATACTAGAGTACGTAACTCTCCCCAAATGTTGGGCAATGTATTATTCATGGCTGATGGGGGCACTAATGTGTTATGTACTGATAGTCATTGGATAACCATGGAATGACCCACTCGATAGTTTTCTGCTGGTTAATACAACTAAGGCCAAATAGAAAATATCGAGCTGACAAAATTACATAGTTCTCTTAATTTGAGAATACCGTTGATCTTCAATGTGGAAGCTCCATTTTGATTATAGTGAAATCATGGTATGACATCCATTGAATGACTATAGTTGGGTCAAGTGGAAGCATTGGAAGTGAAACGCTATTCAAGAGAGGATTCGTCTTCTCAGTTATATGAGATTAGTATCATGGTCAACTGAAGTCAACTCAAAGTCAAAGTCTCTAGCCAGAGCATTTTGGTTAATAATAATAATAATTATTGAACCAAAGACTCTATGTTTAGACTATACAGTTAAACGGGGACAATATTGGAATTTTGACCATTATCAAATTCAATAAGTCCAAAGTGATATAGTTTTGATAAAGAGAATTGGTGTAAATAAAAGTCATAACCGGGTAACACTTAATAAAGTAAAGTTGGATTTTACCGAAAACCAAGTAAGTAATAAATTTGGCCAAAACGTCACACCACCTGCTAAGTGACGTGTGAACGTTAATATTCAAATAGTTTGACATTAATCACTGACCAAATTTACACCTAATGAGTCACGTAACTGAAACGATGAATTCTCCTCTGGCCGTAATAATTTAATTAATCTATAATTGTTATAAATTAATTAAATTAATTAATATTTTTGAAATATTAGTTATCAATATTTTTGATCTAATAAACAAATATATATATATATATATTCATAATAGTTAAAAATATATTAATCGATATGTTATATCGATACACGTTTAAGTTGGATTTAAATGCAAAATATTTATTTGGGCTTTATATGAGTTTAAATCTCTTGAAGGGGGCAGGTTGGTTCGGGTATGATATGGAGTTAAAGGCAGCTAAATATGGGATATAAAGGCTTGGAGATGGAGAGCTAAGATGGAAGAGAATTGGCAAGAGATGATGTAGGATGTTGATCCTAAAATATCTCGAAATTCTCCTCTATATAAGCATCTCTACCACCAAACTTTTGTTTTCTTTTGAAGCCTACATATCCCTTCTAGTGCCAATCGAACTTCCGCCTTCCATCTCTCTAATTTTCTAAGTCTAAATTAAATCAAATCAAGTGTTTTTCGACAGCCGATGGTCATCAGTTTAGGGACTAGCAATTTTCTGGATTGGAAATCAGTTCTATGGTTAGATCTCATCATTTTGAGGTGTACTTACAAGCTTGGCTTTAAGGTATGTTCCTAACATGTTTATGAATATTAATTTATATATAATGTTTATTTCATATATTATATCGTTTGTTTATGTATACCCCAAATTTTTGTTTAACATTATTCATGGAATTTAATTAGATAATTTAAGTAGAATAATATAAGGTGATAAGAAGAATAAGATGTGTTAACTAATTTAGGGTCAGGCCTTAATCGATTAATAAGATTGTTTTAAACATGGAATAGAAAAGGATTAATTAGAGGCAAATAATGGGAATAGTTCCTTAATTCATTCCCTAAACCCTTCCTCTCTCATTCATTCTCATTTCATTTTCTAAAATCAAAACAAAACCTAAAGGAGGCCGACCATTACATAGAGAAGAAAAGGAAGAGGAAATCTAAGGAAAGCTTAGGGGAATTAACCCACATCAAATCTTAATCTCTCTTGTCCAACCTAAGATGAATAATAGTTATCCATCTCGTTTATTATGTTTTGTTTTCGGATTTAGGATTGAATTCTGAATTTATTATAATAATACTTCATGTTTGGATTGGTAACATCATTATTAGATTAAATGATGGTTTGTTGGAATTTTAGGAATTGATTTAATGGCTTTTAAAGGAAAAACCCTAATTTTTGTTCTCCTATTGACTTGAAATTTGAATATGTTATCGAAAACATTGTTTTGGAGATGGATTTTCAATTTCATAAATTTCCAAGTTCATATGAATATTTTATGAGTTTCCTATGAGGAAAAATATGTATATTTTTGGGTTTTTAATTTTTAAAGATGATTAAATTAATATTTAAGTCTCAAAATTTTTGTATATGGAAAAAGAAGGAAATTCATATTTTTAATGATTTTTGGGGATTTTTTCCTACTTGTTATGATTTTCTATGAATTTGTTATTCTAGAAATGTTCATAATTAATATAAATTAATGATATTAATTATAAGGGTTTTGCAAAGTTATTTGAGAAGGTAGTACATGACCTACCAGAATTTCAATAATGAATACGAAAAGTGTTTTATTATCCAATGAAAATTTGACATGAGGCAAGTGTTAGTAGAAAGTTTTAACTTTAAAAGGAAATAAATCAGTTTTCAAGTTATTTATAGAAATGTCATTGACATTATAACTTAGAGCCTCGATACCCTTATATTCATAGAATTTAACAACCTACCTTGAAGTGGACTTAAATTCCAAGCTAGAAAAGGCCCATCGAAACTTAAATCTATCTCAAAGCTAGTTGTTGGTTTGTAAAGAGAATAATACGGTTATTTATCTACATATTTAGAATCTCACCACGGAAGGATAAAATATAATAATAACAGCAGTACCTATTTTATCATAAATTCAAAATGTCGTTTAATGCCATAACAAAATATCCACAATCACCGTTACATATCGGTGGTACAATATTCCAAATTACAATATCATTTTTATTTCATTGATACATCAAAAACTACATAAAATAACAAGCAAATAAATATACTACTACCACAAGTCTCATCAACATCTCCGCCTTCAGCATCGCCTTTCCTAACCTATGTTATAACGAGGAGGGAGTCAGAACAACATATGTTTGGTGAATAAAAATCTCAAACCTTACTATATTAGTACTTGGGAAGTATAATTTAAATAGGAATATGTCTTACGTTTTCTACCAACATCATAAGTCTTTTCAAATATAAGCCCGAGGGCTTTTCCTCAACTTAAACAAAATGTTATCCAAATATATTCTCATAACCAACTTACTATCAACTCAATAGCCCATATCTATCATCCATAATAACCTATCAATGCAAGAGATAGTACTCAAGTCACTTAATATCTTTTAAATAGAATTAGGCAGACGCTGACCATTTAATACTTTTATTTAAGGCATGTCCACGTCATTTACTACCTATACTCCTATGGCATATTTCTCACTAGTAACTATCTAGCTGACACTACATGGAATCTCTTCACCCACTTAATACTTCCTATTAAAGCGGGCACTTTCCCTTGATATCCTCTACCATGCCCAACCCATAATCCTGACCATTTACTACTTCCTACATTGAGAAGAGGAAAGTCCTTACACAACCACTTATTACCTTCAATCTCTGAAGCAGGTTCTTCGTATTATGGCCTGTACCCCACGATGACGTCTCACATTAGTCTGACTATTCGAAGGTACCAGTAGCTAGATTAGCTAGACAGATTAACCCTATGGAATTTGGGACTAACCTCGCATCATCGTAGTTACTTATTATAGGCAATGTCTCACATTAACCCCATGGTCACACTGCTAGTACCAAATTAGCTGAGCAGAATCCGTGTGCTTTTGATTGACCTCACATCCCTATAACCTAGTCATAATCTATATCATTCTCTATATATATTATCACACATCTCACCATTTCCATAATCAAGGCCTTATAAGGGATCTTTCTTATTTCGCCTTTAACATTAATTACCTTCCTAAGGGGGATTTTAGTAAATTAATAACCTATTTAACTATGCAATTATACTTTTATAATTATATGTTAATTACGCTAATACACACACCCCACACGCGCGCGCCTAGTAATTTCTAAGCAGGCAGAATATACATCCTAAACTAGCATTAAATTGTCAACTCCTTAAACAACTATACAAGTCCCATTCCATATTACCAACAATGCCCAAAATTCAAATATTTATATCAAAAGTTCCAATCAACAGACTTGTGCACAACTAAAATTTAAACCTAACTTATTACATCAAAATAATGGAATATATTGATACTAGAAACTTACAATTCCAATTTTTATGCTATATTCAACTCATTTTTCATATAAAAATAAACAAAGAAATTTCTATGTAATTCATGGGAATAAGAATTGCAAACTACGAATAAAATTCGTACATTACACACTATTTCTTAGGGATGGCAATGGGGTGGGTCTAGGGTCTAAACCTGGTTGACCCGCCCCTGTTTTGACCAGCCAAGACCTGCCATATTGGGTTATTGTGATGGGTGGACCCATGACTTGTTCTAAAGAGCTTCAAGTCTAGGGTCGAGTCGTGGCGGTCGGGTCGTGTAACGACCCGCCTTTTTGGACAGTTTAAATCGACAAATCAAACACACATGTCAACTCAAACCATTCAAAAGGGAGGATTGTTAATGGGGTAAATAAGAAAAGAAGAGAAAAGGAACAAGAAACAATCACAGAATCTCGCAGCGGAAAGATAAAATATAATAATCAAATAAACAGTTCATGAAGCTGTTTAATATACTATTGATTATCATTTATACATCATTTATCAGAGTTATACATATACAACAGAATATATAAAATAATGCAGCAGACATTATGATGTAAGGATAATAATAGTAATAGTATACCAAATCTTCGTCTTCGTCCTCCAGAATAGATCTTCAATAAGCTGAAAAACTCAGGACTGACCTGAGCGTAATGAAAAGACAAAACACTCGAGTCAGGACTAAAACATCCTTATGTAAGTTAATCAATCGTAAATAAATATGAATGCAACGGCGTCAGAGATGTTTACGGGGTTTGACATCTCCTATCCAGTGTCAACGTGAGTGCAATAACTTAAGAGATGTTACGAGATTTTCCATCTCTCAAGGATTCGTTAAACTATCTACTATGTAGTACAATACGCTATTATAATATGTCTACATTAAAGTAAAAGTATTAAAATAGCGTTAAGGCGTTACCATAATCCCCATTAACACATTTTTATTCCCAAGAGCATATACAAGACCGTAGTTTCCCCAAAACCGGAAGTCACCAGAGGGCAATCCATATACTAAAGGTACAAACCAAAACGTAGTGGTCGCGAATAGGATAATCAGTATGACAAGGTACATGAGGCGATACCAACTAGGATACTAGTAGTTGCGTGATCCGGACTGATGTTGAGCATAGCAGCTACTACCTCAACACCGCGAAACAACACTCCTAAATCAAGAGGTGCACCCAAATCGAATCACAAAAGTAATAGACATGGTATCGAAGAAGTGTGTCCGCTAGAGGTGGCGAACCTCAATGGCCCAGCGCGGCTCCTGTTTTAGTCATGTCATGGGTCATCCAATATCGTTCTCTTTCTTCAGTCAATGTGTTCACCAAACCATCCACTTCATTCTGGATCAACACTCCGTGTATATTAGTTATTAAAGTGGTTTTCGGTATCGACAGAGAGTATGTCCATATCCGGTCCCGGTCTCTTTAATAACTACGTATTATTACACCGATGGCTCTTTTACATTTCAAATCAATTCATAATTGATATCAAAATATCATATTCGCTTCAAAAATCAAATCCATTTCAAATATCATCATATCTATTCAAAATGTAAGATTCCGATTCAAAAATTCATTTTCCGCCTCAATATCTCATTTCGATTTCAAAATCATTTCGCATTTCAATTTAGGTTGCAACTTCATTTAACCCAATTCGTATTTAAATTCAAGATTTAAATATAAACATTTCACCTTATTGACCAGCTTGAAATTTTTAGAAAATAGTTTTAAGTAGTTTAAATAATTAAAATACTTAAAAATATTTAAAATCTTTAAATGGATTTCAAATAGAAAAATTAATTTAATATAGTTAATATAGGTTAAAATAGTTTAAGTATTTAAAAATGGTTTATACAACAGAGTAATTTGGAAAACAAAATGAAACAACTTCAAAACCAAACCATTTCAATTATAACTTCCCAATTCAAATCAATTTCAATTTCTATTCTACCGATTCAATTTCGAATTCAATTCAAATGAATGTCAACTTTGACTTCAAATTAATTCAATTCTACATTCACCTTCAATTAATTCAATTTCAATTTATATCGATTTGGAGTTTGATTTTTCAAAATATCAATTTATAACACTTAATAAAATTTATCCTTCAATATTCAATTTTAAATCCAAATTCAAATATGATTCAATTTCAAGCTCAATTTCGAAATATCATTTTTATATCACTTTTACTTAGTAATACTCAAAGCTCGAAATAATGTTCAATCTTTAAAACAAATAAATTTTCATAATTCAATCATATCCCAATTTTAAATTTCAAAGTCTCAACTTAAATTATTAAGCAATTTCTTTTAACCAAAATTTATTTCAACATTCCAAACTCAATTTGCGACAAATTCGATTTCTATAAATTGATTTTATTTATAACTTTTAAATCAAAACATTTAAATGAATTTCAAATCAACGATTTTTAAAAATTATTAATTTAACCAATCCGGGGTCCGTATATAATTTTCTATCCTATGGCCAAGTGATTATTTATTTCAATTAAATGTCAGGGATGAATATATATCACTTAAACCAATCACAGGGTCATATGTATGTATAACAGGATATATATAAGCCAATAAACATCCAAACATTTAAATATCAACCAATAGCATCCATCGAAATAAATCATCCAATAGACAATACAATTCACGGCAATTTCATAGTTATCAATATAAGGTAATTTAATCGCAATTAAATTTTTAATTTCAACTTGACTGTCAATTTTAATTTTCAACGGTGAATTCAAATGACAATCTATATAACAATTAAATTTTTATCAAACAACGACAAATAAAATTCATATCACCTCATAATATCAAATTTAACTACCATAAAGATATTTAGTACGCTGTGAGCATTATAAAACACTCACCTTGATATCCTGTTGTCACCGAGACGTTCCGGTTTGGAACTAAACCGGACGACTCCCGATTTTAGCCCAAATTTCAACTGTCTCCAAATTCGTCCAAACTAGTTTCATTTCGAAGCTCTCGTCATTACGATCGCAACGCAAAAAGTTCCGTTCCAATCGGACCTCGTATGTGAGAGTTATACATTTTTAAGTTATCGACATTTGAATTTATAAAACAATTCATATTATATTTAAATAAATTCATACCCAAAGAAAATGAAGCCCAGCCCACTAAACTCCATCTTCCCCAACTTGCCTGGACACGCACATGCATCAAGAATCCCTTCTCCTGGCCGTGCACTTCCTTCCAATGATACGGAGCTAGGCTACATAACTCGACGAACCGACAATGCCATCCGACTTCTCATCGAAATCTCCACCATCCCCGTACCATCAACTTCAAGCTCGACCTCTCCCTAATAATCGCGACCTGGAGCTATCCCACTACGCCTATACGAAAAGTCGCCCTCCCATATCACCGATCGCACGCCACAAATCTCCTCCCCCAAGTGCGCTTTACCATGCTAAATCCAAAACTCATCTTCATTTCTTGATTCGATGGCCAAAACCTTGCAAAACCCAAACCCTAGCTTTTGACCATTGTAAATTGTCATCCCAGAATCTTGCCAAAACTTTTCCAAAAATACTACTCTTCCATACGAACTCAACGGTGCTGACGGCGTCGATCGATTCGAAGCGGATCAAGAGATTTCTTTTTTTTGAAGTTCGTGGACATTATTTTCCTCTTACAGAAAAATGAGAATTACTCGATCGATACTCGATGAAATTGGATGCCGTCAATTTCTAAAAATAGTAGATTTGATAACAAGCAACTTTGTTGTTAGGAGTTTCGTCTAATATGGAATGGATTGAAAGAATTTGATTTTTGATTGGAGGAGATGGGGTTTGTATTCCTTCCTCTGAAAGCACAGTGGAAAAATGAAGAGAGACCACTAAGTTATTTAAAATAAGACATGAGGCATACGAAAGAGGGAACATGCACTAGGGTGGCTGATGGGAAAGGATATGGGTTGCACACGCAACAAATGCCTGCGAAAAGAATTTCGGCTACTAAAGTATAAACACAATTATGAATAGACCATTATTTCCACCATTTACCGTTTTGTCACGGAAGCCAAAATATGAAAACAAATATACCGTGGAAATCAGCGCGACGAGACGAATCCAATGATGTTATCAAATCTTTGCTACGACGTACGTAGTAAAATTTCAAATGTCTCCGTGTTACCGCTTAAAAATTGGACGACGACAGCAATTTTTGATAAACGGAGCTAGAAATATCAGAATTGGACGGAACAAACTTTGCCATTCAAATCAGAGAATTTTTTAGATCATTTCTATGTAAAAATATTTACATGTCGAAAAATGATATTCTACCCTTAAATTTATTAACCGGTTTCTACTTAAATTTTGGACGACTTAAATTTTCATAAAATTTGAAATTTAAATTCATAGATTAAATTTACTAAAAACAAGTTTTAATTATGCAACTTCAGTTTATTGAAATTTTGAGTTTACGTGTTAAAATGAATTCTATATCGATTACGATCGTTTTTCAATGACCGTAAAATATTGTCGCTAAACCCAAAATTTCTCTTTTTTTTAAATTGTACATACCTTTAGGATGGAAACGTATATTTTATATTTCCCAAAATATTCTTTTATTTTCATTAAAACATTTATTTCATTTCAACAAAATACGCGATAAATTCTATATTAGAGGTAAACGTTTATTATCTTATTTCTATTACTATCATCGCTTATCATATTACACATTCGCTCACTTTTATTTGTTTATGCAACATCTTAAAAAATTTTTTTAATCATTTTTATTATATTAAACTTATAATTTTAAATGGTGAAAATACGGGTCGTTACAATCTTCCCCACTCAAAACTTTTCGTCCTCGAAAAGGAAAAAGAAGGGAAAAGGAAATAAGTAAAGGATTCAACATTTGATATATTTTATTCAAATTTTATCAACTTATAAAACAATGAAATTTTATTTATAAAGTCGTTACTACACTTTCACTATGCTACTCCGATTGGCTTACGAAATTTACAAATTAGATATCCAAACAAGTTAATAAAAAATTAAACTTGAAAATTTTCTAACACCCGGATTTATTTCATCTATTCCATAACCGGAACAAAGGGGGATACACGTTACACCATGATTTTGAATCAGAAGAGAGATTTCAAGAAATGGCAGATCTATTCACTCTATCAATAACCGAGCCGGATCTGGTGTATCATAGGGGATTTGCCTTTTCTATTGATTCCTACGGGTTGGATCAAAAAAAATTCTTGAATGAGGTATTCAACTCTAGAGATGAACGAAAAATTTCGGCAGAGTCTCCTTTGCGCGGCTCGATCGGTACAACTACAAAACGCCTCTACGGGCCCCAAACCAACAAAAGAAAACAAAAGCCAAGTGGCTCCAATCAAAAATCACCAAATCCAATGACAAAATAAACATGTACCTTTTTTGTCGGGCAATCCAATTTCCTTGATTTAAATATCTGCATCTTATTTATCAATGATATCAAATCATATAATTTAAAATCAATTTATAATTTGCATTTCAATTATCAATATTAGCTTTACTTAAACCTGTACGAAGTACATATACCATTCGTACGCAATATCAAATTTGATCACTCATTTGATCACACAATTTCGCTTCCAAACTAGTATCGTTCACGCGACTCTCTAGTGCGGACTCGGATTTGGTTCCTTGATCGGAAGTTGTTATTCTCCTTGCATAGCCATATACTATGATAGAGAGTTCCAGAATCAAATCAAAAATCCATATCCAGGGTTCGCCGTCAAGAATCGAGTGAAAAATCCTAACTTGGATCGATATAAATTATCTTGAAATTCTGTGCTCGAATTCAGATCAAATTGTTATGCGAATAAAATAATATACGTACAACTTACGTATTAACTTTCAATAGATTCATATACAATTTGAATATATTCAATTAATTTACTTACCTTCATTTCATTTACAATTAATTATTCACAATGCATTATTCATCCCTTAATTACTTAGCATATCCATTTTAAACATTCTATACAATTTTAATTAAATTCAATTTCATTTTCCATTTATTCTTAGCTATACCAAATCCTTTTGTTTACATTTACTTCATTTCATAATTTCAGTTAATAACAGATTTATTTGTGGAACATTTTATTAACCAACACTTTAGTTTATTAACCATCCTATAAAAGTCATATATAAGAAGTTGGACTTTATCTAAGTTTATAATTACCTCAAAAGCTACAAATTTCAATTTCACAATTTCTTTGCAAATTTATATTCAATTCTATAACAAATTTACAAAGACATTATTTAGTTCATTTGTCTGCTTCCTTAAATTCTACTTACTTATTCCATTTATCCATTCATCATTTCATATTATACTTAAGTATATAACATTTTTATCACAACCAAATTTCCATTTATATACATTTTAATTACTTTTAAGTTTTTCTTACTTGTATATTTCAATTACTTTTAGGTTTTGCTTACTTGTATAATATCTCATTACATCTCTAAATCATTCTTTTAACTTTTTAACGTTTGGTAAGTCATATTATATGTTATTAGAATGCAATGTGGTATTATACAAATTTAGAATTCATTTTACTAAATTAGAATGTTCACAATTTTTAACTTGTTTATATTTTCTTTACCTTTCAATACTTTTCAATTTTAAGAGTTACATTTCAATTCTAAAGTTTCTCAAAACATTTAGGTTAGAGTTTTTTTTAATTCTCTTATTATATAAGTTCTGATTATTCACATTTCATTCAAATATTTTGAAAATATTAATTAACAAAACTTAGAAATTTAAATGCCCGGTTCATCTCAAATCATTTGAAATAAAAATATATGCATTTATATCTTATATATATCAAATCATACTTTTGGAGTTTAAACCAAAATGCATTTTTCAAAACAGTTTCGAAGCAAAGCAAAGCTTCGCATAAGTCTCCAACACTTTGAGACTCGAAAATGAACGTCGATGATGCTGCGCAGTCATCATCGAAATTATTTTCCAGTGACATAAGAGAGGAGTACTGAATTTATTAAAAAAAAACTCCTTTCAAAATATTTCCCATAAATATTTTTCAATTAACATCACTACATATTTTTCTTCAAACTTTTGAAAACCATTTTCAAAATCTCCGGGTCTTAAACTAAATATTTCTCAATTTAAATCTATCTTGATTTATAAGTCACATTTATAAATTATTCTTACAAAATTTTACTTTCTTAAAACATTCTATAAATTGTTTTATCATTATTTTATTTTGTAATAAACCTTATTTATTAAAACACAATATCCCATTTATGATGACCATCCATATTATCCTTTCTAACAACCAAACAAACTGGATGAATCATAATAATTTCTAAAAATTATTTCTTTATATATAAAATATAATTAGGGCAAAATTATTTCATTTACCCAATTTCAAAACAATACTATGTCGAATTGTTCTGTTCAAGTGTTTAGAGACCCCTATCAATGACGTTAATTACTCGTATTGACCAGAATCCATAAGCCACTCAACAAATCAACCAACACAATATAAAATAATTTTATGTCACTAACAAATACGCTCTCTCATACATACACTCAGCGACTCATCATAGGGTATTACTACCCTATTCATAAATAGTCAGACCCCACAAAGCTAAGGTTATCGCTAAACCAAAGCTCTGATACCAACTGTAACGACCCGCCTTTTTGGACAGTTTAAATCGACAAATCAAACACACATGTCAACTCAAACCATTCAAAAGGGAGGATTGTTAATGGGGTAAATAAGAAAAGAAGAGAAAAGGAACAAGAAACAATCACAGAATCTCGCAGCGGAAAGATAAAATATAATAATCAAATAAACAGTTCATGAAGCTGTTTAATATACTTTTGATTATCATTTATACATCATTTATCAGAGTTATACATATACAACAGAAAAAATAAAATAATACAGCAGACAGCATGATGCAAGGATAATAATAGTAATAGTATACCAAATCTTCGTCTTCGTCCTCCAGAATAGATCTTCAATAAGCTAAAAAACTCAGGACTGACCCGAGCGTAATGAAAAGACAAAACACTCGAGTCAGGACTAAAACATCCTTATGTAAGTTAATCAATCGTAAATAAATATGAATGCAACGGCGTCAGAGATGTTTACGGGGTTTGACATCTCCTATCCAGTGTCAACGTGAGTGCAATAACTTAAGAGATGTTACGGGATTTTCCATCTCTCAAGGATCCGTTAAACTATCTACTATGTAGTACAATACGCTATTATAATATGTCTACATTAAAGTAAAAGTATTAAAATAGCGTTAAGGCGTTACCATAATCCCCCTTAACACATTTTTATTCCCAAGAGCATATACAAGACCGTAGTTTCCCCAAAACCGGAAGTCACCAGAGGGCAATCCATATACTAAAGGTACAAACCAAAACGTAGTGGTCGCGAATAGGATAATCAGTATGACAAGGTACATGAGGCGATACCAACTAGGATACTAGTAGTTACGTGATCCAGACTGATGTTGAGCATAGCAGCTACTACCTCAACATCGCGAAACAACACTCCCAAATCAAGGGGTGCACCCAAATCTAATCACAAAAGTAATAGACATGGTATCGAAGAAGTGTGTCCGTTGGAGGTAGCGAACCTCAATGGCCCGGCGCGGCTCCTATTTTAGTCATGTCAGGGGTCATCCAATATCGTTCTCTTTCTTCAGTCAACACGTTCACCAAACCATCCACTTCATTCTGGATCAACACTCCGCGTATATTAGTTATTAAAGTGGTTTTCGGTATCGACAGAAAGTATGTCCATATCCGATCCCGGTCTCTTTAATAACTACGTATTATTACACCGATGGCTCTTTTACATTTCAAATCAATTCATAATTGATATCAAAATATCATATTCGCTTCAAAAATCAAATACATTTAAAATATCATCATATCTATTCAAAATTTAAGATTCCGATTCAAAAATTCATTTTCCGCCTCAATATCTCATTTCGATATCAAAATCATTTCGCATTTCAATTTAGGTTGCAACTTCATTTAACCCAATTCGTATTTAAATTCAAGATTTAAATATAAACATTTCACCTTATTGACCAGCTTGAAATTTTTAGAAAATAGTTTTAAGTAGTTTAAAAGTAGTTTAAATAATTAAAATACTTAAAGATACTTAAAATCTTTAAATGGATTTCAAATAGATAAATTAATTTAATATAGTTAATATAGGTTAAAATAGTTTAAGTATTTAAAATGGTTTATACAACAGAGTAATTTGGAAAACAAAATGAAACTGCTTCAAAACCAAACCATTTCAATTATAACTTCCCAATTCAAATCAATTTCAATTTCTATTCTACCGATTCAATTTCGATTTCAATTCAAATGAATGTCGACTTTGACTTCAAATTAATTCAATTCTACATTCACCTTCAATTAATTCAATTTCAATTTATATCGATTTGGAGCTTGATTTTTCAAAATATCAATTTATAACACTTAACAAAATTTATCCTTCAATATTCAATTTTAAATCCAAATTCAAATATGATTCAATTTCAAGCTCAATTTCGAAATATCATTTTTATATCACTTTTACTTAGTAATACTCAAAGCTCGAAATAATGTTCAATCTTTAAAACAAATATATTTTCGAAATTCATTCATATCCCAATTTTAAATTTCAAAGTCTCAACTTAAATTATTAAGCAATTTCTTTTAACCAAAATTTATTTAAACATTCCAAACTCAATTTGCGACAAATTCGATTTCTATAAATTGATTTTATTTATAACTTTTAAATCAAAACATTTAAATGAATTTCAAATCAACGATTTTTAAAAATTATTAATTTAACCAATCTGTTGTCCGTATATAATTTTCTATCCTATGGCCAAGTGATTATTTATTTCAATTAAATGTCAGGGATGAATATATATCACTTAAACCAATCACAGGGTCATATGTATGTATAACAGGATATATATAAGCAAATAAACATCCAAACATTTAAATATCAACCAATAGCATCCATCGAAATAAATCTTCCAATAGACAATACAATTCACGGCAATTTCATAGTTATCAATATCAGGTAATTTAATCGCAGTTAAATTTTTAATTTCAACTTGACTGTCAATTTTAATTTTCAACGGTGAATTCAAATGACAATCTATATGACAATTAAATTTTTATCAAACAACGACAAATAAAATTCATATCACTTCATAATATCAAATTTAACTACCATAAAGATATTTAGTACGTTGTGAGCGTTATAAAATACTCACCTTGATATCCTGTTGTCACCGAGACGTTCCGGTTTGGAACTAAACCGGACGACTCCCGATTTTAGCCCAAATTTCAACTGTCTCCAAATTCATCCAAACTAGTTTCATTTCGAAGCTCTCGTCATTACGATCGCAACGCAAAAAGTTTCGTTCCAATCAGACCTCGTATGTGAGAGTTATACATTTTTAAGTTATCGACATTTGAATTTATAAAACAATTCATATTATATTTAAATAAATTCATACCCAAAGAAAATGAAGCCCAGCCCACTAAACTCCATCTTCCCCAACTTTCCTGGACACGCACAGGCATCAAGAATGCCTTCTCCTGGCCGTGCACTTCCTTCCAATGATACGGAGCTAGGCTACATAACTCGACGAACCGACAATGCCATCCGACTTCTCATCGAAATCTCCACCATCCCCGTACCATCAACTTCAAGCTCGACCTCTCCCTAATAATCGCGACCTGGAGCTATCGCACTACGCCTGTACGAAAAGTCGCCCTCCCATATCACCGATCGCACGCCACAAATCTCCTCCCCCAAGTGCGCCTTACCATGCTAAATCCAAAACTCATCTTCATTTCTTGATTCGATGGCCAAAACCTTGCAAAACCCAAACCCTAGCTTTTGACCATTGTAAATCGTCGTCCCAGAATCTTGCCGAAACTTTTCCAAAAATACTACTCTTCCATACGAACTCAACGGTGCTGACGGCGTCGATCGATTCGAAGCGGATCAAGAGATTTCTTTTTTTGAAGTTCGTGGACATTATTTTCCTCTTACAGAAAAATGAGAATTACTCGATCGATACTCGATGGAATTGGATGCCGTCAATTTCTAAAAATAGTAGATTTGATAACAAGCAACTTTGTTGTTAGGAGTTTCATCTAATATGGAATG
This sequence comes from Allium fistulosum, assembly GCA_030737815.1. Taxonomy (NCBI): domain Eukaryota; kingdom Viridiplantae; phylum Streptophyta; class Magnoliopsida; order Asparagales; family Amaryllidaceae; genus Allium; species Allium fistulosum. Next base: position 1,145,299,143 of record CM060901.1, read on the forward strand.
GATTGAAAGAATTTGATTTTTGAATGGAGGAGATGGGGTTTGTATTCCTTCCTCTGAAAGCACAGTGGAAAAATGAAGAGAGACCACTAAGTTATTTAAAATAAGACAGGAGGCATACGAAAGAGGGAGCAGGCACTAGGGTGGCTGATGGGAAAGGATATGGGTTGCACACGCAACAAATGCCTGCGAAAAGAATTTCGGCTGCTAAAGGATAAACGCAATTATGAACAGACCATTATTTCCACCATTTAGCGTTTTGTCACGGAAGCCAAAATATGAAAACAAATATATCGTGGAAATCAGCGCGACGAGACGAATCCAATGATGTTATCAAATCTTTGCTACGACGTCCGTAGTAAAATTTCAACTGTCTCCGTTGTTACCGCTTAAAAATTGGACGACGACAGCAATTTTTGATAAACGGAGCTAGAAATATCAGAATTGGACGGAACAAACTTTGCCATTCAAATCAGAGAATTTTTTAGATCATTTCTATGTAAAAATATTTACATGTCGAAAAATGATATTCTACCCTTAAATTTATTAACCGGTTTCTACTTAAATTTTGGACGACATAAATTTTCATAAAATTTGAAATCTAAATTCATAGATTAAATTTACTAAAAACACGTTTTAATTATGCAACTTCAATTTATTGAAATTTTGAGTTTACGTGTTAAAATGAATTCTATATCGATTACGATCGTTTTTCAACGACCGTAAAATATTGTCGCCAAACCCAAAATTTCTCTTTTTTTTTTAAATTGTACATACCTTTAGGATGGAAACGTATATTTTATATTTCCCAAAATATTCTTTTATTTTCATTAAAACATTTATTTCATTTCAACAAAATGCGCGATAAATTCCATATTAGAGGTAAACGTTTATTATCCTATTTCTATTACTATCATCGCTTATCATATTACACATTCGCTCACTTTTATTTGTTTATGCAACGTCTTAAAAAAAATTCTAATCATTTTTATTATATTAAACTTATAATTTTAAATGGTGAAAATACGGGTCGTTACAGGTCGTGGCTTGGTTGACCCGCCCCAACCCGACCCGCACTAATGAGATATCATAGAATCACTTTATTACTATAACAATGATTTGTTAATCCTTTTATACATAAGCAGTTATAACATGGATATTCTAATGTTCCATTCAATAAGTTATACGATTTTATAATATTAAGTTGCATCACTAATAATTATATAATAACTTATGCATGTTTTTCTTGAATGATTATCATACATCTCAATTTTATTACCTTAGTTATCATTGTAAACACATTGATATCTATATTTATTATATCATTTAGTGAAAATCCTTCACACAAATAAAATAAAATAAAAATATGTACATTAATACATAATTTTGTATAAATATGTAAAGCTTCATTGGGTCTTGGGACTGGGCGGGTCTACCCTAACTCGTATGGGTTCCGGGAATGGGGCAAAAATCCAGACCCACATCGGGTCTACGGGGCGGGTCTGGGGCGGGGTTTAAAAATCCCGGGGAGGGTCTGGGACATATAAAACCGACCCCATTGCCATCCCTACTATTTCTTAATCAAAATCCTTTGACCAAATTCAAAGAAAAAGAATAAGGAGTGGAATAGAAGGTAAAATTATCAAAACTGCAAATCTATACTATTTCCATTATTTTGACATAAACAATTGAGATTCCAACATAGAATTGACATTTTGCATTGAAGGAGTTTTGGGGGTTTATAATATGATGTTTTCGCAAACCAAAAATCCCCAAGGCATATTCAAACCCAAACTATACTACTCAATTACTAGAATAGAAAAGCTAAAATTTCCACTCATGGTATTTTCTTAGCTTTGCCTCCTTTGGATTTGGCATGCCTTTAACAATCTCTACCGAATCTCTTCTTTCTATTATATATACAATAAGAGATTTATAGATATATATGTTAGATTCAGAAAACAAAATAGATATATATGATTTCTTACCTGAACCCATGAGGTCGGAGTTATCTATACCTCCTCGACGGTCGCTTTTGTTCCCCGTTAGTCGAGTAATCCTCTCTTTGTTATGGCATTTCTTTATGTTAAGATTCGCGTATAAAAAAATACATCTCTCCTGCAGTGAAACATAAACACATAGTTTCCTCCTCATAAGAAGGAGGGAACGATAGATGTCAGAGACAGCAAGAAGCCACATCTATAACAGTTTCTTTTAGTTAACTAGTTCCATGCATGTTATTGTTGACAGTTTATCCGTTAAATTATCAATGGGATCGATCACTGACACAGTGCCTTACTCAATATGCATGGGGAAATGGGAACATATCATTTTTTTGGGATATAAAACCTTATTTTCTACTCCCATGAGGTGCAGATCTTTCATTGAAAACATTGGAGTGACCCCACGGGTCTTTGTAAATAAAATTTCTTATGCCAAGCCATAAGGACAATGATCAACGGAACCTCTCAAGGAGACTAAGGGAGAATACCAAAGAGAAACGGGAGTACGGGACTACTAAAGGTGGAGCCAATCATAAGATTTGTTGATCAAATGCGGGAAAGAACAGAGTATTCCACGTCGAAAAAAATATATCTATTTTTTTGTGAATTGTATCTATTTCATTTAAATGAAATACTTCCTCACGCCTACTAACCAAACGAGAAGGTAGCGAGGATGTGAAGCAGATTGTGGTAGTTGGGAAAGAGTTTACTGATAGGTATAATCAAATGGCGTTCCCAGTATATTAATTGGAACTATTTTACGAGTTCGATAATAGACAAAGACCATTCATTCGCTTGACCGAATTTTTCTTTTCATTAGTAGACCTAACTAATTGAACAATGACTGAACTCCTAAAGAAACTAGGAGCTATTAGTCATGGTTTTCAATATTTCTCTAAGTGAAAAGCAGAGTTTACCCAATTTTGAACGAGCAGTCCGTCTCATATACAAGACCATAATAGCTCTTCCTCCTTCATTTTGCAAACCGCGATAGCTTCTCGAATGAGCTACGAACCTCTATCTACATAGTCAATAGAGCCTTTCTTTATTTTATTTAGTATGACAAGCTCATTATTCTTGCTGATCGGTGATGGGGAGTTGCTTACGAGTCATATCACAAGCCCGATTCTTTGTTTATGGAGTATGATTCCCAATTGGTAACCTTCCACTTCTTCTTCCTCGAGGCGGTCTTTTAAGGGATTAGACTTTAGATAGCGAAGCGACTCTATCGCTCTCTATTTCTTATGGGGCATATATCATTTTCACTATTTTGAGGAGTTAATCGCTATATCTTCTATGGGAGGTGCGAAGCGGAACTAAATCTATCGAAATTCTCACTTTGCTTCTTGCTACATATTAGGTACTCTGGATTGCCTCGGGAAATGGAGAAAGCCCGGTTACCACCCGTTGTAGCTAGTGAAGCATAAAAAACACTTGATTAGTTAGGGGTAATTGAACTAAAAAAATCCCATTACTAATAGAGATTCCAGTTGGTTGATCGAATAGTCAACCATGCTGGTACCTGATATTGTGAGTCGAATTCTTATAGTTAGATGTCTCGAACAAGAGCAGAAGGGAAGCAAACAACAAATTTTGTGTCCCACCTTGCGAAATTAGTAGCTAGAGGTTCTAAATAAGATTCCAGGAGGGTACATTGAGTTTTAGACCTAATGAGTGCCAAACATCTTTTGTCGAATTTCGATAGGCAAGAGAGATAGAGAGAACTGCGTTGGGCGAACAAGAATTGATAAGAAATCCGCATTCGAAACAACCAGTGGTACAATCAATCTATCAGCCGACATCGTTTACAAAGGTTCCTGCTTACGAAGTTGCACTTGAGGATCGATTTTCTCCCTTCCAGTAAGTCTTTCCTTAGACATCTAATATAGAGTATCCAAATGATATTCTTTCCAGTGATCACTTCCCCAGTCCCTGCATCGATTGTAGATGGAAGAACTTAATCAAGAGCCGGAAGAACTCAATCAACTAGGAGCGCAGAGGGATGAAACCATCGATCCAGAGCGACCGAATGATCTACAGAAGTAAGTAGAAGAGTGGAGATTTGTTGCGAAAATTTGAAAAGAATCTATAGTAGATTAATAAGTTTGGACCGCGAACACACTTCAAGCTCGTACCCTGTTGGAGCCCAAATTAATATACTTGGACCTCACAATTAACATATCAGCCTACCTTCTTCCTTCTATTAATATACCACCCCAATTAATATACTAGCGCCTCACCCAAAAACCTACAAGTGCTTGCGATTTGGACTCAAAATGATACACATTCTAAGATTACACGTCTAGTGGGCACGTCATGATCGGTATATTAATTTTGGATCTCGGTAGTTGAACTAATGGATCAGGCAGGGAAAGAGTACCAAAATCCATACCAGCGGTAAGTCTTATGATAACTAGTCTTTGATTCATAACAGCCTCAAAGGAACGGTCATACCGCCCATGGAATTTTCCATAACTGACTATATTTACTCATCTCCTTCATTTTCTTCGTCTTATAGGTAGGCCCATAGGGGGACTGGTCTTACAAGTAATAAATCGATGTGGAGCGGGAATGCCAGCTTATTATCATTTCTAAATTAAGGGGAAGGAAGGTAGCAAAGCCACTTTGATCTACAGACCTATGGAGTTTTTCTAAATCTATGAAGAGACGAACTGATGGAGCTTCGCTAGAGTCCCAAAATATTTTGTGAATAAATGTGAGTGGCTAGGCTCCTATTTATAGTAGTTGAAATGCACCAGAACTGTTAAATTAAGGTCGGTTAAAAATAATTTAATCTGGCACATTGAATATCTAAAAACCCTAGCCCCCACTCAACAGCACAAGTCAACCATCTCTACCCACCGGTTGACCACCAACGATCGACCAGTCTAAGGGAAGCGGTCGACCTATACGTGATATTTTGGGAAAATTTTGTGCCGTTTCTTTTTAATTTATTTTCTTCCTTAATTATTATTTAACATTAACGTTATTTTTAAGTTTACTTAAGCCCCAAGTTTAATCACTGTTAACTTTCAAATTTAAAATTTAAGAATTATTTAATTATTCGAATTTGAATTCTATTTAAATTATTTTAAATCCGAAAACTTCATACATCCATAACTTTTCCATTTGAGCTCCGTTTTCAACATATTATATATGGAAATTGATCAAAATTTTGCCACGAATGCAACGACATAACTTCCATGGTCAAATTCCGGATTTTGCAAAATTCCCACTTTTAACCTTATTTTATTTAATCAATTTATCCATTTTATTTATTTCTTATTAATTTTTATGGGGTGTTATATTCTCCCACCTTAAAAGAAGTTCATCCCCGTAATCTTTCCAAGGGGTGAATAGCGTGGCACACAATAAACTTCCACGTTATACAACGAAGTTATCTAAAGAAACATCTACTCAACCAAAAGTGCAATGTGATTATGTACGTAGATATACTATAGGCGAGCTCAATCCTAGCACGAATGCAAGTTTCATGACATATAGGCATGTATGCAAACATCCTAAACATGTAAAAAGCATCTTATATGAGTGCAAAAGTGATAGTAAAAATATTACAATCATCTCCTACCATCCAATGTAGCAACCATGATGCAGCCAAAACTAAATTTTGAATAGAAAAGTTTACTAGCGAAAAGCTTCGGATGAGAAGACCTCATGCTTTTCACCAGGTTTTCCTACAATTGCACTCGAACCATCATAATTTCTTTGTTGATGAGTTTCCTAGTTCCATGTTGCACACTACTTGTGGTGGAATGGGATGTTATTAGCTCCGTCTTAATATCCTGTAATATATCAGGCTCTACCACAGTAGCTATGCCATGAAAGCATTTCCTCAAATGTGAAACGAAAAGAAAAAACTTCATGGACTCCTACCAATTTGTCATGTAGCTCCATGTGATAAACAAGTCCTATTCTTTATATAAGTGGGAAAGTCCCAACAATCTTTGGTGCTAACTCTCTCGACTTTTCAAATCTCACGACCTTTTTAAGAGGGGAAACTTTGATAAACACCATATCCCCCACTTTAAACTCTAACTCTTTTCATTGCTTGTCCGCATAGGATTTCTGGCGATCATGTGAGGCCTTCATTCGTTGCCTAATCAATATTATTTTTTCATTTTGGCACATCAATTACCTAGTGGCAAATCCGCCACTTACTTTTTCATCCCTATCCGGTAAAAATTCTCTTTATATTCCTATTCATCTTATTCCCTCCGGAGCGAAGGGTCATCCTTGAATGGTGTCACTTCGCAAGCTAAATTTATTTTTCCCAAATCCGAGAACTTTTGGGATTAAAGCACCCATTATTCCTAGTATAACCTAATTTCCTTATTAACTTCCCGTCTTACCTTCAGTTTATCCCTACTCAAGTATCCTTAAATTTCCTTATTTATGCTATTTTTCAATATGTATATATTTATCTAGTGGTCTAGTCTCATTCATAAAATCAACACAGTGATAAAACAAGAACATATCTTATACCATATCATAAGCTTTTCCAATAATCAAAGGGATACAACTAGCGATAACAATCTCAAAAACTCCGAAAGAAAATATTGCTGGAAGTTGCCATTTATCATTAACTGGTGTATATAATGTTGTGGTCCTAACATTCATTGCTCAATTAAGATGGACAGTTCTAATATGTCATTCCACTATCACCTACCTTCCTTAATTTTACTTCTCTATTACTAATAAATGTGGTCCATTCATTACTTCAGTTAATATACCCTTAATAATTGATCCTTAATGTCGAAGTTGGACCATCTCTAATCAATCCTCATTTAAATCCATTTAATCTTTTATTACGGTTTCAAAATCCTTTTATTATGCCGATTCAAATTCTCCATCTCTTTCCCTACATAATTCTTTTTAACTCCCATTTATTGCAAATTTATCGTCCATTAAATTTGCAATTAATGTCCATAAATCCTAATCCGTTAATTACTAACTAATACGTATTTAGTCATAAAGGATGCTATTTATATATTTTTGTTTTTATATGTTAAGCGCGGTTATATGTGTGTCTATATACTAATTTCTAAACTAGAACATTCCTTTCTACATTTTAATTTATCAAAGCTATCATTCTAAAAAGGAACACCGTTATAATTTTTTCCATAAATTAACCAAAGTGAGATCTTTGCTTTGTTTGAAACTACAAGGAATCGTTTCTTTTCTTTTTAACGAAATAGATAACGTAAACTATGGAAAAGAATATCCATATCTTCACATCTCTTTCCTTTTCGGTACATCGATTGTTAATTAAACGATACGCTTTTATACATATTTTGGAGTTGGATAATTTATGGAATTTACATGGAACTCACACCGAATAAATCAAAACAAAGAAATTTATATTCCAAGCTAACTAGGGCAACCGAACTTACAACCTAATTATAAATCTAGAATATCCTCACAACTTACCAACATTCTACAATTAAATATCTAGGAATGATTTCTAGATTAAGTTGTACATACTATTCCTATTTTATATAAATTCCTAACGCTATTTCTATACAAAGATCCTAATATTACCTCCACTTATATTATTACTAACTAATTGGCTCCTATTTCAGTTGTGATTCTTGTATTTTCCTTATACGAAAATGTTCCCCTAATCATAGTTATTCTTATCCTTCTATTCTCAATTCCTTAATTTAATTGAGTTCCATTTCCATTTATTCACCCTTTTAGAAAGAATTTAAGATAAGGAAATCATCAAGTCCAATCTATGCTCTATCCTACATTTATTTTTAAAATGAAGAATCGAAAACTTTTTAACTCAACCAATTTTAAACTAGAATTTCAAAAATGAATAATCCTTTTTACCAAAATCATTTTTAATCAAAAACTTTTAACTCAACAAATTTTTTAAATTGTGAGTTTCTAAATATTCTTACTTTTTCAAAACAACTTCCCAAATAAATCATTTGAAAAACTTAATCAAATCATTTCAAGGAATTTTCCAGTAACATTTTTATCAAATTCTTTCTCATGGGGTTGGATTTAAAAATTAACTTTAATTATCCTTTCTATTGAACCTTCCTTCTTCCCTACTCAATCTTCATAAAATTCTGTTTATCTTCTTGTGGTGATTAATGTATACCTTCTTATTGAAGCTTCTTTTGCTCCTTCTTCACATCTTACTTTCGGATGTTTACAAATATATTGCCTTATAATACTTAATTACTACCTAACATATTTATTTGCTATTTCTATAAATTTCAATTGCCTGTAATAAATTATTATTTTTCTAACTGACAATTTTTAAAGACATTTATTTATTCATTCCCCTATTATGCCTTTCTTATCTCTCCATAATTACCCTAGTAGTCTCTCTAATTGGTCCATTTATATCCTTATTAAATTCTTATAACTTTCTATTTATTGCACATTTATTGCCTAATTAATTTAGGAGTTACAATCTTTTCCATCTACATTTCCTAAGGTAGTATTATATGCTGAAGTAAATACCTGCCTAATTTTTTTACACAGTTTACAATAAGTATGTATATTTATATATAGTAGGATTTTAAAACAAAATTTCAAAAATAACAAGTATGCCCCTCATAGGTACACCTACCCCCTTTGATCAGGTAATCAAAGCTCTGATACCGAATGTAACAACCCAACTTGAAGTGGAACTAAATTCCGACCTAGAAAAGACCCATCAAAACTTAGGCCTATCTCGAAGCTGGCTATTGGTTGGTAAGGAGAATAATATATAGCTATTTAGCTAGACATTCAAAATCTCACAGCAAAATGATAAAATATAATAATAACAAAAGTATCCATTTTATCATAAATTCACAATGTCGTTTAAAACCATAACAAAATATCCATAATCACCGTTACATATCCATGGTACAATATTCAAAAATTACAACATCATTTTTATTTCATGGGGACATCAAAAACTACAGAAAATAACAAGTAAATAAATAGACTACTGCCACAAGTCTCATCAACGTCCCTGCCTTCAGCATCACCCTTCCTAACCTGTTTGTAATGGGGAGGGAGTCAGAACAATATATGTCTGGTGAATAAAAATCTCGAGCCTTACTATATTAGTACTTGGGCAGTATAATTTAAATAGGAATGTGTCTTACATTTTCTACCTACATCATAAGTCTTTTCAAATATAAGCCCGAGGCCTTTTCCCCAAACTTAAATAAAAGGCTTTCCAAATATATGCCCGTAGCCATCTTGCTATCAACCTAATAACCCATATCTATCGTCCATAATGTCCTATCAATGTAAGAGATGGTACTTAAGTCTCTTAATACCTTTTAAATGGATTTAGGCAGACTCCGACCATTTAATACCTTTATTTGAGGCAGGTCCACGTCATTTACTACTTATAATTCCAAGGCGGACTCCTCACTAGTAACTATATAGCTGACATTGCACGGAATCTCTTCAGCCACTTAATACTTCCTATTGAAGCGGGTCCTTTCCTGAGATATATCCTCTACCGTGCCTAACCCATAATACCGACCATTTACTACTTCCTTCATAGAGAAGAGGTGGACCCTTACACAACTACTTATCACCTTCAATCTCTGAAGTAGGTACTTCGTATTATGACCCGTACCCCACGATGACATCTCATATTATCCCAACTATTCGTAGGTACTGGTAGCCAGATTAGCCAAGTAGATTTATCCTATAGAATTTAGGACTAACCTCATGTCATCATTGTTACTTATTATAGGTGATGTCTCACATCAGCCCCAAAGTCACACTGTTGGCAGCTAGATTAGCTGGACAGACTTCCATGTGCTTTTGACTGACCTCACATTCCTATAACTTAGTCATAATCTATATCACTCTCTACATATATTATCAAACATCTCATTGTTTCCATAATCAAGGCTTATAAGACATCTTTCTTATTTTGCCTTTTACATTAATTACCTTGCTAATGGGATTTTAATAAAATTAATAACCTATTTAACTATGCTAATATATATACATATACGCCGCTAGTAATTTCTAAGTGTGTGGAATATACGCCCTAAACTAGCATTTAAATGTCAATTCCTTAAATAGTTATACAAGCCTCATTCCATATAACCAACAATACCCAAAATTCCAATATACATATCAAAAGTTCCAATCAACAAACTTGTAAACAATTAAAATTTAAACCCAACTTATTAAATCAAAATAATGGAATATATTAATACTGGAAACTTACAATTTCAATTTTTACACTCTATTCAACTCCTTTTTGACATAAAAATAAACGAAGGAATTTTTATTTAATTCATGGGAATAAGCAGTGAAACCTACGAATATAATTTGTACCTTGCACACTATTCCTTAATCAAAATCCTTTAACCAAATTCAAAAAAAAGAATAAGGAGTCAAATAGAAGGTAAAATCATTAAAACTGCAAATTTACACTATTTCCATTATTTTGACATAAACAATTGAGATTCCAATATAGAATTGAGATTTCGCATTAAAGGAGGTTTGGGGGTTTATAATATGATGTTTTCGTAGAACAAAACTCCCCAAGGCATATTCAAACCCAAACTATACCGATCAATTACTAAAATAGAAAAGCTAAGATTTCCACACACGGTATATCCTTAGCTTTACATCCTTTGGATTTGACACACCATTAACAATCTCTAGCAGATCTCTTCTTTTTTATACATATACAACAAGGAATTTGTATATATACGTTAGATTCAGAAAATTGGAGAAAAATAGGTTGGAAAAATAACTAAAAAACAAAATAGATATATAGGATTTCAAGATCAATGAAGAGATGAATTGACGGAGCTTCGCTAGAGTCCCAATGGTCGATCAATTCATCTCTTTGGTTAAAAATAATTGAATATGGTACGTTAAATATCTAAAGACCCAAACCGCCACTCAACATCACAGGTCAATTTCCACTACCCACCGATCGACCTCCTATGGTCGATTGGTCCAGGGTGAGTGGTCGACTTATACATGCTATTTTAGGAAGATTTTGTGTCGTTGCCTTTTATATTATTTTCTTCCTTAATTATTATTTGACGTTAACGTTATTTTTAACATTTACTTAACCCCTAGTCTAATCAGTGTTAACTTTCAAATTCAAATTTAATAATTAATTAATTACTTGAATTTGAATTATATTTAAATTATTTTGAATCCAAAATTTCGTACGTTTATAAGCTTTTCTGTTTGAGCTCTGTTTTCAACATATTATATATGGAAATTGATCAGAATTTCAGCATGAACGTAACGACATAACTTCCATAGTCAAATTCCAACTTTTGCAAAATTCCTAATTTTAGCCTTATCTTATCTTATTTAATTAGTTTATCCATTTTATTTATTTCTTATTAATTTTTATGGAGTGTTACATAGAAGCTCGACAACTATAAGGCATGATACAAGTGATACCTACTTGATAGCTATATGTTGTATCCGCTTCCATATGAACTCGATACCTTGTGTTTTAAGGGGTTCGAAACCTCATGTGTTGTAGAGGCTCGACTACCCCAGGATTTAGAGACCCACCAGCGTCTTTCTTTTTAAAACACGACATCCTCAAGTTTTTAGATGCTTGGTACCACATATTTTTAAGAACTCAACACCTCTTTTATTATATTAACTCGATAGCTTTTATGTAGCTACTCGACAACTATATTTTTAGTGGCTCGATAGCCATATGTTTTACTAACCTGATAACTATGTTTTAATAGCTTGATAATCGTATATTTTACAAACTTGATAGCTATGTTCTAGTGGAACGATAGCCCATGTTTTATAGATACTCGACATCTATATTTTAGTGGCTATACAGCCATATGTTTTACAAACTTGAAAGCTATGTTTTAGAGGCTCGGTAGCCTATGTTTTCTAGATGCTCGGCATCCCTGTTTTGATAGCAAGGGATTAATGAGAGGGGCATAATTGTAATAGTTCCTTAATTCATTCCCTAAACCCTTCCTCTCTCATTCATTCTCATTTCATTTTCTAAAATCAAAATAAAACCTAAAGGAGGCCGACCATTATCTAGAGAATAAAAAGAAAAGGAAATCTAAGGAAAGCATAGGGGAATTAATCTACATCATATCTCAATCTCTCTTATCCAATCAAAGGTGAATAATTCTTAACCATCTCATTTATTATGTTTTGTTTTTGGATTTAAGATTGAATTTTGAATTTGTTATGATAATATTTCATGTTTGGATTAATAACATCATTATTAGATTAAATGATGGTTTGTTAGAATTTTATGGAATTGTTTTAATGGGTTTTAAAGGCTAAAACCTAATTTTTGATCTTCTATTGACTTGAAATTTGAATATGTTGTGTAAAACATTATTTTGGAGATCGTTTTTCAATTTCATAATTTTCCAAGTTCATGTGAATATTTAATGAATTTCCTAAGAGGAAAAATGTGTATATTTTTTGGTTTTCAAAGGTAACTAAATTAATATTTTAGTCCCGGAATTTTTTACATGGAAGAAGGAAATTCAGATTTTTAGTAATTTTTAGGGATTTTTCCTAATTGCTATGATTTTCTATGATTTTGTTATTCTAGAATAGTTTATAATTAATATAAGTTAATGATATTAATTATAAGGGTTTTGAAAAGTTATTAGAGAAGGTAGTACGTGACCTACTAAAATTTCAGTAACATAAGGCAAGAGTCAGTAGAAAGTTTTGACTTTAAAAGAAAATAAATCAGTTTTTAAGTTATTTACAATAGTGCCATCGACATTATAACTTAGAGTCTCGATACCATTATATTCATAGAAGCTCGACAACTATAAGAACCGATACATGTGATAGCTACTAGATAGCTATGTGTTGTATCAACTTGCATAGGAACTCGATACCTTGTCTTGGGGTTCGAAAGCTCATGTTATGTAAAGACTTGACAACCCCGTAGTTTAGAGATTCAACAACTTCTTTCTTCTTAAAACTCGACATCCTTAAGTTTTTAGAGGCTCGGTACCTCATATTTTTAAGAACTCGACACCTCTTATCAAATAGTAACTCGTTAACTTCCATGCAGCTATTCGACAACTATATTTTTAGTGGCTCAATAGCTATAAGTTTTACAAACCTGATAACTATGTTTTAGCGGCTTGATAGTCATATGTTTTGCAAACTTGATAGTTATGGTTTAGAGGCTCGATAGCCCAAATTTTCTAGATACTCGATATCTATATTTTAGCGGCTATACAGTCGTATGTTTCACAAAATTGAACGCTATGTTTTAGAGGCTTGATAGCCTGCGTTTTCTAGATGCTCGATATCCCTGTTTTGATAGCAAGTATTTTAAAAGCTATGTAAAGATAATAGTGCTTTGGCATAATAGTTTGGATAAGTATTACTTAAACTTAAGTAATTTTGTTATGAACATGACTATTGATTGAATTTTTTTGATGAATTATGTTATATGTTCTTGTTATCATTTGATTAGTTAAATTTACATACTTTGTCATTTGTCATACTTACATTTTCATTACCCAACATTGCACCTTGGGATTTAGGAACATAATTACCGATTAGGTTGTTCCAGTAGTGAGTATGGTCAGACTAAACTCCTGATTGAGTAGAATTGCATCTAAGAGATCAGATAGATCAATAATGCTAGAATGCCTTAAACTAATCAAAAAGATATGACTCATGGATTTAAAACCAGATAAGATTTTAGGTGGGACTGGTGTAGGGTTGCACCCTATGCTTCAGCCGGAAGCACCTGGTTGGTAAAGGTCTGCGATTCTAGTGCATAGGGCTTTGTCAGTAGTGAGACTAAAAGATGTGTACACACAAGAAGGAACTCATTGTTCTATATGCTCACTGTATTGTTTAATTGGATTTCCTCCATACCATATTTGTAGATTTTGGGACATCTGGTTGTGTTTTGACCTGAGTTATGTTTAGATTGACATATTTGATAAGACACTCGTGGGGGGAAAAGCCATTCCGTTCTGAGGCATGGTCTCACTAGATTTCTGTTATTGGTACGAGTATATTATTATTCACACCAACTTTTTATTTGACCCGAAGTTTCTATTTTTTCCTCTTAAACTTTCGAGAACTCATTTGAGTAGTCAGAAGTAGGGTTTTCAGGTTGGACAAATAAGCTTGCTTCAGACATGTAGGAGGCAAACTAATATTATGAGTTTATTCCACTATGTTGTTTGAAGTTTATACTTTATTTGAATGGATGTAACGACAGAATATATATCTGTCAAGTAGTTAGACTCTGATTATCCAATGGGGCATCGTCATATGTCGCTTTTGGAATATGATTGTATTTATTATATTTTCTCTAAACGTGGAATCAATGGGATTATGTAATGAATGTAAAAGTTTATTAATGAAATGTGTTTTTTTAATTTCTATATTCATGTGCTCTTGATGTTATAGATACAACCAACTGATCTCATTTTGTTACTGGGAAATAACACCATAGATGACTACAACATCAATAGTGCTTATTTTCAGGCCTCAAATTGAAGGATGTTAGAATTTGGTATCAGAGCATAGGTTTATGTAAAACTTAAAAGATTTTGAAAATATAATCCAATTAAATCAGAAAATAATGTTGGGGTATGGGATAACACTATAATAACATACTTGTTGTTGCTATGTATAGGTATGTATTCTATCTCTATTCTTCCCTCTCTCTTAGACCATTCTTTTATATCTTACAAAGACTCGTATGCAGATTACGAGAAACTAAGATATGGATGTAGGAAATGGAAAAGTGAATCTAGGTGGAGGAAGCACCACAACTAATGGAATGTTTGACCCAATACTAGAAGGAATCCGGACAGACTAGCAATTGCTAATCCAAATAAAAAGGCAAATGTGAGTGTTGCCCCACCAGTAAATATGGGGATTATGTGTCAATTCTTCGTGAATATGATGCAAGCTGGAGCTGCAGCTGGTTTGGCTAGAGGAAATGCTGATAATGCGAGAGGTGCTAATCCTGAGGTACCTGCTCGCAACAATTATGCCAAGTTGAGCCGTGATAATACCAGTCTTGGAGGAAAGACTTTTCATGGAGCAGAAAGTGCTATTGAAGTTGAGAATTGGTTGTTGCATTGTGAAAGGATTTTTGTCGACCTAGGCTTGAATGATGAGTGAAAAAGAGGTTAGCATCTAGACAGTTGCGAGGAGCTGCTTTGTATTGGTCGAACAATGTGACTGTCAGAATACCAATGGAGAATTTGACTTGAGCTGAATTTAGAAAGAGATTTGAGGAAAAGTTTTTGTACGAGATAGCTAAGTCAACTTTGGTCAGGAAGTTTGCTGAGTTGGAGCAGGGAGAGATGTCTGTATTGGAGTATGCAACTAAGTTTAATGAGTTGGCCAGATATGGATATGCTACTATTAATACCATGATAAAAAGGAACGAGAAGTTCATTTGTGGATTGAAACCAGAGCTTGCCAGAGCAATGCAATATCTCAGAGATCCATGCGATGTGGTGGTGGAGATGGCATTAAGGAATGAGGAAATGCTTTCGACATTTAGAAGAAAAAACCTATGGAGACTCAAGATTTTCAAGGCAAGAAAAGGAAGTTCTTTAATAAGAAGGGAGCTCAAAAGGGCAGAGTTTCCAAGAAAGGTAAGGCTAATGTTGTTTGCTATAAGTGTGATAAGAAAGGGCACTTTTCTAATGAGTGTCGATCAGGTAATGGAAAGATGGTTGTGGGAAAGATGAGTGTGAACTATTACAACTACAACTAGATAGAGCATTATAAGAATGAATGTCCATAACCGACCAAGGCTTATGGACTGACTACAGAAGAGAAAGGAAAGTCTGTGATGGGAGGTATGCTTTTGATTCATGGCATACATGTTAAAGTATTATTTGATACTGGCGCATTACATTATTTTATCTTACAATATTTTGTAGATAAGTTAAATCTAGAACCATCATACCTTATTACTTCCTTAAGGGTTGCGAATCCGATAGGAGGTTATGCAACTCTTGAGATAAGATGTGACAATTTAGAATTTAAGTTGTTAGATCATGCTTTTACTCGGAATTTGCATGTATTTGATTTTGTGACTTTTGGGATTATTCTGGGTATGGATTAGTTAAGTAGATACGATGCTACGATATTTTTTCAAGATAGAAAGATATCATCAAGACACCCTAATAGCCGTGATTGAATTATATACTCGGTAGAAAATTCAAGTTTAGATGTATGTGCTTTATTGGGTGAAATAAAAGTGGAAGATGAGGTGAATCGGGTTTTCATTGTAAGAGAGTATGCAGATGTTTTCAAACCAGTTACGGGACTACCACCGAAACAAGCTGTTGAGTTTCGAATAGATCTTGTACCTAGAGCAGAACCCGTAAGTAGGCCACCCAACAGAATGACACCTACTGATATGAAAGAGTTAAAGGTGCAGTTGGTAAGACTTAGAAGGAAAGAATTTTATTAGACTAAGCAATTCGCCTTGGGGAGCGCCTGTCGTGTTCGTAAAGAAATCGGACGGGTCATTAAGGATGTGTATTGATTATCGTAGGTTGAATGAGAAGACGATAAAGAGTCAGTACCCTTTGCGGGAATAGATGATTTGTTTGATTAGTTGAATGGAGCCAATGTATTTTCCCAATTTGACTTAGCAACAGGGTTCCATTAATTGGGAACGGTGGAGGATAGCATTCCATTAACGACATTTCAAAACAAGATATGGTTCATATGAATGGTTAGTCATTCCCTTTGGACTAACCAATGCGCCTACTTACTTTGAGGATTTGATGAACCGAATCTTCTAAGAGCATTTGGATAGATTTGTGTTATTGTTTATATATGACAATATGATATATTATAAGAATGAACGAGATCATGAGATTCATCTTAGAATAGTGCTAGAGACGTTGATGCAACATCAACTAAATGCAAAGTTGTCAAAATTTCAATTTGAAAAAAAGAAGTGAAGTTTCTTGGTTATGTAGTTCTAGAGAAAGGGTCATCAGTAGATGCAGCTAAGATTGAAGCTGCTAATGTAATAACCCTCCTTTCCAAAATACCCATAAAGATGGATCGTTGAGGTAAAATCTAAGAAAAACACTAAACAAGACATCGATAAGATCTCACAATGGAATGACAACGTATAATATACTGAATATACATAAACAAAATAGAATGACAATGTATAAGAGACCGCACTAGTGGAAGCAACTAGTAAATAAGTATCAGCACAGAAAGTCAAAATAATCAACTCTAGAAAAAGAATGGAGTTCTGAATAAACATCTGATACAAAAGTCTCATATACAAATAACAGGTATGTCATGTAAAAATAAAATATCAAGTACATATATCAAAATATTGATGCCATGCCTCCAAAATGCTCCAGTTGGGCACTCTGATAGTGTATCTCCAAAAACACCCGACTCCCGAACTACTCAATCGAGTACCCGAGAGTTGTCATGACATAAGCAGACAAAGTCAAAACACGAGTCAGACATTAAGACTAATGTGAGGGGTACTATCTCAAAATACTGCATACTAAAACTATACACAAATAAATAGGTACTACAAAATCATAGCTGACCCTCTTCACAAACGTGGCTCAAGGGAAATTCGGACTGCCTATAAAAAATTATAGTAAACCTATCTGAATGATAGGAAATTATACCATAACCCGCTCTTCTTCTACAATTAACGAGTCAGCACAACTAATATAATGTGACTGAAACATAACAATATACTGGGATATATTAGATCGTAGTATACAAGTGTAAAAGTAATAAAAGGGGTGAAAATATAAGCCTACACAATGCTACACACACGATAATATCAAACAACAAATATACATACAATATAACCATCAATGATAAATATAGAATATAAATTAATACCCATCATTGCTTATGAATGAAGTCCGAAGTGAAAAAAAATCGTGATTCAATGATCCCTATATAGGGCCTATAAAAATTAGAGTCAGTACATAATTATACCATAGACCCTTAGCTGTGTCTAGTGTGATCGAACCTATGTAGGTCTCACCGTACCCCACATCGAGCATAAGTGATATACGATCTACTCTAGATATCCAACACCTATATAGATCTCATTACAATCCAATGACTCCTATTGAGGGTCCAAAATAAATAGAGTCAATACCATAGTGTACTATAGACCCATGAGTCGCATCCTAATTGAATGATATCTTGTAGATCTCACCGTACCCCATATCGAGTATAAGTGATATATGATCTATTCTAGATATTTGAAATCTATGTGGACCTCACTGTATCCCATATTGAGCGTAATTGATATATGATCCACCCATAGATGATTGTCATCATTTCCCTGTCGGCCATCATGGATTCCTTAGTAAATACGCATAACGTCTCTACGAAAGAGCATAACGGGCATGTCTCATATAATATACCATCGGGACCACAAAAGAAGTTTGATACTATATATATATATATAACATCACGCAATCAAATACGCCTATCACAAACGAAGACCGATATCTCATCATCGTCTATCTATACGGAAGATCAATACTATAAGATCAATAACATATATAGCCACTAGTGTAATGCCAATACTTTGTATGGTCACTAATATAAGTCCAATACAATTTATATAATTGTACGTACCCCAAGGTAAACCCCCAAAGGTGCAGATTCACTTCATTCGATGGTACATGCTTGTCGGACGTGATCGTGTGATCAATCGCTATAACGACCCCATGCCCTGTCGTTATTGATTCCAAAGGAATCACTTAACATTCTTATCTTAATCACGAGCTTTGCCTTGCATCTCACCTCCCCGAGTGGCTTAGACTCTCCTCGAAGTCGAGCCAAGACACCACGAAGAACTGTGTTTGAGCAGGGAAGAAATTCCCCGAAGTTGCATAATACACAATAGGTCAGTCGACTGAGGTTTCATTCAGTCGATTGAACCCAGTCGACTAAATCCAAACCCCCAAACCTTCTGTTTTGAACTCCCCCTTCGACTTCCATTTTCCCACTAATTCCATCGATTGAGGGGTCCCATTTAGTCGACTGAAATTGCCAGGATCTGTCAATGAACCTGGGCAGTGGGAAAGCTTCCCGAACGGACACCGATTCGCACGCCATTTTCTCCTATTCTTCGCTCGATGAGCCGCCTTCCTTCCCAAGCCTGGCTCTACCCTATCAGACTTCCACTGGGGTTCTTTTTGACGTTTTGAAAGTGAATTATGTAAGTGTTCGAAAACCGATTTCGACACAAAATTCACTCTTTGCACAGTAGAGTTCAACAGGTGATTATAGCGACCCGACTTCCTCTAAGATGCCAAAATGACATACCTGGCCTCCTTGCCTTGTGCATAGCTTATATGTGTATTTATATACTCATTCATGCATGCATATGCATACATGCTTACACAAACACACAAACCTTCTCAAGTCACATTCCAGACTTCACCAAAGTGATTGGTCGACCTAGTATACTCTCACGCAACTTAACGCAGACAATAGTCGCTATAGCTACGTGATATGCCTGCAATGAACTTGTATTCAATTATATCTCTTTAAAATTAAACAATTGCATATCCATATAAAAAAAATCACACACATTTATAAGTACAATATATACATTGGTTTTGATCATTGTATAAATTCAAATACACGTACACATATACTTGCCCATACTCATATATGTACATGTCTATTTAAATAAGTAATTCACTTACTACTTAATCAAATCTTACATTTATATACTAGATCTTTTCAATAAAGGTCCAATATGGTTTCACACTTATAAAAATTTACATTATATAATATATTAATAGCTTATAAATCAATTTTAAGCCTTTTAGAACACTCAATTTTCTTCATTGAATCAAGTATTCACCATTTTATTATTTTATAAAATCTCATGTCCATTTTACAAAACATATTCTTCACTTATAAAATATTCAAACCATTTTACAATTACTAATTAAGCTTCATTCTATTTTATAAAATATCATTTCATTTTATAAAATACTTTCGTTACTTATAAGAAGAAGAGACAGATTAGGAAAAAGAAGAAGCAGAGGAATGAGAAATGAAAAATGAGAATGAAAATTATGAGGAGATTAGCCTCATATAGGCTAGGTAAAGAGGCTTAGCCCCAAATCCATCTCATCCACTCAAAGTTACTATTCACTCCAAATTCTCACTGTCTCCAAACATGGTCAAGTTTATACTCATTTTACTTGCATCGAAAAAGCGACATAACCACGAGTGTATCGAGTCCTAATTCGCTCGTTGTAAAAACCGAGTATAAGAGGCATTCTGTTACTTAATGATTAAATATTTAAATTAATCATTTAAATATTCGATCGTTGAAATTGTGGGGTGTTGCATTTTTCCCTCGTTAAAAGAATTTCATCCCTAAAATTTCCATGAGTACGAGAAAGTAACAGGACCGACCAAACTTTCCGAATCTCAGTTTTAGAAAATTCCAACATTACCTTCCTTTGTGTTATCTGCACTATAGAACTCCCAAATTAAAATGCATTACACACTAGGAAATATGCAATAACCTACATCATCCCACATTTTCAACAAATTCATACCTCTCTCAAGAAAGCTTCTTATTATTTAAACACTAATCAAAGCAAATAAGTATTTAAATAACTATACATCAACTCTCAAGTACCTAATTGTACTATACAGAGAGGATTATGCACTGACACATAATTCAGACATGTATAATCTCAGTGTAGTAGCTGATACTACTATAGACATACATAATGATCAATTGGAGAGTTAGCTCAGGTAAGTCAGCATAAAAATATACGATGGACTCCGAGTCACATCAAAAGGCAGTGGACTTGTATAGATCTCATCTCGACCCCAAAGTGGGCATGAATGATATGCAATCTATTCCAGATAGCTATCGCTATCACTCTTCGAACCTTAATTATGAAATTATAACTACCATTACAAGCAATCAAACACATAAGACAAGCAACAAAAACTAGAATCCAAATTACTAGACATGAAAGCAAGTAATCAACAAAAATCAACAACAAGCAACTAACAATAACAAGCAACAAACAACAGCAAGAAACAAACAATAACAAGCAACAAACAATACCAAGAAACAAACAATAGCAAACAACAAATAACAACAAGCAACAAATAACAACAAGCAACAAGCGATAATAATAAAATATTCAAAAAGAGTCTATACCAACACGCACGGTAATCGATCAATGCGCATATCAAACCATAAACTCCAGTGAGTCCACTCGTCATTCAAAAGGAATACACGCATGAGTGGTGTAACCTCTTTCGTGAATATAATGCACGAAAAATTATTATACCTCTCGCTATGAAAAGGAAAACGTATACGATATGCAGGATCATCGAGTCTCAAAACTCTTGAATAAATCTAGCAGTCAATTCCTTAACTCTCCTTTTCTTTCGAACAGAACTCATTCTCCAAGGAGAAAATTATACTAATTAAATCATCATTAAATGAAGATTTACAATTGTCCGGGTTTGCTCGGGTTCAAACTCCCCTCGACCGCACAATGTTAATAAGGTTAATATATTAAGTCCACTATGATGCTCGCCTAGGCAAGTATCATCTCGTCACTTAGAGGATTATCCAAATTGCCACAAAACTAGTCGAGAAATCCTTCCCCGAACTATCCCACACAATAACAATTATACTACACTAAAATTTAATTAACTAAAGATCATTCCAAATGACATGATACCCGTCCCAAGCCTTTATTTAGTCGCATGATTTCTTGTTAAATTAGGATCGGTCACTTGACTCCATCAGCGTGAACTCTGATTCGGTTCCTTGATCTAACGACTGAAATCTCCTCGCATGACTAAAGCCGTGTTTTGAAAATCTCTTAGTCATCCCAAGAATCCGACTTAAGTGCTCGTCTATCAGAATCAAGTGATAAACCTTTTCCTAATTGCTGTGAATCTCCTAGAAACTCTACGCTCAAACTATAGGTTAAGAACTAGCACGTGAATGGACTAATCTTTAGAAAATTCCCCTTTTGGCACATGGGATTACACCCATCACCTGAGGTTTATAGTCAAAAAGAAAAACAAGTATAACATGAACGACTTTAGGCAAACACCTATAAGTCATCGCTCGGTCTTTGCTCATTACTAGGCTTCTATTGAACCCTACTTGGATATAAATCCAAGTCACACTTCATCGACCAATCCATTCAACTTGAAAGCTCATGCATTAAGTTCGAATGGTAATACTTTAAGTTTCTTCATCTCGGCTTTGCAACTAAGGTGACTCATATAAGGTTTATCTCTACCGAAGAATTTATCTACTATGAAAGGTGTCAAGTTTAGCCTATCTACCGAGTAACTAGCAACAGATCAAAATATACCTTTCAAATGTCGAAAGGAACAGAAGTGAGTTCCCAAAAATGGAGTATACCCCACTACATAAGTTCCTTCCAATTCTCCTGAGCAGTAAGCTCATTAGTCCCCTGTAACGACCCGATATTTTCAACCATTCACATCCGCACATGTCGGACTTGAATTGCTCAAAATACCGCGTTGTAAATAAAATTTGGCAAATCTTAGAATATACAGTAAATAAAAAATCACAGATCACAGACACAGAGTAAGAAGTGCAGCGGAAGTAAAAGAAATAGTAGTTCATGAAGCTACTATGTAAATATATCAGAGTTAAATAAGATACAACAGAAGAAATAAAGTACAACGGAAGTCTCAATATGATAACCAAGTACAAGCTGAATAGAACAACAGAACTGAGATATATACAACTAGATAAGCAGATAATCTCCAGCGATTCCAATCTCCAGAAAGTGGAATCCAAATCTGTGAATACTCAGGCTGACCCAAGCGTAAATAAAAATACAAACACTCGAGTCAGGACATACATACTTATACAGTATAAACCAACTCAAGTGAACTGTAATAAAGGTACAAGTTACTTAAAGAATGCTTGGGATCGCCCATTCTTTAAGGATCCGTTAAACTATCTACTATGTAGTAATGTTCGCTATTATAATAGTGTCTAATATAAAATAAACATACTTTTAAATAGCATTAAGGCTTTACATTTTCCACCTTAACACGTAATAGTCCCAGTAGTCTATCCAGTATTAGCATACTCCCAAAATGGGGGCTACCCTCGAAACTCCACAGGCTACGGGAGAAATCACAAATCGTAGTAAAGCTCGATATGGTAGGTGACACGGCACACAAGGCAATGCCAGGGTAGATATACCAATTACGCATCCGGACTGGTGGTGACGCATAGCAGCTGTAACGACCCAAAACTTTTAGTGATTTTTTTTATTAAATTAATTGAAATTTTGTGAAATTATAAACAATAAAATTTGAAAATAAAAATTTATTATTTATAATACGTCTATTTTAATGTAGCAACTAGTAAATTTTCATCTGATAATATTGAAGTTTATTTTCCTGTGAAATTTTAGTTCAAATCAAACCGGTTAATAACAGTGAATTTAAAAGTTTTCCGAAACCAAAATATGTCAACAGGAGAAAATTTATTCAGAGCATTCGAAATCAGACTGCGAAATTCGTTTCGCGAAATTTGGACTTCTACTGCTCCGTTTATCTTAATTCTGACAAAATAGCAGCATTTCTGGTACCGATTATCGACTTTCGATCGGATGATCGTACCACTAGTATCTGTATACCGTTTTGATCGTCTCGTCGTGCTGATCTCCACAATATATTCGTTTGTATGTTTCGAAGTTCGGTACCCGACGAAATTGATAAAACGATTAATCGTACCGGTACCCAATTCTAACCTTTTGGTTTCTTTGTGTCTTTTTAATTTCAACCATTCAAAACCAACGGTCATTTGCTTTCATTACTTCATAAATTCTCGTTCCCTGACACTCAATTTTCTCAACGTTCAAATTTTATTTTCTATTGCCTTTATGGTCCGTTTCTCTCTCTGCCTATTTACATTCTATGATTTGCATTTATAAGCTTTCATACTGGAGACACTGTTCGTTTCTCTCCATTCCCTTCCTTCATATATTCTGCTCAGAGAAACTTGCTCATCCTTTTTCCATGCTCGCAAGTTACAGTTGTTCAAAAAAAAATGAATGAAAAATTAAACAATGCATGCGTACCCATATTCCCATCACCACTCACGTACCCGCATGCTAGCCACCACCTTCTCTTCCCCTTCCTATTTTCTCCGTCTCCCATCTACTCCAGCCGTCCCCATCTCATGCCTCCCCATCCTCCTCGAACCCAACACCCACCTTCGCCTGACCCACCATCACGCCGAGCAGCCGACGTCCTCCCCTCCGATCTACCACAACCACCACCGAGCTCAGACCCGCCTCGTGACATCCCAACCACCTTTAGCAACCGATTTCTGTTCGTTTTATCTATATTCCATTCTCCTATATTGTTTATGCTAAGGTATATATGTATTACAGTGTCTATCATATAATGGTTAAGAAAGTAATATAGTCATACAAGTTATTTTTTTGCAGCAAGTTTTATTTTTCATTTCTGTCTTATTTTATAATTTATCTTTTTATTTGTTTTGTTTGTTTTATACCGGTTACATACCTTGACAGCCTATACTAATATACATATATTAGCTATCTCATAAAGTGTGACTTATATTTAGGTACAGTAGAGATGTATGTGTTATCACTTTTATATAAACTAGTACAATATAATTTTTAAAACAACCAAACTTATAGAGAACTTTATAATTTTATAAACTTCAAATCTGTATAACAAAGGACCTGTTTTATCAGTACAGGTTTTATAGGTATTATGGGTATATATAAATATATTTTACGTAATATATATATTAACTTAAATTAGTTTTTCTTTATAATATAAAATATATTTTGCGTATATTTCTGCATATATGTAGGGAAGACGCATAGTTTATAGTTAGTTTATATTCGAAGCATACAAGATTGTCTTCATATTTTAAGGAAATATATTATTTATAAAGAGTTTAATTATATATATATATATATATATATATATATATTTCATCTAAGTCTGCATGTATATTTTAAATATATATGGTCTGAAATATGTGTCTACCCGTTTAGTTATAAAAAGTTACAGTACGTATTACATAAATCAGTTAAAAATATGTATATAGGCATGCTTGTATTGATTAACCGTGCACCATGTTGTAAGGCTACATGCCCGTATATATACGTGGCTTTTATTTGTTTATAAATATTATAAGATTTGTTTAAAAATATATAAGGCTATATAGGTGGTATAGATTTATTTGTATAAGCTGATTTCATAAATTTGTTTACTAAATCATAGTTTTGTTTTATGTGTTGCGTGTATTGTAGAATATGTGTGAGTCCATTTTATATAAAATATATCTAGCATACATTTGTCTGCCAATATGTGGCTTATCATACATTGTATCTATAGGCGCTTTGATTTCAAGATGCCTAACAGATTTTGATTTTATTATATATATGTATTTTGATTTTAATATATATAGATTTTTGATTTTTCAAATGTATGCGTTTTAAATTTTATATTTATTTTCAAATGTACATATATTTTATCTTAAAATATGTGTCTTGATTTAAACATTGGTTTTTGAAAGAAAGTAATAAAATAATAATATAATATACTCTTCTTTCAAATTTATCATCATCAATCTAATTCTGCTTTGATTTCATAAATTCCTATTTATCAGCTTTGATCGTTAAATTCGCGCCGATTTTTGCTTTGCTTGGATTCACAATTCAAATTTCAGTGTCTGTATCAGTGTGCATATCCGTGGCATCTTCTATATTCTCTAGCCTCGAAAGGTGAGCAACCACTCATGATTTAACATTCTTTTATTATTAAATTTGATTTCAATTGAAACGACAATTGAAATATGCTGCTGTATTTATTTAAATTGTTATATATGCTATTATCTGAAATTGTTCACCTGTGGGATATGACACCATATCCTGTTGTTCATATATTATATTGTTATTGATGATATATGCCTGTTGTTTTATTTTATATTATCTGTTATCACTCTGCAAGTTCCCTGTTAGTATAGAATTCACTATGGGTTGAAATGATACATACCCGAACGGACTTTAGAATAGGATAAAATCGTTATGGGTTGAAATGATAAACCCAAGCGATTTTCATTTGAATTGAAAGTGGGATTACGGGTCGAAATGATATCTACCCGTGTATATTTAAATTTCGGATTGAAATGATAAATATCCATATCACTTAACCATATGATAAATATATATACAAACACCGTTGGTCCATATATATGTAAATATTTTGAAATTGAATTCTATGGTTTTGGAAAGAAATATATGGTTTTAATAAATGTTGAGCCTTAAATTACTTAATTTAAATTAGGATGGATTTAATACATATGATATGTTTAAGTAAAAAAAAATTATATTTCAAAATAGATTTTGGTAAAAATTTGAATAAGTTAAGGTTGGGAAGATAATTTTATTTAATTAAACCGATTTGAAACTTATTGAAATTGGAATTTAAGATATGACTTATAACTTGGGTTTGATTTAAGTAACTTAATAAATATTTCTTGTTTAATATAAAGTTAAAGAAATATTTAGTAAAAATGTAATTTAAGGCTAGTTAAATGATATTGAATTTATTAAGTTAATATTCCCTGATTTAATAATAATAAAGTTAAATCAAGAGCTATATGAAACAGTTAAATTTAACTTTGAAAATGTTGAGTATTAAAGTTTTGAAGTGTATTGAAAATTTAAATGGTATAATTAGAACTGAATTGAATTGATGAATAGAGCTTGAATAAAATTTGGATTTGGAATTTGAAGTTGATTTGAATCGATTTGCGAGACTTGAGAAAATTAAATGCTTTACTTTGTAAATTAGTTAATATATATACTATCTTGAAAAATAGTTATATTTAAAATGAAATGATATTTGGGTTTTGAAGTATAAATTAAATTGAAATGACCACAGTGTTATAATATATATTTCCACCTTGTAGATAGTTCTGAAGATCCTTAGAGGATGGTTATCCCAAACATCCTTTAAGTTACTTGTATTTCAGTTGATATTTCACTTGAGTTGGATTTATTTATATAAGAATGTTAATCCTGACTCGAGTGTTTTGTGTTTTGCTTTACGCTCGGGTCAGACCGAGTGATACAGCATTTGAGACTCACCTTTGGAGTTTGGAGTTTGGAGCTTCCTTTGGAGATCCAACTATCGCCTCGGCTTTCAGCTCTTCTAGTTGATTTGTTCAGAGAAGTCATCTGTTGCACTGGAGACTTCACTGTATTTGAGATATTCTATTGTATTTTATTTTTAACTCTGATGTTCATATAGTAGCTTCATGAACTACTATTTTATTTATTCCGCTGTGTATTATTGTATTACTCTGTGTCTGTGATTCTGTGATTGATTTATTTACTGTATATGCTGAGTTTTGCCAAATGTTAAATTAACAATCTGATATTTTGAACTATTCAAGTCAGACATGTGAGGATTATTGTCGATTTGAATGGTCCAAAATAGCGGGTCGTTATAGTTGGTATCAAAGCTTTGGCTCTAGGCAAACTTAGCATATATAGTAAATTTATTTACAGAATCACTTTCGTTCGAGGTTGAATCTCTTCCTTTTGACTTGATTTCCTTTGAACTTTGGAACGTTCCTTGCGGTTCCAAAATTCATTCTTGTCTCTCTCTATTTGTATTCTTTTGATTTTGGAGTATCCCATAACTCCACTTCGAATGATCTCTATAAGAATAGGATCTCGCCAATCTTTGAATGATTTGTGAAGGGGTGAAACTCCTTCACAATTAGCATTGATTCACCGGAGATTTCTATATCTTTGGTTTGGATGCCGCTATCTCTTGCGATCGAATGTTGATTTTTCTTGGAATTCTACATCGATCTTGTTCCTGAAGTCACGGTTGACCCTAAGGTCATCCACGATTTATATAAGTATATTCATCTTCTATTTTGGAATTTAGTTATCTCATCTTCATTCGAGCTTATCTTCGAATCAGAATTTCATTTGATTAGAGCCCCTCTAATTTGAATCCCTATCTTCATTTTGAAAAACATTTTTGAATCATCCTTTGAAAATCGGGTCTGTTTTTATTTTAGAAAGTGTTTTATATACCAAAATTTTTATTTTGATAAGTATGTTTATATTCTATATATAAAAGTGAAATGTTTTCGATAAAGATTATATGCCCTTTTTAAAATGAGAATTTGAGGTTTAGAAAGGATTTGTAATTTTGAAAAAATTATATAAGAAATTTGATTTATCTAAAAATGATTTATAACTGAAGGATTTTAAATTTGAAATTCGAGAATTGAACTCCGGTATTTTGGAATTGGTTAAGATTTTGAAATATATAATAATAATATGATTTAAAAATATTTTCCGAATAAGAAATGTTTCAAATGATTTTAATGAGTTTCTAAGAAATTTCAAAAGAGGTTTGAGAAAATAGAAGTCCAGAACTCACTTATGTCGCTGGAAAATAATTTTGGTGATGAGTGCACGCATCATCGACATTGATTTTCGAGTTTCAGAGTGGGGGATAGGCCACTTCAATAGCTTTGCTATGCGAGTGATTTTGCAAAACCAATTTTGATTTCAAATTTCGAAGTATGATTTGATATTCGAAAGATATATGTAAATATATTTGAAACGATTTGAAATGAACCGATGTTCAGTCCTCGAGTTTGGATTTGATATAACCCTATCTATTAAAATTGATTTACTGATTTGTTGCTGATTTCCAACTCTTGAATTTGAAAATGATTTCTTCAACTATTTTGAAGGTTCGAGCACTTCCAAATCAAGGTTAACTTTTCAAAGCTAAGAAATTTTGAAAAAAAATAAAGTATATAAGTTTGGTATGTATGTTAAAGTATGTAGTAATATGATTTAAATAAGTTGAAACTGTTTTGTTAAGTAAATGAATAAGGCAATTTTAAAATTTTCTAATATGAAATTTAGATTTGAAAGGTTTTGAAAAGAATTTGGTCTTCAAAATATTTTTAATAAAGTTTAGTTAAATGTTTTAACTTAGTAACATCTTTATGAAACTATATATTTAACAAGTTGGAATAAATATATAAGTTATACGTATGCTGTTTTATTCGCATAATTAATTTGATCCAAGTTTGAGTACACAAGTTCGAGGTGAATTACACCATTTCATGTTAGGAATTTTCATTCGATTCTTGATGGCGAATATTTGATATGGATTTTGGGCTCGATTCTAGAATTCTCTATCATAGTATATGGCTATGCAAGGAGACTGATGGCTTCTAGTCGAGAAACCATATCGAAGTCCGCATTAGGGAAGTCGAATGGACAATACTAGTTCGAAAGCGAACTTGTGTGGTCGAGCAAGCGATCAAATGTGATTCTGCGAAATGATGACGTATGTACATCTTATATTCTAATATCATTGATATATTTTGACGCTGGAATTGAAAGCTGTCATGTTAGAATATCTTTTCTTACTAAAAGAAAATTTCCAATTTAAATTACAAAAATATATAACCCATAAAAGCAAAGATATTCAATCTCATATGGCTCTTCATACAGCGAAATTTATTTTGTAAGGATTTGATCCTTATATAAGATGGACCTTATGAAAATTTAAGATGATTTTTGAAAACCATTGATTTTGGAAATGAATTGGTTGACTTAAATTATTGATTTGGAAAGTTGGATTTATTTTCTAAATTTATTATTTTGGAAACTTTGGAACTGAAGATATTTAATTTGAGTAGAAATAATTTGGTGGAATTGTATATGATTTTGAAATTGAACTGATATTGAAACAAATTGAAATTTGAGAACCTTATGCTACTAAATACTTGATTTGGGAGTTGTCGAACTTATATAAAATTGATGTGTATGAGTATGAATTGATTCGAAAACTATGGATTTGAAAAGGGTACTCAATTTGAAAAGTGAAATCTTATATAATTAAAGTCTATATAAGTGTGATTTGATATACTTTTGATTTTAGAAAAGTATTTGATTTGAAAATTTAATCTTATATATAATGGATTTTATATAAGTACGATATTTGAAAGTGATTTGAAAAGGTACTATATGATACATATTTTCGAAGTAAAGATATGGAAAGTGCCTTCTGCTTGATATCCGATTTGTGGCCACATCTTGGATTCATTCTATCGATATTATTCTCTCTGATTTTTGGTTTTTCGGATATGATACTCGAGTGTCCTTCGAATTCCATGGCGTTACCCATGGTCTTACGATCGTGACTGCATAGCGCAACTGCCTGGCTGAGTCTTGCCTAGGGGTACGGATTGTTTCCTGGGGGATCCAGGCGTAACCATTGTGTATCCTGCAATATGTGTAGGTCGCGAATAGTAGCGCAAATGCTTGGCTGAGTCTTGCCTGGGGGTACGGATTGTTTCCTGGGGGATCCAGGTGTAACCATTGTGTATCCTGCATTCTACTAGTCATCATGGCGTAACTCGCAGGGCTGAGAAAGCTTACGGATATGGATTGTTTCCTGGAGGACCCAGGCGTAACCATTGTGTATCTGCGAACCATGGTTAGACAAAGGTTTTGTTTGTTTTTGTTTGGATTGTACTTTCCATATCTGTTTTTAAAAGTTTTTCCAGTATTTTCACTGGGTGTTGAAACAGGTCTACTAAGTACCTGGAGAATTCTAGCTTTGTGCCTGATCAACGCACTGCCGGAGTCTGCAGGAACGAGGATAAACTTGTTGAAACATCGAGTTATAAAAGTATTTTATTATAATTATAAAGGTATTTTCAACAAAGAAATTCTGTATTAATATTTGAAATTTGAAATTCTTATGGTTCTAAATTAATTTTTCGTGCCCGATACTATTCCTTGAATCTACCTTATCTTCTCAGCTTTATTTATTCACCTACATTCTGTTTTCCAAATCCTCCCTTTTCCCTTGTTGACTTAATTAATCCTTTTTAAATATTATTTATTTATATACTACATGGTTTAATAGAAAATTTTAGTGTTATATATATTTTAGAAGTTACTAATTAAATAAAACATATTTTAAGTAAATGATTATTGATTTATTAATAATATTTGAAAAGTATTTAGATAGAATTAATAAATTTATGAATTATAGATTTACTGTTTTCAAATAGCTTCTTTGTAAATATAAGTAATAATGTAAATAACTGTTTTCAAATATTTTTCATATATTCATAAAGGTGTTATTTAAACATAAATGGCATTTATAAAGGAAGCAAGAAATTTGCAAATGGGTTTTAAAGTATTAAAGATAATTGATTTGCAATTGAGGTTTCAAATGAATATTTCAAGTAAAATTTATATATAGTTTCAAATTAATTGTTTAATCTTGTCTTTTAGCCTACCTTTTCTGCCTGGTTGTTCTATTCCCCTACCTCCTCTCTTTTCGGGGATGAAAAGTTTTGAGTGGGGGAGAGTGTAACGACCCAAAACTTTTAGTGATTTTTTTTGTTAAATTAATTGAAATTTTGTGAAATTTTAAACAATAAAATTTGAAAATAAAAATTTATTATTTGGTATACGTCTATTTTAATGTAGCAACTGGTAAATTTTCATCTGATAATATTGAAGTTTATTTTCCTGTGAAATTTTAGTTCAAATCAAACCGGTTAATAACAGTGAATTTAAAAGTTTTCTGAAACCAAAATATGTGAACAGGAGAAAATTTATTTAGAGCATTCGGAATCAGACTGCGAAATTCGTTTCGTGAAATTTGGACTTCTACTGCTCCGTTTATCTTAATTCTGACAAAATAGCAGCATTTCTGGTACCGATTATCGACTTTCGATCGGATGATCGTACCACTAGTATCTGTATACCGTTTTGATCGTCTCGTCGTGCTGATGTCCACAATATATTCGTTTGTATGTTTCGAAGTTCGGTACCCGACTAAATTGATAAAACGATTAATCGTATCGGTACCCAATTCTAACTTTTTGGTTTCTTTGTGTCTTTTTAATTTCAACCATTCAAAACCAACGGTCATTTGCTTTCATTACTTCATAAATTCTCGTGCCCTGACATTCAATTTTCTCAACGTTCAAATTTTATTTTCTATTGCCTTTATGGTCCGTTTCTCTCTCTGCCTATTTACATTCTATGATTTGCATTTATAAGCTTTCATACTGGAGACACTGTTCGTTTCTCTCCATTCCCTTCCTTCATATATTCTGCTCAGAGAAACTTGCTCATCCTTTTTCCATGCTCGCAAGTTACAGTTGTTCAAAAAAAAAATGAACGAAAAATTAAACAATGCATGCGTACCCATATTCCCATCACCACTCACGTACCCGCATGCTAGCCACCACCTTCTCTTCCCCTTCCTATTTTCTCCGTCTCCCATCTACTCCAGCCGTCCCCATCTCATGCCTCCCCATCCTCCTCGAACCCAACACCCACCTTCGCCTGACCCACCATCACGCCGAGCAGCCGACGTCCTCCCCTCCGATCTACCACAACCACCACCGAGCTCAGACCCGCCTCGTGACATCCCAACCACCTTTAGCAACCGATTTCTGTTCGTTTTATCTATATTCCATTATCCTATATTGTTTATGCTAAGGTATATATGTATTACAGTGTCTATCATATAATGGTTAAGAAAGTAATATAGTCATACAAGTTATTTTTTTGCAGCAAGTTTTATTTTTCATTTCTGTCTTATTTTATAATTTATCTTTTTATTTGTTTTGTTTGTTTTATACCGGTTACATACCTTGACAGCCTATACTAATATACATATATTAGCTATCTCATAAAGTGTGACTTATATTTAGGTACAGTAGAGATGTATGTGTTATCACTTTTATATAAACTAGTACAATATAATTTTTAAAACAACCAAACTTATAGAGAACTTTATAATTTTATAAACTTCAAATCTGTATAACAAAGGACCTGTTTTATCAGTACAGGTTTTATAGGTATTATGGGTATATATAAATATATTTTATGTAATATATATTTTAACTTAAATTAGTTTTTCTTTATAATATAAAATATATTTTGCGTATATTTCTGCATATATGTAGGGAAGACGCATAGTTTATAGTTAGTTTATATTCGAAGCATACAAGATTGTCTTCATATTTTAAGGAAATATATTATTTATAAAGAGTTTAATTTTATATATATATATATATATATATATATATATATATTTCATCTAAGTCTGCATGTATATTTTAAATATATATGGTCTGAAATATGTGTCTACCCGTTTAGTTATAAAAAGTTACAGTACGTATTACATAAATCAGTTAAAAATATGTATATAGGCATGCTTGTATTGATTAACCGTGCACCATGTTGTAAGGCTACATGCCCGTATATATACGTGGCTTTTATTTGTTTATAAATATTATAAGATTTGTTTAAAAATATATAAGGCTATATAGGTGGTATAGATTTATTTGTATAAGCTGATTTCATAAATTTGTTTACTAAATCATAGTTTTGTTTTATGTGTTGCGTGTATTGTAGAATATGTGTGAGTCCATTTTATATAAAATATATCTAGCATACATTTGTCTGCCAATATGTGGCTTATCATACATTGTATCTATAGGCGCTTTGATTTCAAGATGCCTAACAGATTTTGATTTTATTATATATATGTATTTTGATTTTAATATATATAGATTTTTGATTTTTCAAATGTATGCGTTTTAAATTTTATATTTATTTTCAAATGTACATATATTTTATCTTAAAATATGTGTCTTGATTTAAACATTGGTTTTTGAAAGAAAGTAATAAAATAATAATATAATATACTCTTCTTTCAAATTTATCATCATCAATCTAATTCTGCTTTGATTTCATAAATTCCTATTTATCAGCTTTGATCGTTAAATTCGCGCCGATTTTTGCTTTGCTTGGATTCACAATTCAAATTTCAGTGTCTGTATCAGTGTGCATATCCGTGGCATCTTCTATATTCTCTAGCCTCGAAAGGTGAGCAACCACTCATGATTTAACATTCTTTTATTATTAAATTTGATTTCAATTGAAACGACAATTGAAATATGCTGCTGTATTTATTTAAATTGTTATATATGCTATTATCTGAAATTGTTCACCTGTGGGATATGACACCATATCCTGTTGTTCATATATTATATTGTTATTGATGATATATGCCTGTTGTTTTATTTTATATTATCTGTTATCACTCTGCAAGTTCCCTGTTAGTATAGAATTCACTATGGGTTGAAATGATACATACCCGAACGGACTTTAGAATAGGATAAAATCGTTATGGGTTGAAATGATAAACCCAAGCGATTTTCATTTGAATTGAAAGTGGGATTACGGGTCGAAATGATATCTACCCGTGTATATTTAAATTTCGGATTGAAATGATAAATATCCATATCACTTAACCATATGATAAATATATATACAAACACCGTTGGTCCATATATATGTAAATATTTTGAAATTGAATTCTATGGTTTTGGAAAGAAATATATGGTTTTAATAAATGTTGAGCCTTAAATTACTTAATTTAAATTAGGATGGATTTAATACATATGATATGTTTAAGTAAAAAAAAATTATATTTCAAAATAGATTTTGGTAAAAATTTGAATAAGTTAAGGTTGGGAAGATAATTTTATTTAATTAAACCGATTTGAAACTTATTGAAATTGGAATTTAAGATATGACTTAAAACTTGGGTTTGATTTAAGTAACTTAATAAATATTTCTTGTTTAATATAAAGTTAAAGAAATATTTAGTAAAAATGTAATTTAAGGCTAGTTAAATGATATTGAATTTATTAAGTTAATATTCCCTGATTTAATAATAATAAAGTTAAATCAAGAGCTATATGAAACGGTTAAATTTAATTTTGAAAATGTTGAGTATTAAAGTTTTGAAATGTATTGAAAATTTAAATGGTATAATTAGAACTGAATTGAATTGATGAATAGAGCTTGAATAAAATTTGGATTTGGAATTTGAAGTTGATTTGAATCGATTTGCGAGACTTGAGAAAATTAAATGCTTTACTTTATAAATTAATTAATATATATACTATCTTGAAAAATAGTTATATTTAAAATGAAATGATATTTGGGTTTTGAAGTATAAATTAAATTGAAATGACCACGGTGTTATAATATATATTTCCAACTTGTAGATAGTTCTGAAGATCCTTAGAGGATGGTTATCCCAAACATCCTTTAAGTTACTTGTATTTCAGTTGATATTTCACTTGAGTTGGATTTATTAATATAAGAATGTTAATCCTGACTCGAGTGTTTTGTGTTTTGCTTTACGCTCGGGTCAGACCGAGTGATACAGCATTTGAGACTCACCTTTGGAGTTTGGAGCTTCCTTTGGAGATCCAACTATCGCCTCAGCTTTCAGCTCTTCTAGTTGATTTGTTTAGAGAAGTCATCTGTTGCACTGGAGACTTCACTGTATTTGAGATATTCTGTTGTATTTTATTTTTAACTCTGATGTTCATATAGTAGCTTCATGAACTACTATTTTATTTATTCCGCTGCGTATTATTGTATTACTCTGTGTTTGTCATTCTGTGATTGATTTATTTACTGTATATGCTGAGTTTTGCCAAATGTTAAATTAACAATCTGATATTTTGAACTATTCAAGTCAGACATGTGAGGATTATTGTCGATTTGAATGGTCCAAAATAGCGGGTCGTTATAGCAGCCACTACCGCCCACCTCGAACAACACTCCCAAATCAAGGGTGCGCACCAAATCAATCACAATTAATAGAATGGTATCGAAGAAGTGTGTCCGATCAGAGGTGCTACCTCCTTGGCCCGTCGATCGCTCCTGTTTTAGCCACCTTATGCCAACTCACGGGAGTTGGGTCAACGTATATACCTTAGGATCGTCGCCACCATCCTACTTCATTCTGGAAACTCCACCGCGTACACAGTTGTCAAAGTTGTTTTCGGTATCGACAGAGAGTATGTCCATATCCGATCCCGGTCTCTTTAACAACCAATCGTTATTATAACCTGTGGTTATAATTTAAAAATAGTTTATACTTCAAAATAGAATATCATTTCAAATCCAAATCTTTATCAAAATAAAGATTAAATCAATTCCAAACCATTTCAATATATTTAAAATATCATATCATTTCAAAACTTCATTTCAATATATCAAAATATCATATCTTTACAAAACTTCATTTCAAATCATTTTAATATATCAAAATATCAGTCTTTCCAAAACTTCATTTCAAATCATTTTAATATATCAAAATATCATATCCTTTCAAACTTCATTTCAAATCATTTTAATATACCAAAATATCATTTGAGTTCAAATCTAAATATTCAACTTTAAATACCTTTTAAATTTAAAGATATCATTCATTTATTATCATTTCAAGTCACCTTTTTAAATAGTTTATATTTCAATCAAAATAATTCATTTAAACCATTTAAAAGTGTAATTATTATACTTTCAAATCAAGTATTAAAATTTCCAAAGTTTCAATTCAATTCAATCATTTATTTCAATTAAATTTCCATAGACCATTCAAAATCTTATAAATTTCAAATATAGATTTTAACCACAAAATAATTATTCAAATTATAAAATAAATTCCAAAGCTTTATTATCATATATTTCATAAGTCCAATATCTTTTAAATAGATTCAAATTACAACTAAACCAAATATTTTTCATACTAATATAAACTTCAATTATTTATTCCAAGATTTAATTTCATTTCAAATTCATTTCAAAATATCAAAATATCATTGCAAAACATCATCTATTTAATTTAAATACCATTTAATCATATTTCAAAATAGTTGTATTTCCCAAATCAACTATTCCACTTAAATCATTTAAAATCAATTCATTATATTTAATAGTTAAAGATTTAATTTCCAAAATTTAATCTTTTTCAAAGATAATTTATTCATTTGAATTTATTAAACAAAGAAAATTCAACTTTCGCAGCACTTAGAAAATGCTACGAAATGTTATGTTTAAAAACAGTTTATTAACAAAAGACGGCATTTAAAATGCTGTAATATCTTAATTTAGTTTCAATTAAAATTTTAGTTAAATTTAACAACTATAGCACTAACAAAGTGCTATAATAACCCTTAGTTCAAATTTGCTATTTGGTTCATTTAAAACAACTACAACATTTTCCAATGCTATAATATCTTTACATTACATTTCAAAAATGCTGTCAAATCAAATTCAGAGTTTTATTTACAATTTCACACATAATTAACTTTTAATATAAATCATTTTAACTTATAAAATCATATATTTTCACATTTAAAAACAATCATTTAAATACCTTTATTTCTATGATTTTATAAAGTCAAATTTCCATACAAAATCAAATTAAATAACAATTAAATTTTCATTTCTTTAATTAAATTCTTAACTTAACAACTAAGTTTAAATTTCCAAAATATAACTTATTTCCATTTATTTTACTTAATTAAAATTTCACTTTTAAACAAATTTCACAAAATTTCAATTTAAGTTATATTTCCAAATTCAGCTTAAATATTCATTTATTTCATATTTTAATTTATACAAAATCATTAACACTTTTAAAAATTATTATTACTTAATAAAAATCATTAAATTCATCTTTTAAATCAAATTTGTCATATTTTCTTACTTTACATAAATTTCATTTATAAACAAAATCATAAATTCCAAAATTAACTTATATTTCAAATTCTACTTTACCATTTACTTAATTCACTTATTTAATTTGTAGAAAATCAAAAATACTTTATAGAAATCATTTTAATAAAATTTAAATCAAAATATCATAATATTTACATTTTTAAAATATTTTAAAAATTTCAGAAAAATATATAAACCACGGGTCTATATATAATTTTCTAGCCTAAGTCAAGTAATACAGATATATATCATTTCAATCCGTAATTTACAAAGAAAAACCAGGTTCTATCATTTCAAACCCGCAATCCCATGTTAAATAAAATAAATAAATAAAAACCGTTCAGGTCTATCATTTCAGCCCATAACGATTTTTCCATATTCTAAAATCCGTTCGGGTATGTATCATTTCAACCCATAGTGATTTCTAATCTACAGGGAACTTGCAGTGTGATAAACTGATATAAATAAACAGTATACAATATATAACAGTAACAGATGATATAACATGTGTATAAACAGGGATGAACATCATATAATCATAATATAACAGTTATAACAGGATGATATAAATTTACAGATTCAAGAGGTGTCAGTTCACTAGTTATATAAGTACGAATCGTCTAGTGAGAATTACTCACTTGTTTAAGCTGGAGATGACAACCACAAACACACAACACAGAATCTTCGAAGGCACGACAACACGAATATGATTTGAGTGAGAGAGCCAAAGGCGAATCTCCTTGGATACATTTGAACAAAACAATAAAACAATATATAAGTTTCAAACAATCTATTACCAAACAACACTAGTAATCAAAGCCCAAAACAACATTAAATGGTTTGCACTTGTTCTCAACTTCACATGGATCAGTTAGTGATGGAATAAGCTCAGCTAAGGCAGGGACTAAGGGCTGGATTTGGGTTCAAACAGGGTCGGCCTGCTTGGGTTAAAAGTGAATAGATATATGGGTGCAAAAGACAAAAAGTACAAGGCAAATATCACCATCTCAAGGCTCCTATAGGGCTCGGCCAGAAGCTATATGGTCAGGTCCAGATGGTCAAGTGGTGGTGGATGATGTGGCAGAGGATGGAGGTCAGGTCAAAGCTGGTGGTGGTGGTGGAAGTGGTGGCAAAAGGAAGGTGGAGGTGTTGGAACAAAACTAGGCCAGATTTGAGCATAAGATGATGGTTTGGGACATTTGGTGGTGGATCTCTTGCCATGGGGTGCTCGGCCTGGGGTGGTGGTGATTTGGACTGGGTGATGGTCAGAGGATGAGGTGGTGGGGCCGATCAACTATAGATGAAGAAGGCAAGTGCAAATCACAAAAGAAAACAAAGAAGACATGAAAAGAAAAGAAGTTTTACCAAAAAAATTTCAAGCAATGACCGTGAGTTTTTTTGTAGAGAAATGATTTGAGAAGGTTGTTCACGTGAAAATGAGGAAGTGGCTGAAATGAGAAAGAAACATACGGCAAAAATTAAATGATGTAAGTTAAGAAATGAAAAGTTGGAAGGTAAAGAGGCTTAGGAAGATAAAGAGTTTAAAACTTTTCAAATTTCCAACCATTTATATTTAAATTTATACATACATAAAAATAGCTGATAATATAGATAAATAATCTCAGAAATAAAATAAATAAATTTTAAATTAATTAAATTAAATGAAGAAAATAGCAATATATGTATAACTAGGCTAAATAAACTGAAACAAATTCAAATAAACTTTGGAAAAATTATATTATCACTTTAAAAATATTAAAAGACAAAAATATACATAAAATAACATATTAACACAATTTAAAACAAAATATGACAATAAAAATATAATTTATATAATTTAAAATAGACAATATTGCTAAATAAATCAGTTTACACACAATATTGAAAAATGTATAACTTTCACAATATAACTCCGTTTCCAACGAAACGAAAAGCAGTATTCATGTTATTAAATTAATTTTCATAATAAAAGATAAAATTCAAGAATTTGAATATTTAAATTTAAAAGTCAAAGTTTGACCAGAAATCCCCTTTTTAGGAAAATATTCAATTTATACAAGTTTGGAATTATATTTCATATGATAATCAAAATTTATATTTAAAATGAAATGTTTGAAATAAAACAAGTTTAAAAATAATTTCAAAATAAAATAAAGTTTTTAAATCAAAAATTCAAATTAAAATAATTAAAATATACAATAAAAATAGTTACAAAATGCAGGGTTGTTACACTCTAGGCCCCAGTAATACATGAAAGGCACAGGTCATCATCACTTACACACCATTGGAATATGTGGCATAGTCCTTCTTTAAGTGATCAAGACAATCATAATTGAAGCACTTATGCTTCCCTTTAGCTGGATGACATTTCATAGTTAAATACCTCCTATATGCCACAGGAGTGACACATAAGGCCAGCTTTGCTTTTCGAACAAGCTCGATTTTCCTTGTATCATGGTCTTTATGCTTCAGTTGGAGTTTCGATTGCTTTCCACTTTAATTACCTCAATGGTATATCATGGGCATTCTCACGAAGGAGAACCATCCCAAAGAGATATTCAAATGTGGACCACAATAGGGATAAGGCTAAGCAATGAACCCCTAACAAATTCTTAAGACCCAAGGCAAATATCTTTGCCCAGAACAATGGAGTACCAACCACCTCAACCCCAAAAAAAAGTTTGAGTTGGTTAACACTCCTTCACTGACAGACTGCCCTGCTCAAGATGGATAGAATGCTCAAGCTACATACCCTTCTCGATCTCAGAAATGAATTGAAAACCAAAGCGATGCCTGAATAAATTCCAAATCACGAGTCTATTTACCAGCCATATAAACACCGCATCTTACACAGCCAAAGTTTCCTTTCTCAAAATACCGAGA
The DNA here is from genome assembly GCA_030737815.1 of Allium fistulosum. NCBI lineage: Eukaryota > Viridiplantae > Streptophyta > Magnoliopsida > Asparagales > Amaryllidaceae > Allium > Allium fistulosum. The sequence continues at coordinate 1,145,339,728 of CM060901.1, forward strand.
AATAATCTTCCTTAAGAGAATATTCCCTAGACTTATATCGATGGAAGCCTTCTCATGCACGAGTCCAAGACCATGCCTCAGCAATAGTCTCAGGACTCAGATATGGCTCCCCTCTAAGGCTAAGGAAATTCCGGCACTGCTTCGATGAGTCTAAAGCTGGTGGATCTAGAAATACTGATGCCCAAAGGGCCACTCCACTTCTTGCGCTAGCCGCAATCTACTGGAAATGTTCATGGATGGCAGATATCTTTTGCGGTGGCTAAATAGTCTCTAAACTAATCAGGTATCTCAAACTACCTGTCCATATTCACCCATGCACTCCATCTGCTCATACAGATAACTTGATGAAGATACCTTGATAACTAGCCATAGAAATAAATCATGCCCAAAAGACAAGTGGTGTATATAGTAAAATATAGAAGAAAAATACAAGTATGCTCTCTCTACGTATCTCCTATTACAAGATTGATTAGCACAAACTAGTCTACTTGGTCCGAGTGTTGAGCCTAAGCTTTGATAGCAACTATAAGAACCCGCCCTTTTAGAATACCCAGAAAGACGATCATTGGGGTAAAATTCAAGCAAAACACTAAACCAAGACATCGATAAGATCTCATGACGGAATGACAACATATAATATATTGAATATACATAAATAGAATAGAATAACAATATATAAGTGACTGCACTAGCGAAACCAACTGATAAATAAGTATTAATACAGAAAGTCTGAATACATCAACCTCGGAAAAAGAACGGAGTTCTGAATAAACATCTGATATAACAATCTCATATACAAATAACAGGTCCGACATGTACAAATAAAATATCAAGTATATGTATCTCAATATATCAATGCCATGCCTCTAAAATGCTCTAGTCGCGCACTCTGATAGCGTATCCCCAAAAGCACTTGACTTTCGAACTACTCAATCGAGTATTTGAGAGTTGTCATGACATAAGCAGACAAAGACAAAACATGGGTCAGACATAAAGCCTGGTGTGAGGGGAACTATCTCAAAATACTACATACTAAAACTATATACAAATAAATAGGTACTACTAAATCATAGTCGACCCTCTCCACAAACACGGCTTAGGGGAAATCCGAATTGCCTATAAACAAGTACAGCAAACCTATCTAAACGATAGGAAATCATACCAAAACCTGCTCTTCTCCTGTAATCAATGAGTCAGCACAACTAATATAATGCGAATGAAACATAACAATATACTAGGAAAAGGAAATCGTGTTATGCAAGTGTAAAAGTAATAAAAGGGGTGATAATATATGCCTACATTGTGCTATGTGCAACAGTAATATCAAACAACTAATATACATACAATATAACTATCAACGATAAATAGAGAATATAAATTGATACCCATCATTGCTGATGAATGAATTTCAAAGTGGAAAATGATCGTGATTCAATGATCCTTATATGGGGCCCATAATAAATAGAGTCTGTATTTAGTTATACCATAGACCCCGAGCCACATCTAGTGTGATTGAACTCGTGTAGGTCTCATCGTATCCCAATATCGAGCATAAGTGATATATGACCTACTATAGACATTCGACACCTATATAGACCTCACTACAATCCAACAAATCCCATTAAGGGTATCAAATAAATAGAGTCAGTACCATAGTGTACCATAGACCCCAACTCGCATCCTAATTATGCAGATCTCACCGTACCCCATATCGAGCATAAATGATATATGATCTACTCTAGATATTTGAAATCTGTGTGGACCTCACTGTACCCCATATCGAGCATAAATGATATATGATCCACCCAAAGATGATTGTCATTATCTTCCTCTCGAACATCATTGATTTCTTATATAAATACGCATAACGTCTCTACGAAAGAGCATAACGGGCATGTCCCATATAATATGTCATCGGGACCACAAAGGAACTCTGACACCATACATACATACATACATACATACATACATACATACATATAGATATATATATATATATATCAAAATATAACGTCACATAATCAAATACGTCTATCACAAACAAAGATCGATATCTCGTCATTGTCTATCTATATGGATGATCACTACTATAAGATCAATAACATGAACGAGCATTAGTATAAGGCTAATAATTTGTATGGTCACTGATATAAGACCTATACGATTTATGTAACTATATGTACCCTGAGGTCAACCCCCGAAGGTGCGGATTCACTTCATTAGATCGTACACACTAGCCGGACGTGATCGTGTAACCAATCGTCGTACCGACACTGTGCCCAATCGTTATTGATTCCAAAGGAATCACTTAACATTCTTACCTGAATCACGATCTTTGCTTGCATCTCGCCTCTTCAAGTAGTTTAGAGTCTCCCCGATGTTGAGCCAAGATAGCACGAAGAACTATGTTCGAACGGGGAAGAAATTCCCCGAAGTTGCATAATACACAGCAGGTCAGTCAACTGGGGTTTTATTCAGTTGAATAAACCTTGTCGACCGACTCCAAACCCCCCAAATCTTTTGTTTTGAAATACCCTTCGGCCTCCATTTTTCCACTAGTTCAGTCGACTGAGGGTTCCCATTCAGTCGATTGAAATTGCTAGTTCTGGTAATGAACCTGGGCAGTGGGAAAGCTTCCTGAACGGACACCGATTCGCATGTTGTTTTCTCCTACGCTTTTTCCTGTGAGTCTCCTTGCTTCCAGCCTAGCTCTACCTATCAGACTTCCACTAGGGTTCATTTACTAGTGTTTGGGAAGTGAATTCTATAAGTGTTCAAAAACCAGTTTCGACACAAAATCCATTTTTTTCACAGTAGTAGAGTTCGACGGGCAATTATAGCGACCCGACTTCTCTAACATACCAATAGGACATACCCAGCCTTCTTGCCTTGTACGTAACTATACATGTGCCGATACACTCATTCATGAATGCCTAGGCATACAAGCTCATGTAAACACACAACACCTTCTCAAGTCACATTTCAGACTTCACCAGAGCGATTGCTCAACCTAGTATACTCTCACGTAACTTAACGCACACAACGGTCGCTATGGCTACGTGAAATGCCTGGAACGAACTTGTATTCTATTATATTTCTATATAATTAAACAATTGCATACCCATACAAACAAACAATTACACCACTACAAGAAATTTTGTTATCCATTGCATGAAGAATCATTATAAGATATGTTTTGATGCTAGTTGCTATTGGTACTATTATCCAAATGAAAATAAAGTAAGAATAGCATGCATCGGCACCGTAAGTAACTAAGTACACAATTTTACAAGCGGGAACGTGAAATATTTAATCGGACGCTTCTTTTACAATTAAAACTACTGTTCATGTTTTCATCCCCATTTTTCTTATCAAATCAGAAGAAACCCTAAAATCATTCATCTCTACACTAATCATCCAACTTTTGCCTTTGCCATTTTTCTCGTTGGATTGCCTCCAGTCCCCGAGTCATGTGTAAACTAACACGGTTGCATCACCTCGCTTATTTATTTCCCTTTTTAAATTTCATTTGAGTAACCGAAAAACCCTATCTTGTACTTTAATTTGATACTTCAGTTCTCGTCCCCAGTTATGGGAAACCCTAGTTTCTACCATAGTTGCAGTCTCCACTAAGGCAAGACTTTCTTCTCTACTCATATTTGTAAAATTCGAATCGATTTTAATTCGGTAAAGCAATTGTCTATTTGATTCTTCACTCGATTATTCCCCACTAAAAGTAACGAATTTGTAAAAGCAAAGTCTCCGATTTACCATTGTGGAGACCCATTTTATGATAGTCTGAAAACTATATGTATCAGTATTCTAAGTTGATTTTCTGCATGTACTATCTTCCCATGTACTTTATCAGTTTTGAAATCCTCAAATTGAATATATTTCTACTCATTATTGAAGTATTTGCCACTAATACCTCATTACCCTATATTGTATTGTTGGACAGTTTTGTAATGGTCTACATGCTTACTGTGTATATCTATGAGGTCGGTATGGAAATTATAAGAAAAATAGGCATAGATGGTTTGCTTAAATTAGACAGCATCATAATTAAAAGTTGATTTTTCATGTAGGTTAAGTAATTTTCTGGCTTACAAGTTATATTTGAATGTAGATATCCAACAACGGATAATGATAGAAGTAATGAAACCCTTATGTTCCATCTAGTTGTATGTATATCCGTTTTGGTATTTGGACATTGATTAAGTTGCAAAGTTAGTAATTTTGATTTTAAAATGAATACACACACACTTTTCATAATATATCTACAACTTATCTTACAGTTCATAATATATCAACCATTTTCTTTATGAAAACAAAATAAAAAATATATTTAAGTAAATTTAAAGGAACGTACATTAAACTGGTTGAAAACTAATGTTCAGAAGCGAATCCCTCCCCTTATTTTAGTATAATATCTTGAATCAAAGCGCAACACCTAAATTTGTGTTATGTTTTACTACATAATAAAGGGGGAAAACAACAACCAAACACACAGACATTGTATTTGCAGGTTAACCTTATTCTAGACTGTTTTAACTTCCATAAACAATACTAAAATTGAATTGTAAAGAACAAAGGACCATATTATCATTCTTTCCATAAAATGTATTTAAATACAGATGAAACTGTTACAATGTTTGCAAGTGCATGTACGCTTTTGAAGTGAAAATTTGTTTGATTCTAAGTACTACTCAAATCAGCAACTCTCAGCAAAAAGTGATGTATTTAGCTTTAAGGTTGTGCTTTTAGAAATTATAACTAGTAGAGAACCGCTTAATATACACAGACCTTATGATCAGTGGAGCTTAGTCGAGGGTATTTTTTCATGAAATTTGTTACTGGTAAAATAGCAGTTAACTTCAACAACTCTACTATTACTATTTTTCTTTAACCATTATTACATAGATAGTTTAGATACAAAATAGAATTTCCTACATTGTAGTAAAAGTTAAAGAAGATGATCACCTATCATGCCTTGTCATTTAATTTTAAATTTAATGACTTAAATTCAATGGTTACTTTATCTTTTTATTTATTATTTACGCAATAGTGATTAGTTAGTAATTATTTACAAGTTTATGAGATTGAACCCATTTTATTCAAAATGCAATGGTATGGATGTATTAAAGTTAAAAAAGGTTCACCATCAGAAAGTATTTGTTATATATATAAACCAGTGCATATGTATGTTTACAAAATATATCTTTATTATCATAGATGTATTAAAGTTAAAAAAGGTTCACCGCCTAAACCTCCTTTTCATCCTTCACTTCCAAAGTCCTAATCTCCTCTTTATAAACCACTTTTCTTCGTCGTTCCAAAATATGATGAATTATTTGGAGTTTGCAAAAACATTTATTATTTCTAACACATTGTAAATTATATGAGGTATCTATTCTTAATTAGGAGTTATGTTCACTTTTACCACAATCAAACATAAAACCTTCATTTATGTTTTTTTTTAAAAATGATGAATGTTATTTAGCTCCTTTGTATGAGTGCAGTGATATCAGGATGGGCTTAATATCTTTACTATTGTTAATACAGAAAATTCAATATTTATTATTCAACTATTTTTTGCATTTCACTCATCATTTTTTAATATTTTATTAAAGAAATATATTTATTTGTATTTATGAGCATAGATAGTGATAGTTGTTTTCTCATGTCTTGTTTATCAGCATTATGTTTCTAATCAAATGAATGAAATGTGCCACCTATTATTGACCCGAGTTTAAATTTTTGACAATAAGAAATGGTAAGCATGATTTATGTTTAATCAATTAATAATAATATTAGGGAAACTATTAAATATTCCAAGGGATAAGTATATGAAAACGATCTCAATATGAATAACATGAAAATTTGAATGTGGAAATGGAAAGACACATATTAATATTGGCATCAATATCCCTACAAATCATTTAACAAAATAGGTTGCTGACTTCCTAATACATCGTTTTTATGCATATTGAAATTCTTCCTTTTCGCTTTTGATTTCAAAAAATAAATATTTTTTTCTACACCTTTTATTAGATATATATAACTTGATTTTGCATACATTTAAAACAAATTAAATTCATATATTGAATATCCATAACTAATTTTCAATTTAACAGAAGCAAGGTCACATATACGGTGGGGAGCAAATGCCATAACCAGATTCCCATGTTTACGATAATTTTCTATTATGTCAAACTATATCAAATTATGCTATTTCCCTATTTAAAATTACTTCCTTCCTTATGCTGCATAATATCTTATTTGTATTTACATGACATACAAAAATTAAGGTGCAAATTGATGCTCTATCTAATCTTGAAAGCTAGCACCACTGCTGGTTTAACTAAAAATAAAAATCCAATCAGATAATTATTATCACTGCATGTAATAAAAATATATGCAATGAGAAGATATTTGTACTATAATGTACTATATTGATCTCAAATGAAAGTATTACTAGACTCTTATTGCTGGTGTAAGAAGACTTTTGAGCTTATTGAAAAGAGATAATTATTATCAGATATCCATTTTTGATGTTTGTATGTTGATTTTTGTTCTTTAGCCTGAATAACTTGTTACCTCTACTCCAAGTTATTTTACCGATTTGTTTCTAATAACGCGATCGGGCACAGGTTAGATCAATTTTTCTTTCCTGCTGAATTTTACTTGGACTCTTTATTTTTCACTACTTAATTTTGTTCACTGTTTGAATTTGCCATTAATTTGACAGGTATTTTAATTTATGCACACAAATTGAATTTTGATCAAAATAATACCTTTATCAAATGGTAATATTGCCTAAAATCTACCAAATAGTGCATAATATATTTTTGTAAATGCTAAATAGTGTTTGAAGTGTCATATAGATTAGTTGTATTTGGAATGAGGCCATAAATTGTAGGTTTACTCATCTTAAGATCCATGGTGTTGACTTTTGCAATTACCACATGCTTTTGCTTGGTCTCTTTCATTAGTAAGCATGTTCTGTACTGCACTTATAAAAGAAAAATGGCATACATGCCTCACAATTCAGTTTTAACCGAGGCAAATATGCCTCGGTTAGAACTGAGGAAAATATGCCTTAGTTAAAACTGAGGTGTGCATGCCTCAATTAAAACTGAGGCTTGTTGCCTGTTCTTTAATGCACTTGGCATACACGACTCTGTTCAGTTTTAGCTGAGGTAACACACCTCCGTTTTTATGCATTTAAATAGTTGTTGTACAGGGTTTGTTGTCCCATAGCTAGTATTATGCACAACTTACTGATCGTCGAATCATTGTCAAACTGAAGTTCACCAGTTAAAGTTTAGTTTGTACATTGATTCTTGTTCATTGCTTGCTGACAACTGCAGTGTACTGATTTTACATAGATCGGTAATGCAATTTTGTTTAGTTTGCTAGTTAAAGTTTAGTTTGCACATAGATTAGTGGTGTAGTTTTTCATACTATAACAACTTCCACAAATTTCTTCTTAATATTCCACATAAATCAAACGATGTCTGTAATTTCAAAACATTCTATGAATTATTCTAATATTGTTTATATATATGTTGGCTGCAGGACTTTCTAGTGTCCGCGTGTCACATTTGACCATATTGTAGAGATGGTGGATAGAGGTTCTACTTGTAAGTCTCTGCTCTACTTCTCATATATTTGAATTTAGATTTGGAAAATGATTGGGCAATGGCAATTAATTATTGGATTTAAATTAATGAAGCATGTGGCACAAGTGGAGCACTGTATGGCCTTAATGGATATACTCTTGTGCTTATTGTTCCAAGATGAGAACCCAATACAACTCAGAGTAAAGACCATGCAAATACTACTGTCTTCATATTTGCTGTGAATACCGTGCGCTTTGCTAGGAACATAGAGAGCTTGAAAACAAAGGATATATATGAAAACTGGTATAACATATATTCTATCTTTCGAACATTTCTGATTTACTTATGAGATATGTATGAATTTCAATATGATCTAATTTTGAATTTAGGATGGGAACTAAACATGGAGAGGAAAGCACAAGGTGTGATGCTGCCACTAGTTTCTCAGGTTTTCAAAATGATTTGGTATGAAGTTCTGATTAAGAGCCACTGGCGTTAACCCAATTTATGTTAACAAGCTATATCGGCATCATCCTAAAAAGCTAGTTTTTTATCATATACATTTTTATTTTTTTTGAAATTTAATGTCATTAGTGTTTCACTAAAATAAAAACTCTAGTCTAACATCGAAATTTGTACATGCCAGCATAGACTGTCATTTGAGTTTCAATCATATTATGTCGTACAAAATGCAATAATAAGGCTAAAGGTTTTTTGTTCGTATAACTAGAACCAACCATTATGTGCCTAAATATCAGCCTACCCACTACAACTGAATGCTAGTGTATAAAATTGTTCAATAAAAATCTTGTTTTTATTGCAGATTAAGGCAGTATGGTTTATGGGAAAGATGTATGGATTTATATCCTCACATCGATGTAGTTTGCACTGTCGGGACAATTGCCTTAAAAAGATTGGTTCTTCACTCAGTACGCTATAGATTGCATACTGCACCAAAGAAGTGATGCAGGAAGTGCCAAAAAATGTTGCTGTTGGCTAAAAAAGGGCAAAAGCAACAGTTTCTCGGTGATGCATTTTGCCGCGTTGCCGCAGACCTCAAAGGCAACATTTTGACTATCTAAGGAAACATAAGAAATATTGTTGCAATAGAACCCTATTTGGGTCTATAGCAACATCCATAGGTGTCTGTACCAACATTCCAAAATGTTGTTATAGATATTAACTTTCTGAATTTGTGGGGCCCACAATGTAGAGCATATTTGATTTTTTAATAGAAATAAATATTTATTTAATAAAATGCTATTGCATAGAATTTGATACTCAAACAGTAATTTATTTAAATAAATATTTTATTTCAACATTTAAAATAGTACAAATTCCTGACTCCACTATTTTACAATTCAATGATATATAACACTGATATTCACATATACAGATATTCCTCACTACATCACTCAGTTCACTCATTACATATACAGTCTTAGTTTATACAGACACCGACACTGAAAAATATATGACGAGCCGAGTGCCGAGCCGAGTAGCGGGTCCGGGCGCAGCGCCCGCGGGGGTCCGGGGCCCCGCAGTCCCGGCGGGGACCGCCCGATTCATCTGATTTCGGAAGATCGAGCCTTCTTTGAAACGACGTAAAATGATGCACAAATGAAGACTGAACTTAGCAAACCCGCAAACCCCATCCTCAGCAACTTCATCACCCATCGGAACTACTGCCCATCTACCACTTACCTGAAACACGATTGCCTGAAACACTGACCATCTACCAAACACTGACCACACTCCCAACCTCTTTCACAAAACATCCACTCACTGCCTCATCAAATTACATCATCAACAACACCGCCTGGAAGCAGCATCGGCATACCATCCTCCATCACCGACAATCACCGACTCATCCAAACCACAGTTCACTCATCCAAACTTCATACTAGACAGCAACTCCTTCTACTTGAACAGTACCAAACTTCATCCTCTACACTGCCACCATCCACTCCCCAAACTGCTGCAACTTACATCCCCTACAGCCCTTAACCTATGCCAACACACTCACCAAACCTCATTACCAACCCGCTGCCACTGCCAAATCTTCACCCAAACCCACACATACTTCTAAACCACCAGCCTCCATCCTCTAATTGCCTCACCAACAAACTATTTCAGTTGCCAAATTCGACTTTAGGTTGCCAAATCGCCTAATCGCCTAATCACCTAATCACAATCGCTGGTGTGACGGCTATCGGGTTTTGCCCGCTCGAAAATCAACATCCGTACTTCACATTGTACTAGAATGCCGCAGATTCGACCGTTCAAATCCGATTCGCCGGAGCTATAACACAATTAAGTAAATAACACAGCGGAAGAAAAGAATAATACATTGATATATAATATCTGATACAACAGAGTGATACAATGAATATCAATATACATCAGAGATGATACAACAAATAGCAGCGGAAAAGAAAAATAGATAACAACAGCAGCGGAACAATATCAATAGAAATGATAACTCCAAAATGATCTTCAGACAGGAATGAATCCACAACTCCAAGATAAGCAACTCCGATGAATGAACTAGCTCTAGATAATCTACTAAACCTGAATATCTGAAAAGAAACCCAACTCTAGACTGCTCGTGTGGAAAATTATGAGCACCCAGAGTTTAGGGAGGGAACAATAAACTCCGGATCAGTCATGGGACTGGTGTGAGCAACAAAAACAGTTTAACTTTGAACAAACACAACAGAACTTTAAACATTGAAATCCGCAATGCTTTTGGAAAATGAAACTACCATAAGACCTCCCGCCACACACACAATGCAAACGCAGAATTGGAGGAGATTTCTTCTTATGATAGTCAAAGATGCTTACTACGCCAAATCATCTTGATATTATTATTAGTGCATAGTGTAGAAAAACATTTTGAAAGTATAATATTAATCTTAGCCAACATACGACCAGTATCGTATGCCTACTATAGCTACTATGTTCAATAGCAGGTTACCGCCACATTCCATAACAGGTAATACAACTAAAACCGTACAAGGTTCGTATTGTTTCTTTGGATTTTCCAACAAATGGTCAGGCTAAGAAACTTCCTATTCCACGAAAGAAACGCCTCTGGCGGGACGTTCCGAGAACCAACTGTTCCTTGCCAAACAAGGCCGGGTTACCCCTGTAACAGGTAACTCACGAATATGCCACCTTCCGGTCCTTTGGGACCTTTATCCGAGCTCGGTATCCAACATCACACATCATAAAGAAAGTGTATCCACATGAGTAAGTATCTGGGCTCCATACCATGATACCACCCCTTTCCAGAAGGAAATGACATACCCTAAAGGGCGCGACCCTCATAACCTTGCCGCAACATTCCTGTTTCGACCATTTCCGGGTAGTGAGGCCCTGACGAAGTCTCGTCCACAAAGCTACACTTTTTCAAAAAGCCATGCTTTGGGTCAACAGATGATCAACCTATGATCACAAAGATAAATGATCAAACAAATGATCATATCACAAATGATCAAACACTGATCATCACACAGCAACACTTAGCATGCCACATTACCAAATTGGGAGTATATCGCTGATAAATTTCAACTACATAACCTCTGAGCTCGTACGTCTCAGAGAAGGGTGTTAAGCTAAGAGAATAAATTCTCCGCCACCAACAGAAATGTATTTGAAAGAAATCGGCTTTATATCTCAAAGTGTAATGTCAGACATACAATCCATACAAGTCTGTTCCGGGATCGAACAGAACCGAAGGCACTTCTCACGAAGCCCTTGCAAAGCCGGATAATTTCCAATCACGTTCGGACTTCCCGTCACTAAGGGTGATAAAACCTCTATATCGGGGATCAGCCGATGCAGAGTAACTCAACGGTAATCCTTCCGTTTTCAAAAATATCCGGTCTTCAACACCGGTCTTCAAATGCCATCCATATACGACGTATCACATATTCGGAATGGGTTATACGACCCAAAGGTCCTCTCCCGGCTAAACCGAATAGTGAGCGAAATATTCGAAAATCATATGGATATGGGATTTCAATTAAGTCACAACTTAAACCCAAACTCTTTCTTTTCAAATGGTTTAACAAATTACCATTTTAAATCTTTAAACAAAAAGATTCAACCTTTACGGTTTAAACAGTTTCCACATTTAAATCTTTTAAACAAAAGATTCATTCACAGATTTTCAAAATTAATTTCCATTTCAATTTGATTAACTCGTTAAACCTTTAAATCAAGATTTAACTTATAGCTTTCAAAACAATCCCATTTCGAATGGTTTAAACCAATCATTATTTTAAATCTATTAAAAATAAACAGATTCAATTCATAGCTTTTCAAAACAATTTATTCATAACTTGGAAAACCATTTTCAATTCAATATTGAAATTCCTTTAATTAAACTGGAATTTCATTTCTTATATGAAAGCTTTTATTCCTTTAAAACAACAGTTTCATTTCAGAAAATCCAATTCATTCATACGAGTTAAAGTCTTTGGGTTAAATCCAAATTCTCAAAATTATACTTTTAAATGGTTTAAATTCAGATAAATACATTTATATCATTTCCAATCCCTAGTTTCAAATCATAGGATTCAATTTCAAACTTGAATTCAAATTTAAATCAAATTATTTAAATTTTCAAAACTCGATTAAGTTATTCAAAATAACTTTTATCTTTGAAATTCCATTTCAAAAGCTTTTCACTTTAAACCCAAATTTCTAATTTCAAAATCAATTGAAATTAAAATTTCAATTTCAAAAACATCAAATTTAAATTATCTGTGACTTAACCGATTTCCACGTGAAATCCATATTTGTGTGTGTAAGAGTGTAGTCCAGGGGTTTTACACACAATAGTGCAACACAATGAATCATCACATATCAGAATACAGAAATATAATTCGATAAGCGGTATAAGAACAACGCTTATCGTTCATTCACAGATCATAGATATATAAAGGTCACAGATAAGTAAACTACAGATCACAACATAAATCAGGATGTATCACAAAGCATCATATATCAGGGATATCAAACAATCAAGTCATTCAATAGAATCCAAATATCCATAAATAAGGTCAGTTAATTGTCTGATTTATTCAAATCAGTTTAATTTCATATGAATTTCTAATCCTGGTTAATTAACATCAATTAATTAACTTTTAAATCAATTAATTATCCTTTAATTCATTACGTCAAGTAATAAATCCTTAATTAAGTAATTAACTACCCTTTAATTACTCATATTTATTTATCTTTAATTAACCACATTAATTTATCGCATTCTCTTAAACACTCGCTTAATTCAACATTATTAAGTTCCATTTGAACATTCATTTTAAATTTCAAGCTTAAAACGAATATCAATTGGACTTTAAATCTCTTTATAAAACTAACCTTTTTTTTAAAAAAACCCTTAAATTACAAATTTAAGCAAATCTTAGTTATTAAGGGGTTTTAAATCAAATCCCCTTAAATTCAAAATATTTAAACTTATTTGAAGTATTTAAATTATAAACTTTCTTTCTTCAAAACTCTGGAATTTAAATATTCCTTTAGACTCAGATTTAACTTGGTTTCAATTTAAAAAGAAATCAACATTTTAAAACTGTGCAACGGTTACAGTTTAAAACTTGAAACAAAACTACCCGAGCCTTCCCCTATAAATCTCGAGTAACACTTCGAGTAATTCACGTTCTCCCCTCTTCCCTTATTTTATTTTCAAAACTTATATAAATTTCACAGTTTTAAAACTGTAGCCTATCCCCTCCAAATTTCTCGAGTACGAACTCGAGTTAAACCCCAGAACCCCCGAGACACTCACGAGTCGAACTCCACAAAAACTCGAGCAACAGAACTTCGTCTTCCTCAAAGTCATTGTTCCCAGATGCACAAACCCAATGCGTGCAAGTGCACACTGCCGCGGCGGCGCTCCGGCCACCATCGCGATCCTCTGCAAGTCGACCTCGACCCTCACAAGCCTCGCGACCTTCCAGACCACTCAATATCGTCATCGATCAAAAACAAACCACCTCGACCAAAATGTTAAATAACCAACGCCTGGAAATCGCCTCGTCAACGGCCATCTCAACCACCAGCATCGCCACTACTTCGTCCCTAGTCTCGTCTACGACCCACGTACCTCCTCTCCAGTTCCGGTCCCACTCGATGTAACAAGGCGCGAGAACGAACTAAAATGACAACATCAGTTTATACGGGTCTTAAACCCTACTTTTGATCAAATCTCAAAACCCACACATTCGAAAAAAATTCTTGCATTTTTCTGGTGATCATACATCAACATTCCAGCTTCACGTCAAATTTTATCCAAAATAATTCATTGAATCAACAGTTATTCACAAAAAAGTGTTTTTAGTTCATTATCAAACTGCTCTGTAGATAGTTGATTAAAAATTATGATTTTCATCTTAAAAATCATAGCTTTGTATGTTGTTTCAGCAAATAAATTCAAATTCACAAATCCAGTTATTCAAATTTTCGATCCTTACTATACCTTAACTGGTAACTTGAATAAAACAGTATTTTTATAAACACTGTCAAACTCAAATCAAAGTCGCAGGGCTTTGGTTTACGATATCAACTTGTATTAGAAACACTACCTAAGTTAAAACATTTATATGCAGAAGTGTTTACACATTTCTTGCTTTACTTGTTCAGATACACCAAATTTTTGAAGAACAGCTACATGTTTTACCAGAGAAACAGAGAGTATTAAGGGCTACTTGTTTAAACAGATATCAAAGCACATACCATTGGCAAGCTAAAGATACAAGTTAACTTGAAAATAGAAGTTTACTCACTTGGTCAAAACAAAGAAGTCTAGAAAAACAAAGTTGCTCACATGATTTTCTTTTGAACAGAGGAGGTTGAATACTGGAAAGAAGTCTGAAGCTTGATGCTTGAAACAGGCTCGAGTGTCTTTGCTTGCTGAAGCTTTTTAATCTTCAGTTTGAATTGATTTAAGTTGTTTGTTTTAGTTTGAGATAACATTACTTCGGGTTTGCCTCCATTTTTGATAAACGAAAATAGAATGAGATAGATTGATAAATATGTAAACAAATATACAGGTTATTATTTTATTTGTTTGTACAAGATTAAATTAAGTTTTCTTTTGTACAACAAGTCAGGGATTTTTCTCTTTGGTGGCTGATCGATACTCGTATGGGGCTGAAGATAATATTTGTGTGTACTCAGAGATGTAAACATTCAATGCTAATGTCCTTTGTTCACAGATATTTAGATTTTTTTCTTGCTTTGACTATGCTAAATCTACTTTCGGCTGTACAATGTATAAGTATTTTGGGTATCTTCCTTTGCAAGCTTCTCACTTCATATACATTTGTTTTTGCCAGGTTTCATGTTTACATATGAAATTTGTTTTGTTACAATATTGAATTAATCTATCTTTAGTATGTTGTCATAATTTCTATGTGTTAACTTATATTGTTTCATAATTATAAAATTTTGTTTTTCTGATCCACTTTAGTTTGTACATTTGCTTACTTTCTTGAATGTATTTTATTTTCCTTTTCTTTTGTTTTTTTGCTTGTCTTATAGCTTTGTAATATTAGTGAGATTCTATTTTTTTATATGTTGTTTTTAATTTATCTAATGTGTTATTTAAGTGTACATAGATATCTCTATTCCAATATATTGTTAGATCTTATGTATTTCGATTCTATTTATAACTCAGATATTATTATTTTACTTTAATACTTATCGTCTTGTATTTATTTCATAAATTCAAATCATTATTAACCATTTACTTGAAATTTGAATCTAATCACATATATACCATATTTTAGATTTTAATTGACTTAACATAGAATTCATCTGGAGGGGAAACTCGCATCATTTTAATCAATTTATTTTTACTATTTTTATTCAAAAATACAATTAATTATCAATTTAAATTTAATTAAAATTCGGGGTCGTTACAGCTGGTTACCCATTCCGATAACCCAAACTTTCACACTACAAATTCGCAACAAAATCAACAAACCCAAATTCGAACCCCGAACCACCTCCAAAGTACAACTGAAATCGCCTGCAAACTACCGTATCTCCTATATACACAAATCGACAAATCCTCACTCAAATTCCTATCTCAGCAAACCCGAATCTCCTCTATACACAAACGCAACCTCTAGCAACAGTAGTCTCGCTCACCTCAGTAGACGACAGACATTTCCAGATCTCGGCAACAAAGCAAACGGCGCTCGACATGTAGGCAAACAGCAGCGAAATTGGGGGTAAGAACGAAATGGGAATGAAGCTTGTTTGAGATCACTACCAAACTTTGAAAAAAGGACGAGATTTTGTTTTTGGAAGAAAAAAAAGGAACGAAAATATGATTTGGAAATTAGGGATTTGGAAATTGGGGGTGAGAACGAAGTGATATGAAATGTAAAGCGGGAAAATGAAAATTTGGGACAAATTGTAGTGGTGATTTATTTTAACAATCAGATTAAATGTAGACCGTTGGATCGTATTCACGCGGATTGCTAATTTTATTAATTTTTTAATTTGAATACATCTATAGCTACTGCAACATCTTGTTGATACCTATGCTAACACCTTGAAGCGAGTGTTGTAATAGACAAAAATCAGCATACCTATCGTTACATTATAGCTAGCAATACCATGTAATTTCGTTGCAGTAGGCCATCTATGGCGTAGTGACTTAAGTTGCAAGGTTTCTCCTTTATTTCATGTATTTATATGCACAATTTCTTCTAATCAAATTATTTTAACCCATGTAGTTATTATGGTTTTAAATACATACAGAATATCTGAAACCATTTGCCTGAATTTATAAAACTCAAGTTAATTAAATTTAATAGAAAATAAATATGTTTATAAAAATTACAAATTTTATAAAATTAACTAAGATATTAAGTTTTATGACAATTTAATAAATTAACTAAATGTTATAAAGTTTAACTAAGTTTTATAAAATTAACTAAATTTATCAAAATTAACTGAGTTAAATAAGTATTATAAAAACTAAATAAGTTTATAAAAAATGAACTTTTGAAAAATTCTTAAGTTTTATAGAAATTAACTAAGTTTATAAAAATTAACTAAATTTATATAAATTAACTAAATTAACTAAGTTGATTAAGTTTTATATAAATTAACTATTTTTATAAAAATTAATAAGAACTAAATTTTAAAATCTAATTAAGTTTTAAAATATTAATTAAGTTTAAAAAAATTAACTAAGTTTATAAAAATTTATTAACTTTACAAAAATTAAATAAATTAACTTTCTCACAGACGTCAGTCGGTGTTGCTCCAGCACCACTCCATCTTCTTTGCCATATCTTCCTCCTCCGAGCTCTGATTTGCGAACCGTTTTCTCCATCACCAAGCTACTTTCGACCCCTTCAATTTTCTATATAGTTTCGCCAAAATTCAACACTAACCTTATCGCTATAAACGATTTTAGCCATTTGGATCAAGCTCAAAATGTTGTATTCTATCAATTGTTAGTTGTTGTCCTTAGCCAACTAGACTAACAAAGTTATTTCTTTATTGTCCTAACTAAATTATGAATGAACTTTACGGTTCAGCTTTCAGTCTCCTATGGGATTTATTTATAGCCCTTCAACTATTGACTCTGTAGCAATCTTATTAAAAGGTGAAGTCATTCAATGAAAATAGGGATTTGATTGTATATTATCTCTATGTTTTCCCTATCCTCTTGTTAGATCGTATTTGAAGAACTGATATCACATGCTAGAGTTCACCTTTGTGGATGTTTCTTTGTTATTTTGAGTGATTAATTCATAAAGTTTATGTTTGATACCATGCTATTTAGTACTTATACATTTCTACATTTATGACTAACATATGCATGTATGTGCTTCTTTTTGACAGGTGTTGTATGATGCTTTTGAGGTTGCTACATGATGTCGCACTCTTTCTCCTTCAAATCGGTCATGCTTGCATTAATGTATTTTCTATCGACGTTCATACGTCTTTGTTTTTAGTATATATCGTTTTGGTTAGCTACAGTTGTATGTATTGTTACTTTCGGTCATAAATATTTATATGCTTAATACTCCGTGTATGAGATATTATGGATATATATATATATATATATTATGGTTTGGCTTATGACTTCATTTGCTTACGTACATTACAATGTGATAAGTGTGGTGTTTTGAATTGTTATAATATATTAGTTGCAATAAGTTTAGTAGAACTGAAAATTGTAAGCTTGAATGTATATGGCAATAAAAAATGCAATGGAAATTTTTTTTATAGCGTTTTATCTATGCTACAAAAAGAAAAATGGTTACAGCTTTCATATACTATAGCATTATGCTAGTGCTATACAAAATATTCTGCAAGGATTAAACAGTTTTCATAGCAAAAAACAATGCTACAATAGATATTAATGAATTTTCTATAGCGTTCCAATGCATAATAAAAGATTGACATAATATTTCCATAGCGTTTTTAGACGCTATAATAATAAGGCATGTCAACATATTATAGCAATTAAATGATGTCATAATTGTTAGTATCATAAAACACAACTCTGTGTAAAAGTTCTATAGCAAGCTTCAAAACGCTATAGAAAAGTATTTGTACCGATACGTCTAGTCTAAGATGGCAACAAAAACGCTGTTAAAAGTTCGTTTTCCATTGCAATTTTGAAACGTTATTGTATCTATCAGACTTATTACAACTTTTCTATGGCGTTTATAGAAACGCTATAGAAGGCTTTAATAGTGGTTTTTAAACACCATAAAAAGGTCCGTTTTTTTGTTGTGCACACATTTCTCACTACAATATACACATCGGTTTTGATTGTTATATAACTACAAATACTTGTATACATATACTTGCCCATATCATATTGGTACATGTCTATTTATATAAGTAATTCACTTATTACTTAATCAAATCTTACTTTTATATACTAAATCTTTTCAATAAAAGTCCAATATGGTTTCATACTTATAAAATCTTACAACTATTTTATAAAATATATTAATAGCTTATAAATCAATTTTAAGCCTTTTAAACACTCAATTTGCTTCATTGAAATCAAGTATTCATCATTTTACTATTTTATAAAATCTCATATCTATTTTATAAAATATATTTTTCGCTTATAAAATATTCAAACCATTTTATAAATACTAATTAAGCTTTATTTACTATTTTATAAAATAACATTTCATTTTATAAAATACTTTCATTACTTAAAAAATCATTCTTCTATTTAAACAATATTTAGAAATACTAATTTAGCTTCATTAACCCTCTAACCACTTTAGTAATAAGTGTAGAGTTCAAAGCTTGCTAAATTAGCTTACTAACCATTTCCAAAATCATTTGAATTAGTTGAATTATAGCTAACTAATGACATGCCGTTAGTTATAACATGTAATTAATCCCTATGTATCACTATATTACTTATAATAATTAAATTAACCAAAAATCACTTTATTAGGTTATTAACTATTTTCGATAGTTATCAAGGTCTTAAACCAATAATGAGCTAATGTAATCATGTTTGTAGCACAAACATTAGCCCAAATCAATTCAAACAATCTCCAAATCACTTCTTATGATTCTATAGTTATCAATAAACAAAAATATGAAGATTAACACTTAAATCAATAAGGAGAATCATCCCACTCATCTTGCTTTTCCCTAAATCATGTTCTAATCATCAAAATACCAATTTCTCTCTCTTTAATTTTTGAAATCCACACCTAAGCTCTGATTCACACCAATCCCTTCATGGTATTTGTAGAGAATAGAAAGTGATGATTTACGGTAATTTTTATTAGAATTTAGGAATTCTACTTAATGGGTTTAGGGCTTATGGATTATGAAGGGATTATGGAGTAACTAGAGACAGATTAGGAAAAAGAAGAAGAAGAGGAATGTGAAATGAAAAATGAGAATGAAAATTATGAGGGGATTAGTCTCGTATAGGCTAGGTAAAGAGGCTTAGCCCCAAATTCATCTCACCACTCAAAGTCACTATTCACTCCAAATTCTCACTGTCTCCAAACATTGTCAAGTTTATACTCATTTTACTTGCATTGAAAAAGCGACTCAACCATGGGTGTATCAAGTCCTAATTCGCTCGTTTGTAAAAACCGAGTATAAGAGGCGTTCCATTACTTAATGATAAGATTTTAAATTAATCATATAAATATTCGATCGTTAAAATTGAGGGATATTACATTCTCCCCTCTTTAAAAGAGTCATTGGAAAAGACCCGAGACTATGACCAAGATATGAAGTTTTCTAGGGTTAGCTGGCTATTATCAGAGATTCATCATAGATTTCTCTTGTATAGTGGCATCTATGACTAAACTAATAAGTAAGGATGTAAAGTATGTTTGGATCGATAAATGTGAAGAAGCATTCTTAAAGCTAAAACATTTATTGAACAATGTGCCCGTATTAGTTGTTCCAAATGGAAAATAAGACTTAGTGGTGTATACTAATGCATATAGGACGAGGTTATGGGTTATGTTAATGCAAAAAGGTAAAGTGACTGCCTTCACTTCTCAACTGCTTCGACCACATGAAGTTAGATATCTGACTCATGATTTAGAGTTGGCAGCGATAATCTTTGCTTTGAAAGTATGGAGACATTATCATTTGGGAGAACGATTCAAATTATTTATGAATCATAAGTCTTTGAAGTATTTATTCTCTTAGAAGGAGTTAAATATGAGACATCAAAGATGGCTAGAGTTTTTGGCAGCTTATGATTTTGATATTGAGTATACGCCAGGGAAGGGAAATAAATTTGCGGATGCACTTAGCAGGAAACAATAGAGTGTGGTTTTAGCTATATTAACAGAATGGAAAGATTTAGGGGCACTGACTACTTGGGATGTACGGCTAAGGTCGACGACTAGTTGTAGTCGGAATAATGTAATGTTGTCATGTTTGGAAGTTCGACGACAATGACTGAAAGAATTTCTTTTAAGCAAAGAGATGATACATTAGTAGCTGAATGGATTATCTATACTATATTATTATTAGTGAGTTAAATTTCAAGCTCACACAGGCCCCCTTGAAATTTGGCAACTGAACAGTCTCCGAGTTAACCCTAAATCATTCTTTCTCTTTCTCAACTCAACTGTCACGGCTCCTCTTTCTACCCTTCTTACGAAAGAGTACAACCTGTAATATTCTTTTAAAATGAACGGTCGTGTTTCTTTCTTTCTTTCCATTCGTATTCATCTGCCCTCCTTATTCTCCCCCAAACCATAAATATTAATGCCGTCAGATTTGTGCCTTACCAATAGATCAGCGTCGACTTTTCCTTTAATAACAGTCACTGGCCCCAACAGCTTCGGAACTATGCCCAACCCTTACAGCTCTGAACCACTGATCGTCGCCCCTTTTATCTTTTCCATCTTCTTCCTCGCGTCCACATCGACAACAGGTAACCATTAATACCTAATTTCACAATTTTCCTTCTACTTTTCTTTCTGCTAAACTCATCTTCTTACTGCAGAAGTGCTTTAATGTTTCTCTTTGTCTTCATCTTTATGCTGCCGCGCTTGAGTATCAGGCAGTTTATTGCTCCCTCGATCGTCTAGATCTCCTATTGTTCAGGTATGCTATTGTTGTTCTCCCTGATTGATTAATGTTTTCGTTCCTTTCATTCTGATTGAATGCCTTTCTATTTGTTTACCATATGTATCTCTGTTCTTTCTGATTGAATGTTGCTTGAGCTGCTAAACTATGGGTATCAATTGTTCCTGCTGGGTCGACTGTATCTCTGTTCTTTCAAGATCATTAATAGTTGTTTTATTTCACTAATTTCTAATATCAGTAAATTTATATATATTTGTTCCAATTTAAAATTCATAGATGGCACACTTAAGATGTAAACTTATTGTATGTACATGTGGTTTGTGTGATGATGTGACGATCTCAGGGACCTAACCTCTTCCTTCATGCTTGATTTTTTCCCCTTTCATTGTTTTATCTATCTATTATGTTAATTTAATTTTAATTTGATATGGCGTGAAATGAAGGCCCTAAGTGAGGTTTATACTGATTTTTAGGTGATATTGCTAATATGTTTATGAGTACATGTGGCTAATTTTTTTTCCTTTTACATTGATACAATATGATAAGAGAGTAAGGACCAAACATTTTAATGTGTAATTCATAACAAATGATGCCTTTTATAATTGTTTAGTTTTATTAGATGAGGATCTAAAGTTTAAAAGCTTCTATCAGAGATTGCAACGAAGTAAAGCAATGACAGGTAATTTCTCTTTGACTGTATATAGCATGTGTTGATTATAGGGCCTCAAATTTATAATTTTACTATTCTTTTCTTATAAAGGTGCAATTTTGGATTCCAAATGCTTACTGCTGAGATCCATAATTTACTAGAAAACATTAATGAGTGCTGGTTTTGGGAGTCAGATCCTAACACCTTCATTTTATCTAATGCAACTTTAAAACTTATGTTTGATCAACTTCAGACTCACCTAAAACTTTAAAATACACCCTTAATTTTGATCCTAAAACCTCTAAAGGCGGTGGGATTAGGTACTGTTTTTCCTTGCTTTAACTGGTTTTTTTGGTATTATAGTTTTATGAATGACCCCATTTGGAAAAAAAACTTTCTTTGTTATTTATCAACTCACAAGTTGGTCTGCTAAATTTAATTCTGGATTATTATATACATTAGTTGTATACAATGATTTTAAGCTTTAGGAAGTAGTACCATTATTTAGTGTAATGCATTTCTTGAAATGAAATTTAATTAAAAAAGAGTTTCTTTCTTATTAAGAAAATAATACTATTTGAATGATAGTGCAACTAATAGTATGATTCGGTAGTTCGATCGAAAAAAGGTTGATCCAGCTACTCTTTAATTTAATAAGTCACTAGCGGGAAAATGGTTAGAGGAAAAGTTTAGTGTAAGGAACACACAATCAAGACAAGTAGTAAACCAATTAATTTCTTTGGTTTTGAGGGTCAATGGAGGTAGTTTAAAGCTTAAGATCAGTAATAGCACTCCATGAACTTATGATGTTTGTCATATAAAGTATGTTCCTGCCAAGTATAATTATGTTTCACAATATCTAAAGCATGTTCAAGGCAATGGGCGGTGTCAAGTTCATGTCTTTATGTAGTATGTTCATGTCAAGCTATGTTTGTTTGTCTTCTTTTTATTAGCAACTGAGCTAAATGGTTTTATCGTCACTTCTGTTCATGTCAAGCTATGTTTGATCGTTGTCATGTTAGCATTAGTGCAAACTATAAATTCATATACAAGGCATACATGTGCTAATTGAGAATTTGTTATTAAAAATCAAATTATATAGGATTATGTCCATGTTGTAACAAGAAAGTGTGCTGGTTTAGTAGGTACTGTAGTAGTGTACAGAGGAATAACTTATTTGGGATACAGATATGGCTATGGAGATAGAGAAGGACTTGCATGTGGTTTGATTTTATGCATGTAATTTCTTTATTTTACATAACTTCTCAAATCTTATATTCATCAAAAATAGAAACGTTCTTAAATATGAGTGGGAGAATACTAGGGTTGAATGAGTTGGGCAAATATTATGCAAATTTGAAAAAATTATCGAGCTTTAGTTGGACCGAGACTCGCATATTATTTTCCCATGTGATCAAGCATTTTAAAATTAGACTTGCTATGGGCAATGGTTATCATGATAAATGACATTATTTTTTGTTAACAGCTCTTCATTCTTTAATAGTTCGTTTATTTTTATTTTTCTCAAGGATTGTTGGCAAATAATGCAAAGACTGACGGATGGTTTGCCAGTACCTCACTCTTTGAAACCCTGTATACCAACATGGTAAAATATTTCACATTTTAGGATGTCTCTAATATTTGGATAATTTGCGATGATATAGGATTATGGTCTTATACGTCTAGCTTTTTGGATCTCTAATTTGCCATTATGTGGCTGTTGTACAAGCCTATTGTTAAGAAAACCATTAATGAAAAAATGATAGAACTTGGTTCTAAATGAATCAGGATATAGATATTAATTAATCATCTTCTTAAGTGTTTCATTTTGCAGTGGAATATCAAACAATACATGAAAGGAACAATTATTAAATTGGATTGTTCTTTTAGACTGCAAATACACTTTCCAATTTAATCCTTTCACCCGCAAGACTACTGGATTCTAAATGAAGATTAGTAGTTTCCAATTTTAAGCACATCTAATTCCACTTTTTTGTGATTTAAAAAAATCTAAATGAAGGTTCTATGTTATTTGTCTGGATGTTGACATTCTTATTCGAATTTCTTTAATAGTAGGAATCACATGTGAGCTGTTTTTCTCTTTCAAAATTGCCACATCACTTCCTGTTTCATCTTTTCATAAAATTTATCTATGTAATATAAGCTTGACAGACACTTGATGAATGTATCTTTGTATAGATGATCATGTAGTGATAGTTCGATTATTAGATATGGTTAAGTAGGTCTGACGAGCAGTGGAAGAATTTAGTTATAATACTGCATAAATATCTATAGATCGTGTTACTCATTTGCGACCATGTAGACAACACTTCCTTAGTGATAAACTTAACACTTTTTCCTTTTTGGCTGTAGGTACAAATACCTTCAGTGATGAAAGCGTTTGACCGCTGTAATGCATCAGCTAAGAGCAGGAAAACATCTGCTACTTGCACTCAAGCCCAATTTTATACACACGCTGCTAGAAGTTTTTCTGAGGCTAAACAATAAATCGACTTATCAAAATTGTTTTGTTTTGTCTATGTTTTATACTTTTAAAAATATTGGTTAATGCGACCAATTATATATCATATTTTGTACTCTACATTGACATAGAATCATATTCAATTAACATTAGTAATTTGTAATGGAACCCATATTATTTTCATATTACATGTTCATTCCTATTTCAATTGAATCTTGCCTTTTACTACTTTCTCGCCTGTACTACATCTGCTGCTTTTTCGTTTTTTTCCTTTCTTTTTTCTACTTTGACAAATATAGTTCAAGGCTGTTTAATGGTTTTAGTCCTACTACTATATTGCTGCCCACTACTAACAGCTTTTGGTACTCTTATTTAATTGATTCAAATTGCACTGTGTATTTATGTCTACAGTTCACATCGAGTACTTCAAATATATCTATGTACATTGAAGCAGTTGTATAATTCCAAAAGAAGCAACATTGGCATTATATGCTACAGTGAATATCTCTATGCATTAGCCGATAAATTTTTAATACATTATCCTCTAATAGTCTGTGAACATTAACATATACACTTTAATTATTTCATTGAATTTCAATTGTGATTATCACAATCAAATATATCTATGTATTCTCTATCCTTGCAAATTGTTGTTAATGATGTAACACTATCGTTCAACAATGTTTTTCATTACCAATATATAAAATTTCTTATACATTTGGATATGGCCTACGCAACCACAATATGTTTTCAACATCCGTGTGCGAAGCACGGGTTCGCACTAGTAAGACTTAAAGATGGAACTAAGATTGATGATTTAAAAGATATTAGTCGTGACCAGAATAGATGGTTAAGGAATAAGGGATGGTAGTGTGTTTCACATGTTTGCAACCTAAGGGAAGAAGTTCTAGGGAGTGTCAACGATTGAAGTTTACCATTCACCCTGGAGGAACTAAAATGTATTAGATATGAAGAGGAGTTTCTTCTGAGAAGGAATGAAAAGAGTTATAGGCTTATGACTGAAATAATATTTGAATTGCCAGCAAGTAAAAGCTGAGTATCAAAAGCCAAGTGGATTGCTTCAACCTTTAGAAGTGCCACTTTGAAAATGAGATTCTATATCTATGGATTTTATTGATGGGTTTCCAAGGTCGAATAGGGGAAATGAAAGCATTTGGGTCGTGGTGGATAGACCGACCAAGAGTGCACACTTTATTCCTGATGCACATACTCTGGCAAAGTTGTTTATGAAGAATATTGTAAGACCGCATGGGATTCCTAGTAGTATAGTCAGTGATAGAGATACTTTGTTCACAAGTGAATTCTAGAAGAGTCTATAAGAACTGTTAGATACCAAGCTGAAGATGAGTACCGTTTCCCATCTATAAACGAATGGGCAAACGGAAAGAGTTAACAAAGTTCTTGATGATTTGTTAAGGGCTTGTGTATTAGACTTTGGAGGGTCATGGGAAGACCATTTGCACTTAGTCGAATTTTCCAATATTAATAGTTATCAAACTAGTATAGGAATGGCACCTTTCGAATATCTTTGCAGAAGGCCGTGCAAATCACCAGCATGTTGGCTAGAGACCGAACATATTGATTCTTGGCCCAGATATGATGAGAGAAGCTATAGATCATTATCCAAGCAAGGATGAATGAAGCTCGGTCTAGGCAGAAAAGTTACGTAGATAAAAGGCATAAAGATTTAGAATTCTCTGTTGGAGACCATGTTGTTTAATTAAAGTATCACCGATGAAAGGTGTGATACGGTTTGTTAAGTCAAGGAAATTGGCACCGAGATATGTTAGTCCATTTCCTATCATAGAGAGGATCGGGAAACTCGCTTATCAGATAGATTTATCGAATAGTTTGGCAGGAGCCCATAATGTTTTTCATGTTTCTCATCTTAGAAAGTGTGTGCATGATCCAGAGACTACTATTACACCGAATGTATTGTAAGATTTAGTAGTGAAACCGAATATGACTTTTGTTAGAAAACTAGTTTGTGTTGTAGTAAGAGATGAGAAGAAATTAAGAAACAAGACCGTAAAGTTAGTTAAAGTCCAGTGGAGTGACAATTAGAAAGACTACTTGGGAGACAAAAGACAAGATTGGAGATACTTATCCTGAATAGTTTTAATGGTGTGTTCTTTATCTATCATGTAGACATTTTTCTAGTAGGATATGCTTGTATTGTTGTTATGTGTTTGTCATACGTATTTGCATGATTGTTATGTTGTTGTTTTCCTTATCATAATTTCGAGGACGAAATTTTTTAAGGGATCAGCCTGTAACACTCCTAATTTTTGGTTAACATTATTTAGGGAATTTAATCAAATAAATTAAATAGAATAATGTGAGGTGATAAGGAGAATAAGATGTGTTAACTAATTTGGGTCTGGAATTAATTAATCAATTAATAAGACTGTTTCAAACATAAAGTAGAAAGAGATTAATGAGAGGGGCATAATGGGAATAGTTCCTTTAATTCATTCCCCAAACCATTCCTCTCTCATTCATTCTCATTTTATTTTCTGAAATCAAAATAAAACTTAAAGGAGGTCGGTCGTTACCTAGAGAAGAAAAAGAAGAGGAAATCTAAGGAAAGCTTAGGGGAATTATTCTACATCAAATCTCAATCTCTCTTATCCAATCAAAGGTGAATAATACTTAACCATCTCATTTATTATTATTTTTTGGATTTAAGATGAATTTTGAATATGTTATGATAATATTTCATGTTTGGATTGATAACATCATTATTAGATTAAATGTTAGTTTATTGGAATTTTATAGAATTTTTTTAATGGGTTTTAAAGGCTAAAACCTAATTTTTGATCTCCTATTGACTTGAAATTTGAATATTTTGTGGAAAATATTATTTTGGAGATTGCTTTTCAATTTCATAATTCTCCAAGTTCATATCAATATTAAATGAATTTCCTAAGAGGAGAAATATGTATATTTTTCGGTTTTTAAAGTTAAATTAATATTTTAGTCCTAAAATTTTGGTATATGGAAGAAGAAGGAAATTCATATTTTTAGTATTTTTTGGGGATTTTAACTAATTGTTATGATTTTTTATGAATCTATAATTCTGAAAATATTTATAATTAATTAATGATATTAATTATAAGGGTTTTGCAAAGTTATTTGAGACGGTAGTACGTGAACTACCAGAATTTCAGTAATGAATATGAAAAATGTTTTATTATCCAAAGAAAATTTGATAGGCAAGGATTAGTAGAAAGTTTTAACTTTAAAAGGAAATAAATCAGTTTTTAAGTTGTTTACAGAAATGACATCGACACTGTAACGTAGAGTCTCGATACCCTTGTATTAATAGAAGCTCGACAACTATAACAGCTGATACATGTGATAACTACTACATAGCTATGTATTGTATCCGCTTGCATATGAACTCGATACATTTTGTTTCTAGGGGTTTGAAACCTCATGTTTTGTTGAGACTCGTCAACCTCATTATTTAGAGACTCAGCAACTTCTTTCTTTTTAAAACTCGACATCCCTAAGTTTTTGGAGGCTCGATACCTCATATTTTTAAGAACTCAACACCTCTTGTCCTATAGTAACTCGATAGTTTTTAGTGGCTCGATAGCCGTATGTTTTACAAACCTGATAACTATGTTTTAGCGGCTCGATAGTCATACGTTTTACAAACTTGATAGTTATTTTTTAGAGGCTCGATAACCATATGTTTTACAAACCTGATAACTATGTTTTAGTGGATCGATAGTCGTATGTTTTACAAACTTGATAGTTATGTTTTAGAGGCTCGATAGCCTATGTTTTCTAGATACTCGACATTTATATTTTAGTGGCTATATAGTCGTATGTTTTACAAACTTGAAAGCTTTGTTTTAGAGGCTCGATAGCCTATTTTTTCTAGATGCCCGACATCCCTATTTTGATAGCAAGTATTTTAAAAGCTATGTAAAGATGATAGTGGTTTAGCATAAAGCTTTCGCTAAGTATTTGGCTATGTTCTCTTTATTTAATAATGCCTTCGATTAGTTTAATTCTAAAGATAAATATTTTCAAGGAAATGAAATAGTGTTTTAAAACCAACTTTATATGAATTTTGCCAAAGGAATATATTACTTAAGTAATTTTGTTGTGAATATGACTATTGACTGAACATATTTTGATGGATGATGTTTTATATTCTTATTATTTTTTGATCAGTTAAATTTACATATTTTATCATTTTTCATACTCACATTTTCATTATCCAACATTGAATCTTGGAATTTAGGAACATAATAACCAATTAAGTTGTTCCAATAGTGAGTATGGTCGGACTAAACTCCTGATTAAGTACAATTGTATCTAGAAGATCAGATAGATCAATTGTGTTAGGATGCCTTGAATTGATAAAAAAGATATGACTTATGGATTTAAAATCAAGTAAAATTTTATGCAGGACTGGTGTCGGATCGTGCCCTATGCTTCAGCCGGTAGCCTCCGGTTGGTAAAGTCCACGATTCAAGTGCGTAGAGCTTTGTCAGTAGTGAGACTAAAAGATGTGTATGCACAGAAAGTAGCTCGTAGCTCTATATGCTCATTGTATTGCTTAATTGGATTTCCTCCTAAGCGTATTTGGAGATTTTGGGACATTTGGTTATGTTTTGACTCAATTCAGCCTGATAGGTTATTAATTAGCCTATGAAAACTAAAGGTTCATAGTGACCCTTGGAAAACTATGATTTGAGACAGATAGTCAATTTTATGTGGCGTGTAAACTTTAGGAATGCATATTCCTTTAATGATAGACTAATCGTACTTGCCCATATTGCATGGATATGATCATATCATGTTTTGTTTTAACCACTGTGGTTGCAGGTGCATGAATTATGTTAAGATTAACATATTTGATAAGACACTAGTGAGGGGAAAACCCGTTCCGTTCTGCAGCGTGGTCTCACTAAATATCTATTGTTGGTACGAGATGGTATATTATTATTCACAATAGACTTTTTGTCTGACCCGAAGTTTCTGTTTTTTCCCTTTAAACTTTCAAGTACTCATTTGAGTAAATTGGGGGTAGGGTTTTCAGGTTAGACGAATAAGCTTCCGGAGATGTGTAGGAGGCAACATAATATTACGACTCTATTCCGCTGTGTTGCTTGAAGTTAATATTTTGTTTGGATGGATGTAACGATGAAATTTAAAACTGTCAATTAGTTAGGCTCTGATCGTCCAAAGGGTCGTATTCATATGTCGCTCTTGGAATATAACTGTATTTCTTATATTTTTTTTGAACGTGGAATCGATGGCATTATGTAATGAATGTAAAAGTTTATTAATGAAATGTGTTTTGAAAATTTCCGTATTCATGTGCTCTTGATGCTATAGATACGATTAGCTGATCTCATTCTATCATTGGGAAATAACACTATGGATGACTGTAGCATAAATAATGCTTATTTTCGGAACTCAAATTGAGGGATGTTATAGTTTGGTGACGAATTCAACATATAAATATATTGTCACAATATAGATTGATTGTATGTATATATACGTTTTAAATTAATTTTTTTTACATATACATATATGAAGCACGACTCAACAATAAAAAAACTATTTTTTTCTATTTTAAATAATTTAATATATAATATCTATAAGTATACATATAGTTTATAATTTAAATACCACGTATACTTATGTAAAATATGAAAATATAATTTTATACATAAAATTTAATAAGTATAATAATTTTGGTGTGAACAAAAATAATTTCTATATTTATATATTATTTCTAAATAATATTTAAATCAATTAATCATATAAATAATTATGTTAATACATAAATGTATTATAAATTATGTTTTATATTTTTATAAAATTATATTAATACATACTAAACTTTCGATAGGAATAAAAAAACATTTTTTTATATTTTAAAATATTTAAGTATAAAATGAAAGTTAAAAAATTGATTTTTTATATTGTTTTAATTTATAAAATTATATAATAAATTTTCAAATTTCAAAATTATCATTTATAATTTTATAGAAAATTTAAAACTCAAATTTAGTTTTGAAAAATTATTTTTATTACTTTTATTATAAATTTCGTATGATTACTTATTGTATAATATATTTAAAAATTTTAAGAAAAGAAAACATTTTTTCACCAGTGCGTAAGATCATGTAGTGGTATATTAGTATAAATTATTTTGAGATTTTATTTGTATTAATATATATATATATATATATATTATTGTACATACATACAGACATATACATATGTACATACACATACATATATATATATATACACATTTAATACATTCGTTTATATATATGTGTGTGTTTAAAAAAAATTATATTTATATATGTACTATTTTCGGCCTTACAAAAAAATTATTATTATATTTAATATATTTTATAAATAATTCAAACATATTTATATAGTTATATAAATATATTATTAATATTTCATACTTATGTTTATATATACATATTTATATTTTTATATAAAATTATTTAAATAATTTTTTTGTAGTTTATATATATATATATGTAATATATTTATATATAAGTAAAAATATATAAACATACATTTGGATAATATATTTGTATATTGTATGAGCTAACGTGTCTCTTGCGGTGTAACTCACAACACCCATACACATGCATGGTATACCTTACACGGATTGATATGTTACACATGCGCACACACAGATATATATATATATATATATAATACACGTATATATACAATATAACATTAAATAAATAATATAATGTTATTTTATAAATTTAAATAAAATAAAGATTTTATTTAAAAGAAATTTAGAAATGTTCTAAATAAATTAGACTTCATAAGCCCAACAAAGATCCAAATAGTAAAGGAATTTGAAATTCATTCATTATTTCCACTACGGGCTGACTTAGATCCAACATTTCACGCTGCTAGATTTGAAATCATTATTCATAAATGTTGGAGTTACTACCTCTTTTTCCATTTTAACCTCCTAATCCCATGATTTACTACGTTACTAAGATTTAATCGTCCTAATTAGAATTAATACTAGTATGGACGTATATCTATTTACTACGGTTTATTATTTACCTTATATATATATATTTAATTAGTAGGCGTGGTTTTACGATACACACACATATATATATATATATATATATATATATATAAACTCACTAATTCCTACGTTTAGGAATTTTAGAATATACACTTATATGTATATTCTACAAAGAACATCCATTTTTAGCTACCCTTCCCAAGAAGGAAATTATTACCATTATAACTTTCCATAAACCATCTAAAAGTGTGACTATCGCTCCATTTGAAATTATAAGAAATTTTCTCTTTTTATTTCTATTGAAATAGACAGTGCAAACTATGGAGAAGAACATACATACTTTACACATCGTTTTCATTATGGTATGTATATTCCTTATTATTCCAAACGACACACATTTTATACATAGTTGTGAAGTTAGATAGCCTATAGAAATTATACGGAAATAGATACAACTAAATTGTACCTACAATGCTCCTAATAAAT
Source organism: Allium fistulosum (assembly GCA_030737815.1). Classification (NCBI taxonomy): domain Eukaryota; kingdom Viridiplantae; phylum Streptophyta; class Magnoliopsida; order Asparagales; family Amaryllidaceae; genus Allium; species Allium fistulosum. The sequence continues at coordinate 1,145,371,638 of CM060901.1, forward strand.
TAAAACATAGGAATTTACATTCCAAGTCAATTTGGGCATTCCAAATGGTTACTGAACAAATTTACAACCCAATTAATATAAATCTGGAATAAACTTCACAATCTTATCACATCGTACTTTAAAATATTGAGGCGACTAATTTCCAAAATTTCCAAATTCGAGTGTATGTGCTATTCGATCACAATTACATAACTTACAGAATATGTAGGCGAGGTTTCAATTAAATATATTCAATTTAAGCAACAATTCAACAGATCTTGAATAGGCATGGTAATAAATTAAATTCAAAAATATAAATTTCAGTGTTATATATAAATCATATAATTTCTCACTCACCTCTCTAGTTTTCCAAATCTTCCAAATCCAAATCCATTCATTTAATTGACTCCTCTTTTCTTTTCATCCCAAAAATATGTATAACAAGATACATACTACCCACTATAATTACAGATCTGAGCGAGATTTGAGTTAAGTGGAAATTTAGATTTACAATTATAGAGTCTGTTTTCGCATAATTGATTCACTCCATTTCTTCTCTTTTATTTTCCACCATTTTCAAATATATATATATATATATATTTGTGTGTGTGTATAATAGTAGTTTTATAATTTCTTAAAATAGTAGAGAAGTGAAAATAGCAGAGCTCCGCTGCTTTGTTTAGAAAATATGAGAAGAAAAGTGAGGGGCTATGCCCTTATTTATAGGTGCTGGAATCAATTCTATCAGTTAGATTAATATTTATTAAATCCTGATCGTTAGGACGAGGTTCTACTCTAGTCGTCGCCACTTTAACTAGTCGACTGCTCCTTATAGAGGATCAACCACTAGCGGTCGACCAGCCTAAGGAGGGGGTCGACTTGAGGGGTCGACGTGTTTATTTATTATTTATTTCCTTTAATCCCTTTTTAATTATTTTTGATCCGAAAAGTTCAAATGCTGATAACTTCTTCATTTTAACTCCGATTGCAAAACTTCATATATGAAAGTTGCTCGGAAAATCATCACAAATGCAATGTTGCAAGTATAGTGGTCAAGTTTTGACGTTTGCTCAAATTTCATTTTTGAGCCTTATTTAATTATTCATTAATTCTGTTTATTTAACTACTGTTTATTTTGCATTGTTTCCTGGAGATTTGACCAGGCAACTAGTGCTCGGCATCAGGTAGCACTCGGCATCAGATAGTACTCGGCATCCAATGGAACTCGGCAACAGGAGTACTCGGCATCCAACAGCACTCGGCGTCCAGAAGCACTCGGCATCTAGGAGTACTCGACGTAGTACTCGGCATCCAATAGCACTCGGCATCCAAGAGTACTCGACATTAGAAGGCGTTCGGCGTATATGATTACTCGACATGGCAGTATCGTTCGGCCAAAGGGATCGTTTGGCTAAAAAGCATCGTTCAGCCAGAAGGCACGTTAGGCCAAGGAGGATCGTTCGGCCAAAGGTATCGTTCGGCCAGAATGCATCTTTCGGCCAGAGAGCATTGTTCGGTCAAGCGCTTCGGACAGAGGCACGTTCGGCTTCGACTGACAACTATTCTGCACTTCCCACACATCAAACATACCGTTCGGCATAGGAAGGGTGGTTCGGCATCATTGCGGCCTACCTGGTTCGGCATGCAGCGACCACTATACTTGGGCTAGAGTGTTCGGCTACCGAGCCCATCTGGGAAGTCCAGCCCATCTTTGTGTATAAATAGAGGGGCAGGGTCATAGTGAAAAGGACCTTTTTTGGGAGAACACTGGGGAGACTCTACCATTTTTCAGACTCATCTTCTTTACATAACAACTTCATTCAAGCATTTGATCTACGAATTGTATTTGTAATCAATCATTAAGAAGATCAATAAAGTTTAACCTCAAAGTGGACGTAGGCAATTACGCTGAACCACTATAAATTTGGTGTTCTTACTTTCTGCATTTAGATTAGTATTGTCTTCTCTGTTTAATTTACCTTCATTACTTATTTCTCTACATAATCTTTCTCTACGAGGTTAGTGACCAATTTTGGTGCTAACACTTTGGTGCTTTCACTGAGAATTGAATTCTCAGACCTCAAGGATCTGCTTTGAAGCTACTGGATTGAACAAATCCCCCAAAGAAGATCCGACTCATTGATAGGACATCCGTTGATTCTACTCAGAGTTCCTACCAATAACTCTATAATGGCAAGACCACGTACCAGGTCAGCTTCTCATAATGCGGATGCCCATGAGACTGCTAGCATGCAACAAGCAGGACCTAGCAATCAACCAGCAATTCCGGGTGTAGGAATTGCCGCCCAGGACCAGACTCCAGTTGTCACCGGAATAGAGTTATACGACTTGATGAGAGAACTCAGGGAAAGCAGGAGACAGCTGGGAGAGCAGATGCAAGCTAACGCCAACCTGATGGCACAACTCACTCAACAGCAGCAACAAAATGCTGGGGGCAATCCCGCTCCTTATTCCTCATCTGACAGCTCTACTTCCTCTGATGAACCACCCAGGCGCAGACGCCGTAAGACTGAAGCTGCGCGGGCAGATGCTGCTGTTCGAACAGCTGGAGACCGTGACCAAGTCGGAGCTTGAAACTTAGGAACTGGAGTATAGATGGAGGCTGGAGGCCCAGACCATCAAAACGCTAATGATGTCGAACCTCAAGACGTACGATTGGCAGATCGCCAGGAGAGGAGGCATCAACATGGACAGTCACGTAGAACGAACTCTAACCTTCCACCTTCCATACAGACACCAGACCTGACAGCCATGGTCAGGCAATTAATGAAAGAAAATCAGGGCTTGTCGAATGACGATTGGGGAGTATCAAGGAGTCACACTCCGTTCACAGATGTTGTGTTACAGGCGGTGTACCCCAGGAAGTTTAGTATGCCTACTATCCCTGCGTATGAGGGAAAGACTGACCCCAGATAGCATGTCATGAGGTACGAATGGATGATGGATTCAGCTAGAGCAAATGATGCCACCAAGTGTAGATGCTTTCCAATTACTCTATCTGGGATCGCTACTATGTGGTTTACCCGACTTCCTCCGCGGTCTGTATCCAATTTCGAGGAGTTGGATAAGAAGTTTATTGAGCAGTTCAGGATACACACTACTCGTCCAAAGGACGTAATGTCTCTGTCAAGTGTAATCCAAAGTCCTGGGGAGTCATTGAAGGAATATTTACAAAGGTTCCATGTTGCGGCAACTGAAGTCAGTAATCCCAACGATCATGCAATCCTAATGGCTGTGATGAGAGGTGTGGATCCGGATTCTGAGTTTGGAGACTGGTTGGCAGGAAAACCTCCGACTACGCTAGAGCGTTTCTACTCAAAGGCACACCAGTTCATAAGGAGAGAGGAAGCTAGGTGGGTAAGACGAGATAAGACACCAGGACCTATCCAAGAGTCCATGAAAAGCAACGTTGCTGTGAAACAGTCCGGGGACAACTCGGGAAAGGTCCAAGTCAATGTCCAGAATAAGTCCGGGCAGCCTAAGGAGTCCGAAGGAAGAAATCAAGGGAAGAAGAGAGAAGCGGGGAAGTGGAAATCGAGAATTCCAAGCTACAACGAGTATACCCCGCTGAATGCATCTCTTGAGAACATTTACCTATCAACCTGCAATGCCTTTCAGTACAGAAAGCCACGTCCAAAAGAATCAACCGAGGAACAGAAACGGACCGGGAAATATTGCCGCTTCCACGAGACTTATGGGCACAATACGGAAGAATGCAGACACCTGCACGACGCTATCGAGAAGTTGATTAGGCAAAAGAAGTTGCAAGAATTTGTGAAGGATCCACAGGAAGGAGGACAGGGAACGTCCAACCCAGGTCGTGCACCGGCTCCGCGCCATCTCGAGGAGCCTGCCCGAACTGTGGGTAGGCTAGTCATAAACATGATCATCGGCGGGCCTCACCCCGCGGATAAAAATTGGCAGGGCATGGAGCGGTATGCTAGTGCCCTGAAGCATGTAGATTTCGAATGTTGTTCGAACACGGAGGATGGGACCCCTGCTAAGCAACAATGCGTAATGACAGACGATATAGTGTTCAGAAACAGAGATGCTGACCAAGTGGAGGCTCCAACCATCGACCCGATGGTCATATCTGCAACAATCGGACCAGCATATGTGAAAAGAATTTTGATTGATTGTGGAAGTTCCGTCAACATCATCTTCAAGAAGGCTTATGACCAGATGAAAATGGAAACAAAGGACTTGAAACCGTCCAAAGCTCGCATACACGGCTTTAATGGCGCAGCGACCGATGCAGTGGGCTATGTTGAGTTACCAGTTGAACTGGGACAAGGCGAACGTCGGAGGGTGCGAATCCTACCCTTCATAGTTTTGGATGTGGATTCTCCGTATAATGTTTTCTTGGGCCGACCGGCCCTGGCTGAGTTTAGGGCAGCATTAGCCCCGTGGTGCTTAACTTTGAAGTTCCCAACTGACAAAGGGGTAGGTATTGTTCATGGCGACCAAGCAGCTGGTCGTTCCTGTTATGTGGCTGAGCTCCGGGAGGCCCATCAGAAGGAGAAAGGAAAGATTGCGAACAATCCCGTCCGCATCCTTAACATGGATAATTGACAAGTAGTGCCCTAGCCCTGGCTCGGGCATAATTCTCGGATCTTCAGAGACATAGATCCGAGAGACGACGATGAGAAACCCAGGGAAGAAAAGGCAGCGCCGGTTGAATTAACGGTTGACATTTCAGTCAGCCGTGACGACCCTTCGCGAATACTGAAGATCGGATCACAGCTTGGCCCCGCGATGACTGAAGACCTTAGTGACTTCCTCCGGGCGAATCTTGATGTTTTCGCCTGGACGCATTCTGATATGTGTGGGATTTCTCCCGCCATCACGAGTCATATGTTGAACATAGACCCGAAATACGTCCCGGTTAAAAAAAAAAGGAGAGGAATGGACCCGGAGAGGTCCGCTGCTCTCAGAGAGGAGGTGGACAAACTCAAAGCCAATGGGTTCGTCTGCGACGCCCTCTACCCTGAATGGGTATCGAACCCCGTACTGGTGAAAAAGGCAAATGGGAAATAGAGAACTTACGTAGACTATTCCGATTTGAACAAAGCATGCCCCAAGGACAGTTTCCCGTTACCAAGGATCGATCAGTTGGTCGACTCCACCGCAGGACATGAGCTGTTATCATTCATGGATGCATACTCGGGATACAACCAAATCCCGATGCATATTCCGGACCATGAACACACCAGCTTCATTACGGATGTCGGGCTATACTGCTATATAGTAATGCCCTTCGGACTGAAGAACGCAGGAGCGACTTATCAACGTTTGGTGAATCGAATGTTCAAGGACCAGCTTGGTAGGACGATGGAAGTCTATGTGGATGACATGCTCGTGAAGTCACGACAGTCAAACGACCACATTCGAGATTGGCTGAAATGTTCGACATACTCAGGTATTACGGGATGAAGATCAACCCTCTGAAGTGTTCCTTCGGTGTTGCATCGGGGAAGTTTTTGGGATTCATCGTCAATGCTAGGGGAATTGAAGCTAACCCCGAAAAGATCCAAGCTATTCAAGATGTGCAAGTACCCAGGACTATAAAGCAGGTACAGAGCTTGAATGGAAAAGTAGTTGCGCTAAGTCGATTCATATCCAGGGCAACTGACAAGTGCATCCCTTTCTTTGATATAATAAAGAAAGGGAAGAGGAACTTCGAATGGACGTCTAGTTGTGAGGAAGCATTCCGGGATCTGGTGAGGCATCTGGAGAGTCCACCAGTGCTGTCAAAACCAATAGACCACGAGATGCTGTACGTATACTTAGCTGTATCCCCACATGCGATAAGTGCGGCTTTAGTTCGCGGGGAAGACCGAATCCAAAAGCCGGTGTATTATGTTAGCAAGCGTTTAACGGGGGCAGAAAGAAATTACCCTAAAATCGAGAAATTGGCCTATTGCTTGGTGATTGCATCACGTAAGCTACGCCCATATTTTCAAGCACACTCAATCAGTGTTTATACCGATCAACCCCTGCGGCAGGTACTCCAACAACCAGAAACTTCCGGAAGATTGCTAAAATGGAACATCGAGTTGAGCCAGTTTGATATCGCCTACTTGCCACGGAGGGCCATACAAGGGCAAGCATTAGCAGATTTCATCGCTGAGTTTACCATACCCATAGAACCAGATAATCATGACGTCATTCCCCCCGTTCGTTGGAAATTATACACTGATGGGGCATCAAACGACCGTTGCTCCAGCGCGGGTGTAGTTCTTATAACTCCAGAAAATCGATCAATCCGTTATGCTTTGAAGCTTGATTTCCCAGCTACAAATAACGAAGCAGAATATGAAGCACTGATCGCTGGCTTGAAGCTCATCGGAGAACTCGGGATCAAATTAGTTGAAATCTTTTGTGACTCACAGTTGGTGGTTTACCAAGTGCGGGGAGATTACCAAGCAAAGGGACAGAAGCTGGCTCCGTACCTTGTTAAGGTCCAAGAACTACTGTCAAATCTTGAGCGTTATGACATTTCACATGTCCCGCGCGAACAGAATAAAGAACCCGACTTGTTGGCTAAGTATGCAAGCACAGGCGACGCACAGCAAATGGGATTGTATCCCGTTGAGGCCTTGCATGCCCCGAGCATAGATAAGACGAAAGTTGACCGTGTGTTGGAAACAGAAATTGAAAAGGAGTCGTGGATGACCCCGTTCAGACTGTACCTGACAACCGGGGCTTTACCAGAAAAAAGGGGCGAAAGGCGGCAGGTCCTTCGAAAGGCCGCGCAATACGTGATGCAGGATGGATTAATGTATCGAAAAGGGTTCTCAGTCCCCTTATTACGGTGCATCGCTCATGACGAGACAAAGCGGGTCTTGAAAGAGGTTCACGAAGGGGAATGTGGCGACCATACCGGGGGGCAAACGCTAGCAAAAAAGATCCTCCGCTATGGATACTACTAGCCGACCGTGAATCGGGACGCTGCAGACTACGCAAGGAAATGTGACAAGTGTCAAAGATATGTGAAAATCCTGAGGACTCCATCAACGGAACTCACACAAATGGTTAGTCCCTGGCCATTTGCAATCTGGGGAATCGACATAATCGGCTCTTTTCCTATATCCAAAGGTGGTGCGAAATACGCAATAGTTGCAGTCGACTATTTCACAAAATGGGCTGAGGCAGAACCCTTAGCCACAATCACCTCTAAGAAGGTCATTAACTTCGTTGTACGAAGCATTATATGCCACTTTGGCCTTCCTCGCACCATCATTACGGACAACGGGACGCAATTTGAAAGCAGAGAGTTCAAAGAGTTCTGTTTAAAGTATGGCATCGAGAAGAAGTTCATCGTCGTTGCACACCCGAAAGCTAACGGACAAGTCGAGGCCGTTAATAAAATAATCAAGTCAATACTGAAGAAGCGTCTGGAGAAAGTCGGAGGCAAGTGGGTAGATGAACTCCCGACAGCATTATGGGCTTATAGAACTACCCACAAGTCCACGACCGGCCACACTCCATTCGCCTTGGCATACGGCTCTAAAGCCGTTATACCCGTGGAACTTGAAGTTCCATCGCACCGGGTGACATATTATGATCCCAAGACGAATCAGGACCTCTTGTTGGAATCACTGGATTGTATAGATGAAAAACGTGAAGAGGCCGAATTAAGGGCGGCATCACATAGGCACCGAGTCAAGCGTTACTACGACGGCAGAGTCCGCCTAAGGATATTTGATGTGGGTGATCTCGTTTTGAAACGGTTTTTCCCAGTACCTTCGCGTATGAATCCCAACTGGGAAGGTCCATACGTCATTGAGCGGAAGCTTGGTGTAACGACCCGATATTTTCAACCATTCGCATCCATTATAAGTGTATAGGTAGACACTCATGCCGGAATTGAATTGCTCAAAATACCGCGTTGTAAATAAAATTTGGCAAATCTCAGAATATGCAGTAAATAAATATAATCACAGATCACAGACACAGAGTAAAATAATGCAGCAGAAGTAAAAGAAATAGTAGTTCATGAAGCTACTATCTAAATATGTCAGAGTTACATAAGATACAACAGAAGAAATAGAGTACAACAAAAGTCTCAATAAAATAACCAAGTACAAGCTGAGTAGAACAACGGAATTGAAATAGATAGGACATGACAAGCAGATAATCTCTAGCGATTCAAATCTCCAAGAGAGTGGAAATCCAAATATGTGAATAACTCAGGCCGACCGAGCGTAAAGCAAAAACACAAAACACTCGAGTCAGGACAATATATACTTATATAATGTAAACCAACTCAAGTGAACTGTAATAAAGGTACAAGTAACTTAGAAGATGCTTGGTACCGCCCATCCTCTAAGGATCCGTTAAAATATCTACTATGTAGTAATATTCGCTATTATAATAGTGTCTAAATAAGTAAAGTATAATCATATAGAGAATAGCGTTAAGGGGATGGAGAACCTTAACGCGGACGGATCTTAAAATCATAATCGTAGTAAAGCTCGATATGGTAGGTGACACAGCACAACTAGGCAATGCCAGGGTAGATATACCAATTACGCATAGCAGCCACTACCGCCCACCTCGAACAACACTCCCAAATCAAGGGTGTCCACCAAATCAATCACAAGTAATAGAATGGTATCGAAGAAGTGTGTCCGATAAGAGGTGCTACCTCATTGGTCCGTCAATCGCTCCTGTTTTAGCCACCTTATGCCAACTCACGGGAGTTGGGTCTACGTATATACCTTAGGATCGTCGCCACCATCCTACTTCATTCTGGAAACTCCACCGCGTACACAGTTGTCAAAGTGGTTTTCGGTATCGACAGAGAGTATGTCCATATCCGATCCCGGTCTCTTTAACAACCAATCGTTATTATAACCCGTAGTTATAATTTAGAAATAATTTATACTTCAAAATAGAATATCATTTCAAATCCAAATCTTTATCAAAATAAAGATTAAATCAATTCCAAACCATTTCAATATATTTAAAATATCATATCTTTTCAAAACTTCATTTCAATATATCAAAATATCGTATCTTTACAAAACTTCATTTCAAATCATTTTAATATATCAAAATATCAAATCTTTCCAAAACTTCATTTTCAAACCATTTTTATATAATAAAATATCATATCGGTTCAAATCCAAATATTCAACTTTAAATACCTTTTAAATTCAAAGATATCATTCATTTACTATCATTTCAAATCACCTTTAAATAGTTTATATTCCAATCAAAATAATTCATTTAAACCTTTTAAAAGTGTAATTATTATATTTTCAAATCAAGTATTCAATTTCCAAAGTTTCAAACCATTCTGAGTTCATTTACTAAGTCAAAAACCCTAATTATTAAGATTTCAGCATTTCACAGCATTTAAAAACAACTGCTATAAGTTATATTTGAAAACATTTTTAATTCAGCAAAGACAACACTTAAAACTGCTGTTAAAACTCAGTTTTAGTTGAATTATAGTTCAAAACAGAAAAGACAGCATTTCAGAAGTGCTGCGGTAGTTCAGATTTCAAAATAAGGGTTAATTTTGATTTCAACATAGACTGCAGATCATTATAGCATTTCCAGAGAATGCTATAATAGGCCTGAGTTCAATATGTGCCTACAAGTTCAACTACAACAACTACAGCATTTCAGAAATGCTGTAATAGCTCTTTTTACACAATTTTAGTTCAAAACAGAATTCTATAGCATTTCTGAATGCTATTAAAAGTTAATTTCAGGTGTTAGTGTGTATTTCCAGCAATTAAATAACTTTAATTTAAAATACATAAACATTTTAAAAATCATATTTCAACATTTAAAATGTTCATTTACATATCATTTAACATATATCTTTTTTTCACAATAAATTTCTTATAATTAAATCCAATTTTCAACAATTTACTTAATAAGTTTAAGTGTAAAAGTTCCAATTCTTCACATTTCAACAAATAGACTTAACACTTCAAATTTAAATTACCACTTCACAATTTAACAAAATTTCCAATTTTATTTAATTAACTTAAACCTTTAATTAAAACCAAATTTCACATTTCCTAGTCAAGTTATATTTTAAAAGATCACTTTTAAACATTCATTTATTTAACCACTTAAATTCATAGAAAAATCAATAATACTTTAATAAATCATTTAAATTCAAATTTAATCAAATTATCATATATACCATTTTACAAATATAATTAAATTTTTATTTTTATTTATATAGCTTAAATATCATTTTAACCAAAATTCCAAATTTCCAACTTAGGTTATATTTCAAAAATCCAGTTAAACCATTCATTAATTACATTTTTAACACATAGAAAAAAAATCATACTTTCTTTATTTAAAACATTTCAAAATCTATTTAAATCAAATTCCATAAATTTATAATTTTTAAAATACTTAAAAATATCCAAAACACTTTATAAAATAACCACGGGCCTGTATATAATTTTCTAACTTAGGTCAAGTGATATGGATATGTATCATTTCAATCCGCAGTTAAAAAGAAAAATCCGGGTTCTATCATTTCAAACCCGTAATCTCAAGTTAAAATAATTTAAATAAAAATCATTCAGGCCTATCATTTCAGCCCATAACAATTTTTCCCTATTCTAAAGTCCGTTCGGGTATGTATCATTTCAACCCATAGTGATTCTAATCTATAGGGAACTTGCAGTGTGATAACAGATATAAATAACAGAATAACATTAAATAACAGTAACATATGATATAACAGGTGTAATAACAAGTGTCAACATCATATGATAATAATATAAGCATATATAACATGATAATATATTTCTACATATTCGCAGGGTGTCAATTTACTAGTTATATAGGTACATATTGTCTGGTGAGAATAACTCACCTGTTTGTGCTGGAGATATCAAAACCAAAGACACAATGGAACAAAAGCACGATGACAAGACTACGGACTTGAGTGGAGAGCAAGATCCAAAGCTACAACTCTTGTATTACAACCCAAAACATACATCAAAACAAACACAATTTCAACGCACTTGAAATGGAATAACTTTTAAACGAAAAGAGATTTGAATGTCAAATCTTTTGCCTTGCTTCCTCTATTTTTTTGCATGGTCAAGGGTTGGTTTTGGCTCTGATTTGAACAGGGAATGGCTTAGGTATGGGCATAAGAATGCATGACCAAAGTGGTGAAGCATGGAGAAGAAGTTGCAAAACATGAAGGTGAAGGGGCTTATGCAACATAGCATGGTTTTGGTTCACCAAAAGGGCTCGGCCATAGGAGTTTGGGCTTGGCCATTCAAGTCCAGATCTGGAAAAAGGTTGGAGTGGTGTGTAAGGGTCTAGTCAGAGATGGTGGTGGTGGCCAAAGGTGGTGGTGGTGGTGGAAAATGAAGGGGAGGAGGTGATAAGGTGATGGCTTGCATAGTTAAGGGTTTTCAAGGCATGTTGCATAGTTTTTATAGAGTTGTTCATCATGGAGTGGTGTGGCCTGGTCAAATCAGAGGGGTAGGTGGGTGATGGTGACAAGGAGGAGGTAGTGGAGGTGGTGGCCATGGCAAGCAAGTGGTGGTCGAGCAAACAAGCTAGAGAATCAAGGCAAAACCATAGGAAAACAATGGAAAAAGAAGAGAAAAAGAAGAAAAAGAAGGAGAGGCCATTAGTTATTTTTGGATGAAGCCATGAGAAATGAGGAGCTGATTTGTTTTCACGTGAACAGATGAGAAACAAAAAGTGGCGGCTACACTAGGGTTTTAGATGGCTAGGGCAAAATTTGAGGAGTTAAAGAAAATGAAGGGTTTGGACAAAAAAGGGTTTAAGTTTCAAAGTGTTTTACAACCTTTCATATTTCTTTTCTTTTTAATCTTTATATAAACAAAAATATTCAGAAAAATACTTTACAAACCGAAATCAATTATAAATATGTGAAAACAAAAAAAAAATTGGAAAAATATAAAAAGAATGAAGAAAATTACTTAAAAATACCAAACAGTGTTCAAAAATTGTAAATAAATCACTGTCAGTCTTGAAAAACTATACACTTCATTATAAAAATATTATGAAGTGAAAATTTGAATTAAAATAATTTATTTATCATTTTCAAAATAAAATAGATAATTAAATTGGAGAAAATAGAAAAAGGATTAAAGAAAATGTTTAAAATTTACAAACAGGGCATGGAAATTTGCAAGAAAAATACTACTAACTCTGGAAAAATTCCTACCTTACTTTAAAAATATTTAAAAGCCAAAATATATTTTATATAACATAAATTTACAAATTAGAATAAAATATATCAAATAAAAATGTCATTTATATAATTTTAAAATAAAGAATATTGCTGAATAACCCAATATACACACAATATTGAAAACAGTATAACTTTTGCAATTTAAATCCGTTTTCAACGAAACGAAAAGCAGTATTCAAGTTATTAAATCTATTTTTATAATAAAAGATAAAATTCATAAATTTCAAACTTTTAAATTTTCAAGTTAAAAGTCGAAGTTTGACTATTTGACCAAAATTCACATTTTCTGGAAATATTAAATTTAGTCATATTTGGAATTCAAATCCACATACAAAATCAAAGTTTTTATATTTACAATAACAAAATTTATTCTTTTCATAAATAAAGCTTTTAAATCTGGAAAAATCAATTTAAAATTAATTGTAAAATACAGGGTTGTTACACTCTCCCCCACTCAAAACTTTTCGTCCCCGAAAAGGAACGAGGTACGGGAAAGCACCTAGAAGATAGAATGAATAAAATTAAGACAAGATGATAAGAATATTGGAATTACACCTGATAACTATTGTTATAGGCAAGTTTAACAAGTTGGAGGTGATCAAATCAAGAACACAAACACGAAAAAGATTCTCTAGAGTCTGAATCACCCTTTCCACTTGAGCGACGGTCCATGGATGGAAAACAGTGTTCAGATTCCAAAATGAGTAATAAAGATTTCAAAGATTATAAAAAGATTTCTAAACAGACTGGTATAAGCAATAGCCTTCCCATTCTGTAACAAGATAAGAGAAATAAGGACAACCAAAAGATAGTTTGAAAAAAAAACAAAATAAGATAATAAATTTGAAACAATAATGCTTTGAAATCATAACAATTTAGGGATGTTTATCATTTGGAAATCATACTACTAAAAATCATAACACTTTGGAAATGTTATTCTTAAAAAAGAACATAATACTTAGAAAATCATAACACCTTTTAAAAATAATCTTCATTTAAACCATTTTAATCCAAGATCAAACAATATTCATTTTAAAGTTGTAACATTTCTAAGTTCATTCAATTTTAAAAATTTCCAAAACACTGTATTTTCAAAACAGCATCACTTATAAAATGCTACAGTAGGTATATTAGTACTTCAAATCAGTTTAATTCCAGAAATATTCATTTGGTTATCATTTAACTTATGACTTATTAAAACAAACTTTTATGAATGGAATATCCAAATTAAACTATACTTCGTTTATTACGTCAAAAGCTCACTATTTTACTTAGCTCTAAATTTAACACTTACCCTAACACTTTATTTAAAATACCCATTTCATAAATAGATATTCCTTTAATAAGTTCCACTTAAAATTCCATTTGAAAACCAAATTCTCAATTATCAAATTTTAGTGATGTTCAAATACATTTTAACTATTTAAATCATAATTATTCATTTTTCAAGACATATCTATTTCATAATTAAAATATTTATCATAGCAAATATAATAATCAAATTTCTTTACACATTTATTCATTTAGTCATCAATTAAACTATGAATTCAAGTTAAATAAACTTTATTACAAAATGTCCAATTCAAATGTATTTTATTTTATCTATTCAAAGATACATTATTTATTATACAACACATTCATTTTAGGAAATAACCTTTATTAAAATTCCTAGGTTAGACTTAAGGTTCCATAGTAAATCAAATTTGATTATTAAGTTATTTCAATAAAATCTCTTTAAATTCCTTTTTCACTATTTGCCTCTGTTAATCTTTTATAACTAAAATTTAAGTGTATAACATGTATTATAACCACTCAAATTTTATTTATAAATCCTTTCTATATTGTATATTATCCAATTTCATATTCAACTTCTATGTAATTTAGGTAAGTTATATTGGAATGAAATTGTGTGTTATACAAATAAAAATTTCCAATTCAATTATCTCAAGTTTGAATCATTTATCCAAATTTTTTATTTTTCTTTTTATAATTGAAATTATTCTTTAAGAAGAAAAAAAATGTAAGAATTAAATTTCCGATTCCCTTTAAACCATTAAGAGATAAATAAATATATGTATATAATTTGTCAAATCAAATTTAAATCATATATCTATATATATTATAATCCAGTCATATTTAGAAATTCAAATCAATTAGATTTTCCAAAACAAAGCTGTAGCAAGACTACAGAACGGTCTCTTCACTTCGAAACTCGAAAATGAACGTCGATGATGCTGCCAAATCAATCACACCTCGAACAACACTCCCAAATCAAGGGTGGCCACCAAATCAATCACAAGTAATAGAATGGTATCGAAGAAGTGTGTCTGATAAGAGGTGCTACCTCATTGGTCCGTCAATCGCTCCTGTTTTAGCCACCTTATGCCAACTCACGGGAGTTGGGTCTACGTATATACCTTAGGATCGTCGCCACCATCCTACTTCATTCTGGAAACTCCACCGCGTACACAGTTGTCAAAGTGGTTTTCGGTATCGACAGAGAGTATGTCCATATCCGATCCCGGTCTCTTTAACAACCAATCGTTATTATAACCCGTAGTTATAATTTAGAAATAATTTATACTTCAAAATAGAATATCATTTCAAATCCAAATCTTTATCAAAATAAAGATTAAATCAATTCCAAACCATTTCAATATATTTAAAATATCATATCTTTTCAAAACTTCATTTCAATATATCAAAATATCGTATCTTTACAAAACTTCATTTCAAATCATTTTAATATATCAAAATATCAAATCTTTCCAAAACTTCATTTTCAAACCATTTTTATATAATAAAATATCATATCGGTTCAAATCCAAATATTCAACTTTAAATACCTTTTAAATTCAAAGATATCATTCATTTACTATCATTTCAAATCACCTTTAAATAGTTTATATTCCAATCAAAATAATTCATTTAAACCTTTTAAAAGTGTAATTATTATATTTTCAAATCAAGTATTCAATTTCCAAAGTTTCAAACCATTCTGAGTTCATTTACTAAGTCAAAAACCCTAATTATTAAGATTTCAGCATTTCACAGCATTTAAAAACAACTGCTATAAGTTATATTTGAAAACATTTTTAGTTCAGCAAAGACAGCACTTAAAACTGCTGTTAAAACTCAGTTTTAGTTGAATTATAGTTCAAAACAGAAAAGACAGCATTTCAGAAGTGCTGCGGTAGTTCAGATTTCAAAACAAGGGTTAATTTTGATTTCAACATAGACTGCAGATCATTATAGCATTTCCAGAGAATGCTATAATAGGCCTGAGTTCAATATGAGCCTACAAGTTCAACTACAGCAACTGCAGTATTTCAGAAATGCTGTAATAGCTCTTTTTACACAATTTTAGTTCAAAACAGAATTCTATAGCATTTCTGAATGCTATTAAAAGTTAATTTCAGGTGTTAGTGTATTTCCAGCAATTAAATAACTTTAATTTAAAACACATAAACATTTTAGAAATCATATTTCAACATTTAAAATGTTCATTTACATATCATTTAACATATATCTTTTTTTCACAATAAATTTCTTATAATTAAATCCAATTTTCAACAATTTACTTAATAAGTTTAAGTGTAAAAGTTCCAATTCTTCACATTTCAACAAATAGCTTAACACTTCAAATTTAAATTACCACTTCACAATTTAACAAAATTTCCAATTTTATTTAATTAACTTAAACCTTTAATTAAAACCAAATTTCACATTTCCTAGTCAAGTTATATTTTAAAAGATCACTTTTAAACATTCATTTATTTAACCACTTAAATTCATAGAAAAATCAATAATACTTTAATAAATCACTTAAATTCAAATTTAATCAAATTATCATATTTACCATTTTACAAATATAATTAAATTTTTATTTTTATTTATATAGCTTAAATATCATTTTAACCAAAATTCCAAATTTCCAACTTAGGTTATATTTCAAAAATCCAGTTAAACCATTCATTAATTACATTTTTAACACATAGAAAAAAAATCATACTTTCTTTATTTAAAACATTTCAAAATCTATTTAAATCAAATTCCATAAATTTATAATTTTTAAAATACTTAAAAATATCCAAAACACTTTATAAAATAACCACGGGCCTGTATATAATTTTCTAACTTAGGTCAAGTGATACAGATATGTATCATTTCAATCCGCAGTTAAAAAGAAAAATCCGGGTTCTAACATTTCAAACCCGCAATCCCAAGTTAAAATAATTTAAATAAAAATCGTTCAGGCCTATCATTTCAGCCCATAACAATTTTTCCCTATTCTAAAGTCCGTTCGGGTATGTATCATTTCAACCCATAGTGATTCTAATCTATAGGGAACTTGCAGTGTGATAACAGATATAAATAATAGAATAACATTAAATAACAGTAACATATGATATAACAGGTGTAATAACAGGTGTCAACATCATATGATAATAATATAAGCATATATAACATGATAATATATTTCTACATATTCGCAGGGTGTCAATTTACTAGTTATATAAGTACATATTGTCTGGTGAGAATAACTCACCTGTTTGTGCTGGAGATATCAAAACCAAAGACACAATGGAACAAAAGCACGATGACAAGACTACGGACTTGAGTGGAGAGCAAGATCCAAAGCTACAACTCTTGTATTACAACCCAAAACATACATCAAAACAAACACAATTTCAACGCACTTGAAATGGAATAACTTTTAAACGAAAAGAGATTTGAATGTCAAATCTTTTTCCTTGCTTCCTCTATTTTTTTGCATGGTCAAGGGTTGGTTTTGGCTCTGATTTGAACAGGGAATGGCTTAGGTATGGGCATAAGAATGCATGACCAAAGTGGTGAAGCATGGAGAAGAAGTTGCAAAACATGAAGGTGAAGGGGCTTATGCAACATAGCATGGTTTTGGTTCACCAAAAGGGCTCGGCCATAGGAGTTTGGGCTTGGCCATTCAAGTCCAGATCTGGACAGAGGTTGGAGTGGTGTGTAAGGGTCTGGTCAGAGATGGTGGTGGTGGCCAAAGGTGGTGGTGGTGGTGGAAAATGAAGGGGAGGAGGTGATAAGGTGATGGCTTGCATAGTTAAGGGTTTTCAAGGCATGTTGCATAGTTTTTATAGAGTTGTTCATCATGGAGTGGTGTGGCCTGGTCAAATCAGAGGGGTAGGTGGGTGATGGTGACAAGGAGGAGGTAGTGGAGGTGGTGGCCATGGCAAGCAAGTGGTGGCCGAGCAAACAAGCTAGAGAATCAAGGCAAAACCATAGGAAAACAATGGAAAAAGAAGAGAAAAAGAAGAAAAAGAAGGAGAGGCCATTACCTATTTTTGGATGAAGCCATGAGAAATGAGGAGCTGATTTGTTTTCACGTGAAAAGATGAGAAACAAAAAGTGGCGGCTACACTTGGGTTTTAGATGGCTAGGGCAAAATTTGAGGAGTTAAAGAAAATGAAGGGTTTGGACAAAAAAGGGCTTAAGTTTCAAAGTGTTTTACAACCTTTCATATTTCTTTTCTTTTTAATCTTTATATAAACAAAAATATTCAGAAAAATACTTTACAAACCGAAATCAATTATAAATATGAGAAAACAAAAAATAAATTTTGGAAAAATATAAAAAGAATGAAGAAAATTACTTAAAAATACCAAACAATGTTCAAAAATTGTAAATAAATCACTGTCAGTCTTGAAAAACTATACACTTCATTATAAAAATATTGTGAAGTTAAAATTTGAATTAAAATAATTTATTTATAATTTTCAAAATAAAATAGATAATTAAATTGGAGAAAATAGAAAAAGGATTAAAGAAAATGTTTAAAATTTACAAACAGGGCATGGAAATTTGCAAGAAAAATACTACTAACTCTGGAAAAATTCCTACCTTACTTTAAAAATATTTAAAAGCCAAAATATATTTTATATAAAATAAATGTACAAATTAGAATAAAATATATCAAATAAAAATGTCATTTATATAATTTTAAAATAAAGAATATTGCTGAATAACCCAATATACACACAATATTGAAAACAGTATAACTTTTGCAATTTAAATCCGTTTTCAACGAAATGAAAAGCAGTATACAAGTTATTAAATCTATTTTTATAATAAAAGATAAAATTCATAAATTTCAAACTTTTAAATTTTCAAGTTAAAAGGCGAAGTTTGACTATTTGACCAAAATTCACATTTTCTGGAAATATTAAATTTAGTCATATTTGGAATTCAAATCCACATACAAAATCAAAGTTTTTATATTTACAATAACAAAATTTATTCTTTTCATAAATAAAGCTTTTAAATCTGGAAAAATCAATTTAAAATTAATTGTAAAATATAGGGTTGTTACACTTGGAGAGGGAACATTCAAGCTAGCGACCGTTGATGGCGTGACACTCCCCCGGGCATGGAACAGCGAGCATTTGCGACATTATTACATTTAGTATGTTTCTTTCCTGTTTTAGGCACAGTTATTTCCTGTATGTTTTCATTCAGTCGCAACTTAGTTTCCTTTTAACTATGTAATCAAGCAGTTTAGTTGTTTTTCATTAATAAAGGCTTGAAGCCGTATTTTCCACGAATTACTAATGTTTCTATATCTCATAGTCGGGTGATGAATTACTATAACTACATTATCCTGTACGATGCACGAACTCGTATAAACGGTTTCAAATCTCTGAATCCCCAGAGCGCGGATCGGAGTAATCTAAGTTCCCAGAGCGCGGACTAGAGTATAAACGATTTCAAATCTCCGAATCCCCATAGCGTGGATCGGAGTACTCTAAGTCCCCAGAGCGCGGACTAGAGTATAAACGATTTCAAATCTGCGAATCCCCAGAGCGCGGATCGGAGTACTCTAAGTCCCCATAGAGCGGACTAGAGTATAAACGATTTCAAATCTCTGAATCCCAGAGCGCGGATCGGAGTACTCTAAGTCCCCAGAGCGCGGACTAGAGTATAAACGGTTTCAAATCTCTGAATCCCCAGAGCGCGGATCGGAGTACTCTAAGTCCCCAGAGCGCGGATTAGAGTATAAACGATTTCAAATCTCTGAATCCCCAGAGCGCGGATCGGAGTACTCTAAGTCCCCAGAGCACGGACTAAAGTATAAATGATGTCAAATCTCTGAATCTCCAGAGCGCGGATCGGAGTACTCTAAGTCCCCAGTGCGCGGACTAGAGTATAAACGATTTCAAATCTCCGAATCCCCAGAGCGCGGATCGGAGTACTCTAAGTCCCTAGAGCGCGGACTAGAGTATAAACGGTTTCAAATCTATGAATCCCCAGAGTGCGGATCAGAGTACTCTAAGTCCCCAGAGCGCGGACTAGAGTATAAACGATTTCAAATCTCTGAATCCCCAGAGCGCGGATCGGAGTACTCTAAGTCCCCAGAGCGCGGACTAGAGTATAAACGATGTCAAATCTCCGAATCCCCAGAGCGCGGATCGGAGTACTCTAAGTCCCCAGAGCGCGGAGTAGAGTATAAACGATTTCAAATCTCCGAATCCCCAGAGCGCGGATCGGAGTACTCTAAGTCCCCAGAGCGCGGACTAGAGTATAAACGATTTCAAATCTCTGAATCCCCAGAGCGCGGATCGGAGTACTCTAAGTCCCCAGAGCGCGGACTAGAGTATAAACGATTTCAAATCTCCGAATCCCCAGAGCGCGGATCGGAGTACTCTAAGTCCCTAGAGCACGGACTAGAGTATAAACGATTTCAAATCTCCGAATCCCCAGAGCGCGGATCGGAGTACTCTAAGTCCCCAGAGCGCGGACTAGAGTATAAACGATTTCAAATCTCTGAATCCCCAGAGCGCGGATCGGAGTACTCTAAGTCCCCAGAGCGCGGACTAGATTATAAACGGTTTCAAATCTCTGAATCCCCAGAGCACGGATCGGAGTACTCTAAGTCCCCAGAGCGCGGACTAGAGTATAAACGATTTCAAATCTCTGAATCCCCAGAGCGCGGATCGGAGTACTCTAAGTCCCCAGAGCACGGATCGGAGTACTCTAAGTCCCCGGAGCGAGGACTAGAGTATAAACGTTATGAACCTCCTAATCCCTTGAACGCGGATCAATTTACTCTAAATCCCTGGAGCATGGATTTAGAAAAAAGTCCAAGTACTCAAGAAATGTGGGACAAGAAGTATGCCACATCTGGAAATGTTCGAACAACATGAGAATGGACTGGGAAATAATGCAACTCCTAAAAACTTGAGTTATGACCACGGTCAGTCAGCAAACCAAAGAAAAGTAAGAGAATTATTCAAGCGAAAAAGAAACTAAAACTTCGTTCAATAGTTCAAAATGGGGTTACACAGTTATCCCTCCAAAACTTGGAGTCAAGGACCTATCTATACAAACTACAGAGACAAAAGATAAAAGTAATCAAAAGACTTAAGCAAGGAACTCGTTGAACGAGTGTAGCGATTATTTCTTCGGTTTCTTCTTCTTCTCTTCTTTTGTTTTTTCCGACGACTCCTCTCCCTCACGCTTTTTCTTGGATTTCTTGCTCGCTAAAGAAGCGGAGTCAGGAGTAGGAGACGGAACATCCAGTGGTTTAAACCTGCCCGGGAGAATGATTTTCAGAGGTCTGTTCCGCGGGTCGGTAAGTTCGAGTATTTCAGGTTCGACTTTGACCTCGACCTTTTTCTTCTCCTCTTCGGCGAGGCGTTCCTTCATGCTCATCTTTGAGGTATGCTCAGAGGCGCCAGTGATCTCGATTTCATCACTCTCTTTGGTAGGAGACGAAGTGTCAAGCTTGTCATCATCTAGCGCCCCAATCACTTGAGCGTCAGGGCCAGGAGTTACTCCCGCGTGAGCAACATTGCTTGTTTTCTCTGCCTCCTCCTTGGCGCCATCGCTCCTCGGAGTTGGCTCGGGATCAGAGCAGCCTGCATGAAAACATAAAGAATGAACATTAGAACGAATAACCAATGCTGGAAAATAACAAGATCTTTCGACTTCTAGAAAAGAAGAGTTTCCTACCAGGTTCTAGTTGGCTATCGGTTGCGCGTGGGGTTTCACCCTCCAGAATAGGAGATAGCACGTGAACGCCAAGCCTGGGATCTTCAGGATCATAGCCGGCATGCTGCTCGAACGGGTCAAGTGTCGGCCGACCGGCCGGCTGAGCAGCAGGAGGAGCAGCAATATGAGGAGTCGTAGTCTCAGCCCCAGACGGGCCAGCTTCATCACTTTTCTCTTTTGGAAGGGGAGAGCCTTTGTTATAAAGCGCCAAAGCTGCGGATAAATCCGCTGGCTCATTCCCCCTAAGAAACTCCTTCACCAAGGCATCCTCATCGACCTCTTCAGAGCCCGACTCGATTTTCCTAATCTTCACTAAGGTTTCCCAGGCCTCAGCTAGGGATTCGAGATAGCCCTCGCCCAAGAATGTTAAGTCATGATGCATAAGGACGCGGGCTCCATACTCAGCAATCAACGGGTCAAACATGCATTTGATCTCTTCCCTGCCGGCTTCTACGGCCGCCTCGAGGCGAGAGTCCATCTCCTCTGCAGCTTTTCTTTTGCCCTCCTCACGGGCTTCGTCCTTCATTTTTTCAACCCCAGCAAGTTCGTCATCGAGCTTCGTTTTTAGGAGCCGAGTAGCAATGATTTCATCGCAGTATCGTTGTGACTCTTCTTGAGCAGCTACTTTGTCCTCTTTCTCCTTGGAAAGTAATTCCTTCAACTCTTTGACTTGTATAGCGAGCGCGTCCCTTTCTTTTTGGATGGAATCTTTTTCTAGGGCAAGGGCACTGCTACGCTGGACTGCTTCATCAAGTTCCTTCTTGTGAGCCACCTCTAAACAAGCGACTGCCTCAGCAGTATCTTTTGCGCTTTGCTCAGCGGCTTCCAGCTTCGACTTGTACGAAGCGAGCTCCTCGTCTTGGTGCTTGATGATGTTCTTGTCATAGCCAGCCTCCAGTTTCAGACGATCAATCTCATATTGTCGCTCAACAAACACCTCCGAGATCTTTTCAACCAAGTGAACAAACGCGTCATGTTGAACATAGACGTCGTTATTACAGGCAATGGCACTCTGCTTCACGTGCCCAGGGATATGGTGAATAGCCGGGAGGAACTTCAGACCATCGAAGCAAATTTTTGGAAACTTGGCCTTAAGATCGACCATTTTTTCCGCTACCGTTGGATCAACCGCGGGATCAGGGGGAGGAGGCTTTGGAAGTTCTGCTCTTTTTCGTTGCTCCCGAATTTGCCTTGTGCTTGATGAACCGGAGTGTTGTTCTCGAGGAGCATCAGGTTGGTAACCCTTATGTGAAGACTTCTCTCTATCCGGCTCAGTTGGAGGAAGAGGATCACGGGACTGTGAAGATTGAGAATATGCCTTCTTACGATAAGACGAATCGCGGGGACGATTCTCTCTATCTTCATAATCATCTCTGTCCCTACGTCTGCCTGAACCTGAGTCCCGTCCGGAGTAATGAAATATGGAAGAGCCATGAAGGCGATCGAGTCCATGAGAGCGCCCCATGTCACCTGCAAAGAATGGATATAACAACGGGTTAAGAAAAATCCGGGAAATAAGAAAAAACTTGAAGTGTATGATGGAATGCGTATGTGCGTGTGTGTCCTAGTGTTCCCCCCGACGGACCAGTTCTTTTATCTTTACTAATCGGAGTATTGTCTCCCTGGACTGGGAGTTGAACTCCCGCATTGCCTCTAGCGGGCGAAGAAAACTTGAGGGCTTCAGGATCGTCAAACCCGTAATTAAGTATATCATCGGGGATAGAGAGATTCGACAAACCCCTTAGAGAACTTTCCAGGTGCTGTGAGGAAGCCTCTTTCTCAGGCGGGATAGGCATAACTTTTGAAGTGCCAATAACTTTCTCCTTCCGAATCTTGTATTTTAACCTCTTCTTTCCCTTCGAAGGGGAGGATGACGTTTCAATATCGTGGACTTCGACAGCCGGATTCCAAGTAGGACCCACATTCTCGCCTTGGGTCTCAGGAGCTTCATCCTCTTTGTGCTCTCCTTCTTCGGGCGCATCGGGAGTGCGGCGTGATGACGATCCAGCCTATTTTTTCCCTTTACCGGACGCTGGCTTGGGAATGGAGACGCCCTCTGGGAGGCTAATCCGACGACCAGGGGCTAGCAAGCTGAACCCCGACAATGTTTCGTTTGAGATGATGGTTCGAAGGTCTCGTTCCTCGGCAGGAAGAGCTCTAATGGCCTCAACATCCTCAGAATATCCTCGGCCCTCCGGACGCGGGTTGATACCTGAAAAGATGAAACGAGGAGTTAGAAAAAGCATGACTCCAATTAAATGCGAGTAATGACTCAGCGAAGAGACTTACTGCCTTCAACCCATCTCCTCGCAAAACCAGGAGGGCAACGCACGTAGAACCATTCCTGTTTGTACATGGAGAATTTACTACATGCCCCTGTCAAGATTTGGCATTTATGGTACGGCTCGAGGAACATGAAGGAAGGGCTGTCTTTCCGTTTCTTGATCATATAGATGTATCTGATGTCGCCATAGGTTGGAGGTCTAGAGAAAACGGCCATGAAGAGTAGGTAGGTCCCATATAGAAACGCGTGACCATTCGGATGCAGCTGCGACGGAGCAATGTCGATGTACTGCAACACATCCCGAAGGAATAAATTAAACAGAGGCACGCTGCCCATCCAACACATGAACTTGTTGCAGGTGGTATATCCGACTGGGGGCAGGTGAGGACGATCGTGTCGTGAAGGGACTAACACGTCGGCGAAAGGAATCCCATGGATGGAACATATCCGTCGAAGTGCAGCTTCATTGATTTTCAAAGCTTGCGAATCGATCGGGTTGTCTAAAAGAATTGTTGCCTCCAGGGCATCGGGTGCTAAGTTATGGGCAGGAGAAGTCGACGGATTGGAAGTATCAGCGGTTTCTTGCCTTGATGACGGCCCAGGCCTGTCGGATATAGTGGCGGAGCTAGACTTTTTTGACATCCCCAATAAATAATGAATCCGGCTAAGCGCCTGAGAAAACTATACTTAAAAAACGTTGAACGTTAGAATTAACAACACGAATATTCCCCCCACGTGATGTGTGAACTAGTGCAGGCAATCGTGTAAAAGCATTGAAAGTTTGAAAGTCGCAAAGCTGTTGATACAAAACTGAACGTCAAGACATCGCCTTCGAAGACCGTCATCGCTGACCGTCCCCAGAAGTCTGCCTTTTGGTGATTGCAATTCCAGATCCAGAAAACGTATGATAATCTAAGTTCAGATTTACGTTTACTGAAGCTAAGAAGTTAGCGATCCGGGTCGGCTTCACGTATGCTAGAATGCTTGGGCCCTGTTTCTTATTTTTCTATACGGGAAGATATAGTTAATGAGTGTTCGGCTAAGATTTTGGTTCGGCTAAAGTCATCGTTCGGCTAAAGTCATTGCTCGGCTAAAGTCCTGGCTCGGCTAAAGCATTGTCCGGCTAAAGTCATTGTTCGGCTAAGTCATTGTTCGGCTAAGTCATTGTTCGGCTAAGTCACTGTTCGGCCAAGCCTATGTTCGGCTAAATTCTGGTTCGGCTAAGTTGTTGTTCGGCATGTTTTAGGCTAAGTATGGTACGGTGTTTTGTGACTGTTCGGCTAAGATGACCATCGGCACGTTGTCCTTAACATTGGCCTCATCTTCTCCTCCATCCACACCGAACCACGAGGGCATATCGTTCGGCAAGTCGTACCAGACCGTACCGCCCAATGCCCCTAGTCATCTCCTACTTCCTCCATGTTTCTCCTTCCTCCAACCTGGTATGGCCTGAAATACTTATGCCGAACCACGGTATGTCTACCAGCGACTTCCTACTCGACATCGATTTATCCCATAAATTAAAGGAGTTCAAGCGTGAAGGCTGCATTTAGGTGAGAGGATCAATACCTAGTGGGAAAGATAAAGACTTGGGAGGAATCGGCTTGATTGTATGCTGGCTGGTAGCTTCGGCAGGAATAGGGCAGAGGTGTTAGAAGTGTGAAAAAGGAAAGAAGGGTAGAGGTGCTGGCTTTTATAGGGAAAACGGGAGAAGTCGAAAAGGCCATATCCGGTGGAACCGGTCAAGGTCATATCGTTCGGCATCGGCGCATAATGGTGTCCGGCACTGAAGTATCGTTCGGCAAGGAAGCATCGTTCGGTTACAAATGTCTCGTTCCGCATTTAGAACATGCTCGGCACACATCTAAACCGCTGGAGTTCACAAAAGGGCATCTCCATTCGAGGTTAGTCAAGGCTTTAAGACGAGACGAAAAGGTTACATGATTCAAAGCGTACCACGTTCGGCCACGCGATACACTGTGGGGGGCAAGTGTTTCCTGGAGATTTGACCAGGCAACTAGTGCTCGGCATCAGGTAGCACTCGACATCAGATAGTACTCGGCATCCAGTGGAACTCGGCAACAGGAGTACTCGGCATCCAACAACACTCGGCGTCCAGAAGCACTCGGCATCTAGGAGTACTCGGCGTAGTACTCGGCATCCATTAGCACTCGGCATCCAAGAGTACTCGGCATTAGAAGGCATTCGGCGTATATGATTACTCGACATGGCAGTATCGTTCGGCCAAAGGAATCGTTCGGCTAAAAAGCATCGTTCAGCCAGAAGGCACGTTAGGCCAAGGAGGATCGTTCGACCAAAGGTATCGTTCGGCCAGAATGCATCGTTCGGCCAGAGAGCATTGTTCGGTCAAGCGCTTCGGACAGAGGCACGTTCGGCTTCGACTGACAACTATTCTGCACTTCCCACACATCAAACATACCGTTCGGCATAGGAAGGGTGGTTCGGCATCATTGTGTTCGGCCTACCTGGTTCGGCATGCAGCGACCACTATACTTGGGCTAGAGTGTTCGGCTACCGAGCTCATCTGGGAAGTCCAGCCCATCTTTGTCTATAAATAGAGGGGCAGGGTCACAGTGAAAAGGACCTTTTTTTGGGAGAACACTGGGGAGACTCTGCCATTTTTCAGACTCATCTTCTTTACTTAACAGCTTCATTCAAGCATTTGATCTACGAATTGTATTTGTAATCAATCATTAAGAAGATCAATAAAGTTTAACCTCAAAGTGGACGTAGGCAATTACGCTGAACCACTATAAATTTGGTGTTCTTACTTTCTGCATTTAGATTAGTATTGTCTTCTCTGTTTAATTTACCTTCATCACATATTTCTCTACATAATCTTTCTCTACGAGGTTAGTGACCAATTTTGGTGCTAACATGCATGGTTTTACATTCTCCCCCGTTAAAAGAATTTCATCCTTGAAATTTCTCGAGGATTGAATCATGTAACATAGCACACAACCATTCTAAACTATTCAATCAAGATGTAACTACCTGCCTTTTTGGACGTTTTAAGCAGACATACATGTTAGACTCAAACCATTCAAAAGGGCAGATTGTTATGGCGTAAATACGAAAGAGCAGAGAAAGAAAGAAAACAAATATAGAATCTCGCAGTGGAATGATAAAATATAATAATCAAATAAACAGCTCATGAAGCTGTTTACAAAAAACATTGATTAAACCTTTATAATACAGATCAAAGTTACATACAACATGAATAATTAATAAATAAATGCAGTGGAACAACATGATGCAGTGGTATGAATAAAATAAATAGCAATAGTACTAAATCTTCGTCCTCTAGAAAGCAATCTTCAATACACTGAAGAGCTCAGACTGACCCGAGCGAATTGAAAAGACAAAACACTTGAGTCAGAACTAAAAGATCTTATGTAAGTTAAATCAACAGTAAATAAATATAAGTGTAATGGCATCAGAGATGTTTACGGGGTTTGACATCTCCTATCCAGTGTCTAATGTGAGTGCAATAACTTAAAAGACGTTCGAGATTTCCATCTCCTAAGGATCCGTTAAACTATCTACTATGTATTACAATACGCTATTATAATAGTGTCTACAATAAAGTATTAAAATAGCGTTATTGCGTTACCCATATCCCCCTTAACACATTTTATATATTCCCGTAGTCTATACAATGTCGTAAGCTCCACAATATCGATGGTTTACCCAGAGGACACCCCATAGGTACGGTACAAAATGAACTCGTAGAAGGCGCTCTAGGGCATGTGAACACGCGCGGTCCAGGGCATGTGAACACGCACTCAAGGCAATGCCAGGGTAGATATACCAATTGCAGAACCGGGCTGGTGGTAACGCATAGCAGCTACTACCGCCCACCTCGGAACACACTCCCATAATCAAAATCGAGGGGTGGCCACCAAATCATCACAAAGTCATAATATGGTATCGAAGAAGCATGTCCGATCGGAGGAATGACCTCACTTGGCCCAGGTATAACTCCTGTTTTAGTCACATCTAAGCTAACTCACGGGAGTCAGGGTCACGTCAATACCTCATACAGAGTCGTTCGCCAAACCATCCTACTTCATTTCTGGAATCTCCTCCACGTACACAGTTGTTAAAGTGGTTTTCGGTATTGGCAAAGAGTATGACAATATCCGATCCCGGACTCTTTAACAACCAAATGCTTATTTCACACCGGATGGTTCTTTTACATTTCAAAAAGTCAATTCACAATTGATATCAAAATATCGTATTCTCAAAACCATATCATTTTCAAATCATATTCACTTTCAAACTATATTCACTTCCAAAATTCATATTCACTTTAGTTTGTCGATATGATAGGTTAATTAAATGCTAGTTCCAAAATCATCATATCTACTCAAATATGTCAATTCACAAAAAGGTATTAATTCCAAATTCCAACTTAGTTTTTATCATCATCAAGGATTTAAATATAAATACTTCAACTTTACACAGTCTGAAATTTTAGAAAATAGTTTTGATAGTCATAAATAGTTTTAATAGGTTGAAAATAATTTAAAATAGATTAAAATAGTTTTAAAATAGTAAAAATAGATTTAAATTTGATTAAATTAGATTTTATGATTTTAATAGATTAAATATAGATTAAATAGATTTTGTTAGATTTAAAAATGATTTAATTAGATTAAATATAGGTTAAATAGATTTAAATTATATTAAATAGGTTTTAAATAGATTAAATAAATTTAAAATAGATTAAATAGATTTAAATTATATTAGTTAGATTAAAAATAGATTAAATAAATTTAATTTGTTAAAAATAGGTAAATTAGATTAAATTGGATTAAATAGGTTATAATAGATTTTATAATAAGTTAAAATAGTTTAAATTGATTAAAATAGTTTAAATTGGTTAAAATAGATTTGAAAGTTATATCCAACATTTCAATAACTCAATCCCAATAAATTCATTTATATTTTTGCCACTTCAACTTTGAAATTTCAATTTAAATCCTTTGAACAATTCATTAAATCAATTCCAATTTCAGCATTAACGTTTGGATTATCGAAAAATAATTTAGTTTATATAAATACATCTCTATTTCAAAATTCTAGTTAACTGAATTCAAAATTTAAAGAATTAAAATCATTTAATTTGACCAATCCGGTGTCAGTATATGATTTTCTACCCTAGGGTCAAGTGATACGGATATTTATCATTTAAATCCGCAATTTAAAATTTTACGGTTATATATCATTTCAAACTGCAATCTCGAATTAAATACAAATCCATAAAATCGCTCGAGTCTATCATTTCAACCCATAACGATTTTTTCCTAATCTATAGATCGTTCGGGTATGTATCATTTCAACCCAAAGGGAACTTGCAGTGTTATAACAATATAAAATACAACATCCAGTCATCCAATATCAACAATCAAACATCCATCACAATTATCATCCAAATCAATCAATAAACATCAATAGGTAACTGATAATCAATAACATGTATTAAATTTATAATTTAAATTCAATATTAAATTAAACGATGATTAGTTGCAATAAAAGTCAAATTTAAATATAATGATAATTTAAACATACTAAACATCGATCAATAAATTTCTAATCACATCATAAATTTAATATAACTAACATAAGATAATCTAGTAGTTGTGAGTGGGTCAAAACACTCATCTTCGATTTTAAATCGAATTAAAATCCAATTTAGGCCCAAAATTTAAACAGCCTCGGAATTCGTCCAAACCAGCATAAAAATGTCCATAATTTTGATATGATCCCAACAAAACAAACCGCGCGTGATTTGGACCTCGTATGTGAAAGTTATACGAGTTAAAACTTTTAAACGATTTAAAAATTAAAAAAAAAAAATAACAAAATAACACACACGTCAACCTTTCGTTCCAGGCAAACCCTAACGCACGCACCCATCAGCCGCGACTATCGCATCGCCTCCTCTGGCCATCGCGGCCACGACCAAACACTCTGCCGACCTCCACGAGCCTCACGACCCTCTACGACTACGAACGACTACCCTCCTCGCCACCGATCGAGCCCAAAAAGGGTCGGCCGCCGCCTAGTAACGAAACCCTAATTGAATTAACGGCAACGATCTGGCCGTCAACTCACTAAGCAAAACACATGGATGAGTTGAAGTCGATCCATTGAAGTCGATTGCAACCTAATGAACGGCTAATCACCCAATTTTGGCCACACAGAAATCCAAATCGAAAAACAAACTGTAGATTTGAGTTGTGCTTGTCGAGAGCTTCGAATCGATATATAATTTGATAGGGTTTGGAGGGATTTGATTTTTGAAGTTGAATTTTGAATTGAAATTGAAATGGGGAATTTAGGGTTTCCAGCCATTGAGAAGAAGAAGCAGACAGCTGAATTGTACGTACAGAAATGAGGAATGAAAGGCTGCTAGGATTTAGAACAAGACTATATATACTAACGAAGCCCGACAAGAATTATAAACAATAACCGAATTGATTTGAAACAACAAATACGACCCGAAAGGCCCGTTCTGCTTCCAAAACGAAAGCAGGTCATCCCATATATCAAAATAGATGTTTTTGATATTTTTAAACTCAATGGAACAGGTTTCAAGTCCCAATTCCATCGCATGAAGAAGTTAGCTTTAAAACCAGCTTATTTCAAATTGATTTCAATTAAATTGATTTCTAGGCGTTTCGAGTCTGTATGATCGAACGACAAGTCTAATTGCTATGAAACTTGAAATCCTACAATAGTTCACCGTTACGGATCCGATGAAACTAGTTTCGTCGAAATCCGAATCAGTGGCCAAAATGGTTATTTTTACGTTAATTAAATAAATTATTATTAAATCAATTAAATCACTTTTTAAATTTCAAATTTAATGACCAACAATTTTCATCAAATTTGATTACTTGGACATTTACAATAATTTAAATCAATTTTACATATCAATCCATTATTAATATTACACCAGTTATAGTGTTCAATTTCAACTGTAATTAAATCCAATTAATTAAAATTAAATTCCAATAAATTGTTTTAATTTGATTTCACTTTTATTCTAACAATTATTACTCTATAGACATAGTTAACATTGTTTATCTTGTTACACTAACCTTCTACAATTATCCTCTTAGTTTTCATTTACATAGTATTTAATTACATTGAATTGCAATAAATCCATTTATTATAGCTTAAATTCCAATAAATTGATCAAACTTGATTTCAATTTTTTTTATTCAATCAATTATCATATTATGAATAAAATTTACATTGGTTACATCTTATTGAATCAGTATTCTGCAATTATCAATTAGATCTACATTAGCTGCACTAATTAAGTGAATTAATTGCAATTGATTTCAGATTAAATTTAACGGGCTAAATAAATAGGTAACATATAATAATTGTCACCATTAACTTTTAGTCACATCTATAAGTTTATTATCCACGACAAGTCTTATAATTGTTACCACAACACTAATTTTATTCAATTTAAAATTTATTACATACTATTTAATTAATTAATCAGCATTTAAATAATCAATTATTCTTTAATCCAATTGTCAATTAATACACATAGTACAATAAATTTACAATCCATAACCAATGGTGACATTTCCTCTTTATGTGACCTTCCTTCCCACAATGGTGACATTTGAAGGATGTTGGCCTAACATTTGTGCACCTGTTCTTCATATGCCCCTCTTGGCCACAGTTATAACAAGTAATCTTCTTCTTAATTTCAGCAGTACTGGCTTCTTTTGGTTTCTTGGTGGAAGCTGTATCTACTTTCTTCTTATCATAAGGGTGAAATTTGCCCTTTCCTTTCTTGTTTTGGCTATTCTTGAATGCCCTGAAATTCTCTCTAGCCTTATCATGTTGTTCAATGCTCAAAGTCAAGTCCAAAACTTGATCAAAAGTCCCGTCCTTGTATGGTAGCATGGCTCTACTAAGGCTAGGGTTTAGCCCTTGAATATATCTGCCATTCTTAGCTTCCTCAGTGGTGATGAGTACTGCACCATACTTTGCCAATGATTCAAACCTCTGAGTGTACTCAGTGACATTCATAGTCCCTTGCCTTAATTTGATGAATTCCTCTAACAAAGACTCCTTGGCTGATGCAGGGACAAACCTACCTTCCAGCATTGTTTTAAATTGATCCCATGTCACATCTCCTTCAGGTCTTCCAGCTATGATAACCTCCCACCAATCCAAAGCTGCTCCTCTCAATTGTCTAGATGCAATTTGCCTCTTCCTTTGGTCTTCAACTTGCATGTCTGCAAAGATTCTTTCCAAAATCCTGAGCCAATTTTGAACTCCCATAAATCCTTCTGTGCCATCAAAAGTTTTGCCTCCAAGGTTGGTAAAAGTCTTGAGTAGTTTGGAAAGCTCCTCATGTGGATTTTCCTGTCTATTGCCTACTCCATCCCTTATGGCTCTCATGAATTCTTCCACATTCACCATGGGTGGTTCACTTGTTCCTACATTTTGATGTCTGGGTCCTACCATAGCTCTATGGATATAACACTTAGGTTAGTCCATTTTGCCTGATACTCTATAGATTAATTCATTTCAATCTATCCCTATTCAGTTATAATAGATATTAGTAGTATATAAGCACTAACAAAACAAAGCATCCAAGGCAGTCAACACTTCCATACATCCAATGCAAACAAGTTCATACAAAATTTTGCTATGTTGTTTAACAACATAGCTCTGATACCAAATGAAATGACCCACCTTCTCATTTTAAAGTTTTTTTTTGCATATATATACAGTGGTCATTTAATCAAGAAAATATTACACTCTAATTTTCTTCTATCCAGGATCTTTATGCCAATATAAAAATATTGGTTTTCTCAAATCATCTTAAACTTACATATGTGAAGATATATAAGTACTTTATACTTGAATCAGAGTATAAAAGTTTAGAAGTAGAAATATGTTTAGGAATTATTAAAATAAATAACTCCTACATAGCAATAGTGTTTCAAAAATCTAGATTTTCCAAGCATACTTAGATTTTTGCATGGTTGTTGGTTTCATGTCTCAAGACTTAGCATTTTGCATGTATTCCCATAATCTTGTTACTGTATGAACTGTGCTCTTTCATGTGCATGTGTGTGTCAATGGGAGATTCAAGTGCCTTATATATTTTTTTCTTGTTAGCAAAAATGTCTGAGTCTACCCTATATTTGGGTTGTAAAACACAACTGAAAATTTAGTTAAAACTCTTTAGTGCTGGCTTAACCCAGGCTCAATAAAATGGTCATGTTAGCCATATTCAACTTGCACTTTTTCATAAGCAAATACATGTCATTTTGTTTTCTTTTCAAAGCAACTCAAATCCTCATCCTGCCAGATTTTGTTTCAACTTAAACATGGATTTTCTTATTATAAATACTTGGACATACATTCAATCCACAAATCCTTTTAATCTCAGGTTTTTCTATCATTATAAACTAATTGTTCTTAAAGCTTAAAATTCCATTTCTTAGCAAAACATTTTGCAAAACAAAACACATAAGTTTCAGCTAATACACATATAGGCTCAACACTTGTAAAACAGTAGTTCTAACCATACATTAGTTTTCTAAGCAATTTAAACAAAATATCTTAACATAATTCAGCATAAACATCTATTTTGACTTCAGCAAATCTTTAAATATATCATCCAATTCCTTAAGCCACTAAACATCCAAAGCCTGATCAAAGGAATTCTTACTTTCCAGCAAAATCACCATGAACTGCCCCATATGAATATGAGACACCCAATGGTGCATAAAACACACAAGGGTCAGACTAAAGTCTGGTATGAGTAATCTAACTGAAGACATGATTTATATGACACTTATTCATATTCAAATAACTTCAAAATGGATAAAGGAATTCAATACCACTCTTGTGCATGTTTCTGTGATACATGTGTATATACATCAGTGCACAACAAATTATATGTGATTCAATGGTTTAGTTCAGTGATAGCAATCATAGGATTCATCCATAAAACATTATAAACCAATTAACATATTCATCAATTCAATCATCAAGTCTTTTCTACCAGATTACTGGCCATCATGGATTTTACCCAAGCCGTCTCATGAACCTATTTCTATTGTTCACTATCCAGTATGTTATGGTCTTTAGCTACTTTCTCTTGTTAAACCACACATTGCCTGGGACATATCACTGTTAACCCAGCACACTCAGGCCCCTGGGTATAAGCATACCATGTGTGAGCTTGCAATGTTCACCTTGCCAAGCCATATTTTGTAGCCCTAAGATCCAAAAGTCCTTAGTTAAATTACTAAGTGTTATTTTCCTTTTCTCATTCCTATGCTAATCCCTTCTGCATATCATATTTAAATCAGAGAAATAAACATCCAACCAACATGTATTCATCCAGAGATGTGTAAGTCATGTCCTCATAAGCAAGCATTTAATCATACAAACAGATGTGATTTCTAAGCATATTATTTTTTTTTCTATCGGTTTCAATAGATCAAGTTACAAACATATGGTCATAGATGGTTTTCTGGTTGTCTCCTTTTACCTCTGGTTCAATCAGACCTTTGTTAATTTAAGATCTGGCTAAACCACAAGTATATGCTTTGATTTGGAGGGTTCATAAAACAAAGAAGCTCAGCACATGTATAACATGGCACCTCTACATTTATCTTTATTTTAGTTTATATGAGACATAAGCAACAACAAAATGTTGCAGCCCCACATTTCCTTTCATTTTTAGACCATATATCTACAACATCAATCCTGGGTTTTTAAGTAAATAAATGTATAAAGAAAACCCATAAAATCTACTTCATCTCATAGTTAAACCACAACACAGATAACCATATTCAAACATGAAATTCATGACTCTTTTATACTGGATAATGTCACTATAAAGGATTTTGCACTGGGCAGATCAATGACAAGCCAAAGTTATCAAATCATAAAATGAACATAGCTTGCAAAAGTGAAATATAAATTTAATTAGGTTGCCTCAATATTCCGGACTTATTGCCAAAGTTTCCAGTGAGGTTACTCACCCTAATCCCCCTCTTTCCCTAAGCTTTTGAATCTTTTTTTTGGTCTTCTGCCTTCTTCTAATTCTAATGGCCAATGCTCCTACTTTTCTCTGGCTTATATTTTTATTTTTCTTTAAATGATGAAGAGCAAATTGTGAAAGGTCTTACTACACTAAGCCTCCTTATACAGAACCCTGGCTGCTACTAGGGTTTAGTGAAATTACCCAATGTCATTTTTACCCTATAAAACATGATCTGCCTCTCATTTTGATTCAAGAAAATAAAAGGGTATGTGGTCCTTGTTTTTATTTTCAGAAATAAGCCTTATCCCTTTACCCCGGTCATGTTATATGCATGACTCTCATTTTCCAAATTAAAGAAATTACTAGAAATGGATAAAGTGTTTGCTTAAGGGTTCATGCCATTTCCATGCAATTTTTGTTTTCTTCCAGCAAGTGTTTGCTTGTGCACATGTATATGTATGCCTATTTTGCCTAAGTCCTTATTTTCTTTCTTTAAATAATTTTAAGTTTATTTCTGCCTAACATTTATTTTCTTTGTGCCAGATTTATTAAAGACATAATCCTATTTTCATACATATGTATTTCTAAATTATTTATTCTAATTTATATATTAATTTCTGCCTATTTTATTATACAGAAAAACTATGTGCATGTGTGTGCACTATCTTGTGCACATGTACATGGTTAAACCATGCATTTGCAATCAGTTTCCATTCCTATCTTTCTCAACGCAATTTTAAACAAATATAAACTAATTTAGATCATGAAATTGCTCACAAAATCAGGGTTATCACATGTGTGTTTTTCATCCCTTAATCTCTTCTCCAATCATTCCACTATCTTCTTTCAGTCAAAATCTCTCGATAGCATTCTCAATACTTTCTTTATTATTGATCTTTCATCCGAGTATACCCTATGACTCATAAAAATATACTTTGGTATCGTTCCCTATTCCTCTGAGAGTTTTTATTATGGCTTTCACACATGTCTATTCAATTATTCCTAGTTTGTACCAATATTCCTTATATTCAACGATGATTCCTTATTGCTACGCTACATGCATTTATAGCTATTTTATTCATAGCCTTGACCTTTATTCCAACTTACCAAAGCAGTTATCCATATCTACTCCATATCAAAAATTGGTTTGGTTGTCACCGCTCTTTATAAAATTAAAACTTCACAGTCATGAAGTACTTAATCAAAAAAAATTATGTTTGAAAATATAAACTTAGAAACCTTTTTATTAAATTCTAAAATTTCTTGGTTTCCAAAAGGGGCCATGGAAAATTCCCCATTCTAGCCAACTTTCCTTTTTTAAGGATTTTCTACAACAGAGACTTACTTCTTTAAAAGTAGGATTTTAAAATCAAAATATTTATTTGCGTCCAAAAACTCAATTGTCATACCAAACCATTTTTCAAAAACATCTTCTATAACTTTAAACAATGAAAACTGGAGTAGACAAGGATAACTTCCATTCTATTATTTTCTTACTACTCATGCTATTTCCATGTAACGCCCCACTCCGAGACCCCCATTAGCAAAGAGTATTACTAGGTAACATCGTCTGCTAATACGGAGAATAGAGTTGGATAGGAGCGACCATCTATAGCCTTGTCTTAATTATCTGTTGAATACGCCGACAATTGCCATTTCTTTCTCAAGTGGATCGACATATCCAATAAATACTTAATACAAAGCCATAGGTGGCTGAAGGATCTATCAGAATAAAATATAACAACTCAAATGTAATACCCATCACAGAACAGTAGATCATCACATACATTTACACATATACAGATACATTACAGAGTATACAAAATGATACACGGCAAGTGGTAAAGCAAACCACAATATACAGGTGAGTCAAAAGAATACATATCAGAGTTACAGCCAAAAAGGACTACACAAAAAGCTATAACAAAAAGGAGCAACAGAATAGTCCATGCAGAAGCAAAATAGGCTAAGTCCAATGTACCTAACCTGAAACATCTCGGTCTGACCCGAGTATAAAATACACGGGTCAGTCTAGCTTAAAACATAAGTTAGATAAACTAAATGATAATGAACATACAAGGTCATAAAATACCACAAATATCTCCAAAAGAGATAAACAGATCTTTTAACAAAAGATGAATCATAACAAGCCTCATATCATATGCAACTCAAATAAACAAAGGATAAGAATATCCAAAAACAAGCCAAAAAGGCAAATAACAAATACCAATAAAGGTAACACAAGTTTCCACAAGGCAATCGCTATATATCGTGTGGTTCAAAGGACCTACACCGAAGGGCGATACACTAGGGAAATATAATTGTCAAAGAAACAAAAGATGCTTGAGCTCAGTACTGTATAACAAGGATCCACAAACCCAAAGGCAACAAACCCAAATATCACTCGAGCGGTGACGAATGACCAACTCCAAAAGTGATACTATAGGGAAACAAACCCGAAGGCACAAACCCGAAGGCACAAACCCGAAGGTACAAACCCGAAGGCAACATACCCGAAGGCAACAAACCCCAAAGGCTCAAACCCGAAGGCAACAAACCCCGAAGGCTCAAGCCCGAAGGCAACAAACCCTGAAGGCTCAAGCCCGAAGGCAACAAACCCCGAAGGCTCAAGCCCGAAGGAAACAAACCCCGAAGGCAACAAATCCCGAAGGCTCAAGCCCGAAGGCAACAAACCGTAGTGGCGAAGGTCCGGAGGCCCAGTACTGGACACCACTAACTGGCGGAATGTGTCACAACTCTCAGAAAGGAACCCGAAAAATGTTAACGTGAGTCCCATACCACACGTTCGCACTAAACGGTTTACTAACCGTTAGTCAATTTCACACTCAAAGCAGTACAAAGTTCACCTCATCTCATCGGTAAACCAGACCCAAAGGTCAAAACGGTCAAACGAATAGATTAAGAATTAACAGAAAAGATAAACCCACGTGTTCATAGCACGCGTTTTATTTACTCATTTAATTCTCCTTCCGCTTCGCTCGAAGTGCAAAATTGTGTGTGTTTTATATAGAAATTATAAATTTGAGAAATGAGCTTTCAATACAATTTAAAAAGATCACTTTATAAAAACCCGTGTACGAAATCTAAAAAGGAATCATCAAAGTCAAAAATGCGATAACAACTGATTGGATCAACACGAATCGATCAAAATTGGAAACTCAAGCAAAATAACAAATTTGGGCTGAGACAAGCAGGTCAGTCGACTGAACCAGGGGGTCAGTCGACTGAACTAGGGGGTCAGTCGACTGGCCCAGTGCCTGGAAACTTTATGTTTCCAGGTCAGTCGACTGACCCAGGGTGTTAGTCGACTGACACAGGGGTACGAAATTTTCTGCCCAGGGTCAGTCGACTGAACCAGAAGGTTAGTCGACTGATACAGACCCAGGAAAATTCCTGGGTTCTGGTTCAGTCGACTGACCACTGGTCCAGTCGACTGAACCTGCTACCATAGCAGAATCAGCCTAGCCCCCTCTGTGGGGGCAAAATCGATAACATGGAACGGGAGCGACGAGCGAGCAACAACGGCTAAGGATTTACGCCAAGCGACAACCCAGCCTTGT
This sequence comes from Allium fistulosum, assembly GCA_030737815.1. Lineage (NCBI taxonomy): Eukaryota > Viridiplantae > Streptophyta > Magnoliopsida > Asparagales > Amaryllidaceae > Allium > Allium fistulosum. The sequence goes on from CM060901.1 coordinate 1,145,409,830, forward strand.
ATGGCCCTCCGAAACACCCTACTAACGTGTTCAAACATCAAAGATTGGATTTTCACAAAATTGGATTTCAAGAACCAAAAATTGGAAAATTCACCAAATCGATCTAAATCAAACACAAATGAACATGGATAGATGTTAGGAATTCTTACCCAACCACAACAAAAGCTATAGGCTTAGATGTGAGTTCAAAAACTCACCTTTTAACTCAAAAACAAAGACGAGAAGCTCAAATGCAAAGAAAAGATCAACCACTCTTCACTTCTACTCTACAAGCTCCAATCTAAGATCAAAACAAGTATTTCCTAAATTAGGTTATAAGAAATTTCTGAAATTGGAGAGAGAGAGAGATGGAGAAGGTGAAAAGAAGGCTTACCTAAGCTTCTCTTTGATTTTGAAGCAAGAATTTGAGTTTGCAAAGGGAAACTAGGGCTTGGAATTTCTATTTCCCACTCTCTTCCCCCATTTTCAGTTGAGCTAGAGTAAAAAGAAATGAATGAGTGAATGGATGAAGAGTTAGTGAGTTAGGGTAATAAGTAGGGTTAGTGGGCTGAAACCCAAACCCAAAAGCCCAAATAGAAAATAGTGAAATTCAACTCACTCCAAACACATCGATGTTTATACTCAAAAAGGTCGCAAACACTATTTTGGACTCAATGGAAGTGGTCTCGAGTCCCAATTCGACTATTTGCAAAAAGTGACATTTCGGATTTTAATCCGACTAACGATGCTATATTTAAATAAAATATTTAAATATACAATTGTAAAATATGCGGGTTGTTACATTCCATATTCAACCTTAGCAGAGATTTTAATAGCATATGAGGGGGGCTTTTTAAAAGATATGCATAATTACTGCACATATTTATGGAAACTATCTATTTTTCCTATCTTATTCCCTAAGTAGTTAATATCGGTATCGGGTGCGTATCAGTCAAGTACTGATATGAGATATTTTAAAATATCGTGATAATATCGGTAAAATATCATATATGTGTAGAACATGTTATAAACGATATTTTACTATATTGTAATGTTATGTTAATGTTAAGTTTTCAAATATTTAGATAAATAATGCCAAGTTACTATATAGTTTACAAATAACAATCCATTTACTGAAATATTTTATTAAATACAAATCATAATATAGGCTCATAAAAATCAAGAAATTTGTGTATTGTACATCTTTATTGTTTTCTTTATTTTTACACTATATTCATTGTTTCTTCAATTATCCAATCATCTATATTACTTTCTCAAAATTTTCATATTTATAGTTTCGCTGTTTCATTTTCACTTAATTTATCGAATAAGAAATGTTGATTTAATACCAATTACTACTTTAGCTCATTTCTTATTGATATGTAAAATATATATCTTTACCGCTCTTCAACTTTTAGTACTTAGTGCATGGTAATAACCAATAAAATAAATTTTCATAAGCTAACTTACCAATTAGAAATGGTGAATAAAAAGCAAATAAAAAAAGAAGTGGCTCTTTCGTGATCTTGTTTTTAGCGGTAAATCTTTAAGGATAAATGTAATATATAAAATAATAACATAGGTAGAGTTTTCTTTATTGATAGACTAATGAAGAAGACTAAAACTTTATTGTTAAAACAAAAGTTAGCACATTGGGATTTCTAATATGGTCTAGATATTGTAACTCACAGTATGTAAAAAAACAATATTGAGAATGTAAAGACATGTATTTGTAAATACATTTTATCCAACACATACAATAATGAACGATATTCTTAAAAATATAGGGTATTTTACACTAAATATCAGGGCGATATATCGGCAAATATCGAGCGATATATCGCTAATGATATTTTAAGCGATATTTTGAAAAGTTATCAACTTAGGAGCGATGTGAGATATATCGGTGATATATCAGCGACATTATCTGATATTAACCACATAGCTTATTTCTATTATTTTTCTCCTATATTACTTTTAATCAGATTACTAACCCTATTTTAATATAAATTCCTAATGCTGTTTCTATTCAAATTTTCTAATATTGCTACTATTTAAAATTTCTTCTACCTAAATAGCCCTTAAATAGCTTCTCGTTACATAGCTCTTTTACCCTTCTATTGTTTCCCTTATTGACCCATAGCAGTGTGTTTGCTTACCGCTTTAGTCATTGGGCTTTTCTTCATTAACATGAAAAAAAGTATGTATAAATCTATTTCAATCGTTTTCCTCCGTATTTTCCTTATGTAGGTTTATTTTTCATATCTTCATTATCGAGCATTCTTACCCTTCCATTCTCTTTACCATATTTAAATCAAGTACAATTTCCATTTATCCATCCCTTAAAAATAATTTAAAAAGAAACTTTTAAATTTATAGAAATAGGAAAAATCATCGAGCCAAACATAAACTCTCTTTTCCATTCATACTTTATCCATAACACTAGTTTTTTCCAATTGATTTCTATTTAAGTATTATGTCTATTATTCACGGCTAACCCATTCAATTCCATATGTGCGTACGATATATCCAACCTTCTCTAGGGTATAACTAAACTATATGTTTGTGTATAAACGTTTTACTATCTAAAAGAAAACACCGATCACTTAATACATCTTGTATAGGGAGGAGGCAGACCTAATAGCCAAATAATACAAAAACCCCAAAACGAACCCTTTGTAATGTAATCGCTAGTCAACCGGCCCTTAGCTATGAAGGTTGATGACCTTTAGATATAACTTTATAATTTAATTAGCACTATTGCTAATGCATCTTAAAGACTTATATAAGTGTTAACTAGCCCATCTTCGACAAACAAACAACTAATTAAACTTTGAGGTTTTTGTGTATTCCGTATAGATTCTACTTTAGTAGGAAGCGAAACCCGTCATGGCATAATCCTAGTCTTTGCTAACGACCACTCAGGACTACTGGTAGTCAAAGTCTCTATGTCAGCCTTACTTCTAAATACCAGTTTACTAACAACGCAGACATAACCCGCCGACCCTACACCCGAAATCCCATTTAGACTTGCCTAATATAAGTAAAGGAAAATTCCCACTCCAGTTACTTAATACCTCTTGTTTACAAATGAAGCAGACCCCATTTCCATATTAAGTATCGTCGTAGGTTATTTAAGACTTCTTATATAGAGTGAAGGCAGACCTAACAACCATTTAATACCTTCCACCCCGAAGTAAATCTCTTGACATTCCTAAAGGTATTGAACCATTTAATACTCCAAATCTAAGGTGAACCCTTGATATATTTTTCCACACATATATACGAACATATATCTCTTCCCTACGGATCCTATAGTTGGAGATGTCCCACATTAGTAGTATGTATACATAACTACTGGTAACCTCTAGGTGAAAGACAAACTTCTATTCTGTAACTTTACTAACCTCGCCTCCCAAGCCATTTATCCTAAATCTAAATATTAGTCCGGGCCTACTAATTTATGCTCGTCCTAAACGTATTATTGAAGCCATATAATTTTTACTATGGAAATTATATTACATCCTTAGTTTATTTATTAGTATTAAATTACTTATTCACTGCAAACCCATTCCTATCTTATAGGCTTATTTCCTATATTCTTCATTTTCTTCTTATATCGCATAAATGTCAATTTTCAATAATAAAGGATCATTATTATTCAAATTGGACAATCACTAATGACATTAATTTATTCGTTTCAAATTGAACTTATTATGCCTATTTCCTTTTCCCATTAACGTCATATTAACTTCTGCAGTCAATCTCATTAAATGTATTTATGTCACCATTTAATTTCTGTAACTCCCTATTAACTACACATTTGTTGCCCACTAGATTTGAAATCATTATTCATGAATATTCGAGTTACTGCCTCATTTTCCATTGCTACATCCCGGTTCTATGATTTACTACATTATTAAGATTTAATCATTGTAATCACAACTAATACGAGTATCGACGTATATTTATTATTTACCTTATATATCTATATTTTAAATAGGAAAATAGGCACAAGGACAAAAATAGAAAAAAAAATAGGCTGAAGGACAGCAAGTTTTTTTGCTGAAAGACAATGCTAATTATAACTAGTATTTTGTATAATGTAAAACTGAATATAATGCTAGTTATAACTAGCCTTTTGTATAATGTAAAATTTGAATATAATGCTAATTAAAACTAGCATTTGTCCTTTAGTCTAAAGACAAAATTTGATGTCCTTCGCCCTAATTTTTTCTCAAAGTTTGTCATTTTCCCTAATTCCCTCTATTTTAAATTAGTAGGCACGGTTATACATAATATACATATATATATATATATATAACTCACTAAATTCCTACATTTAGGAATTTCAAAATATACGCTTATATGTATATTCTAAAAAGAACATTCATTTTTACATTTTATATATTGGAGCTACCCTTCCAAAGAAAGAAACTATTACCGTTATAACTTTTTATAAACCACCTAAAAGTGTAACTTTTGCTCCATTTGAAATTACAAGTAATTGTCTCTTTTTATTTCTATTGAAATAGACATTGCAAACTACGAAGAAGAATATCTATATTTTACACATCCCTTTCATTTTAGTATATTCCTTATTATTCCAAACAACGTAATTTTTATACATAGTTTTGAAGTTAGATAGCCTACGGAAATTTATACGGAAATAAATACAACTAAATTGTACCTACAACGCTCCCAATAAATTAAAACATTGAAAATTACATTTCAAGTCAAATTAGGGCATTCCAAATGATTGCTAAATAAATTTACAACCTAATTAACATAAATCTGGAATAAGTCTTCACAGTCTTATCACCTCATACTTTAAAATATTAAGGGGCTAATTTCCAAAATTTCTAGATTAGGGTTTATATGCTATTCTACATAAATTGTAGAATACGCAAGCGAGAATTCAATTAAATATATTCAATTTATGCCTACAATTCAACAGATCTTGCATATGCATAATAATCAAATAAAGTTCAATGATATAAATTTCCAGGTTATATATAAATCATATAATTTCCCACTCACCTTTCTATTTCCCAAATCTCCCAAATCTAAATTCATTCCTTTAATTCAATCCTTTTTCCTTTCCAACCCAAAAATATGTATAACAAGGCATATACATACATATTAGAATTATAGATCTGATAGGAGATTTGAGTAAGTCGAAATTTAGATTTATAATTATAGAGTTTACCTTTTTCACAGAATTGATTCCCTCCTATTCTTATTTTCCCCCATTCTCTAATATATATATATAATAGTAGTTTTATAATTTCTAATAATAGTGGAGAAGGGAAAATGGAAGAGATATGTTGGTTTGTTCAAGAATATGAGAAAAAAGTGAGAGCCAAGCCCTTATTTATAGGCATTAGAATCAATTCTATCAGTTAGATTAATATTTATTAAATCTGAGCCATCAGGCTGAGGTTCAACCCTATCCGTCACTACTTTAATAGGTCGGCCGCTCCTCATAATGGGTCGATCGCTAGCAGTCGACTGACCCAACACTACTAGAAAAGGGTCAAATAGCGACGGGGGGAGCGACGGCTTCCGACGGCCATTTTCCGACGGTTTCCGACGGGCCGTCGGCGGCCGTCGGAAGCCGTTGGAAAATCGCAAATTACAGCAGCCCAGCCGAGCCTTTCTTCCTCATTTTCCAGCCACATCAAAAAACCCAAAAAAATCCCCAAATCACCATTTTCGACCTCCAATCGCTGATTTCGTGCTTTCTCCTCTTCCCCGCTGTGAATTCAACACCTCTTGCTCTCTAGTTAAGGTATAATCTCTTATTTTCGTGAAAAAAATCAGTTTTTACCCTAATTTTAGATTTGCATAAGTTGATAAATTAGGGCTAATTGGTGATTGAAATTGTTTCCAATTGTGTTATAATAGGTTCTAGCATTCCATGATATACCTATTTCATCTTTTATCGTGAAATTGTGAAAAACATGTATAATTTGTGGTTGTTCGTGTATATGGAAATCGTTGTGTATGCCTTGGTTGTACCATTGTATATGTGTGTAGCGCTGCTATCATTGTATTGTGTTAGTTGGAATAAGATAAAATGAATGCACGAGCTAGGAATATTATATTGTGCATGTATTGACTTATGCAACAACAAAAAATGCGTCGAACGAGCCTTAAGTTGATGTAATACGTCAAATAAATGTGTTAAATTAAAATATATTTTTGTAAATGTGAACAGTTAGTAAAACTGTATTTTTTCGTAAAATGCGCACATTTAATTAACTAATGTCCCTTAGACAGTTTTTGGCCCTGTCTGACGAGTGTTGTACATGATCGTTATATAAATAGTCGTTTTTTCAAAAAACGACCATTTATATTCATCTGGTACAATGTTTGTTGGATTTGTCCCTGTATTGGACAAGTTATGAACACAGTAAGCATTTACATTTTGTATACTACTTCGTCTCAAACGGTTCATAAAATTTCGGCCTAACTTTTCTTTTTTGTTTCCTGCGTACACGCATTTGTGTACAATGTAGGGAACAAAAGAGAAATGCTGCCGAAATTTTATTGAATCGTTTGAGACGAAGTAATATACGAAATGTAAATGCTTACTGTGTTTGTAATGGGAAGTAGGATGCCTGACCATGAAAAAAATTTATACAATTTTTTATATCGATACGTTAAAAAATAAAATGTGCTCTATTTGAAAATATTTTTAAATTTGTGAAGTTGTTCTTTAAATTCAAATATTATACGACCATGAAAATAATCTTTTTCGAATTTGTATTCTTGAAAATAAAAATTAAATTTTGAACTTCTCATTTTCTCAAATAGGAAAAATGATTGATTATTTTGTTGATCGGAGGAGATGGATGTACCAAATAAAAGGACTGAGGGGCTCAATAAAAGAAGATTTTTATAATGGTATAAACGTGTTTGTTGAATTCGCTTTAAGTAATAACGGAAACAATCCAGAAATTCGTTGTCCGTGTAGTAGGTGTAGACATTTGAAGTATTAGTAATTGTTCTGCTTGTTAAACTATAATGAAATAAGATATGATGTTATTAATTTGTTAATGAAGGAAAAGTTTATGGAGCAGCGTCAGAAACTCCTTGCTGATACGGGTCGAGAACAGCTAACGACTAATGAGGAGGATGCTATTTTTGATTCCGTTATGGATCCAGCAGAGCATGGCAGACGATACGGATTTGGCAATCAAGTGGTAAATAATTTATTTTACTGCTAATTTGATATTTAAGTCAAAATTCTATGTTGGAATATATAATTTTATCTTGAATACTTCAAATATGCTATTTGGACCTTTTCAAAACAATAAACTTGAATTTTATTCATTTACAGAGATATGCACATACACTTACAGAGATTACGCAGCTAAATTTAATATTTATTGCAGGCCAGGAGTCAGAGACGGGGTCGGCGGAATAGAGCTCAGAGCGATCTAGCATATATAGAAGAATTGCGGGCTAGAGTGTCCCAGATGGAGAAGCATAACCGCCAACAGGCCATGCAGACCACACAGTTGTTAGAGTACATGCAACAGTTTGGTGGCCGCTTCCCTTCCTCGGCTAGCTCTGGATTTGGAGGAGATTGATTCATTGCTTGCTTGCTTTTTCAGGTATGATTTTTTTTAGTTTTGTATGATTTGGTAGACGGTGGAGGTAGCTGTTGATTTTTGTATGATTATGTTTGATACACTTGGTTGTGTGGTTGTATGATGATGTGGATGTTGATGATTTTGTGTATGTATGACATGGTAGAACACTTATTGTTGGGGTTGTTGGAATGGTTATGTATATTATGTATTTTATTTTGATGTAATTTGATGTATTTGTGTGTTTGATTAATTTTGTGTAGTTTGGGTTTTGATATTTGGTTGGTATATTGTATACTGGATTGTGCAGTATTGGTGTAATAGTTTTTGGAAGAGAAATATGTATGGAAGGCTATATTAGCAGCAGGAATAAAAAAACAACAGATTTTCGACGGTTTCCGACGGCTTCCGACAGTTTCCAGGTAGGCAATTTCCGACTGCTTCCGACAGCCTGTAGGACATTTTTTCCGGCGGTTTCCGATGGATCCCGACAAGTGTCGGAATCCGTCGGAAGCCGTCGAAAATACGTACAACACCCTCTGTCGGAAGCCGTCGGAAACACTGCTCCCCGACGCCGTATATTCCGACGGCTTTTCCCGATGGCCGCCGACGGCTTCCGACGGTTTTCAGCCGTCGGAAATCACTGTTCTCTTTGTAGTGCAAGGATGGGGTCGACTGGTGAGGTCCACGCATTTAGTTATTATTTATTTTGTTAAATTCCATTTTAATTATTTTCGATCCGAAAACATCAAATGCTGATAACTTCTTCGTTTGAACTCTGATCGCAAAAATTCGTATATGAAAGCTCAAAAAATTGCCATGAACACAATGGTGTATGTTTTGTGGCCAAATTCTAACATTTGCTAAAATTCTATTTTTGAGCCTTATTTAATTATTTATTAATTCTCTTTAATTAATTACTGTTTATTTTACGGGATGTTATATAAGGGGTAAATGACTTACCCTAGCCTAAGTGGCAATGCGTGTTAGTACACAGATATTGCATGCCTTAGTGGGACGATGTTTATAAGTTGTACGACTTACTTTAGGTATTTATTTTGGAATAGAGACAAAACGAGAGGGAGTCATGACTTTGGATGTTGCACGTTGGTTGCAACACAATTGTTAATGGATTTAGCGAGGTTCACACGGTTTGTCCGGTTTATCCATGATATGACTATACAACTTATGTAAGCACGAGTGTGAAATTAGTTACCTCATTTTAGAATGAATATAGTAACACGACTATATGAATCTCCATGAATATGTTGTATATCGAATTGGATATGAATTGAATATGAACTGAAATATATAATGATATGGTTGCTTATCATTTTTGGTCATGTTATACTATGAAACAAGTCTAGTAAATGTTGAATTCAGTTATATTCACTCACCAGACTTTGTGTCTGACTCCCCCTCTCCAATATGCTTCCTTTGTTTATGATATGTGATAGGTTGATGGAGATGGATCCAATTATGATGATGTTGGAGGTTCAGGCGACAAAAGTGTTTTATCTATATTAGTATGTGTGTGTGATCATACATATATAAGTCTGATACTTGGTGTATTACATGGATTTGGATTTGTGTTGTTGATATGGGAAAATTACATATGGATTGGTTTGAAATCATATTTTGTATTCCTTCCGCTGTGAGTTTTAAAAGATAAAAGGAGGTAGCTTATGTTTTGTATTCTTAAATCAATCGCCTAATAATCCGTTGTTATTGGACTTCTCTGGTCAAAGTAATTGTTTTATGTCAGAAACCAGAGGTTTGAAGATAGCTGGTTGTTATATTGTTGGTATGATCTGTAGACGCATGTGACAGGATTAACATAACTTTACGTACGAATTATAAATTAACGATGTTATACAAGTGTATTCACAGTATATGCTAAGTTGACACAACTGCTGGACCAACGTATTGTTGAGTACATGCAGCAGTATGGTGACCGCTTTCCATCTTCAGCTATTTCCGGAGGTTCTGAAGGTGATTGACAGGAGTAATATGTATGTTTTTTGTTATGCGATATTGTTTAGTATTGTTTGATGATACATTGAGATGGTGCGGTTGGATACTTTGAGATGTTCTGTATATTATTTGATGGTACATTTGGTGATGGTTAGTTTCACATTTGTGAGTTAATGGTGGTGAGTTGTTGATGATGACATTTGAGTTGTTTATGTTGTGAGATTTGTTGGTGTTTCACGGTGTATATATTGTATGATGGCATGTATGTATATTATGTTAGCGAAGTGTTGGTTGGTTTGATATTATGTGAGTTATGGTTGGCTTAATTTTCTTTATGTGATTTGAGTATATTTGTATGATTTGAAATTATATTGAATATCTGAATTCGATATGTGCTTGTGTGTGACTATATTATATTTTTGAATTGTGTATGTGAGGATAACATGTAGCAGAAATATGGAAAAATGCCTCGGGTATTCTGACGGCTGACGACGTCTTATAGGTCAACATTTTCCTACGGCTAGTGGCAGTTTTGTTGCTTACTCTTGATCGGTCACGTGTCTTCGATGGCCGTCGAGAGCCGTCGAGTTTTCTGTCGGCAGTCGTCGGAAAGTTTACGACAAAGGCTGTTGGAAGTCGTCGAAAAAACTGTGCGGTGATTGTTTTTTACGTCGGTTTTCGACGGCAACCGACGGTCGCCGATGGTTTTCAACCGTCGGAAATCGTATGTTTTCTTGTAGTGCCTGTGCGATGGTCCAGTTTACACTGGGTTTAGAGCCGGCTATGTGAGAATATCCGGAGAGCATTATAAATAGACTTAGGGTTTATTATTGTATGTTCAAATTGATAAAAAGGTTTTGTTGATTCTTCCTCTCTAGGTTTACCCTCCAAATTGAAATCAACCTTAAAATCCCTTTTGCCTTGTAAAGTAATAAAGATCTCCTTTTCCTAAAATGGATGTATATTATCTTACGATAGTAGAACCATTGTAAATCGCGTGTGATTTATTTTTCTTCGTTGCTTCTGTAATTTGTGTTTGCTATGTTGGGATATTGGTCTTTTGTTTGTTCTATTATAATTTTCACTCCGTTGGGGTTGATTTGGTTATATACTGCAAACTAGCTAGTTGGGTTTACCTTGATTTTTGTTTTAGAGGGATTTGATAAAAGGACATGTAATTTTCGTTGCTAATACCTACCTTGAGATCTAAAAATTAACGAGAGAAAAAGTTCTTCATTAGATCAACCTTCTCGTCTATTGCACAAGATGTCAAACATTTTAATATCTAGGACAATTATCTTCATTAACTCAACGAATTATCTTCATTAACTCAAGGAGAATTACACTCATTAGTTGAAGGAAAATGCACAAAAAATCATACATAATAAAAATGGATAAAAGCTTTATATATTTAGTACAGCCATGAAGATAATAGATAATAGGTAGGGCAGAGATGATCATAAGCCACTACTACAGGATTGCAATGCATTCAATCTCAATTTTTGCACCTGCCGACAAACCAACTACTTGATAAGTCGCACGTGCTGGGAATGGTGCTGTAAAATCTGCATTCAAGTTCATTTTTTTCATCATTAGTTATATGAATTATATTTCATGCAAGTAATAAGCATAATACCATGTAATTATTCATCAAAGGGTAAAAATAAGTACAAGGACACTATAAAGAAGGTAATGGATGGAATTTACCGACAAATCACACAAGGTTCATTCAAATTTGAATAAACTTCAGTTATGCGTTGACGAACCAAATATTAAAACAATGGAACAAAAGAAGAAGAAGAAATACAAACTGAAGAAACTTACATGTAGCATAGATTTCGTTAACTTTCTTGAAATCGTTTAAGTCGGTTAACCTGGAAATTAGTATATATCAGTACTATATCTATACACAGAAATTAGGTGGGTTGCTAGGATTAAAGCTTACGAAATGGTGGTTTTGACAACTGAGGAGTAACTGGCACCACCGGCTTTTAGTATCTCTCCTATGTTATCCAGCACCTACACATATATTATTTTGTACATAAACTCACTGTCTATTTGACCTTCTTATTAACAGCTATTTTTGTTTTTAACTAATAATATACCTGTTTAGCTTGATCCTCAATTTTGTCTGAAATCAGTTTTCCACTCTACAGATGAATTAAATAAACAATGTTAACAATAAGAATAGAGCAGTGGCGATTAATTAAGACGTAGATATATAAAAGTAAGTAGGGTAAAATAGTATGGGGTAGAGATAATGTGGACCTGAGGAACAAGACCGAGAGAGCCAGACACAAAGATGAACTTATTTGCTTTGATGGCTTGAGAATAAGGTCCTAGTGCAGCAGGTGCCTTGTCTGTGTTTACTGCTTCCTTTTTATCTGAATATAAAATTTAGAAAACCGATTAAACCATGCAAAACTTAGAATTATCAAACCATGCTAAACTTGAAAATATTAAAAGCAGTTCAGTTACCAATCAAAAGTAGAATCCAGCAGATCTAACAGCTAAAGAGGGATAGTCCAAAAGATGAATATATTACAGATCAGAAAATTACAAACAATTCAATTATCTTAATAGTGTCGAAGACCAATTGCATTTTATTTTTAAGTCGATGGTTGAATCCTATACAATATTTTATTTTTATATTTTTAATATTGATTCTTCACTAACAAGTAACAACAACTCAAACTATTAACCTTAAATTTTTGAGGTAAGCTGTGCCTATGGCGATATCTTTATACTTATTAAATAATGATATAGCACTTTGTTGGGATTGCTCTGATCAATGATAAATTGTAACCACTTAGTTTTGCAGTATCTTTATCTAAATGATATTGGATATTTTTACATTTTTAAGTCACTTTAAAAAGAAAAACGAAAACAAAGCAACCATATGCTGCAAACACTCAAAGAACATATACTAAACCCATATTTAAAACAAAAGGATGCTAGACCTTTACATCAATAGAAAATCATTAGAATTACAAACAAAAACAATCGAACTGCAGCACTCAAAGAACATATGCTAAACCCATATTTAAAACAAAAAGATGCTAGCCCTTTGCACCAATACAATACAAACAAAAACAGTTGAACTTTAGGGGAGTCACTGAAGGTTTTTTTTTTTCTGTTTACTTCTTAATGGTTCATTTTTCTTTCTTTCTTGGTTGCCAGAGAAAACCTGAAAACATGCACGTCTACAGTCCGTCTTCAAGTAGCGAACTATTTTCAATGCCACGCATATTTCGCACTAGAAAATAATTATGAAAGTTACCTACCCGTGGTCAAAAATATCGATCATACGATTGTATAATCTTTTGATGACCTTTTCAAGGCCTTTCTACCAGCAAAATCTGAAATTTTGGCTCAGAAAAAGAAGTAAAATTTTGTCAAGAATTTGTCATCAATTATAAAATAGCGGTCGTGATTTTTCAATGACTTTCATACAAATTTGTTATTTTTTTGAAATTTCTCATCTAAATGAACATCCACACTAAAATAAAACTCCTAAATTTTGTACACAACATTTCTTTTATTCTGGATTATATCTACTGTGGTACTGTTTAAATTTAAAAGAAAAGCAACTAAATTAGCTCCACCTGTCCAGTTAAGGGAATTGATTGTCTATAGATTTCATCGAGACATAAACACCCATTTCATTTTTCATCTTTAATTGCACTTTTATATCACACGAATGCATGCATTAGCATGCGTGCGTACAACAGTCAATTCATATTTAAAATATTTCTACATTCTTTGAAATATCAGTTTAACGTACTATTATTGTTGAACAAATGGTTTTTATACTTTTTTATTTTGATGCCATAACTAGCAATATGTATGTTAAAACAAATTTCATCACATTATTGTCAAATAATTTTTTTGTTTAATTAATTCTGCTCCACAAGCTGAAAGTTTCCTATGACAATTTTATTTTCAATTATTTAATTACATGCCCTCAACTGATAAAAGACTTCTATCTTGAGTTTACATCATAGCCATGTTGTATGAAATTTCATTTTAATTCATCATCATTATAATATCCAAATATCAGATGATGCATGCGGAAGAAAATATTCATTTACTGCTAAAGTAAACATTTTGATTACAGTGAAGGGCAGCAAACTAATCAAAAGATAAGAAAAAACATGTTCAAAATTGATAGGTTCTGATCCCATGACCCACGTAGACACACTGCAAATCATAAAAATACACTTACGACGTTTGCATCCATCAAATGTGTTCCCGGTCCTTCTGAGCAACAATTCAACTCTTTCTTTCATACCATCAACTTCATCTGGAAACACGACTAGTGCAGAAACGGCCAGAAAAGTAAAAAGAAGAAGAAGGCCGCATGATGAAATTAACTTCATGTTCACGGTTGCTGATGCTATGTTGTAATTGATTTTGTGTTTTGGTATAATATTGTATATGAGCAAGGTGACAATATATATAGTGTGCAAACGTACTGTGGATCGATCTAAACGACGGGGTCAACTAAATAAAGAAGGAAGAAGAAAGTGAGATATATAGTGGTTGTCGTCTGGTTGAATTATAAGACGAGGTTAGTTGAAGACCATCCTTACAACTTACATATTCAATATTCCATGCGTTTACTTAATTATATTCTTTAAGTATCCCAACTTGGTACGTATATTATTATTTGTCATTTGAAGTTGGTGGTTGCTTTATTTGGGTTCCACCAAATTTAATTTGCGTTGTACTTGCTACGTTAGGAATGGAAAAAAGAACTAAATGAGGTCATGCTAGCATGATTTGAAAATTTGAATTTCCAAGTTGGGCTGCGATTACAGACTTTTCCCTTTCAAATGTTCAAAGTCGTAAAGATCCTACGTTGCATGTTATTTACATATGAACAAAACTATGAGGAAGTTGCAAATTGACTGGAAAGTGTCATGAATGCATATTTTCAATTTGATCACGATTCTTATTTAATATATCATTTTTTTTCTACTGCAGTTGAGTAACATAGAAATGTACACAGCTAATCTTATACCAGTTCAATTTAGTATAAATAAATAAATGGTATTACTATTTGCATTCACCATACTAACACAACTCACTCATTTATTCAACCACCCTCTCAAATTAAATACCGTGCACACCCACTTACACCCACCATTTACTTTTCTTTTCTTTTTTTAATTTCCGTTTCCCCAACAAACCAGCATATTCAAAAATCCTTCCCGCTTCTAAACCCCAATTCGACCGCTCGATATCCCATACAATTGTGTCATTTTCAAATCGAAGTCGACGAGGGTAATTGAAGTTGCGGCCATGGTGAAGACGAATGGGAAGAACATTGTCGGTGAAGAAGCTGCTCAAAGCAAGATATTTATTGTGCTCGAATTCATCTTTTTATTTACAAGTTTCGAAGTTTGTAAATCGAATTGAGTGATGAAGACTGAGATTTGATAAATTTTTTTTACTGTAAACAAACCATATGATTATGTAAATTAGGTTGTATTGATTTTTATCTGGTTTACCATAACCGATTAAGTAGAAATAGCAGAAGTTTCTCAAGAAAATTACCGAATGAAGTATAAATTGTTTGTATTACTATCGATTCATGTTTCTTTGAATATGGAGCAACTGTTTTGAACTTGCTATACTACTACATTGTCAGCAACTGTATATTGTTTTTGAAAAAATATTGAAGTTGATGTCGTTAATTTTAAACCTCGATATTACCTCTATGCATAGTGTATAATAGTAATGTGCATAGGGAAAACAAAATTATCGATAGTTTTCTTTTAATTGGTGAAATGTAGGAGTCATGAATTGAACTCCGGCCATAAAGACAAACATTACTTACCTGTCATGTACAGATGTCATGTATTTGTGTGTATGTCTGTGTGTTTACTTATATATTATGTTGTTCTTAGATAGAGTATAGAAAAGGTGGAAAAAATAAAGACAAGCTGAAGGATGTTAAAAAGATGTTGGGGGCGTATTGTTAGTGGGAGTATTAGTGAAGGCATGGATGAATATGACGAATAATTGCAAGACGTAGAGGACGATGGAGATTTTGAAGTGGAAAAAGCACCTATGTTTTCTCGCTCACGTGCATCTTCTTCTGGTACCAATACAGGGATAGGCCAAGGATAAAAAAATACCAGTGGTGGAGGCCCGGAAGATAAGACGTAACTTTCTAGCTTTGATTGTAATATTGCGAGAAGTATTTAGTCTATAAAGCAGGTAAGATATAGTTGAACATAGTATTTTTTTATAGAATATAATACTAATTATTGGAACTTGAAATTGGACATACCGTAGTTGGCTGATACATAAAAGTTTTTTCATATAACTTTATAGGAGTGTCGGCCATTTAGGTGTATTTCACATTCAAGCAAATTACGAGGGTGGAAGTTGGAGGAAGAGCGAGAGAAAGTGGTAAAAAGAATAAAAGATTCAGATTTGACAAATGTTATTCAGCATTCATACGGGTGGATGGATATGACATCTATATCAGCATGTGTGGAGAGATAGCAACCAGAGACAAACTCGTTTCACATGCCATTTGGGGAGATGACCATTACGATGGATGATGTGTCACGGATATTATGAATTCCTATGGTGGGTACGATGTTATCATATGAAGGAGGAGTTTGGGATACAGAAAATAAAGATCTTCTGGAGCTTATTAAAGAACAGTTTGGCATAGATGACGTAGTTGCTGAGGTAGAGAAGATGGTAAGCTACGCCATTAGATTGGATTGGTTGACGAAACGGATAAAAGGTAAGGCTATAGTAAATAGTGAGGAGGAATTTGATATGGTTGCTCGTGATTGTTTGTTACATGCTATTGGATGTTGTATGTTTCTTGACAAATCCGGTATGAAGATGCCAGCTTGCTATTTAAATGCACTAGACACTACTAGAAAAATGTTAAATAGCGACCGGGGGGGGGGGGGGGGCAGCTTCCAACGGCTTTCGACCGGCCGTCGGAGGCCGTCGGAAAATCGCGTAATACAGGCTCCAGCCGGGCCTCTTCTTCCTCATTTCCTAATTACCAAAACCTAATTACAAATTTCCAAATTCACTCCCCAAGCCTCCAATCACTAATTTCGTATTTTTGCATCCTCCCCGGCTACGAATTCAACCTCTCTTGCTTTCTAGCTAAGGTATAATCTCTTATTTTCGCGAAAAAAATAATTTTTACCATATTTCTAGATTTGCATAAGTTGATAAATTAGGGCTAATTGGTGATTGAAATTGTTTCCAATAGTGTTATAATAGTTTCTAGCATTTCATGGTATACCTATTTCATCTTTTATCGTGAAATTGTGAAAAACATGTATAATTTGTGGTTGTTCGTGTATATGTAAATCGTTGTGTATGCCTTGATTCTACGATTGTATATGTGTGTAGCGCTGCTATCATTGTATTGTGTTAGTTGGAATAAGATAAAATGAATGCACGAGCTAGGAGTATTATATTGTGCACGTATTGACTTATACAAAAAAAATGCATGAGTCTAAATTATAATTGTGTGTATTGAAAAATGACAAAAATGTTAAACCAGCCTTAAGTTGATGTAATACGTCGAATAAATGTGTTAAATTAAAATATATTTTTGTAAATGTGAACAGTTAGTAAAATTGTATTTTTTCATAAAATGTGCACATTTAATTAACTAATGTCCCTTAGAGAGTTTTTGGCCCCGTCTGACGAGTGTTGTACATGATCGTTATATAAATAGTCGTTTTTTTTAAAAACGACCATTTATATTCATCTAGTACAATGTTTGTTGGATTTGTCCCTGTATTTGACAAGTTATGAACACAGTAAGCATTTACATTTTATATACTACTTCGTCCCAAACGGTTCATAAAATTTCGGCCTAACTTTTCTTTTTTGTTTCCTGCGTACACGCATTTGTGTACAATGCAGGGAACAAAAGGGAAATGCTGCCGAAATTTTGTTGAATCGTTTGAGACGAAGTAATATACGAAATGTAAATACTTACTGTGTTTGTAATGGGAAGTAGGATGCCTGACCATGGATAAATGATTGATTATTGTGTTGATCGGAGGAGATGGATGTACCAAAGAAAAGGACTGAGAGGATCAATAAAAGAAGATTTTTATAATGGTATAAACGTATTTGTTGAATTCGCTTTAAGTAATAACGGAAACAATCCAAAAATTCGTTGTCCATGTAGTAGGTGTAGACATTTGAAGTATTTGTTACCAGATATTGTTAAAGTTCATTTGTGCCAAAACGGTTTCATACCCGAGTATTATGTTTAGGATCGGCATGGAAAAGTTGTAGCAAATACTTCTGTAGAGTCTGAAAGTGTCGTTAACGAAGTAGTTACGACGACCCGTAGAGAAAATATGGTCGAAGATGCAGCACGATCAATGTTTCCTATGGTTGAAGTTGACGACGATGTAGGAAATGTTGAAGAACCAAATATTGAAGCAAATTTTTTTTATGATTTACTAGATGCTGCTAAGAAACCTATTTGGGATGGTTGTAAAAGCGACACTCAGCTGTCAGTAATCGCAGAATACATTGCGATGAAGTCAAAATACAACATCACTGAAGCTGGGTTTACGGCTGTTGTACAAGCTGCAAAAAGACATATGCCGCCCGATAATCTAATGTGTGAAAATCACTATGAAGTTAAAAAACTTATGTCGGCTTTTGGTTTACCTTATCAGAAAATAGGTACATGTTTAAAAGGCTGCATGTTGTTTTGGAAAGAAGACGCAAACCTTAGAAATTGTAAAATTTGTAATCAGGAAAGATACGAACCAAGAAAAAAGAAGGGGAAGGAAGTTCCGTACAAGCGTATGAATTACTTACCCATCACTCCAAGGCTTCAAAGATTATATGCATCTTCTGTAACTGCATCTAATATGAGATGGCATAGTGTGAGAACGGAGGAAGAGGGTACGTTGACACATCCGGCCGATGGAGAAGCATGGAAGCATTTCAATAAAACGTATCCAAATTTTGCAGCGGAGAGTCGAAATGTTAGATTAGGATTATGCACGGATGGTTTTTCGCCATTTTCTCAATTTGATTCTAAATATTCATCCTGGCACATTATCGTCACACCGTATAATTTACCTCCATGGATGTGTATGAAAATGCAATATATGTTTATTACTGTTGTCGTTCCTGACCCCGACGATCCGACATAAGGAATCGATGTATATTTTCAACCGTTGATTGAGGAGTTAAAAATACTGTGGAACGAAGGAGTAGAAACATACGATCTGTCTAAGAAGAAAATTTTTCGTATGTTTGCTTCTTTGTTGTGGACTATAAGTGATTTTCCTGCCTATGCAATGCTTTCAGGATGGAGTACTGCTGGTCGTCTAGCATGTCCATATTGCATGGATGAAACACGAGCGTTTTCTTTACCTCATGGTAAGAAAATTTCATGGTTTGACTGTCATTGATATTTTCTCCATGTAAATCATCCCTTCAGAGGAGACAAGAAAAACTTTTTAGCTAATAGAGTAGTAACCAGACAACCACCGACGATATGGTCAAGCGAAGACATATATGAACTTGTTAGGGACTATCCAAAGATATATGAAACTGGAGTGCAAACAGAAATTGAAGGCAAATCGATTGTTCATAACTGGTGCAAACAAACTATTTTTTGGGAGTTGCCGTATTGGAAACATCTTCTGCTTCGTCATAATATAGACGTGATGCACAATGAGAAAAATGTATTTGGTAATGTTTTTAACACAATTTTGAATGTGAAAGGGAAGACGAAGGATGATTTGAAATCAAGACACGATATAGAAGAATTATGCAAACATCCTGAGCTTCATATGAAACCAAATGACAGTAAAAAACCCAAAGCATGTTACGAATTAGATAATAATCAAGTTAAAGTTGTGTTAAAATAGGTGGAAGGGTTAAGATTTCCTGATGGGATATCATCAAATCTTCGTAGATGTGTTGACTTTAAAAACGGTAGATTGAGCGGAATGAAAAGCCATGTTAATTCGTTACATTGGTTTTGAGTCACTTCGTTATGAAAGCATTATGCATTACCAAAATATATTAATTTGTTACTTGAATGTCACTTCAAAAAAATAACGAAAAAGACATGTTATTTAATTTAGTTTGCTTGATATATGCTGTACACATGCATAAATTTGTCACATTTACTGTTAAAGAGATCAAAAGCTATGATATCTCGTAATGTAACGTACTATTATTTTTCTTAATAAATGGTTGAATCACAATTTAAAAACGGCCAAAAGAACATATTTTCAAATGTATACATTATACATGCATAAACTAAATTAAATAACATTATCACACTACTAATCATTCACATGCCTGCACATACACTTACATAAACAGGCATAAACTAAATTAAATAACATTATCACACTGCTAATCATTCACATACCTGCACATACACTTACAGAGATCACACAGCTAAATTAAATATTTACTACAGGCCAGTAGTCAGAGACGGGGTAAGCAGACTAGAGCTAAGATCGATCTAGCAGAGATCGAAGATTTTCAGGCTAGACTGGCGCAGCTGGAGGAGCAGAACCGTCGGCAGGCCATAGAGACCACACAGTTGCTAGACCAGCGTATCGCCGAGTACATGCAGCAGTATGGTGGCCGCTTCCCTTCCTCTGCTGGCTCTGGTTCTGGAGGAGATTGATTGATTGCTTTGGTCGGTATGTTTTTTTTCTGTTTTGTATGATTTGGTAGATGGTGGAGGTAGTAGTTGATTTATGTACTATGTTATGATACACTTAACTGTTTTGTTGTATAATTATGTGGATGTTGGGATGTTGGGTGATGATTATGTGTTTTGACTTAATTTTATGTATTTTTTTATTTGGTGAATTGTGTAAAGTGTGGTTTTTGATATTTGGTTGGAATATTATATATTGGATTCTGAAGAATAGTGTTTGTATGGGAAATGTGGATGGAAGGCTATATTGCAGCAGAAATATTAAAAAATTACAGCAGATTTCCGACGGCTTCCGACGGCTTCCAACAGCTTTCAGGTTATATTTTTCCAACGGCTTCCGACGGTTTCCGACAAGTGTTGGAATCCGTCGAAAGCCATCGGAAATACGAACGACGAGATGTGTCGGAAGCCGTCGGAAACACTGCACCCCGACGCCTTATTTTCCTACGGCATTTTCCGACGGCTTCCGACGGCCTCCGACGGTTTTCTGCCGTTGGAAAATGCCTTTTTCCTTGTAGTGAGAAGGACCGCTGGAAGAGATGAAATCGAAAGCTTGGGGAGCGACAATATTAGCATACTTGAATAGGCAGCTTGGATTTGCTTCTTGGAGAGATGTGGAGCAGATTAGTGAATGTTTGTCTCTGCTAATGTAATGAATTCTTCAAATTACTTTAATTTTTAATCATTCAAATGAATATTTGAATGGCATTATGTTTAAAATTTATCCGTGATTTACATTGTATTAGGCTTATATATATGATCACTTCCCAATGATTCCAAATAGTATCCCCAATCCTTCGTATGATGAGTCTCAACCACATATTTGTAAGTGGAAAACTACACAACTAGGTGGTGGTCAAGCATATGCGCTGATAAGGCTCAAAGAACAACTAGACATGTTGATAGAGCGCGGTATAAGTTTGTTTTATTTCATATACCACTAAGTGCATTTGTAAATGGAACAATATTTTAATTATAATTTGGTTTATAAGTGGTGTGGAACCCGTACTGTTAGAGATGATACCTGAATTTGAGAAGAAGCCATTGGAGAAGCTCGTGGAGGGCTGATGCTGAAACCCTAGGCTGTGAAGTTGAATTTGCCGAACTTGGAGATGGGGTCTCTTTCGGTGTTGATGGCAAAGTGGAAGGTGGAGTTTGGAATGGTGAAATCTGGGAGATGCTGATTTTGTTCGGTAAAAAAGAGAAGTGAAGTGCCGGACGAGAAGTTTCGTTCGTTGTTGCTTGAAGTTGGAGCAGCAAAGTTTCATTCGGTAAGGAGGTCAAGGGTTTGGTGCAGTGATTTGAGGAAGACCGAACGAAATATTTCGTTCGGTGGTTTGGAATGCCGGCCCAGAATCTCGTTCGGGCATTGACTGCCGAACCAAATGCCAAGCCTTGCCGGACCAAACATGTTGGGCTTTGCCGAACCAAGTAATGCCGCTCCAGATGTTTGGTTCGGGAATTGGGCTTTGCCGGTCCAGATGGATGCCGAACCATTTTTGGTGTTTGTCGAACCAAACCCAAGGGCTGCTATATAGCAGCTACCCCTCCTTATTTCTTCACTCTATAAATAGTGAAGCTTCTGGACAACAATGGCAGCCAACCTAAATAGCTAAAACTCTGCAGAATTTTGTCTGTATTGTTAATTCTTCTTTTGTATAGCCTTCAAAAGTGAATCAATCTTGTAACTCTAATCTTTCAGTAATTAACAAAATCTCCTCTTCCCAAGTGGACGTACACTGCCTCGCGGTAGTGGAACCACTATAAATACTGGTGCTATTTATTTTTCCTGCTTTGCATAGATCTGTGACTGTCTGTTCTGGTGTTTATCTCTGTTTGTTTCATCTCACTACAATCACGATCCAGTTGTTTTCCGCTGCGTTGGATTTTTTATTCCCTTAGACCGATCATCTGAAGGGGTTTTCCCCAACAGTCTGGTACCGGAGCTACAAGGTTGATTGAGGAGTGTTAGACGCTATGGCAGGAGATGAAGGGAATCCAGTTATTACAAGACCATATACTAGAGGGATGTATATCGCGTCAGGATCATAGTTGGCAATTGAGAAATGGAATAAGGATAAAGACTTCGAGAAGTGGCAATGGAGGATGAAGGCTATTCTAATGAGGAATGAAGTCAATCCAGTAGTGTTTTCCCCTTAGGAGTTGACGGTTGACATCCCAGTCGTGGAAAGGAAGGAGATGGAGAAATGAGCATTTACTACTTTACAACTAGCTATGAGAGAGAATGTCATCTCAGAGATTAGCAGTGAGACCACTGCTAGGGGCATTTGGACCAAGCTAGAAAATCTCTAATTGAAGAAATCTCTGACTTACTGTCTGATATTACCGAAGACATTTTTCACCATGCGGACGAGAGAGGGTACTTCAGTGAAGGAACGTCTCAATTTCATTGATGATCTCATGATGAAGATGAAGACTGTTGACTTGAAGATGGATGAGGAGCAAATGGCAATGATTCTTTTGTGTTCTCTTTCAGAGCGATACACAGGTTTCGCTAACAACCTTATCTTTGCTAGAGACACATTGAAAGTGGAAGATATGAGGTCAGGCCTACTATCCGAGGGCTTGAGAGATCAGATGAAGGGGATAAATGAAGGAAGTAGAGATAGAAGTAGTAATCACGGCCTATTTGTTGAAAGAGGTAGAGATGATAAGAAGAATTGGCACTCTAGAGGGCGTTCCAAGTCCAGGAAGCCTGGTAATGGCAGAAGAGGAAAGTCCAAGGACGGGAAGTGCTTTATCTGCAAGAAAACCGATCATTGGAAAAAGGATTGTCCAGATTTGAAGAAGAAGGAAGAAGACGGATCTTTATCATTTGCGATGGAGAAGTCTGTATCCGACGATGTGTTGTCTGCAGCAGTGTCGGATGTCTTAGACCATTGAGTGCTGGACTCGGGGGCGTCTTTCCATATGATGCCTAATAAAGATTACTTCAGTTCTTTCTTTGGATGAGAGGGAAGCTCTATTCTTATGGGTAATGATGCTAGCTGTAGAGCAATGGGTGAAGGTACAGTGAGGATCAGGATGTTTGACGAAGTGATACGCACTTTGACAGGTGTCCGGTATGTTTTAGGTCTTCGGAAGTCCTTAATATCTTTAGGACAATTGGCATCTTTGGGATGCAAGGTAACTATCGAGAAGGTTAGTCTAAAGGTTTTGAGAGGGGCACTAGTTCTTATGAAAGGAGATGTGTTTCGAAATCTGTATTTGCTAAAAGGAACCACAGTTCTTGGAGAGTCGTGTGTTGGAGTAGATAGTTCTCGTGCATTGGATGCCACAAAGCTTTGGCATCTAAGGTAGGGTCGTATTTCAGAGAAGGGCTTAAAGTTGCTTCGGAGACGGAAGATGATCAAAGGAGGAAGCTTCGACAAGGTGAACTTTTGTCAGGAGTGTGTGTTAGGCAAGCAAAGTAAAGTATCTTTTGGAGTTGGACTCCATAGATCGAGGCGAGTACTTGAGTACGTGCATACAGATGTTTGGGGACCGGTTGCTACTCCTTCTCTTGGAAGAGCAAAGTATTTTATCTCTTTCATTGATGACTTTTCTTGAAAAGTATGGGTTTATGTGATGAAGGCCAAATCAGAAAGTTTTGAGAAGTTCAAAAACTAGAAAGTGCTTGTTGAGAACCAATCTGGTTCTAGGTTGAAGGTGCTGAGATCTGATAATGGCGGTGAATTTGTCTCTAGGGAGTTCCTCGACTTTTGTAGACAACATGGCATTCAGAGATATTTCACTACACATGGAGATCGACAATCCAATGGGGTTGCAGAAAGGATGAACATGACTCTACTGGAGAAGGCTCGTTGCTTGAGATTGACGGCATGCTTATCTAGAGGCTTTTGGGCTGAGGCATTATCAACTGCGGCGCAGATCATAAATCGAATTCCATGCTCAGCCATAGATTTGAAGATTCCAGAGGAGAAGTGAAGAGGTAAAGCAGCGTATCTTGGTTACTTCTGAATTTTTGGTTGTCCTATGTATGTTCACCATACAAGTGATGACAAGTTGGAGGCTAGAGCATACAAGGGCATACTAATGGGATACACCGATGGTATCAAAGGGTATCGAATTTGGAACCCTGATGATCAGAAGATTGTTCATTCCAGACATGTTACTTGTAATGAGTCTGCTATGTTCAATCCGAAGGAGAAGCTATGTAACGACCCGTAAATTTCAACTGTTTTAATAACGTAATTAGTTGAAATTTTGTAAAATTTTAAACGATAAAATTTTGTGATATAAAATTTAATATTTGGAATACGTCTAGTTAAACATAGCAACTGGTAAATTTTCGTCCGAAAATATGAAAGTTTATTTCGCGCGTAAATTCACTTCAATTTAATCAGTTAAAAAGCAATGAAAATAAAATGTTTCCGAAACCTAAATATTTTTACATAGAAAAATTCTAAACCATCTTCTAAGCAAGATGTCAGTTGGTCGCTTTTCCAAATTCGGATATCTTTGGCTCCGTCGATCTTATTTTTCAACGTTTTTCTCGCGTTTTCCGCCAGTAGAAAATTTCGAATTTTGATAATCAAATCAAACCACTGATATCTGTATGCCATTTTGATTGTATCGTCGTGCTGATCTCTACGGTATATTCATTTCCGCGTTTTGAAGCCCGGTACGCTGCGAAATTTGTAAAACAATTTTCCGTATCGGTATTTGTTTAAACCTTTTCGTTTTCTTTGTGATTATTCGACTATTGCATTTATATCTTCTGAATGTAACTTCTACCCATTGGTTCAGTTTGAAATGTAAAGCAAAAGAGAATTTATTCAATTTAGCCTATTCATCTTCAACGGCTGCTTTTATTTCTCTGGTCCCAATATTTTCAATCGGTTCCTAAACCTTCTTTTCTCTCATTCCTTTTATTTGTCTGAGAGCAAGTCATCATCTACCAATTTGCAATCCACCACCGAAGAGAAAAATCATTCAACAATTCCAACACCCATCACCCAAGCTTACAAACTGGCCTCCTCCCTCATTGCTTCGCCCCCACATCATCCCGGACCCACGTCACCCCCTCACCGAACACCCCAAACCGCCTGCGACTGACTGTCTCCGGCTCCGCCTTCCACCTCTGCTCACGAACAGCCGCGCCCCACTGCAACCCAACCACTCCAACCGTAACTCCACTTGCCACGCCACCAGCCACCTCGTCCCCAGCCGGTGCCTCATCCCTCTCAAACACCCCAGGCTGCAAGCCTCTACACTTCCTACCCGCCACCATCGTCAGCCGACCTACCTCCTCCGTACACCGAGACCAAGCTACAGCTACACCCGCTCCACCATACTCCGCCTCCTCCCCTGAACGGAACCCAAGCACCGCCGGCTCACAAGCAACTCGAGACCGCCCAGCAACCTTCCACCTCTTCAGCTCTGACCTGACACAGCAAATCAGCCCCGCATTCGCCTCGAACTCGTCCACCACCCACCTCCGGTCTGATCTCCTCCCCTAGGCGCTACCTCTTCCTCTCTGTCATACCGCCTCCACCCTCACCTTGAAGTTTGACCTCCATCCCATCCTTCCCTAGCCCGAGCCACCTCTGGCCGTGTCTCCTCCGGCCTTCAATAGCTTGCGGCTGTTCATGGTGATGTATGCGCATATATATACCTATATACTCTGATAGGTAATTGTTGGTTAATATTGATTTTTGTATATATAGTTTATATAGATATGTTATTTGGAATTTTATATGAGTTTTATATATAGTTATAGTGTAAGCTGTCAGTTTTATGTATAAGTTAATGTTACATATATATACAAATTGCACATTTGACTGTGGGGTTTTGATTGAGTTATAATATATATAATATAATGTTGTATCTATGTATATTTTAATCTTGAATATATATATGTTATATGGTAAATTATTTTGGCTTCAAGCATACATACTATGAGTTTGTAAATATTATATGACAGCTTATAAAGTATAAGTTTACCTAAGTTCTGCATTTTGTTGTTGTTAAATTTTAAGTTTATGTGTGAGTTTAAATATTTTATCTAGAGGCTACTCTGATTTTGTTTATATTCCTTATATCATGGTCTGCATACGTTTTCATTTCAACTTATATTGGTTGCATGTATTTGTTTATATAAACATAACACTTTGGAATTGAGTCTGTTTCTTTTAAATACTAAACCGATAATAAGTACGCGTTGGTTTGTGTGAAAATCTATTCTATAGTAACAAAGAAAGATAGGAATCGGTTATGGTTATAGTGGGCTAGATTAAAAAAAAATATTGATTACATATGTTTATCCAGGCATCTCTTTGGGTTTTATTTATGTTATACATTGATTTTTATAAAGTATAAATTTTATATATTGACTGCATATTTATCAATAGATATAGTTACATATATATGTTCTTTTATACCATCTACCTTCGTCAATCCGGTTTTTGATTTGCTTTCGTCTATTCGTATTATCAGCTTATCCGTTGAACTCGGGCCAATCCAGCTTTGCTTTGAAATTCGTGACTGGATTCGTAACTCAATTCACCGTCAAACTTTCTATAGCCTCGAAAGGTGAGCACTCACTCACGATTAACGTTCTTTTATTTATTAAATTTGATTTCAATTGAAACGACAATTGAAATATTGCTGCTGTTGATATTTACACTGTTATGACCTGTATCAGTTCACCTGTGACATCTGACACCATTATCTGTTATATATGCAATGATAATCCAGTTTGGTTGTTAAATGATTTATTGTTTGATGTTTATATTGGACGTTAAATTGTTAATGATGTAAGTGATAAATAATTTGAAATTGAAATTGGCGTAGGACAGTTAGATTTGATATATGTGTTAAATTTGATTAAATGACATTTGTATAATATGACCCCTTTAACTGTTAAATTTATTGATACGTAGGATTTGTTTAATTACATTTTGAACCACTGAATGTATGTTGTTAAATTGATGATGGATGAAATTGTAATGGATGACAAGTGAAAACCGTAATGTAATAATCTTTAATCTACATGAAATGATAGTGTAGATTCTAGAAATAATTATATTAATTCGTACAAATAACAATGCGAATTAATACGGTTATTTCGGGATTATTTGAATTGATTATTGGATTGTTATTGATTGTTGTTATTGCTTGTTTATTTACTTTGACACCATCCCTGTTATCACACTGCAAGTTCCCTTTGCTATGTCTTGATTTTGAATTGAATTGGAATCGGGTTGAAATGATAAATACCCAAATTGAACTATGACCTAGGATAGAAAATTAAATAAAACCGATTGGTCAACAATTTGATTTAAAAATAAAATAAGGATTTTATTTGAATAAATATTATGGTTTTGAAATGAAGTTGAAATCTGAATTTTAATGAAAGGAAATTGTAATATTTAATAATCTGAAATGAAATGTTAATAAAGAAATTGATGAAAGAAGGTTGTTTAATTTGAGAAATGATTGAATTAAGTTTGAAATGATTTAATAATTAAGTTTGAAATTATAATTAAGTTTGAAACAATTAAACTTTGAAATGATTTAATAATTAAGTTGAAATTATAATTAAGTTGAAATTATTAAACTTTGGAATTATTTAATAATTAAGTTTTGAATTATTTAATAATTAAATAAGATTGAATTATTTAATGATTAAATTGATTTGGATTCTTTAATAAGAGAAATTAAATTTTTGAATAAGTGAATTTTACTTCGTAAATAATTGAAATTGAGTTTTCTTTATTAATTAAGTTTTGGAAAATTATTTAAGTAAGTAAATAAATAATTGAAATTGAATTTTCTTTAACAAGAAATGAAATGTGATATTTTGGAATTAATGTAAGACTTGAAATGTAAAGAATTTGATTTGATGAATTTAATTTAATTAAATTTGTAAGTTTTGATAAAATGAAGTTGAATTTAAATAATGGATTTAATGAATTGGAAATTTAATGGAAATTGTTTTGAATGGCATAGTAACTTAACGAATATTGAATGAAATCGATAAATGATTATAAATTGATTTGAATGTTAAATAAGATTTAATTTAAATGTTTTCGAAATGAAACTTGTATTCGAACTTGAATCAATATTTGGATTGTTTTAAATAGAAATTGAAATTGAATTATAAGATGGTGAAATGATAATTTGGAAGTTTTGAAACGTAATTTTGGAAATTGATTTCGAAAGACAAATGAAATGTTGATTTACGAATTGAAATTGAAATTGATTTGGTTTTGAAATAAATAAACGACCAATCGGTGTAATAATTACGAAAGTTATTAAAGAGACCGGGATCGGCAATGGATATACTCTCTATCTGAACCGAAACCACTTTAATAACTATACGCGGAGTGATGATCCAGAATGAAGTGGTTGGAATGGTGATCGTGTTGACTGAAGAAAGAGAACGATAATGGATAGCCTTGACACTTGTGTCAAATTGGAAATGACTAAAACAGGAGCTGTGCCGGGCCAATGGAGGATTGATACCTCAAGTGGACACACTTCTTCGAACTATTTATACTTGTTGTCGATTGGTGCACCCTTGATTTTGGGAGTGTTGTTTCACGGTGTTGCGGGCGCTGCGGCGTTGCGTTCTCACCAGTCCGGATCAGGCGAACGGTAGTATCACTACCTTGGGTATTGCCTCATGTGCCTTGTCATACTTGTATTCCATTTATGCGCGACCACTACGATTTTGATTTGTACCTTTAGTATATGGATTGCCCTCTGGCGACTTCCGGTTTTGGGGAAACTACGGTCTTGTATATGCTTTTGGGAATAAAAATGTGTTAAGGGTGGAATGGGCCATGACTTAACGCTATTTTGATATCTTATTATTACTGATAGACATTATCTACTTATCGTACACTACTACATAGTATATAGTTTAACGGATCCTTAAAGGATGGTTATTCCAAACATCCTTTGAGTTACTTGTATTTCAAATTCTATTTCACTTGAGTTGGATTTATTAATATAAGAATGTTAATCCTGACTCGAGTGTCTTGTGTTTTGCTTTACGCTCGGGTCAGACTGAGTGGTTCAGCTTTCGAGACTCACCTTTGAAGTTGGAGCTTTGCTTGAAGATCCAGCCATCTATTCTGCTTTCAACATTCGATGATTCCAGTGATGTATTCTGATTTGTATCTGATGTATCGTATTACTCTTCCATTGTATCTGTTTTAACTCTGATGTAACTCATATATTTATATAGTATCTTCATGAACTACTATCTCTTTTATTTCCGCTGCACTTATTACTCTGTGTCTGTGATCTGTGATTATTTATTTACTGTATATGTTTAGTTTTGCCAAATTTAAATTAACAACGCGGTATTTTGAGCAATTCAACTCCGGCATGAGTGTCTACCTATACACTTATAATGGATGCGAATGGTCCAAAATTCCGGGTCGTTACAGTTGGTATCAGAGCTTTGGTAGCTCTAGGCAAAACTCAACATATAGGGTAAATGTATTTATAGAATCACTCTCATTCGAGTTTCAAATCTCTTCCCTTGACTCAAATTCTTTTGAATTTTGGAACGTTCCCCTCGGTTCCGAAATTCATTCGTGTCCTTCACTATTCGTCTTCTTTCAAATTCTGGAGCACCCCATAACTCCATTTTGAATGATATCTATAATAGATCGGCGGTCCCGCCAATCTTCGAATGATTCATAAAGGAGTAAACTCCTTTATAATAGGCATCGATTTACCGGAGATTTCTGTATCCTCGGTTTACGATGCTATCTATCTCCTACTATACCTGAATTCTATTTCTCGAGATTGGATGTTGATTTACCTCAGAATTCAGCATCGATCTTATTCTTGAAGTTACGGACGACCCGGTTAAGGTTGCCCATGAATTAAATAAACTCATCCATCTCCCGATTGTGGTAATTGAATTATCTTATCTTCTGTTTCAAACTTATTTTCGAATCAAAATTCTCTTTGATTTAAGTCAACAAAAATTTGAATCCCTATCCTTATTTTCAAAATTCATTCCTGTATCGTCGAGCAAAGAAATGTCTTTGTAATCTAACATATAAATGTTTTAATATATGCTGTGTTGTTTGAGTTGTTGATGTTGATTTGGGTTTCCGATCGATTCGTCTGATCAACGCTATCGATAGGATTTCCAAAACACTTGAACAGAGCAAACTGACACAATATTATTTTCAAAATTTGGAAAATGAAATAAATTTGTTTGATTATATTGTGAAAATATAAGTAAAAAATTTTCTGGAATTTAATAGGTTAATTAAATTGTGTGTTTGAAATGATAATATTTGATTATCATTTATTGTTCTAAATAAATTTATAAATACGGTTTATAAATTGATTTGGAATTTGAAATGAATTTAATTCAAAATTTGAGAATTTAGTTTCCGGTGATTTCGAACTTTGGTTTTAAAATTTTTAAAAATGTATATTATTGAAAGTATTTTCGAATAGAAATCGTTTTCAAAGAATTTTTAAAATGTTGAAATCAGTGCTCTTCTCTTTGTTGCTGGAAAATAATTTCGGTGATGGCGGTCGCATCATCGACGTTCATTTTCGAGTTTCGAAGTGGAGAAACCATTCTGTAGCTTTGCTACGGTTTTGTTTTGAAAAATATTTTGATTTGAATTTCTTCAGTACAAATTTGATTTATATATATATGGGTATCTTATTTAAATTTAATTTGATTTGATATAAATATATCATATATATCTCTAAATTGTTTAAAGTTAATCGGAAATCTAATTCTTAAATTTTGTTAAAGGATGATTTTAATTATAAATAAAACCAAATTTGGAATAAATGTTTAAACTTGAATATTTGAAATGGGGAAATTTTTATTTGTGTATATTGTTCAACTGCATTCTAATACAACTTACCTAAATCATTCAGAAGTTGAATATGTAATTGGATAATATATAAGATAAATTGAATTTACAAATAAAATTTGATTGGTTATAATAAATGTTATACACTAAATTTTGATGTTAATAGAGTTAGATTTGATAATTAGTAAACTTAGTCAATAATGAAATAAATTTGTTTGAAAGAATGAATAAATTGGAATTTGATCAACCTATGAAAATACCTTGAATTTAAAAGCAATTAGTGAATATAAATTAATTTAAATCGAAACTTTTATGGTTTAAATTAATTTATATGGGATAAATATATGTGATTAAATATATTAAGTAGAATAAATTCAACAGTAATTTGGAATAAAGAATAATTTAAAATTGTTGAAGAAAATATGATTATAATAAAAGACTATTCAAATTTATGGTTTTAGAAATTGTAAATTTGAAGATAATTGGATAATAAGATAATGAATTTAGAAATAGTTGAGATTTATTTTAGTGAAATCAAATGGATTAAATCAATTATTGAATATCAATTAATTTAAATTTGAAATTATATGGTTTAAATTAATTGTTATTTTGTATTTCAAATCTGTTTTTCTTTCTGGTTGTTTCTATTCTCCTACCTCGTTCCTTTTCGGGGATGAAAAGTTTTGAGTGGGGGAGAGTGTAACGACCCGTAAATTTCAACTGTTTTAATAACGTAATTAGTTGAAATTTTGTAAAATTTTAAACGATAAAATTTTGTGATATAAAATTTAATATTTGGAATACGTCTAGTTAAACATAGCAACTGGTAAATTTTCGACCGAAAATATGAAAGTTTATTTCGCGCGTAAATTCACTTCAATTTAATCAGTTAAAAAGCAATGAAAATAAAATGTTTCCGAAACCTAAATATTTTTACATAGAAAAATTCTAAACCATCTTCTGAGCAAGATGTCAGTTGGTCGCTTTTCCAAATTCGGACATCTTTGGCTCCGTCGATCTTATTTTTCAGCGTTTTTCTCGCGTTTTCCGCCAGTAGAAAATTTCGAATTTTGATAATCAAATCAAACCACTGATATCTGTATGCCATTTTGATTGTATCGTCGTGCTGATCTCTACGGTATATTCATTTCCGCGTTTTGAAGCCCGGTACGCTGCGAAATTTGTAAAACAATTTTCCGTATCGGTATTTGTTTAAACCTTTTCGTTTTCTTTGTGACTATTCGACTATTGCATTTATATCTTCTGAATGTAACTTCTACCCATTGGTTCAGTTTGAAATGTAAAGCAAAAGAGAATTTATTCAATTTAGCCTATTCATCTTCAACGGCTGCTTTTATTTCTCTGGTCCCAATATTTTCAATCGGTTCCTAAACCTTCTTTTCTCTCATTCCTTTTATTTGTCTAAGAGCAAGTCATCATCTACCCATTTGCAATCCACCACCGAAGAGAAAAATCATTCAACAATTCCAACACCCATCACCCAAGCTTACAAACTGGCCTCCTCCCTCATTGCTTCGCCCCCACATCATCCCGGACCCACGTCACCCCCTCACCGAACACCCCAAACCGCCTGCGACTGACTGTCTCCGGCTCCGCCTTCCACCTCTGCTCACGAACAGCCGCGCCCCACTGCAACCCAACCACTCCAACCGTAACTCCACTTGCCACGCCACCAGCCACCTCGTCCCCAGCCGGTGCCTCATCCCTCTCAAACACCCCAGGCTGCAAGCCTCTACACTTCCTACCCGCCACCATCGTCAGCCGACCTACCTCCTCCGTACACCGAGACCAAGCTACAGCTACACCCGCTCCACCATACTCCGCCTCCTCCCCTGAACGGAACCCAAGCACCGCCGGCTCACAAGCAACTCGAGACCGCCCAGCAACCTTCCACCTCTTCAGCTCTGACCTGACACAGCAGATCAGCCCCACATTCGCCTCGAACTCGTCCACCACCCACCTCCGGTCTGATCTCCTCCCCTAGGCGCTACCTCTTCCTCTCTGTCATACCACCTCCACCCTCACCTTGAAGTTTGACCTCCATCCCATCCTTCCCGAGCCCGAGCCACCTCTGGCCGTGTCTCCTCCGGCCTTCAATAGCTTGCGGCTGTTCATGGTGATGTATGCGCGTATATATATACCTATATACTCTGATAGGTAATTGTTGGTTAATATTGATTTTTGTATATATATAGTTTATATAGATATGTTATTTGGAATTTTATATGAGTTTTATATATAGTTATAGTGTAAGCTGTCAGTTTTATGTATAAGTTAATGTTACATATATATACAAATTGCACATTTGACTGTGGGGTTTTGATTGAGTTATAATATATATAATATAATGTTGTATCTATGTATATTTTAATCTTGAATATATATATGTTATATGGTAAATTATTTTGGCTTCAAGCATACATACTATGAGTTTGTAAATATTATATGACAGCTTATAAAGTATAAGTTTACCTAAGTTCTGCATTTTGTTGTTGTTAAATTTTAAGTTTATGTGTGAGTTTAAATATTTTATCTAGAGGCTACTCTGATTTTGTTTATATTCCTTATATCATGGTCTGCATACGTTTTCATTTCAACTTATATTGGTTGCATGTATTTGTTTATATAAACATAACACTTTGGAATTGAGTCTGTTTCTTTTAAATACTAAACCGATAATAAGTACGCGTTGGTTTGTGTGAAAATCTATTCTATAGTAACAAAGAAAGATAGGAATCGGTTATGGTTATAGTGGGCTAGATTAAAAAAAAATATTGATTGCATATGTTTATCCAGGCATCTCTTTGGGTTTTATTTATGTTATACATTGATTTTTATAAAGTATAAATTTTATATATTGACTGCATATTTATCAATAGATATAGTTACATATATATGTTCTTTTATACCATCTACCTTCGTCAATCCGGTTTTTGATTTGCTTTCGTCTATTCGTATTATCAGCTTATCCGTTGAACTCGGGCCAATCCAGCTTTGCTTTGAAATTCGTGACTGGATTCGTAACTCAATTCACCGTCAAACTTTCTATAGCCTCGAAAGGTGAGCACTCACTCACGATTAACGTTCTTTTATTTATTAAATTTGATTTCAATTGAAACGACAATTGAAATATTGTTGCTGTTGATATTTACACTGTTATGACCTGTATCAGTTCACCTGTGACATCTGACACCATTATCTGTTATATATGCAATGATAATCCAGTTTGGTTGTTAAATGATTTATTGTTTGATGTTTATATTGGACGTTAAATTGTTAATGATGTAAGTGATAAATAATTTGAAATTGAAATTGGCGTAGGACAGTTAGATTTGATATATGTGTTAAATTTGATTAAATGACATTTGTATAATATGACCCCTTTAACTGTTAAATTTATTGACACGTAGGATTTGTTTAATTACATTTTGAACCACTGAATGTATGTTGTTAAATTGATGATGGATGAAATTGTAATGGATGACAAGTGAAAACCGTAATGTAATAATCTTTAATCTACATGAAATGATAGTGTAGATTCTAGAAATAATTATATTAATTCGTACAAATAACAATGCGAATTAATACGGTTATTTCGGGATTATTTGAATTGATTATTGGATTGTTATTGATTGTTGTTATTGCTTGTTTATTTACTTTGACACCATCCCTGTTATCACACTGCAAGTTCCCTTTGCTATGTCTTGATTTTGAATTGAATTGGAATCGGGTTGAAATGATAAATACCCAAATTGAACTATGACCTAGGATAGAAAATTAAATAAAACCGATTGGTCAACAATTTGATTTAAAAATAAAATAAGGATTTTATTTGAATAAATATTATGGTTTTGAAATGAAGTTGAAATCTGAATTTTAATGAAAGGAAATTGTAATATTTAATAATCTGAAATGAAATGTTAATAAAGAAATTGATGAAAGAAGGTTGTTTAATTTGAGAAATGATTGAATTAAGTTTGAAATGATTTAATAATTAAGTTTGAAATTATAATTAAGTTTGAAACAATTAAACTTTGAAATGATTTAATAATTAAGTTGAAATTATAATTAAGTTGAAATTATTAAACTTTGGAATTATTTAATAATTAAGTTTTGAATTATTTAATAATTAAATAAGATTGAATTATTTAATGATTAAATTGATTTGGATTCTTTAATAAGAGAAATTAAATTTTTGAATAAGTGAATTTTACTTCGTAAATAATTGAAATTGAGTTTTCTTTATTAATTAAGTTATGGAAAATTATTTAAGTAAGTAAATAAATAATTGAAATTGAATTTTCTTTAACAAGAAATGAAATGTGATATTTTGGAATTAATGTAAGACTTGAAATGTAAAGAATTTGATTTGATGAATTTAATTTAATTAAATTTGTAAGTTTTGATAAAATGAAGTTGAATTTAAATAATGGATTTAATGAATTGGAAATTTAATGGAAATTGTTTTGAATGGCATAGTAACTTAACGAATATTGAATGAAATCGATAAATGATTTTAAATTGATTTGAATGTTAAATAAGATTTAATTTAAATGTTTTCGAAATGAAACTTGTATTCGAACTTGAATCAATATTTGGATTGTTTTAAATAGAAATTGAAATTGAATTATAAGATGGTGAGATGATAATTTGGAAGTTTTGAAACGTAATTTTGGAAATTGATTTCGAAAGACAAATGAAATGTTGATTTACGAATTGAAATTGAAATTGATTTGGTTTTGAAATAAATAAACGACCAATCGGTGTAATAATTACGAAAGTTATTAAAGAGATCGGAATCGGCAATGGATATACTCTCTATCTGAACCGAAACCACTTTAATAACTATACGCGGAGTGATGATCCAGAATGAAGTGGTTGGAATGGTGATCGTGTTGACTGAAGAAAGAGAACGATAATGGATAGCCTTGACACTTGTGTCAAATTGGAAATGACTAAAACAGGAGCTGTGCCGGGCCAATGGAGGATTGATACCTCAAGTGGACACACTTCTTCGAACTATTTATACTTGTTGTCGATTGGTGCACCCTTGATTTTGGGAGTGTTGTTTCACGGTGTTGCGGGCGCTGCGGCGTTGCGTTCTCACCAGTCCGGATCAGGCGAACGGTAGTATCACTACCTTGGGTATTGCCTCATGTGCCTTGTCATACTTGTATTCCATTTATGCGCGACCACTACGATTTTGATTTGTACCTTTAGTATATGGATTGCCCTCTGGCGACTTCCGGTTTTGGGGAAACTACGGTCTTGTATATGCTTTTGGGAATAAAAATGTGTTAAGGGTGGAATGGGCCATGACTTAACGCTATTTTGATATCTTATTATTACTGATAGACATTATCTACTTATCGTACACTACTACATAGTATATAGTTTAACGGATCCTTAAAGGATGGTTATTCCAAACATCCTTTGAGTTACTTGTATTTCAAATTCTATTTCACTTGAGTTGGATTTATTAATATAAGAATGTTAATCCTGACTCGAGTGTCTTGTGTTTTGCTTTACGCTCGGGTAAGACTGAGTGGTTCAGCTTTCGAGACTCACCTTTGAAGTTGGAGCTTTGCTTGAAGATCCAGCCATCTATTCTGCTTTCAGCATTCGATGATTCCAGTGATGTATTCTGATTTGTATCTGATGTATCGTATTACTCTTCCGTTGTATCTGTTTTAACTCTGATGTAACTCATATATTTATATAGTAGCTTCATGAACTACTATCTCTTTTATTTCCGCTGCACTTATTACTCTGTGTCTGTGATCTGTGATTATTTATTTACTGTATATGTTTAGTTTTGCCAAATTTAAATTAACAACGCGGTATTTTGAGCAATTCAACTCCGGCATGAGTGTCTACCTATACACTTATAATGGATGCGAATGGTCCAAAATTCTGGGTCGTTACAGTTGGTATCAGAGCTTTGGTAGCTCTAGGCAAAACTCAACATATAGGGTAAATGTATTTATAGAATCACTCTCATTCGAGTTTCAAATCTCTTCCCTTGACTCAAATTCTTTTGAATTTTGGAACGTTCCCCTCGGTTCCGAAATTCATTCGTGTCCTTCACTATTCGTCTTCTTTCAAATTCTGGAGCACCCCATAACTCCATTTTGAATGATATCTATAATAGATCGGCGGTCCCGCCAATCTTCGAATGATTCATAAAGGAGTAAACTCCTTTATAATAGGCATCGATTTACCGGAGATTTCTGTATCCTCGGTTTACGATGCTATCTATCTCCTACTATACCTGAATTCTATTTCTCGAGATTGGATGTTGATTTACCTCAGAATTCAGCATCGATCTTATTCTTGAAGTTACGGACGACCCGGTTAAGGTTGCCCATGAATTAAATAAACTCATCCATCTCCCGATTGTGGTAATTGAATTATCTTATCTTCTGTTTCAAACTTATTTTCGAATCAAAATTCTCTTTGATTTAAGTCAACAAAAATTTGAATCCCTATCCTTATTTTCAAAATTCATTCCTGTATCGTCGAGCAAAGAAATGTCTTTGTAATCTAACATATAAATGTTTTAATATATGCTGTGTT
Organism: Allium fistulosum; assembly: GCA_030737815.1. NCBI lineage: Eukaryota > Viridiplantae > Streptophyta > Magnoliopsida > Asparagales > Amaryllidaceae > Allium > Allium fistulosum. The sequence goes on from CM060901.1 coordinate 1,145,447,521, forward strand.
GTTTGAGTTGTTGATGTTGATTTGGGTTTCCGATCGATTCGTCTGATCAACGCTATCGATAGGATTTCCAAAACACTTGAACAGAGCAAACTGACACAATATTATTTTCAAAATTTGGAAAATGAAATAAATTTGTTTGATTATATTGTGAAAATATAAGTAAAAAATTTTCTAGAATTTAATAGGTTAATTAAATTGTTTGTTTGAAATGATAATATTTGATTATCATTTATTATTCTAAATAAATTTATAAATACGGTTTATAAATTGATTTGGAATTTGAAATGAATTTAATTCAAAATTTGAGAATTTAGTTTCCGGTGATTTCGAACTTTGGTTTTAAAATTTTTAAAAATGTATATTATTGAAAGTATTTTCGAATAGAAATCGTTTTCAAAGAATTTTTAAAATGTTGAAATCAGTGCTCTTCTCTTTGTCGCTGGAAAATAATTTCGGTGATGGCGGTCGCATCATCGACGTTCATTTTCGAGTTTCGAAGTGGAGAAACCATTCTGTAGCTTTGCTACGGTTTTGTTTTGAAAAATATTTTGATTTGAATTTCTTCAGTACAAATTTGATTTATATATATATGGGTATCTTATTTAAATTTAATTTGATTTGATATAAATATATCATATATATCTCTAAATTGTTTAAAGTTAATCGGAAATCTAATTCTTAAATTTTGTTAAAGGATGATTTTAATTATAAATAAAACCAAATTTGGAATAAATGTTTAAACTTGAATATTTGAAATGGGGAAATTTTTATTTGTGTATATTGTTCAACTGCATTCTAATACAACTTACCTAAATCATTCAGAAGTTGAATATGTAATTGGATAATATATAAGATAAATTGAATTTACAAATAAAATTTGATTGGTTATAATAAATGTTATACACTAAATTTTGATGTTAATAGAGTTAGATTTGATAATTAGTAAACTTAGTCAATAATGAAATAAATTTGTTTGAAAGAATGAATAAATTGGAATTTGATCAACCTATGAAAATACCTTGAATTTAAAAGCAATTAGTGAATATAAATTAATTTAAATCGAAACTTTTATGGTTTAAATTAATTTATATGGGATAAATATATGTGATTAAATATATTAAGTAGAATAAATTCAACAGTAATTTGGAATAAAGAAGAATTTAAAATTGTTGAAGAAAATATGATTATAATAAAAGACTATTCAAATTTATGGTTTTAGAAATTGTAAATTTGAAGATAATTGGATAATAAGATAATGAATTTAGAAATAGTTGAGATTTATTTTAGTGAAATCAAATGGATTAAATCAATTATTGAATATCAATTAATTTAAATTTGAAATTATATGGTTTAAATTAATTGTTATTTTGTATTTCAAATCTGTTTTTCTTTCTGGTTGTTTCTATTCTCCTACCTCGTTCCTTTTCGGGGACGAAAAGTTTTGAGTGGGGGAGAGTGTAACGACCCGTAAATTTCAACTGTTTTAATAACGTAATTAGTTGAAATTTTGTAAAATTTTAAACGATAAAATTTTGTGATATAAAATTTAATATTTGGAATACGTCTAGTTAAACATAGCAACTGGTAAATTTTCGTCCGAAAATATGAAAGTTTATTTCGCGCGTAAATTCACTTCAATTTAATCAGTTAAAAAGCAATGAAAATAAAATGTTTCCGAAACCTAAATATTTTTATAGAGAAAAATTCTAAACCATCTTCTGAGCAAGATGTCAGTTGGTCGCTTTTCCAAATTCGGACATCTTTGGCTCCGTCGATCTTATTTTTCAGCGTTTTTCTCGCGTTTTCCGCCAGTAGAAAATTTCGAATTTTGATAATCAAATCAAACCACTGATATCTGTATGCCATTTTGATTGTATCGTCGTGCTGATCTCTACGGTATATTCATTTCCGCGTTTTGAAGTCCGGTACGCTGCGAAATTTGTAAAACAATTTTCCGTATCGGTATTTGTTTAAACCTTTTCGTTTTCTTTGTGATTATTCGACTATTGCATTTATATCTTCTGAATGTAACTTCTACCCATTGGTTCAGTTTGAAATGTAAAGCAAAAGAGAATTTATTCAATTTAGCCTATTCATCTTCAACGGCTGCTGTAACGACTCGTAAATTTCAACTGTTTTAATAACGTAATTAGTTGAAATTTTGTAAAATTTTAAACGATAAAATTTTGAAATAAAAATTTAATATTTGGAATACATCTAGTTAAACATAGCAACTGGTAAATTTTCGTCCGAAAATGTGAAAGTTTATTTCGCGCATAAATTTACTTCAATTTAATCAGTTAAAAAGCAGTGAAAATAAAATGTTTCCGAAACCTAAATATTTTTACATAGAAAAATTCTAAACCATCTTCTGAGCAAGATCTCAGTTTGTCATTTTTCCAAATTTGAACATCTATTGCTCCGTCGTTCTTATTTTCTACAAAATAGCAGCATTTTGGTACCGATATCAATTTTTATCGGATGATCGTACCACTGATATCTATATACCGTTTTGATCATCTCGTCGTGCCGATCTCCATGATATATTCATATGTGTATTTTGAAGTCCGGTACTCAGCGGAATCCGTGAAACGGTTAACCGTAACGGTCCGTCTTTTTAGCTTCTTTGTAACCATTCGTTTTCCACCTTCAAACCGAATTGTCATCAGCTGTAATTATTTTGAATTCGAGCAGACTTTCTCTAGTTTCAAAAGAATGAAATTAATGTACATTTGTTGAATCAATAAAAGAAAGAGGCTCTACGGTTGTTGGTATTATTTTTCTCGCACCCATTCAAAGCCTCTGGCCTTCACCTCTTCTCCCCTTTCACTGCCCCTCTTCACGTGCAGGCGCAACCATCTCCGCCTCGCCCTCTCTCTCCTCCGCCTCGCCCTCTCTCTCCTCTGCCTCATTCTCTCTCCCATACAACCCCACTCCCCTCGCTGCCACCCGAGTGCACGGGCACACCACCGAAGCAGCTCACCCAAAAAAAAAAAAAAAAAAACTAATGTTCCCTTCCGCCCTCACACGATCTTCCACCTCACCACTCACGCCCTCACTAGCGCACCTCCGCGTGATCAGCTACCCCACGTTCATCTTCTAGCCACCAAGCTATGCCACCCCTTGCCTCGGCCTCCATCACTGCAGCACAATATCACTGGCGAACCCGACAGCTCGCCTACCACCCGACAGCTGCCACTTCCACTGACAGTGCCACCACCAGACCCAAACCCGAGGCCATCCGGATCCACCTGAGCTCTCCATTCCCTTCTTCCATCCAACCATATACAGTGAGCAACTTCCTCTTTATTAACATATTAGCATTATATTTGTGGTTATATATTATTCTTTCTTTTAAGTTGTTTTGTACATTATTTTATAACTTTCGATCTGATAGTTTATATATAAGTTTGTAGTTTTAATATGTTGGCTTTATAATCTGTTAGTAGTAATATGTTAGTTATATATGGTTGTAATATATACATATATATTTGTCAGTTGTATATGAAGTTATATCTGCTGTTGTTTTAAAAACAATACTCATATATTACCTGATTATAATAGTATTATATGCTATACTATTTTGTATTCTAGTTTATGAAAGGTATTAATATGTTGTAGTACGCTAGATTATAAAGGAGGGAATATAGATGCGAATACATATAAGGTATATATTATACTGGTTTACAGTATTACAGTATGAAAGTATTTTATATATGCAAGTTTTAAAGTTTTAAGTTAGTTGTTATAATATATTAGTTATTAAACATTGGGTTTATGCGTATGTATATTGGTATCTGTATGTTGTTTATATATAGATTTATATAAAATACATATATGTCCATTAACATATATATTTATATACAGTCGGCATGATATATAGCCTTAAATATATATGAGTACACACATCTCTTGATCTGTTGTTATATACATACATAAAGGTACTTTGTATAAAATATATTATATGTTACATATAAAAGTTTATAAACTTGAGATACTTTTATAAAATATATTATATAAGTTTTGTGATATGTTGTTAATATATATAAATTCATATATTTGATTCGTTTGAAGTGGGTTTATTTTTGATTCTGTAATCTTTGAAGTATATATAAAGGTTTACATAAGATTTTAAGTATGGTCAAATTTGGTTGTATATATTATATAATTGAAGTCATATCAATTTTATAATGAATACTGTTTTTAGTACGTGAGTTTATATATATGGGTATATAGTAGTATATATGGTTTTGGTTTCAAATATAATGGATATCTTTATGTGTTGGGTTTAATATTGATATGAAAATAAGTATAGATATTCTATTTTAAATATATGTTTTAAATTGATTTTTGAAAATTTATATATATGTAATATATCTTGGCTCATCGATCCCTTACCCATTTTGACCTACTTTTCCCATATCCAATTTGTCGCAGAAACTCCTAGCTTATGTGTCCCGTGTCGTGCCCGTGTCCGTGTGCGTATCCGTATCAGTTGCTTCTCTTTTCGTGCTCTCTAGCCTCGGAAGGTGAGCACTCACTCACGATTAACGTTCTTTTATTTATTAAATTTGATTTCAATTGAAACGACAATTGAAATATGCTGCTGTTAGATATTTACACTGTTATTACCTGTATCAGTTATCCTGTGACATCTGACACCATTATCTGTTATATATATGAAATGATAATCCAGTTTGGTTGTTAATTGATTGATTGTTGATGTTTATATTGGACGTTAAGTTGTTAATGTTAAAATGATAAATAGTGTGAAATTGAACTTGATATAGGATAATTAATTGTTAAATTTGATTAACTGACATTTGTATAATATGACCCCTTTAACTGTTGAATTTATTGACACGTAGGATTTGTTTAATTACATTTTGAACCACTGAATGTATGTTGTAAAATTGATGATGTATGAAATTGTAATAGATGACAAGTGAAGAACCGTAATGTAATAATCTTTAGTCTACATGAAATGATAGTGTAGATTCTAGAAATAATTATATTAATTCGTACAAATAACAATGCGAATTAATACGGTTATTCCGGGATTATTTGAATTGATTATTGGATTGATATTGATTATTGTTATTGCTTGTTTATTTACTTTGACACCATCCCAGTTATCACACTGCAAGTTCCCTTTGTTATACTTTGATTTTTGAATTGAATTAGAATCGGGTTGAAATGATAAATACCCAAATTGAACTTTGACCTAGGACAGAAAATTAAATAAAACCCGATTGGTCAATAATTTGATTAAAAAAAATAAAACGAAGATTTTATTTGAATAAAAATACGGTTTTGAAATGAAGTTGAAATTTTAATTTTTATGAAAGGAAAATGTTAATATTAAATAATCTGAAACAAAATATTAGCAATGTAATTGATGAAAGAATGTTGTTTTAATTTGAGAAATGATTGAATTAAGTTTGAAATTATTAAACTTTGAAATGATTTAATAATTAAGTTTGAAATTATAATTAAGTTTGAAATTATAATTAAGTTTCAAATTATTAAACTTTGAAATGATTTAATAATTAAGTTTGAAATTATAATTAAGTTTGAAATTATAATTAAGTTTGAAATTATTAAACTTTGAAATTATTTAATAATTAAGTTTTGAATTATTTAATAATTAAATAAGATTGAATTATTTAATGATTAAATTGAATTGAAATTCTTTAATAAGAAAAATTGCACTTTTGAATAAGTGAATGTTACTTCGTAAATAATTGAAATTGAGTTTCTTTATTAATTAAGTTTTGGAAAATTATTTAAGTAAGTAAATAAGTGAAATTGAATTTCTTTAACAAGAAATAAAATGTGTTTTATTGAAATTAATGTAAGACTTGAAAATTAAAGGATTTGATTTGATGAAATTAATTTAATTCAAATTTGTAAGTTTTGATATAATGGAGTTGAACTTAAGAAATGGATTTAATGAATGAGAAGTTTAATAGAAATTGTTTTGAATGATAAATTAATTTAACGATATTGAATGAAATCGATAAATGAATGTAAATTGATTTGAATGTTAAAACTAAATTGATTTAAATGATTTCGGAATGAAACTTTTGTGCGAACTTGAATCAATATTTGAATAGTTTTCAATATAAAGATTGAAATTGAATTATAAGATTTTGAAATGATAATTTGGAAGTTTTGAAACGTAAATTATGGAAATTGATTTGGAAAGACAAATGAAATATTGAGTTAAGAATTGAAATTAAAATTGAATTTGATTTGGTTTTGAAATATATAAACGACCAATCGGTGAAATAATTACGGAAGTTATTAAAGAGACCGGAATTCGGTTATGGATATACTCTCTATCTAAACCGAAAACCACTTTAATAACTATACGTGGAGTGATGATCCAGAATGAAGTGGTTGGAATGATGTACGTGTTGACTGAAGAAAGAGAACGATAATGGATAGCCTTGACACTTGTGTCAAATTGGAAATGACTAAAACAGGAGCTGTGCCGGGCCAATGGAGGATTAGCTACCTCAAGTGGACACACTTCTTCGAACTACTTATACTTGTTGTCGATTGGTGCACCCTTGATTTTTGGGAGTGTTGTTTCACGGTGTTGCGGGCGCTGCGGCGTTGCGTTCTCACCAGTCCGGATCAGGCGAACGGTAGTATCACTACCTTGGGTATAGCCTCATGTGCCTTGTCATACTTGTATTCCATTTATGCGCGACCACTACGAATTTGTTTTGTACCTTGAGTATATGGATTGCCCTCTGGTGACTTCCGGTTTTGGGGAAACTACGGTCTTGTATATGCTTGTGGGAATAAAAATGTGTTAAGGGTGGAATGGGCCATGACTTAACGCTACTTTGATATCTTTATATTACTGAAAGACATTATCTACTTAGCGTACATTACTACCTAGTAGATAGTTTCACGGATCCTTAAAGGATGGATATTCCAACATCCTTTGAGTTACTTGTATTTCAATTGCTATTTCACTTGAGTTGGATTTATTAATATAAGAATGTTAATCCTGACTCGAGTGTCTTGTGTTTTTGCTTTACGCTCGGGTCAGACTGAGTAATTCAGCTTTCGAGACTCACCTTTGGAGTTGGAGCTTCGCTTGGAGATCCAGCTATCTATCCAGCTTTCAGATATTCGATGATTCCAGTGATGTATTCTGATTTGTATCTGTTACTCTTCCATTGTATCTGGTTTAACTCTGATGTATCGTATTACTCTTCTGTTGTAAACTCTGATGTATTTTATATATTCATATAGTAGCTTCATGAACTACTATCTCTTTTATTTCCGCTGCAATTATTACTCTGTGTCTGTGATCTGTGATTATTTATTTACTGTATATGTTCAGTTTTGCCAAATTTAAATTAACAACGCGGTATTTTGAGCAATTCAACTCCGGCATGAGTGTCTACCTATACACTTATAATGGATGCGAATGGTCTAAAATTCCGGGTCGTTACAGTTGGTATCAGAGCTTTGGTAGCTCTAGGCAAAACTCAACATATAGGGTAAATGTATTTACAGAATCACTCTCATTCGAGTTTCAATCTCTTCCCTTGACTCAATTCCTTTGAATTTTGGAACGTTCCCCTCGATTCCGAAATTTATTCGCGTCCTTCACAATTCGTCTTCTTTCAATTCTGGAGCACCCCACAACTCCATTTTGAATGATATCTATAATAGATCGGCGGTCTCGCCAATCTTCGAATAATTCGTAAAGGAGTAAATTCCTTTATAATTGGCATTGATTTACCGGAGATTTCTGTATCATCGGTTTACGATGCTATCTATCTCCTGCTATACCTGAATCCTATCTCTTGAGATCGAGTGTTGATTTACCTCGGGATTCAACATCGATCTTATTCTTGAAGTCACGATCGAACCCGGTTAAGGTCGCCCGCGATTTATATAAACTTATCCATCTTTCTATTTCGTTATTTCATCATCTTATCTTCGTTTGAACTTATTTTCGAATCAAAATTCTCTTTGATTTTAGTCCATTAAATTTGAATCTCTATCTTTGCTTTGAAATCTATTCTTGTATCGTCGAGCAAAGAAATGTATTTGTAAACTAAATTTAAAATGTTTTAAATATATTGTGTTGTTTGAGTTGTTGATGTTGATTTGGGTTTCCGATCGATTCGTCTGATCAACGCTATCGATAGGATTTCCAAAACACTTGAGCAAAGCAAACTGACACAATATCGTTTTCAAATTTGATAAATAAAATAATAGTTTTGAATGATTATATTATATATAAATATAAGTTTTCTGAAATTAAATTGTTAATGGATTTGCTGTCTGAAATAATAATATTTGATTTTCATTATCGTTTTGTTAACCATTGACTGTTGCATAATATAAATAAATGAATTTATAAACTTGGTTATAAATTGATTGGAATTTGAAATGAATTTAATTTAGAAATTTGAGAATTTAGTTTCCGGTGATTTCGAACTTTGATTTTATAATTTTTAAGTATATATTATTGGAAGTATTTTCAAATAGAAATCGTTTTCAAGGAATTTAAATATTGAAATCAGTACTCTTCTCTTTGTCGCTGGAAAATAATTTCGGTGATGGCGGCCGCATCATCGACATTCATTTTCGAGTTTCGAAGTGGAGATACTATTCTGTAGCTTTGCTACGGTTTTGTTTTGAAAAATATTTTGATTTGAATTTCTTCGGTATAATTTGATTTATATATATGTATAGGTATCTTATTTTATTATTTTAAAAATTTAATTTGATTGATATAAATATATTAGATATATCTCTAAATTTTTTCTTTAAGTTAATCGGAAATCTAATTCTTATATTTTTGTTAAAGGATGATTTTAATTATAAATAAAATCAAAATTTGGAATAAATATTTAAACTTGAATAATTGAATTTGGAAAATTTTATTTGTATATTGTTCAACTGCATTCTAATACAACTTACCTAAATCATTCAGTAGTTGAATATGTGATTGGATAATATATAAGATAAATTGAATTTATAAATAAAATTGAGTGTTTATAATAAATGTTATACAGTGAATTTTGATTATAAAGATGTTAATAGAATTAGATAAGATAATAAGTAAACTCAGTTAATAATGAAATAACTTCGTTTTGAAAGAATTAATAAATTTGTTTTGAAAGAATTAATAAATTGAAATTTGATCAACTTATGAAAATACCTTGAATTTGAAAGCAATTAGTAAATATAAATTAATTTAAATCGAAACTTTTATGGTTTAAATTAATTTATATGGGTTAAATATATGGGATTAGACATATTAAGTAGAATGAATTTAACAGTAATTTGGAATAAAGAAGAATTTAAATTGTTGAGAAAAAAATATGATTATAATAAAAGACTATTCAAGTCTAGGGTTTTAGAAAATTGTAAATTGAAGAAAATGGGATAATAAGATAATGAATTTAGAAATAGTTGAGATTGATTTTAGTGAAATCAAATGGATTAAATCAATTATTGAATATCAATTAATTTAAATTTGAATTTATATGGTTTAAATTAATTGTTATTTTGTATTTCAAAATCTGTTTTTCTTTCCGGTTGTTTCTATTCTCCTACCTCGTTCCTTTTCGGGGACGAAAAGTTTTGAGTGGGGGAGAGTGTAACGACTCGTAAATTTCAACTGTTTTAATAACGTAATTAGTTGAAATTTTGTAAAATTTTAAACGATAAAATTTTGAAATAAAAATTTAATATTTGGAATACATCTAGTTAAACATAACAACTGGTAAATTTTCATCCGAAAATGTGAAAGTTTATTTCGCGCATAAATTTACTTCAATTTAATCAGTTAAAAAGCAGTGAAAATAAAATGTTTCCGAAACCTAAATATTTTTACATAGAAAAATTCTAAACCATCTTCTGAGCAAGATCTCAGTTTGTCATTTTTCCAAATTTGAACATCTATTGCTCCGTCGTTCTTATTTTCTACAAAATAGCAGCATTCTGGTACCGATATCAATTTTTATCGGATGATCGTACCACTGATATCTATATACCGTTTTGATCATCTCGTCGTGCTGATCTCCCTGATATATTCATATGTGTATTTTGAAGTCCGGTACTCAGCGGAATCCGTGAAACGGTTAACCGTAACGGTCCGTCTTTTTAGCTTCTTTGTAACCATTCGTTTTCCACCTTCAAACCGAATTGTCATCAGCTGTAATTATTTTGAATTCGAGCAGACTTTCTCTAGTTTCAAAAGAATGAAATTAATGTACATTTGTTGAATCAATAAAAGAAAGAGGCTCTACGGTTGTTGGTATTATTTTTCTCGCACCCATTCAAAGCCTCTGGCCTTCACCTCTTCTCCCCTTTCACTGCCCCTCTTCACGTGCAGGCGCAACCATCTCCGCCTCGCCCTCTCTCTCCTCCGCCTCGCCCTCTCTCTCCTCTGCCTCATTCTCTCTCCCATACAACCCCACTCCCCTCGCTGCCACCCGAGTGCACGGGCACACCACCGAAGCAGCTCACCCAAAAAAAAAAAAAAAAAAAAAACTAATGTTCCCTTCCGCCCTCACACGATCTTCCACCTCACCACTCACGCCCTCACTAGCGCACCTCCGCGTGATCAGCTACCCCACGTTCATCTTCTAGCCACCAAGCTATGCCACCCCTTGCCTCGGCCTCCATCACTGCAGCACAATATCACTGGCGAACCCGACAGCTCGCCTACCACCCGACAGCTGCCACTTCCACTGACAGTGCCACCACCAGACCCAAACCCGAGGCCATCCGGATCCACCTGAGCTCTCCATTCCCTTCTTCCATCCAACCATATACAGTGAGCAACTTCCTCTTTATTAACATATTAGCATTATATTTGTGGTTATATATTATTCTTTCTTTTAAGTTGTTTTGTACATTATTTTATAACTTTCGATCTGATAGTTTATATATAAGTTTGTAGTTTTAATATGTTGGCTTTATAATCTGTTAGTAGTAATATGTTAGTTATATATGGTTGTAATATATACATATATATTTGTCAGTTGTATATGAAGTTATATCTGCTGTTGTTTTAAAAACAATACTCATATATTACCTGATTATAATAGTATTATATGCTATACTATTTTGTATTCTAGTTTATGAAAGGTATTAATATGTTGTAGTACGCTAGATTATAAAGGATGGAATATAGATGCGAATACATATAAGGTATATACTATACTGGTTTACAGTATTACAGTATGAAAGTATTTTATATATGCAAGTTTTAAAGTTTTAAGTTAGTTGTTATAATATATTAGTTATTAAACATTGGGTTTATGCGTATGTATATTGGTATCTGTATGTTGTTTATATATAGATTTATATAAAATACATATATGTCCATTAACATATATATTTATATACAGTCGGCATGATATATAGCCTTAAATATATATGAGTACACACATCTCTTGATCTGTTGTTATATACATACATAAAGGTACTTTGTATAAAATATATTATATGTTACATATAAAAGTTTATAAACTTGAGATACTTTTATAAAATATATTATATAAGTTTTGTGATATGTTGTTAATATATATAAATTCATATATTTGATTCGTTTGAAGTGGGTTTATTTTTGATTCTGTAATCTTTGAAGTATATATAAAGGTTTACATAAGATTTTAAGTATGGTCAAATTTGGTTGTATATATTATATAATTGAAGTCATATCAATTTTATAATGAATACTGTTTTTAGTACGTGAGTTTATATATATGGGTATATAGTAGTATATATGGTTTTGGTTTCAAATATAATGGATATCTTTATGTGTTGGGTTTAATATTGATATGAAAATAAGTATAGATATTCTATTTTAAATATATGTTTTAAATTGATTTTTGAAAATTTATATATATGTAATATATCTTGGCTCATCGATCCCTTACCCATTTTGACCTACTTTTCCCATATCCAATTTGTCGCAGAAACTCCTAGCTTATGTGTCCCGTGTCGTGCCCGTGTCCGTGTGCGTATCCGTATCAGTTGCTTCTCTTTTCGTGCTCTCTAGCCTCGGAAGGTGAGCACTCACTCACGATTAACGTTCTTTTATTTATTAAATTTGATTTCAATTGAAACGACAATTGAAATATGCTGCTGTTAGATATTTACACTGTTATTACCTGTATCAGTTCACCTGTGACATCTGACACCATTATCTGTTATATATATGAAATGATAATCCAGTTTGGTTGTTAATTGATTGATTGTTGATGTTTATATTGGACGTTAAGTTGTTAATGTTAAAATGATAAATAGTGTGAAATTGAACTTGATATAGGATAATTAATTGTTAAATTTGATTAACTGACATTTGTATAATATGACCCCTTTAACTGTTGAATTTATTGACACGTAGGATTTGTTTAATTACATTTTGAACCACTGAATGTATGTTGTAAAATTGATGATGTATGAAATTGTAATAGATGACAAGTGAAGAACCGTAATGTAATAATCTTTAATCTACATGAAATGATAGTGTAGATTCTAGAAATAATTATATTAATTCGTACAAATAACAATGCGAATTAATACGGTTATTCCGGGATTATTTGAATTGATTATTGGATTGATATTGATTATTGTTATTGCTTGTTTATTTACTTTGACACCATCCCAGTTATCACACTGCAAGTTCCCTTTGTTATACTTTGATTTTTGAATTGAATTAGAATCGGGTTGAAATGATAAATACCCAAATTGAACTTTGACCTAGGACAGAAAATTAAATAAAACCCGATTGGTCAATAATTTGATTAAAAAAAATAAAACGAAGATTTTATTTGAATAAAAATACGGTTTTGAAATGAAGTTGAAATTTTAATTTTTATGAAAGGAAAATGTTAATATTAAATAATCTGAAACAAAATATTAGCAATGTAATTGATGAAAGAATGTTGTTTTAATTTGAGAAATGATTGAATTAAGTTTGAAATTATTAAACTTTGAAATGATTTAATAATTAAGTTTGAAATTATAATTAAGTTTGAAATTATAATTAAGTTTCAAATTATTAAACTTTGAAATGATTTAATAATTAAGTTTGAAATTATAATTAAGTTTGAAATTATAATTAAGTTTGAAATTATTAAACTTTGAAATTATTTAATAATTAAGTTTTGAATTATTTAATAATTAAATAAGATTGAATTATTTAATGATTAAATTGAATTGAAATTCTTTAATAAGAAAAATTGCACTTTTGAATAAGTGAATGTTACTTCGTAAATAATTGAAATTGAGTTTCTTTATTAATTAAGTTTTGGAAAATTATTTAAGTAAGTAAATAAGTGAAATTGAATTTCTTTAACAAGAAATAAAATGTGTTTTATTGAAATTAATGTAAGACTTGAAAATTAAAGGATTTGATTTGATGAAATTAATTTAATTCAAATTTGTAAGTTTTGATATAATGGAGTTGAACTTAAGAAATGGATTTAATGAATGAGAAGTTTAATAGAAATTGTTTTGAATGATAAATTAATTTAACGATATTGAATGAAATCGATAAATGAATGTAAATTGATTTGAATGTTAAAACTAAATTGATTTAAATGATTTCGGAATGAAACTTTTGTGCGAACTTGAATCAATATTTGAATAGTTTTCAATATAAAGATTGAAATTGAATTATAAGATTTTGAAATGATAATTTGGAAGTTTTGAAACGTAAATTATGGAAATTGATTTGGAAAGACAAATGAAATATTGAGTTAAGAATTGAAATTAAAATTGAATTTGATTTGGTTTTGAAATATATAAACGACCAATCGGTGAAATAATTACGGAAGTTATTAAAGAGACCGGAATTCGGTTATGGATATACTCTCTATCTAAACCGAAAACCACTTTAATAACTATACGTGGAGTGATGATCCAGAATGAAGTGGTTGGAATGATGTACGTGTTGACTGAAGAAAGAGAACGATAATGGATAGCCTTGACACTTGTGTAAAATTGGAAATGACTAAAACAGGAGCTGTGCCGGGCCAATGGAGGATTAGCTACCTCAAGTGGACACACTTCTTCGAACTACTTATACTTGTTGTCGATTGGTGCACCCTTGATTTTTGGGAGTGTTGTTTCACGGTGTTGCGGGCGCTGCGGCGTTGCGTTCTCACCAGTCCGGATCAGGCGAACGGTAGTATCACTACCTTGGGTATAGCCTCATGTGCCTTGTCATACTTGTATTCCATTTATGCGCGACCACTACGAATTTGTTTTGTACCTTGAGTATATGGATTGCCCTCTGGTGACTTCCGGTTTTGGGGAAACTACGGTCTTGTATATGCTTGTGGGAATAAAAATGTGTTAAGGGTGGAATGGGCCATGACTTAACGCTACTTTGATATCTTTATATTACTGATAGACATTATCTACTTAGCGTACATTACTACCTAGTAGATAGTTTCATGGATCCTTAAAGGATGGATATTCCAACATCCTTTGAGTTACTTGTATTTCAATTGCTATTTCACTTGAGTTGGATTTATTAATATAAGAATGTTAATCCTGACTCGAGTGTCTTGTGTTTTTGCTTTACGCTCGGGTCAGACTGAGTAATTCAGCTTTCGAGACTCACCTTTGGAGTTGGAGCTTCGCTTGGAGATCCAGCTATCTATCCAGCTTTCAGATATTCGATGATTCCAGTGATGTATTCTGATTTGTATCTGTTACTCTTCCATTGTATCTGGTTTAACTCTGATGTATCGTATTACTCTTCTGTTGTAAACTCTGATGTATTTTATATATTCATATAGTAGCTTCATGAACTACTATCTCTTTTATTTCCGCTGCAATTATTACTCTGTGTCTGTGATCTGTGATTATTTATTTACTGTATATGTTCAGTTTTGCCAAATTTAAATTAACAACGTGGTATTTTGAGCAATTCAACTCCGGCATGAGTGTCTACCTATACACTTATAATGGATGCGAATGGTCTAAAATTCCGGGTCGTTACATCTGCTTTTATTTCTCTGGTCCCAATATTTTCAATCGGTTCCTAAACCTTCTTTTCTCTCATTCCTTTTATTTGTCTAAGAGCAAGTCATCATCTACCCATTTGCAATCCACCACCGAAGAGAAAAATCATTCAACAATTCCAACACCCATCACCCAAGCTTACAAACTGGCCTCCTCCCTCATTGCTTCGCCCCCACATCATCCCGGACCCACGTCACCCCCTCACCGAACACCCCAAACCGCCTGCGACTGACTGTCTCCGGCTCCGCCTTCCACCTCTGCTCACGAACAGCCGCGCCCCACTGCAACCCAACCACTCCAACCGTAACTCCACTTGCCACGCCACCAGCCACCTCGTCCCCAGCCGGTGCCTCATCCCTCTCAAACACCCCAGGTTGCAAGCCTCTACACTTCCTACCCGCCACCATCGTCAGCCGACCTACCTCCTCCGTACACCGAGACCAAGCTACAGCTACACCCGCTCCACCATACTCCGCCTCCTCCCCTGAACGGAACCCAAGCACCGCCGGCTCACAAGCAACTCGAGACCGCCCAGCAACCTTCCACCTCTTCAGCTCTGACCTGACACAGCAGATCAGCCCCGCATTCGCCTCGAACTCGTCCACCACCCACCTCCGGTCTGATCTCCTCCCCTAGGCGCTACCTCTTCCTCTCTGTCATACCGCCTCCACCCTCACCTTGAAGTTTGACCTCCATCCCATCCTTCCCGAGCCTGAGCCACCTCTGGCCGTGTCTCCTCCGGCCTTCAATAGCTTGCGGCTGTTCATGGTGATGTATGCGCGTATATATATACCTATATACTCTGATAGGTAATTGTTGGTTAATATTGATTTTTGTATATATATAGTTTATATAGATATGTTATTTGGAATTTTATATGAGTTTTATATATAGTTATAGTGTAAGCTGTCAGTTTTATGTATAAGTTAATGTTACATATATATACAAATTGCACATTTGACTGTGGGGTTTTGATTGAGTTATAATATATATAATATAATGTTGTATCTATGTATATTTTAATCTTGAATATATATATATATATATATGTTATATGGTAAATTATTTTGGCTTCAAGCATACATACTATGAGTTTGTAAATATTATATGACAGCTTATAAAGTATAAGTTTACCTAAGTTCTGCATTTTGTTGTTGTTAAATTTTAAGTTTATGTGTGAGTTTAAATATTTTATCTAGAGGCTACTCTGATTTTGTTTATATTCCTTATATCATGGTCTGCATACGTTTTCATTTCAACTTATATTGGTTGCATGTATTTGTTTATATAAACATAACACTTTGGAATTGAGTCTGTTTCTTTTAAATACTAAACCGATAATAAGTACGCGTTGGTTTGTGTGAAAATCTATTCTATAGTAACAAAGAAAGATAGGAATCGGTTATGGTTATAGTGGGCTAGATTAAAAAAAAATATTGATTGCATATGTTTATCCAGGCATCTCTTTGGGTTTTATTTATGTTATACATTGATTTTTATAAAGTATAAATTTTATATATTGACTGCATATTTATCAATAGATATAGTTACATATATATGTTCTTTTATACTATCTACCTTCGTCAATCCGGTTTTTGATTTGCTTTCGTCTATTCGTATTATCAGCTTATCCGTTGAACTCGGGCCAATCCAGCTTTGCTTTGAAATTCGTGACTGGATTCGTAACTCAATTCACCGTCAAACTTTCTATAGCCTCGAAAGGTGAGCACTCACTCACGATTAACGTTCTTTTATTTATTAAATTTGATTTCAATTGAAACGACAATTGAAATATTGCTGCTGTTGATATTTACACTGTTATGACCTGTATCAGTTCACCTGTGACATCTGACACCATTATCTGTTATATATGCAATGATAATCCAGTTTGGTTGTTAAATGATTTATTGTTTGATGTTTATATTGGACGTTAAATTGTTAATGATGTAAGTGATAAATAATTTGAAATTGAAATTGGCGTAGGACAGTAAGATTTGATATATGTGTTAAATTTGATTAAATGACATTTGTATAATATGACCCCTTTAACTGTTAAATTTATTGACACGTAGGATTTGTTTAATTACATTTTGAACCACTGAATGTATGTTGTTAAATTGATGGTGGATGAAATTGTAATGGATGACAAATGAAAACCGTAATGTAATAATCTTTAATCTACATGAAATGATAGTGTAGATTCTAGAAATAATTATATTAATTCGTACAAATAACAATGCGAATTAATACGGTTATTTCGGGATTATTTGAATTGATTATTGGATTGTTATTGATTGTTGTTATTGCTTGTTTATTTACTTTGACACCATCCCTGTTATCACACTGCAAGTTCTCTTTGCTATGTCTTGATTTTGAATTGAATTGGAATCGGGTTGAAATGATAAATACCCAAATTGAACTATGACCTAGGATAGAAAATTAAATAAAACCGATTGGTCAACAATTTGATTTAAAAATAAAATAAGGATTTTATTTGAATAAATATTATGGTTTTGAAATGAAGTTGAAATCTGAATTTTAATGAAAGGAAATTGTAATATTTAATAATTTGAAATGAAATGTTAATAAAGAAATTGATGAAAGAAGGTTGTTTAATTTGAGAAATGATTGAATTAAGTTTGAAATGATTTAATAATTAAGTTTGAAATTATAATTAAGTTTGAAACAATTAAACTTTGAAATGATTTAATAATTAAGTTGAAATTATAATTAAGTTGAAATTATTAAACTTTGGAATTATTTAATAATTAAGTTTTGAATTATTTAATAATTAAATAAGATTGAATTATTTAATGATTAAATTGATTTGGATTCTTTAATAAGAGAAATTAAATTTTTGAATAAGTGAATTTTACTTCGTAAATAATTGAAATTGAGTTTTCTTTATTAATTAAGTTATGGAAAATTATTTAAGTAAGTAAATAAATAATTGAAATTGAATTTTCTTTAACAAGAAATGAAATGTGATATTTTGGAATTAATGTAAGACTTGAAATGTAAAGAATTTGATTTGATGAATTTAATTTAATTAAATTTGTAAGTTTTGATAAAATGAAGTTGAATTTAAATAATGGATTTAATGAATTGGAAATTTAATGGAAATTGTTTTGAATGGCATAGTAACTTAACGAATATTGAATGAAATCGATAATTGATTTTAAATTGATTTGAATGTTAAATAAGATTTAATTTAAATGTTTTCGAAATGAAACTTGTATTCGAACTTGAATCAATATTTGGATTGTTTTAAATAGAAATTGAAATTGAATTATAAGATGGTGAGATGATAATTTGGAAGTTTTGAAATGTAATTTTGGAAATTGATGTCGAAAGACAAATGAAATGTTGATTTACGAATTGAAATTGAAATTGATTTGGTTTTGAAATAAATAAACGACCAATCGGTGTAATAATTACGAAAGTTATTAAAGAGACCGGGATCGGCAATGGATATACTCTCTATCTGAACCTAAACCACTTTAATAACTATACGCGGAGTGATGATCCAGAATGAAGTGGTTGGAATGGTGATCGTGTTGACTGAAGAAAGAGAACGATAATGGATAGCCTTGACACTTGTGTCAAATTGGAAATGACTAAAACAGGAGCTGTGCCGGGCCAATGGAGGATTGATACCTCAAGTGGACACACTTCTTCGAACTATTTATACTTGTTGTCGATTGGTGCACCCTTGATTTTGGGAGTGTTGTTTCACGGTGTTGCGGGCGCTGCGGCGTTGCGTTCTCACCAGTCCGGATCAGGCGAACGGTAGTATCACTACCTTGGGTATTGCCTCATGTGCCTTGTCATACTTGTATTCCATTTATGCGCGACCACTACGATTTTGATTTGTACCTTTAGTATATGGATTGCCCTCTGGTGACTTCCGGTTTTGGGGAAACTACGGTCTTGTATATGCTTTTGGGAATAAAAATGTGTTAAGGGTGGAATGGGCCATGACTTAACGCTATTTTGATATCTTATTATTACTGATAGACATTATCTACTTATCGTACACTACTACATAGTATATAGTTTAACGGATCCTTAAAGGATGGTTATTCCAAACATCCTTTGAGTTACTTGTATTTCAAATTCTATTTCACTTGAGTTGGATTTATTAATATAAGAATGTTAATCCTGACTCGAGTGTCTTGTGTTTTGCTTTACGCTCGGGTCAGACTGAGTGGTTCAGCTTTCGAGACTCACCTTTGAAGTTGGAGCTTTGCTTGAAGATCCAGCCATCTATTCTGCTTTCAGCATTCGATGATTCCAGTGATGTATTCTGATTTGTATCTGATGTATCGTATTACTCTTCCGTTGTATCTGTTTTAACTCTGATGTAACTCATATATTTATATAGTAGCTTCATGAACTACTATCTCTTTTATTTCCGCTGCACTTATTACTCTGTGTCTGTGATCTGTGATTATTTATTTACTGTATATGTTTAGTTTTGCCAAATTTAAATTAACAACGCGGTATTTTGAGCAATTCAACTCCAGCATGAGTGTCTACCTATACACTTATAATGGATGCGAATGGTCCAAAATTCCGGGTCGTTACAAGCTACCTACCACATCAAAAGATTCTGATAGGCCTAAGGAGATGGAAGAAGTTCCCGTGTTCCAGCCAAATAGTAAGGTTGTTGTTGATGCTATCGAGGAAAACGCAGTTGATGAAACATCAAAGGATAGTCCATAGGTACCTAGTAGTGCTGGTGATGTGCATGAATCTAGAGGAAGTTCAGTTCAAGGTGGAGCTGAAAGGAGTTTTGGTGAAGCAGTACATAACCGGGTCAGTCGTAGGACTATTAGGCCGCCCGAAAGGTATGGTGATTGATAGTTTGTGAACCTTAGCCTTGGTAATCAGTTTGACTATACCCTACATGTGGTTCATGAGGAGCCGCTTGACCTTGATGAAGCTTTGAAGTCATGTGACAGTTCCAAGTGGATGTGCGCTATGGAAGAGGAGTTAGAGTCGTTGAAGTAGAACAATACTTAGGATTTTGTACCACCTCCTCTAGGGAGCCGAGCCATAGGTTGCAAGTGGGTGTTCAAGGTGAAGGATGATGGCAGATACAAGGCAAGACTAGTTGCTAAAGGGTTTTCACAAAGAAAGGGATTGGAGTATGATGAGATATTCTCTCCAGTAGTGAGGCATACGTCCATCCGCATTTTGCTCGCTATCATCGCAGCTCATGACTTGGAGCTAGAGCAACTGGATGTGAAAACCTCTTCCTTGCACGGAGACTTGGATGAGACCATCTACATGAAGCAGCCATAAGGATTTGTTATAGATGGGAAAGAAAATTAGGTTTGCAAATTGAAGAAGTCTCTGTATGGACTTAAGCAGTCGCCTAGACAATGGTACAAAAGGTTTGACTCTTTTATGCTTTCGCTTGGTTTTGATCGTAGCATCAAAGACGCTTGTGTGTACTTCAAGAATTTAAAGAATGGTAAATGGGTGTACCTACTCTTGTACGTGGATGATATGTTGATTTCTTCCAAGGATAAAGCTGAAATCGATAGTTTGAAGCTAAAGCTAAAAGCGGAATTCGAAATGAAGGACCTTAGAGAAGCAGAGAAAATTTTGGGTATGGAAATCCAAAGCGATAGAAAGCTAAGGATTTTGAGCCTCACTCAAAAGGAGTACATTCGAAAGGTGCTTGCTCGGTTTAGCATGGAAGGGGAAAAGGCAATTTGCACACCCATGCCTTTGCACATACAGCTTTCTAGTAAAGGCGCTCCGATCTGGGAAAGGACAAGGCTTATATGATGAAGGTCCCATATGCAAGTGCAATTGGCAGCTTGATGTATGCCATGGTCTATTCTAGGCCTGACATTGCATAGGTGGTTGGATTGGTGAGTAGGTTCATGGCAAATCCAGGAAAGACGCATTGGGAAGTAGTGAAGTGTATCTTCAGATACCTCAGAGGAACTCCAAACCATGGACTTGTCTTTGGCGGCAGAGGAAGAGATTACAGCTTGGTTGGATTTTGTGATTCAGACTATGCCGGTGATAGAGATTGAAGTAAGTCAACCTTCGGATATTTGTTCACCATTGGTGGGACAACGATCAGTTGGAGAGCAAGGTAGCAAACGATTGTGGCTTTGTCTACTATAGAGGCAGATCTCATAGCTGTGGTTGAAGCAGCTAAGGAGGCGCTTTATTTGAGGCGACTGTTGTGTGATTTGGGCTTTGCATACGAAGGAGTGGATGTGTACTGTGACAGTCAGAGTGCAATTTACTTAGCTAAAAATATGGCGTTTAGCTCGAGGACGAAGCATATTGAGGTGAGAGAGTCATTCCTTGTCTCGATGAGTGAAGAGAAGCTAGTTCGTCTTCAAAAAGTTCACACAAAGGATAATGCTGCAGACATGTTTACCAAGTCGTTTCCTATTGCTAAGTTCGAGCATTACTCAGACTTGATTCGCTTAATGAAGTGCTAGGTGCCACGGGGTGTCACGGGGGGAGGGGGGGAGTTGAGATGGTTTATGGAGACGTTTGTTTTTATGGTGGAGATTGATAGGTTCTACATGGACTGGGTACTTCGAACACTTTGTTGACGGGCGGTGGCCTTGCCGGAGTTCGTTGCAGAGTGTAATGGGTGATGGCATTGCCGAAGCTCGTTGGGTAAGTATCCATTTCTTGTAGAATAAAGGTGTAGATGGAGTTGGAAGGCTTGTATGGAATTCAGTATCAAGGTGGAGATTGTTAGAGATTATACCGGAATTCGGGAAGAAGCCATTGGAGAAGCTCGTGGAGGGCTGATGCTGAAACCCTAGGCTGTGAAGTTGAATTTGCCGAACTTGGACATGGGATCTCTTTCGGTGTTGATGGCAAAGAGGAAGGTGGAGTTTGGAACGGTGAAATCTAGGAGATGCTAATTTCATTCAGTAAAGAAGAGAAGTGAAGTGTCGTACGAGAAGTTTCGTTCGGTGTTGCTTGAAGTTGGAGCAGCAAAGTTTCGTTCGGTGAAGAGGTAAAGGGTTTGGTGCGGTAATTTGAGGAAGAACGAACAAAATATTTTGTTAGGTGGTTTGAGAATGCCGGTCCAGAATTCTCATTCGGTCATTGACTGCCAAACCAAATGCCATGCCTTGCCGGACCAAACATGTTGGGCTTTGCCGAACCAGGTGCATGCCGAACCAAGTAATGCCGCTCCAGATGTTTGGTTGGGAATTGGGCTTTGCCGGTTTAGATGGATGCCGAACAATTTTTGGTGTTTGTCGAACCAAACCCCAAGGCTGCTATATAGCAGCTACCTTTCTTCATTTCTTCACTCTATAAATAGTGGAGCTTCTGGACAATAATGGCAGCCATCCTAGAGAGTTGAAACTCTGCAGAATTTTGTCTGTATTATTAATTCTTCTTTTGTATATCATCGAAAAGTGAATCAATCTTGTAACTCTAATCTTTCAGTGATTAATAAAATCTCATCTCCCCAAGTGGACGTACACTGCCTTGCGGTAGTGGAACCATTATAAATACTAGTGTTATTTATTTTTCCTGCATTGCATAGATCAGTGACTGTCTGTTCTGGTGTTTATCTCTGTTTGTTTCATCTCACTACAATCCCGATCTAGTTGTTTTCTGCTGAGTTGGGTTTTTTATTCCCTTAGACTGATCAATTGAAGGGATTTTCCCCAACACATACTTGGGTACTCGTGATAGATACCCATTAGAGGAATATTCTTTTTATAGTGGTATATTACTTTGTTTTAATGTTGTAGAGCCATGCTATCCAAATTGTGTGCTTAGACGGTTTGGTATTAAAAAGCCAATACCCAAACCTCCGGTTAGTCCTATAGCATGTCGTAGACGTGAAAAAAATATAATCAATACAAAGTCTGATATGATATTGTTTATTGGTGGGGCCAAAGTTGGGATGATCACATTTTGTCTGCAAATTCAAAGTCTACTCTCATGACTAACTCATGGGACTATGAAGGGAACTACTTGCCATGGTACAAACGTCGTTCTCACCCTACTGTGCAAAATTCTTGTGCACGTTTATGGTCAACTGTTGGTAATTCAATGGAGTTGAAGGCATGCAAACTCGTAAGTTCATTAGCTGTAGTTACATAATATATTTAGCCGGCAGTAATGTATTACTATATTGTATAGCACTTTGAGATAAATTATACATAGTATACAAACTTTTAAGTGAATTTACTTACACCTTCCTTCGACAAATATGTGTAAATTAGTTGTAAGTTAATTGTCCACACTGTTAAAAGCATAATTAGAAGTGATACTATCTTGATCTTGTAGTTACTTAAGCAATATTTTGTTTAAGTCACTGCAATATTTTGTTTAAGTCAGTGTATGCAACACTGTCAATGTTTTAGTTGTTGATACTAATGCTATTGGATATTTTATTAGGTTGAAGCTACAAAAAAGCTCTACTACTATTAAATGCAAGTATATTTGGTGGTTCTACAGAGATAAAGGAGATTCGCGTTAAAGAAGCTAAAGAGATATTAGGTAATGCTTTTCTCGCTGTGAATGAAACTCCACCCGGACCACGTTGTAAAGTAGTCGCTACCAAGGGGAGAACCAAAAAGTAAATGGTTTATGTGTTTTAATTTTAACTTATGTATGTATGGTGGTACTTTGGGTGAATGTATGGTGGTTTTTTGGTTGACTATACGTTTGAATGTAATGTTGAACGTACAGATGAATGTATGGAAAATTGTATCTAGATTATGGTGCTATTGAAGTGTGAAATTTCTTTTTTGTTTAATTATAGTTGATTCAAAACTGTGAACTGTTTTTCTTTGTTAAAATAATCATACATGTCTGCTTGTTTTATGTACTTGTGTTTGAAATATTACTAGTGGAGCTAGCTATATGGGGGATTAATTTCTTAAAGCTCATTAGAATAGATAATCTATTCACGTCTTTGATTTATAAAAAAATTAGGCATGCTAGAGAATGAAATAATGCTATAGTATTATGAATGGAGGCCCTTACTTCATTAATGGAAAATTGATTATTCTGAAAAGATGGACCAATAAAATTTCATTTGATAAGGATCTTTTAAACACAATTCCCATATGGATTCGTCTTCCAGAAATCAGTTTAAAGCTGTGGGATAGTGAAGCTTTTGGAGCAATTGCTAGCACTGTTGGTACACCTCTAAAACTGGATGAACAAACAGCTAAAGAAACCAGGTTAAGTTATGCTAGGGTTTTGGTTGAAATCAATGCTAAAGAAATTCTTCCAAATGAAGCGTACATTAATATGCATGATGGAGAAACTATAGTGCAGAAAATTGAATATGAATGGATTCCTCCAAAGTGTGTAATATGTGAATGCTTTGGGCACAAAACTGAGGATTGTTCATCAAAAAAAATTTGGAAAGAAAAAGAAAAAGTTTCTAACAACAATCAGGAAAAAGAGATTTCCACATATCAATTACAAATAAGAAATCAAGAATCAGTCAATAATATTGACAATAGTTTAATAGTTGGGACTGATCAGCAAGAAACTGTGGTTTCTGAAAAATTGGAAAACTCTTTCTCTGGAAAGATCAAATTCTTTGAAAACTTGAAAGGGAAAAATGGGGATCTTCAACCCTCTGACTCATCTCAAGAGAAAATTATGCCGGATCAAGAAATGATAGAAATTGCAGAGGAAGTTCCTATTTCAAAATCAATACAACAGCAAGCAGAAATTTCTGAGGAAACCATGGAAATAAACGTTTGTACTGGGGTCAAAAACAATCCAGAAGGGAATATTGAAGTCACTGAAGTTGAAATACAGAATTTTAACAATTCAAAACAAAGTATAGATGAAGACTTGATTCATAAAGCCATAAAATTCATCCCAAATTCTCTCAATTCAGGTAAAAGGAAGAATCATAATAAGAAAATCAAAACAAAAAATTTGCAGGACATTATTGCTCAAAACAATGAAAGCAGCAGAGAAAAGGATGATTTTCAGGAAAAATACATAATGAGAAACCCAAAATGGGAAGAGCATCTAAAAATTCGAGGCAGAAAACCTCTTAAAAGAAAAGGGGCTAAAGGCATTGAATTCATAGATGGGAGGAAAAATAGGGAGAGCTCTGAGGATTTTGATCCCAGTCTCTCTATTTAGCTGCTGCGATATCCTTAATATATCCTTTTATCATTATTAATTATGTCTATTATATCTTGGAATATTAGGGGATTAAACTCTCCTGCTAGAAAATTAGATTTGAGTAATCTTATTTTTTCTATTAAGCCTAGTATTATTGGCATCCTAGAGCATAAGCTTGATGATTCTAACACATCAAAATTTCACTCCAGCCACTACAAAAATTGGGGTTTAGTTAATAACAACTGTATGGGTGGTTTTGGTAGGATTATGGTGCTCTGGGATACTTCTATCTGGAGTCTTGATCAATATTTTTTGAATTTTCAATATATTCACTGTAAATTCTCTAATAAAGGGGGTTTTCAAGTTGAAATAACTTTTGTTTATGCTTCTAACAGTGAAAAAAGAAGAAATTTCCTCTGGGATGACATTGAAACTTTAAATATGAATTTAAGTAAGCCTTGGGTGTTGAAACCTGACTTCTTCGATTTTAATGCGACAACTATATATTTCAATCTATATATTATTATGTCAAATATTCTTGCAGGAATCATCAAAAGAAGCTATTATCATCAACAAGATTAAAAGCTCTTTATAAAATCTAGTTAGATATATTTGTACAATCTCTGATATGGTGATGAAACACACACACACACACATATACTTTTGAAAATCTTGCTTTAAAATAAAAAAAAAAAAAGTATTTTCAAAATTATATATTTTCTCAAGTTCAAAAATAATAAAATGGACAAAGGAACAGAACAGTACAGAAATAGACGTCTGTATATTAATTCAGACGTCTGACATCAATATCAGACGTCTAAATTAAGATAACAGACGTCTGAGCACTATGTTGTTAATTCTTCTATTTCTATATGAAATAGACGTCTGTCACTTAATAACAGACGTCTGTCATCCTAGACAGACGTCTGAATTAAAAGACAGACGTCTAAATTAACTGTTTAGTGTTTCCTTTGATTTTTTGAAATTCAAAATTATTCAGACATCTGTCACTTTTATCTCAGACATCTGAACTTGACGAACTGAAGCATCTCTTCATATAATATCAAAATCTGAAGAGTTGTCTTCTTCACCAAGAGTTGCACTTCTTCTAATAGTTGCAACTATTGAATTAAAACTATTCAATACTATAAATAGAGATGAAAATCCACTATTTTATTAACCAATTCTTTCTATCTATACTTGCTTTGTATTATCATAATCACAAGCGATTTTCAATCTATACTTCCTATCTTTACACATTCAAATCATCATATCAAGAAGATTATAGGAAGGGTGTACTACATTGACTATATTCGTGTTATTCAAAGAACACACAAAGTCGAGAAACAATTTACCAAATTGTATTTGAAGTCCTATTCGGTTGCTTAGGCGGAAAAGTCCTATTCGGTTGCTTAGGCGGAAAAGTCCTGTTCAGTTGCTCAGGCAGTGTAATACCTGTTCCTCCGGGTTAAGTGAGGGTTATTCGAGAAATTCCAGAAGCAGTCTGGAACTGGACGTAGAACGAGAAGTTCGAACCAGTATAAAAATCACTGGTGTCATTTTTATTACTGCCATTTACTATTATTTATATTTCCGCACTTGCTAGTCGAAGTTTAACTATATTATCAATCTATATACACTTTCATTTGGTATCAGAGCAAGGTCATCACGTAACTATAACACAGTTATCTGATATTTTAATAATATGGACAATAACACTAGCAACAGTTTTACTGAGGGACAAGCCACTACACGACCACCATTGTTTAACGGATTAAATTATAGTTATTGGTCAACTAGAATGAGAATTTTTATGCAAGCAAGTGGATTTGAAACCTGGAATATTATTCAAACTGAATATCATATCCCTACTACAGAGTATGCTACATGGTCTAATACTCAAAAACTAGATGCTACTGCAAATGCAAAAGCAATGAACATGTTATTTTGTGCTTTAGACAAAAATGAATTCAATCGAGTCAGTATCTGTAAAACTGGATATGAAATATGGAATACTCTTAAGGTTACACACGAAGGAACAAATAAAGTAAAACAAAGCAAGATCTCTATGCTTAAAAACCAATTTCAAAATTTTAGGATGAAACAAGGAGAAAGTATTAGTGAAATGTATTCTAGATTCCAGGATATTTATCACTCTCTTTTAGCTTTAGAAGTCACTTTTACTGAATCTGATGTTGTATCAAAAATCCTTAACTCTTTAACTGATGAATGGGAACGAAAAGTCTTAGCTATCGAGGAAGCTAATGATATTTCAACCATAAAAACAGAAGAGTTAATAGGAAATCTAATGTCCTATGAAGTAAATTTGCAGGCAAGACGAGCACAAGCACAGGACAAGAAAACTATCGCTTTTCAAGCAGAAAAAGAAGACTCTGAATCAGAAGATGATATGGCATTTATAGCTAAGAATTTCAAAAAGTTTTTAAAATTCAAAAAGGGTAATAAATTTGGAAATAACAAGGGTTTTAATAAGCCATCAAGTTCATCTCTTGAATGCTACGAATGTCACAAGAAGGGCCACATAAAGAAAGATTGTCCTGATCGGAAGAAAGAGAATAATTTCAAAAAGGACAAATATAAAAAGAAACAAGCCTTCTCAGTTACATGGGATGATACAGAATCTTCTTCATCAGACAGTGATAATGATAGTGATTCAGAACAAGCCAATGTTTGTTTTATGGCAACAAATGATGATGTAAGTGATCTAACTTTTGACGATTTAATAGAAATAAACTCTGAATTGTTAGATAAACTTAGAATTCTAAAGAGTAAATATAAAGATGCTTTAGGAAAATTAAATAGATCTGAAATAGAAACTGTCATGTTAAAAGATGAAAAGAAAATATTAGAGGAAGAGTTAGTAAAATCTCAAGAATCTTATGTTAATATAACATCTCAATTGACTGATTTAAGCAGTGAAATAGAAAAACAGAAATATGAGAATGTTAAATTAGCAAAAGAAAATTATGATTTAAACTCTAATATTAAAACACTTGATATAGAAGTATCAAATCTTAAAACAAAACTGGAAAATATTTCTAAAAATATTTCTAAATTTAACAGTGGAAGAGAGAGTCTCTCTAAAATAATTGAGAATTCTCAAACTTGTTCAAATAAAAAGGGATTAGGATATAAAAAACCAATACAAAAGCATTCTAAAAATAATGGTTCTTTATATACTAATTTTAAGAAAAAGGCATCTATATCTGCTCAAAAATCTTCTTCAAAAATTATTCATCCAAAATCAATTATGATTTGGGTTCCAAAAACTAATAATAATTTGATTAAGAAAAACTACATTAAATCTTTTATTATGTCTGTACATAAGAATGAAAATTTTATTTTTAAAGGGAACTCTAAACCCAACTGGGTTTGGCTTCCTAAGATTTAACCCTTAGGACCCTATAGAGGAAGTGGGTACCAATAGAATTTCAATATTTTTTGCAGGTACCGATTAAGAAAAGAGGAAAATGGATTCTAGACAGTGGTTGCTCAAAACACATGACAGGCAATAAAAGTATGTTAACTAACATTATCTACTCAGATGGAGGATCTGTCACTTTTGGAGATAATTCAAAAGGTTACATCATCGGCAAAGGCGATGTGAGCAATGATGGTACATCTAAATTACCTCTTATTACAAATGTCTTATTAGTTAAAAATTTAAAACATAACTTACTTAGTATTAGTCAATTATGTGATAAAGGTTTTAACATAGTATTTTCTGAAAATAAATGCAATATTTTTGATCATAACAAAAATATCATTTTCGAAGGAGTAAGAGATCATAATATTTATATTTTAAATATGAAAATAAATTATAATACAAATATGTGCTTATTAGTCAAAGAAAATGATCCTTGGCTATGGCATAAAAGATTTTGTCATATAAATTTCAAAGCTATTAATAAATTATCCAAAAATAATTTGGTAAAAGGATTACCTAAAATGAATTTTAAGGTAAATAGCATTTGTGATGCTTGTCAACTAGGAAAGCTAACTAAATCTACTTTTAAATCCAAGAAGATCATCTCAACTTTGCAACCTCTTGAATTGTTGCATCTAGACTTATTTGGACCAACTCAGACTCAATCTATTAATCACAATAGATATGTCTTTGTAATAGTTGATGATTTCTCTAGATATACTTGGACTTTATTTATGAAAAACAAAAGTGATACTTTTGAGAATTTCAAAATCTTTGCTAAACGTATTCAAAATATTAAAAATCTAAAAATTAAAAATATTAGAAGTGATCATGGAGGAGAATTTGAAAATGAATTGTTTGAGAAGTTCTGTAATAAAAAGGGAATATTTCATAACTTTTCATTTCCAAGAACGCCTCAACAAAATGGAGTTGTTGAACGTAAAAATAGAACACTTCAAGAATGTGCTAGGACTCTATTGAATGGAACCACTCTTCCAAAACAATTTTGGGCAGAAGCCGTTGCTACTGCTTGTTATGTCCTAAATCGTGTTTCTATTCGACCTTTAACTAAACATACTCCATATGAACTCTTCATCGGTAGAAAACCTAATATATCTTACCTTAAAGTTTTTGGTTCTAAATGTTTCGCTTTAAATACAAAAGATCAATTAGGTAAATTTGATCCAAAATCAGATGAATGTATATTCATCGGATATTCCGAACGAAGCAAAGCATATAGAATCTATAATATAAGAACTAAATCTATTGAAGAAACACTTCATGTTTCATTTGATGAAAATTTCAAAATTAAAACAAATGATGATGAAGACATTTTAATAAATTCAAACTCTACTTTTGACAACATTTCACCTGAAAATATCTCTTCTTTAAATCAAATTGAAACTGATTTAAAATCTCCACCAAGAATTTTAAAAGATCATCCAATTCAAAATATAATAGGAGAAATTGATGAAAGAGTTAAAACAAGAAATCAACTAAATCAAATGGGTCATATAGCATTTCTTTCTAATATAGAACCTAAAAATATTAAGGAAGCCTCAACTGATGATTATTGGATTATTGCGATGCAAGAAGAACTAAACCAATTCGAAAGAAATGACGTTTGGGATTTAGTTCCACGACCATCTGATCAAACAGTTATTGGCACTAAATGGGTTTTTAAAAATAAAGCTGATGAAAATGGTAATATCACTAGAAATAAAGCTAGATTAGTTGCTCAAGGATATAATCAGGAAGAAGGAATTGACTATGAAGAAACATTTGCTCCTGTCGCAAGATTAGAAGCAATACGAATTCTATTAGCCTATGCTTGCTTTCATGATTTCAAATTATATCAATTGGATGTTAAAAGTGCTTTTTTAAATGGATTTATTAAAGAAAATGTTTATGTTGAACAACCTCCCTTGTTTATACACGAACAATTTCCAGAACATGTTTATAAACTTAAAAAGGCTTTATATGGTTTGAAACAAGCACCTCGTGCTTGGTATGATCGTTTAAAAACTTATTTAATCAATTCTGGTTTTGAAATTGGAAAGGTTGATCAAACTCTTTTTATTAAGAAAAAGAAAAATGATATTTTAATTGTTCAAATTTATGTAGATGATATTATTTTTGGATCAACTAATGATAAATTATGTCAAGAATTTTCTAAAATAATGACAAATGAATTTGAAATGTCTCATATGGGAGAATTAACATATTTTCTTGGACTTCAAATTAAACAAATTAATAATGGTATTTTTATAAATCAAGAAAAATATTGTAATAATTTAATCAAACGCTTTGGTATGGAAAATACCTCTGCCAAACCAACTCCTATGAGTACAACCATACATCTTGAAAAAGATGAAAATGGCAAGAGTGTAGACCAAAAATTATATCGAAGTATGATTGGATCGTTATTATATTTAACTGCTAGTAGACCCGATATTATGATGAGTGTCTGTTTGTGTGCACGATTTCAAGCCGATCCTAAAGAATCACATATTAGAGCAGTGAAACGTATTTTACGTTATCTCAACAAAACCAAAGATTTTGGACTATTTTATCCGAAAGAATGTCCTTTTGAATTAGTATCATATAGTGATGCTGATTTTGGAGGAAGTCGGACGGATAGAAAAAGTACAAGTGGGACTTGTCACTTCATTGGACGGTCTCTAGTATCTTGGTTCAGTAAGAAACAAAATTGCGTATCACTTTCTACTTGTGAAGCAGAATATATATCTGCAGCTTTGGCATGTGCTCAAGTAATTTATATGCAACAAACTCTTCAAGATTTTGGTTTTAACTTATCTAAATCTACAATCTTCTGTGATAACTCTAGTGCTATAAATTTATCTAAAAATCCAGTAAATCATTCACGGACAAAACATATTGACATTCGTCATCATTTTCTTCGTGATAATATTGAAAAAGATATAATCAATCTAGAATTTATATCTTCGGAAAATCAATTAGCAGATATTTTTACAAAACCTTTAAATGAAAACATTTTTGTAAAATTGAGACGAGAACTTGGTATTATCTCTCTCAACAATTTATGAAGTTTACTTCAGCTATTCTATCTTTATTTAAATTTTTTCTTTTACCCACACATATTGTTTCTGGTTAACATTAAATTTTGTCTTCTTTTAATCTTAACCATTTATTCTTTAGCTTTTAGTTGTCTATAAATTTCTTTTTACCAAAGAAAATTTTTATTCAGCTTATCTATTCTTTTTACAAAGGTGAAAATACAAATATGTTTTTGAACTTTGCATTATTCTTATATTCCATGGCTGGTTCATCTTCAGATGAGCCCTCCTATACATCTGAGTTTTCTTCAATTAATTTCGAAACTCCTAGTTCTGGGTCTTCCGAACTTCCGACTCCAACTCCAGCTTATATTCCGATATGTCCACCACAAAGTCATCATACGGGATATACGCCGGAAAATAAACGTTCGCGAAGAAATTTATTTCCATCTCCATCTACTAAAGAAAAGATAGATGATTTTCATCACTATCAGAGGGAAACACTTGATCTTCAGCGAGAAATGTATTTTGAACAAAAGAGTCATGGAAGACGACTCAGTTTTCTTGAACGATGTGCTGCAAAAATATGTGGTTCATCTCCGATCAACACAAATGCACATTTTCTCTCACCTCAACGTCCTCATGTATCCCCAAATTCATGGGAACGTCAACCTCAATGGTCTCCTATTTATCAGTCTGCTGAACAAAATCAACACGAATCATCCAAAGGGAAGTCTCCGAAGTCTCCAAAAACTCCAAAGACTCCTAAATAGATAATATATATATGTCTGTATGTTTGATTTGTTGACTTATTCTTGTATTATGTTCTTATCAATAGAAAGAAATAATCTATATTTTTTTTAAAAAAAAAAAAAAAGCCTAAACTAAAGAAAATCTTTTATCAGACAGACAGACGTCTATATTTTTCAATAGACGTCTGTAAAAACAACTATTTTTACTATCTTCAGACACACAGACGTCTGAGTCATTTTTCACAGACGTCTAAATCTGTCTATACTTTTGCAGTCAAAATTAGCCGTCTGTTTAAAGATAACAGACGTCTGTTATTCATAATAGACGTCTAAATATAAAAAGATCAGACGTCTGAATTTAGTGCAAAATGTTTTTTGCTCTCTGTTTCATTTTAAACCTTCTAAGCCGTCTGTCAATTATTTTTAGACGTCTGTCATACGTCTTAGACGGCTGTCATAAATTTTTAGACGTCTGTTCTTCTAGTCTATGTTTTTATTCTACAGAATTTCAGACGACTGTTTAATTTTCAGACGTCTGAAACCCTGTTAAGAAGAAAATCTACATACGTTTTTTTCAAACGGTTTATTTTTCTTCTTCTCGTCTCTCAAACTCGAAACCCTAGCTTTTTCAATTTTTCAATGGCGCCTAAACCTAAAAAAACAAAAAGGAGATTCATCTCATCAACCTCCTCACATTCTTCCTTCGGAAGATCAAATTGAAGCTTGGTTATACCACGAACCTCGAAGCATGGCTCGTTACAAGCATTTATGTTCTCTTCAATCATTTCATGGTATCTTTCATAATCTTGATCATTTTCCTTTCTACAAACTTAGGCTCTATACTGATAGATCTCAGATTACAAGCCTTATTGATTTCAAAGATAATCAAGTCAACATTTGCAGACTTAGTGTACTATTATTTCTAGCGAATGTTAACAATCCAAAAATTAGAATTCATCGAGAAAAAGGAACGCTTTGGACAAGCGTTTTTGGAAACATTCTGCAAATAACTCCTTCTGACATTGGACGAATTTTAAAATGTAGCTCGGAAGGGGTCGACATAGATGACTTTAAGTTAGAAGGAGAAGAACTTAAACAAATCGAATATTATCTTTTTGAACCTGAAAAATCCACAGATAGATCAAATCATCTTCGTCCTCGACTAGAATGCTAATAAAAACAATTTTTCCCCGACAAGGAAGCCATGAGGTCATTTACGATGATGAAGATAAAGCACTTCAATCAATTCTATCCAATACTCAAATCAATTGGGCTCAATACTTTTATGATGCTTTTCGCACTTATCATGACTCCAAGAAACGCTCAATTATCTATGCTCCCTATATTACTCGAATTTTAAGTGCCTTCTCTATTCAAAGTCCATCAATTGAATTTGAAAAAATCAAGGTATCCAACATTCGCTTCTTCAGTTTAATGGGATTACCAGAATCTCCTCCAACATTTCCAACATTTAATGATTATAAAGCGGAACAACTTGCTTTACAAAAAGAGAAAGGAAAAGCAAAAGTAAGTAGTTCCGGACATAATGGAAATGAAGACAATACTGAAAAAGAAAAGAATGATGAAGAAAGGGAAAATGAAGAAGAAGATGAAGATGAAGCTTTTGAGCAAGCTTTTATCCAAAGCCCAAATTCGGAAAATTTCGAGATAAAACTAATTTCTGGTACTTCTCGCTCGTATACTAAAAATGAAAAGCTCAAATCCGACATCATTATTTCTCAAAATCAAAAGAAAATTTCTCAACAAATAGCACAAGGCTTTTCTTCCATCAATTCTAGATTCGATTACTTTGATGCCAAAGTCGAAGAGAATGCACGAGAATTGAGAAATATCAAGACAATTCTTCGTCAATTATGGAAAAAGTCTCATGGATCCTCACCTCCTTCTTCTCCTTCTTGGGGAGAATGGTGAATGAAGATGGTTCTCTTTTGGTTTCTCTTTTGGTTTCCCTTTTGGTTTCTCTTTTGGTGTCTCTTTTGGTTCAATCTTCTCTCATAAATTTTTTTTTTTTGGTTCAAACAATGGTGAATGATAAGATTGTATAATTTTATCTGTTTTTTTTTAAAAATCAACTATGATGTATCCTAAACATTGTTTTTGTTAATATCTTGCTTGGTTTGTTTACATCTCTTAATTAGTGTGTTATTCACAGTTTTGTTATTTTTTTTATCCAAGTCAACCCCAACAATTCTTTTTGTTAATGACAAAGGGGGAGAAATAATTATATTTCTGCTATATAATATGGTCATATTGACAGGGGGAGCAAAAGGTATGATTATAACTAATCGATGAATTATATAGTTGTCATCATCAAAAAGGGGGAGAATGTTGAAACCTGACTTCTTCGATTTTAATGCGACAACTATATATTTCAATCTATATATTATTATGTCAAATATTCTTGCAGGAATCATCAAAAGAAGCTATTATCATCAACAAGATTAAAAGCTCTTTATAAAATCTAGTTAGATATATTTGTACAATCTCTGATATGGTGATGAAACACACACACACACATATACTTTTGAAAATCTTGCTTTAAAATAAATATATAAAAAAAAAAGTATTTTCAAAATTATATATTTTCTCAAGTTCAAAAATAATAAAATGGACAAAGGAACAGAACAGTACAGAAATAGACGTCTGTATATTAATTCAGACGTCTGACATCAATATCAGACGTCTAAATTAAGATAACAGACGTCTGAGCACTATGTTGTTAATTCTTCTATTTCTATATGAAATAGACGTCTGTCACTTAATAACAGACGTCTGTCATCCTAGACAGACGTCTGAATTAAAAGACAGACGTCTAAATTAACTGTTTAGTGTTTCCTTTGATTTTTTGAAATTCAAAATTATTCAGACATCTGTCACTTTTATCTCAGACATCTGAACTTGACGAACTGAAGCATCTCTTCATATAATATCAAAATCTGAAGAGTTGTCTTCTTCACCAAGAGTTGCACTTCTTCTAATAGTTGCAACTATTGAATTAAAACTATTCAATACTATAAATAGAGATGAAAATCCACTATTTTATTAACCAATTCTTTCTATCTATACTTGCTTTGTATTATCATAATCACAAGCGATTTTCAATCTATACTTCCTATCTTTACACATTCAAATCATCATATCAAGAAGATTATAGGAAGGGTGTACTACATTGACTATATTCGTGTTATTCAAAGAACACACAAAGTCGAGAAACAATTTACCAAATTGTATTTGAAGTCCTATTCGGTTGCTTAGGCGGAAAAGTCCTATTCGGTTGCTTAGGCGGAAAAGTCCTGTTCAGTTGCTCAGGCAGTGTAATACCTGTTCCTCCGGGTTAAGTGAGGGTTATTCGAGAAATTCCAGAAGCAGTCTGGGACTGGACGTAGAACGAGAAGTTCGAACCAGTATAAAAATCCCTGGTGTCATTTTTATTACTGCCATTTACTATTATTTATATTTCCGCACTTGCTAGTCGAAGTTTAACTATATTATCAATCTATATACACTTTCATTGGGTTATACTGGGAGATTTCAATACAGTTTTTCATCATTATGAGAAAAGGGGTGGTCTTCCAATACCTTTTAAAAAACTGGATTTTCTAAATAATTTCTTTATTAAAACTGGTCTAATTGAAACAAATTTCATAGGTAATAATTTTACTTGGAAATCTGGTAGTTTTAGAAATATTCATTGCAAATTGGATAGAATTCTAATTAACTATAACTTTGCTACTACATTTTCTAATTATAAATGTTTTACTCTCCCTCAAGCCACTAGCGATCATACTCCTATTCATATTATTTTCTCTGATAATAAAAATTATAAGTGTAAATCTCCATTTAGATTTGTTAATGGATGGACTTTTGAAAAAGATTACACAAAAGTAATTAAAAACAGTATTATTTCTCCCTGTCAAGGCTCTGCTCAGTTCAATTTCAAGAATTTTCTTAAAATAACAAAGGAAAATTTGAAACACTGGAATAATAATAGGAAGAGAAATGATATCAGTTCTATTAGAAAGGAATGTGAGTCTCTCCAAAACATTATTGATAACGATAGCTCAGACATGTCTATTGTCAATCAATTTTTCCAATATCAGAGCAAACTTAATAGTAGTTTACATGTGCATGCTACCAATCTAAGACAAAAGGCCAAGGTAGATTGGCTTACTAAGGGTGATGAAGCTAGCAAATTCTTCTATGCCAAGATGTCTAATAGAAGGAAAATCAATGACATAGGAAAACTGCTAGATAGTAATGGAAATATCTTAAATGATGTTTCTCATCTTGAGCAATTAGCTATCGTTTATTTTACTGATTTATACAACACTGTGGATTATAGAGAGAATTTCCCCAACATAGAACCAAAATTTATTCTTAAAGATAGTAGTAAGGATATTCTTCTTGCTCCTATTGTTTTAGAAGATATAAAAAAATTTGTTTTCAATTCTAAGGATGATAAAAGCCCTGGCCCTGATGGGTTTGGGGCAATTTTTTATAAAACACACTGGGATGATATTAAATTCAAAATATTTGATGCTGTTAAAGAATTCTTTTCCACTGGTAAACTCTTGAAAAGCCTCAATCATACTTTTATCACTTTAATTCCTAAAGTTAAAACACCTTTAGAGCTTGGAGATTACAGACCAATTTCGTGCTGCAACTTTATTTATAAGATTATTGCTAATATTTTAAGTTGCAGAATAAAATTTTTTTTAAAGCATTTAATTTCTGAAAACCAGTGTGCATTCATCCCTGGTAGATTTATTTTTGATAATAATCTGTTGGCTCATGAAATCATTAGAGATTTTAACAAAGGTAGCAAAAACAAAGTTTGTATTAAAATTGATATTCATAAAGCTTTTGACAAGATAAATAGATCTTTTATTATTCACATGATGAGTCAACTGGGTTTTCATGATAATTTCTGCAAGCTTGTTAAAGAATGTATTGAAACTGCTTCATTTTCTATATTAATTAACGGTTCTCCAAATGGGTTTATTAACAGCAATAGAGGTATTAGACAAGGGGACCCTCTTTCCCCCTACTTGTTTGCTATTGCTATGGAATTTTTAACTATTCAAATGGATTCTGAGCTTTTAAAAGGGAATCTTAAGCCTATTAATAGGGTTCTACCTAGTATTACTCATTTATTATATGCTGATGACCTTCTTTTGTTTATAAATGCAGATTCGAAAAGTGCTTATACAATTAAAAAGCTCTTTGAAAGATTAAAAGATAATGCTGGTCTTTGCATTAATGAAAGCAAAAGCAAAGCTTATTTCAGCAAAAACTGTGTTAATAAGGTGGAGATTCTTAACATTCTTAATATTAAAGAAGGACAGTTGCCTGTCAAATATTTAGGTCTCCCTCTTAGTACAAATCAGCTTACAACTAGAGATTGCTCAAGACTTTGTAACATCATTCAAGAAAAATTAGAAAGCTGGTCCAGCAGACTTTTATCTATAGCTGGTAGAATTGAGCTAACGCACACTGTCATCACGGCTATCTTAATGTATTGGATTCAGACTCACAATATTCCTGTATCAACTATTCAAAGAATTGAAAAAATTTGCGCTAATTTCATTTGGAAAGGAAAGTATCATAAAATTTCATGGGATACTATCTGTAAACCAAAAGAATATGGGGGATTGGGTCTAAGGAATATTAAGGATCTTCAAGAAACTTGTAGTATGAAACTCTTTTGGAGATTTGTTGAAGGAAAATCTCTTTGGTCAAAGTGGATGAAAAACAAATATGTCAAAAACAAAAATTTCTGGACAATGCCAGCTGAAAATCACAACTCAAGCTCTTGGAAAAATATTTTAAAAAGCAGAAATACTGGCATTAAACTACTGGAAAGAAGTTTCAAGGATGGTAAAAATACTAGCCTCTGGTTTGATCCCTGGATCAATGGAAAATCATTGATTAGCTTGTTAGGGTGGAATAATTTGCTTAATTTTGGTGGTGCAAATTTAAAAGTTGACCATATCATTCAAAATCATACATGGAATACAAATATTCACCCAGCAACTTCCATTTTCAAAAGGAGCATTGAAAATATCGAAATTGATATAAATTTGGTTGAAGACTGCTGGAATTGGAAGCTCTCAAAAAAAGGCAACTTTTCCTTCAAATCTACTTGGAATTTTTTAAAAGGATTTGATACAGAACTGGATTGGCACTCTGTTATATGGAACAGAGCAAACTGCCCTAAAATGGCACATTGCGCCTATTTTGCTTTATTAAACAGGTTGCCAACCAGAGATAGATGTAGCAATTGGAATAAAAATAGTGAAACTGAATGTCTTCTTTGTAAAAATGAAAAAGAAACAGCTGATCATCTTTTCTTTGATTGTATATTTTCTAGGCATATATGGTATATTGCCAAAAGAAAGCTCAATTTCAACAAATTTATTTCAACCCAAAATATCAAGGAAAATATCAACTACATTCGGGAAAATCTCAAATTCAATTCAAAATTTTTTAATGAAGCCAGCATCATGCTCACTACTGCTATATACTTTATTTGGAAAGAAAGAAATGATAGGCTACATTCCAAAAAAGAATTGGATGCTATTCAAATCTGGAAATCCATAGAAGCAAATTTCAAAATTCTTTTTCATAAAGACATCAGCAAAAGAAATCGTCTGCACCATCCTTACTCAAACAATAATAATGATCTTCAAAGTCCAGAAAGTGTAGTTGAAACATACTTACAAAATGGGAAGCTCAATACTTTCTCCCATAGCTTCTATCCTCAGAATTCTAATATGAGAACTTCCCATTTGAGGAGGGAAGCCATCCCTGTCAATACCGCATACTCTGAAGGCGGCCATTCCAATCCCAATACCAGAGAGAATCCCTGCAAGGGAAGTCAACAGAATTTATATTTAAATTTGCTTTATAATAACTCAAATAACTTTCAGACGAGTTTTGATAATTGTTTCTCACCTGATATTAGCAGGAATTACCGCGCATCGAGCAAAGAGGCGTTGAACCTGATGGCTTCCCTGAATCAGGAGAAATCAAATAAGTTAGATTCCAATCTGCTTATGGTTGACAATTATCACTACATCAGTAATCTAAATGGCAATATTTATCACATATCTGAGTGGGGAAGGGGGGAAAGTAGCAACGTTGCTGACAAAGTGGAGAATACGGCAGCTATGGTTGCAGATAGTGTAATACCCCAAGATTTTGAGGAAAATTCTTTTAATAAATGATTAAAATTCTGGGGGAAAATCAGAATTATTATATAGGTGGGATTTTCAGTGGTGCAAGGTTGTGTGCATGTGTGCACGTGCACACTAGTTATGGCACTAAGAGAAAATCCAGAATTCCTGGATAATAAAACAAGGAAGGAAAACATTCAGATAAAATGTTTTAAATAAAGAAAATATAGACTTAGACATGAGTATTAAAAATTCCTGAGGATGTGTGTATATAAATATATCTATATATATATGCCTATGTATGACTTGTCTGAAAATTGAGGCAGAAGAGAACATTGACTTATAATGAATAAGTGAAATTTTTATTTGAATAATAGGTGTAGAAATGCACATAAGTATGCACATGTTTTCTGCAAATAAAAGGTTAAAAGTTAAATTAACACCCATAGTTGTATAAATGTATATTTATATCCAGATGTTATTTGAGCAGAAAATAAATAAAGGAAGCACTAAAACAGTAAGAACCAAAGTGCAAGAAAGAAAATGTACATAGGCAGAAAATAGAAAGTCACACCATTATCATGTTTGAAGTAAATATAATAAAAATACTTAAAGTTATCACTTTCTGAAAAGAAAGGAAAATAGGCACAATTTAGTCTTGTTTTAAAATATTGGCCGGGATATTAAGGGATTAGGAAGGAGGGAATATGCAATGCCAAATGCATGATTCTGATCTGGGCTAAAATAGGGATTTTGCATCACTCAAAACCCTAGACAGAACCCTTATTTATACCAAGAGCCCAATCAGAAAACTGCTCTCTCACTAATTAATTAACCTAAGGAAGAAGAGGAAGATAAGGCTAAAGATTGAAGGGTTTTCTGGTTTAAGTTTGTGTAAGCACTTAGGTGAGTATCCTCACTCATATACATGGCATTAAGACCTGGGATTAGGCAGCCAAGCTTTTATATGTTATATTTTGCATGTTTTGATTTACAAACTATGTTGGCTGCTGATGGTTTCATGAATGTTTGATGAGATATGATCTGCTATGCTGGATGTATAACTTTGTTGTTCTATTTTCATCTCTGTATATTATACCAAAACCTTAAGGAACATATATCAAAGTATCTGTAACTAGTTTGAATAATGGCTTAAGACAAAGAATGAAAAGATAAAGAAAACTATGAGCTGCATATACATTGGTATGGTGCTGAGGCTTGAAATAATTGGTTAAGGGTGCAATGGAGTT
The DNA here is from genome assembly GCA_030737815.1 of Allium fistulosum. Lineage (NCBI taxonomy): Eukaryota > Viridiplantae > Streptophyta > Magnoliopsida > Asparagales > Amaryllidaceae > Allium > Allium fistulosum. The sequence goes on from CM060901.1 coordinate 1,145,488,345, forward strand.
TTTCTCTATAAGTGCTGAGCCCTAAACTAAACAGAAACTTACAAGCCTAAAAACTATGTTTAAACAAGATTGAAAATCTGGCTAAATATAGTTGCTTGAAAAATCAAAATAAACTCAATAGAGCCATGTATTTATTCTCAGTTGCAAACATTCTGGTATATGCTTGAATAGGGTGTTTCTATGATAAATAATGTGAGAAGGAATGACTGGGGTGTTATATCTCTAGAAAGTAACCTTTAATTTGCTTGCAATATCATGGCTGCAAGGTAACTAGTATGTTTCATGAGTACAGGTGGTATGTACACCTAGCTATCATTGATAGAATGAACATAAATACACTTAGTGATATAACTAAGGATTTTGTGCCAAGAAGGCTGCTGGAATGCTTGTCCTATTTGAAGTAGACAAGTTGGCACATGGCTTGTTTAAGTCCTGAGATCTTTGTGCCATAATGTTAATTAGTTCATGGCAATGTGTCCCTTTGATTCCTTATAGCAGATGAGGCCAGGAATTTATAAGAAAAAGAAAAGGCAACCTAGTAGTTCCAGATAAAAGTTGTTTATTGCATATGTTTGCTCTTATGTATTGTACATGATAATACCTGTCAAGTATGCAAAGTACATTTGTGCTGTATCCTTAGCTTAATATCATGGATATGTTAGAAATGCTCACACCAGATCATAGATCTGACCCTTATTGCTCATGGCACATGGGGGTGTCTCATTTATAATGAGGCAGCCACTAATGCTTTTGCAGGTTATGATGGAGCTAAGTAAGCAAGATTAAAAAGATATGGAATAGAGGATGCTAAGATAATTAGAAATAAAAGCTAAAATGTGTTAATTCATGCATGTATTCCCTGATTAATATGGCTATCTAAATGTATTAAGTAGGAAGAACTTGTAAGAGACATGTGCTATGTTGTTTCTGGTTATTTCTGATTTGGTATGTACTAAGGATATTGATGTTGAACTGATTTGAAAACCTATTTGCTAAAGTTGTTTTGATTTAGAGGTAAAACCTGGATTTTATAAGCATAATCATTTTAAGATGATTTCAGTAATCATGAGTTCTTTCGAAAAGAATATAGATATACAGAAAATAATATTGGGAAAAACCAGAAAAGAATTAAACTGCTATGTCTTCAATTTATGATATTGACATAAGTCCAGATGCAAGAAAAAGTGTTTATACTTTAAAGATGTATTTTTAAAAGAGAAGTATGATTAGGAAGAATGATATATATCTGATCACAAAATGACTGATTCATACAAATATATATACATGCTTTTGGAAAGAAAAGGTAACAATGTTTTGTGTATAATCTGGGTTGTAATAATGCAAGTAAAAGAATGGCCAGAGTAACCACATGGTTAGGCCATAGGTCAGGCCTAATGTTTCACTTCAGATCAATGAAGTAAGGGAACATTTGAGCTCAGTTTTCCTGGAAAATGAACAAAGATACAGACATGTATATGTATATCTGTGTACATGTTGATATTGGGCAAAAATATAGATGTAAATTCTTAAAACAGTTGAAAGAATGGGTTTTAAAAATAGTTATGCAAGAAAGATTGTTTTGTATGATAGGTTATAGCCAAAAATTAAATATATATGTACAATTATAGGTAGGTAACAGATTTCAGCCATACAGGAGAAAATAAAAAGAAAAACAAAAATTGTGTTTGAACCGACCAGCATAGTACTCGAACTAGTGACCTTGCATGAATAAGTTAGGCGCGTTTCCATTACGCCTAGATGTTGCTTGTGTTCACTTAGGATCCACTTTCTTTTAACCTGAGTTTGATAATATTCAGACTTTAAGATAATCATCCATATTATAAGCTTGCTTTCCACTGATCATTGCTTGGTTATTTCTTAATTATAATAACAGTCTAAGGTACATATTTCCAGGGGACACTATAGTCAAAAATCTGGATACATTAAGTTTTAATTTAAAAGGGAATTTATCACATTTATGCAAATTTAAAAAGGATTTCTACTTATTATTATGCTCTGATTCAAGTAGAATATAACATAGATATCTTCATATATGTATGTTAAAAATGATTTAGAATTAAAACAATATTTCTATATTGTGAAAGATCCTGGATATATTTTTGTTTATTAGAGAAAAGAAAATGACCCTGGGAAATATATTTGTAATAGATGATATATCTATATATCATCTCTAAAATATATTTGTAATAGATGATATATCTATATATCATCTCTAAAAAAAAAATCACCAATTAAATTAGTGTGTAAATAGGAGGGTCATTTCATTTGGTATCAGAGCTATGTTTTAATTAACATAGCAAAATGTTTGTATGCTTATGTTTATACTAGGATTGTTTGTATATTTGACTGTTTATAAGTATTCCCTGAATGTATGTATGTGTGTGCATGTGACATACACAATGATTAAATAGGAAAAGATACAATCAATGTAAAATAAAAGCTAGTGTTATAAACTAATAAGATGAAATACATATACTTTTAGAAATATGGTAGGAAGAGGGTCTCATCATCAAGGAGGATCTAGCACACCACAAATGCTTGACATGCAGGAATTTGTGAGAGTTTTGAGAGATGGAATTGGGCACAGACCTGAGAACCCACATGAGGAGCTCTCCAAGTTAGTGAAGACTTATACCAACTTGGGAGGCAAGAGCTTTGAAGGAACTGAAAGTGTAATGGAGATTCAAGCATGGCTGAGGACATTAGAGAGGATCTTCACTGATATGCAACTAGATGACCAAAGGAAGAGGCAAGTGGCCTCAAGGCAATTAAAAGGTGCAGCTTTGAGTTGGTGGGAGGTGATCATAGCTGGCCGGAATGAAAATGATATTAATTGGAATCAATTTAAGGAGATGTTAGAGGCAAGGTTTGTTCCAGCCTCAGCAAAAACCACTTTACTTGAGGAGTTCATCAAACTTAGACAGGGGACTATGAATGTCACAGAATATACCCAGAAGTTTGAGGGATTGTCTACCTATGGGGCAATGTTAGTGGCTGATGAAGCATCCAAAAATGATAGATACATCAAGGGATTGAACCCAGGACTTAGCAGGGCTATACTACCTTATGCTGACAGAACTTTTGATCAAGTGATAGATTTGGCTCTGAAGATTGAGCAGCATGACAAGGAAAGAGATAAGTTCAGGAATTTCAAAAACAATAGTAACAAGAAGAACAAAGGGAAGTACCATCCTTATGATAAGAAGAAAGGAGAGGCAGATGGTAAGAAGGCAGTAGATGCAAAGCCCAATGAAGCCAAAAGAAAAATAGTTTGCAACCATTGTGGGAAAGAAGGCCATATTAAGCCAAGATGCCCAGAGCTTAAAGGGGGAGCTTTCAAATGCTATCTATGTGGGAAGGAAGGGCATATGAAAAGAAATTGCCCAGAAAACAAGCAACAAGGGAAAGTGGCAAACCTGGAAGGTAGGGGCAAGGCCATAATTGAGGCTAATGCTGAAAACCATGGTCAAGTGGAAGGTACACTATTTATTTGTACCATACCTTTAGCTGTAATATATGATACCGGGGCAACCCACTCACTCATTTCCCATGAAATAGTTAAAAGGTTGAAAATGAACTGCAAATTGGCTGAAATACCTCTGTTAATACAAAGCCCTTTAGGAAGTTCTAGTGTATTAGATATGATCTGTGTGGATGTGAATTTGAACATAGGAGGAAACACATTTGTTTCCAATTTATATGTTCTAAATTTCCCAAATATAGGAGTTATATTAGGGGCAGATTGGCTAAGACAATTCAAAGCCATAATTGACCTGGATGCATCCACCATTTCACTACAAAATTCTAAAGGCCAAAGGGTTACAATTCTATGTGAACCTATCAAAGAAAACAGTCTAAATCATTTAATTGAATTAGAAAATAATCCCAAGGAAATAGCTATTAATGAAATCCCCATAGTTAAAGAATACTTGGATGTATTTGGGGAAGTAAAAGGTGTTCCACACCATAGACCTGTTGAATTCCAGATTAACCTTATGCCTGGGGCTAGCCCAGTTATCAAAAAGCCTACAAGGATGGGGCCAAGTGAATTAAAAGAGCTAAAGAACCAGCTGGAAGAATTAGAAGCCAAGGGGTTTATAAGGCCAAGTAATTCATGCTGGGGTGCTCCTGTAGTATTTGTTAAAAAGCATGATGGTACTTTAAGAATGTGTATAGATTATAGAGAATTAAACAAAGTAACCATCAAAAACAAATACCCATTACCCAGGATAGATGATCTCTTTGATCAACTCAGTGGAGCTAAAGTGTTTTCTAGGCTAGACTTGGCATCTGGGTTTCATCAGATGAAAGTTGAGGAATCAAGTATTAAATATACAGCATTCAACACAAGATATGGTTTGTATGAGTTTCTGGTTATGCCATTTGGGCTAACAAATGCCCCTTCTTACTTTGTAGACCTAATGAATAGGATATTCAAAGATTACTTAGACAAGTTTGTTCTGATTTTTATAGATGATATTCTAATCTACTCTAGAACAATAGAGGAACATGAGAACCACTTACATTTGGTCTTATCTAGATTAAGAGAAAAAGATTTGAAAGCAAAATTTTCTAAGTGTGTGTTCTGGCAAGAGGAAGTACACTTTCTTGGACATGTTGTCTCTGCTAGGGGAATTTCTGTAAACCCCAATAAGATAGTAGCAATCCAAGCATGGAAGAAGCCTAACAATGTTAGTGAAGTAAGGTCATTCATGGGGATGGCAGGATACTATAGGAGGTTCATACAAGGATTTTCTAAAATAGCAATGCCACTCACTAACCTGACTAGGAAGAACCAAAAGTTTATATGGACTGATAAGTGTGAACAAGCTTTCACCCAGATCAAGGAGGCTTTGGTAAAATCACCAGTGTTGAGAGTACCAGAAGGCAATGAGGGATTGGTTGTATATACAGATGCATGTGGGTCAGGGCTAGGGGCTGTGTTGATGCAGCAAGATCAGGTCATAGCCTATGCATCTAGACAACTAAAACCCCATGAAACTAGATATGCAACTCATGATCTTGAGTTGGCAGCAGTAGTATATGCCTTAAAGCTCTGGAGACATTATTTATTGGGTGCAAAGTTCATTTTATACACTGATCACAAGGCCTTAAAATATCTCTTTTCACAAAAAGATTTAAATATGAGACAACACAGATGGGTTGAATTTCTTGCTGCTTATGACTTAGATATACTTTATACACCAGGCAAGGCTAATAAAGTGGCAGATGCATTGAGTAGGCAGCATGCAAAAGTGGCCATGTTGATGATGGAGGAGTTTAGAGACTTGACCATACTCACTGATTTGGAAATAGATGAGAACAGTGGGATAAGTATGGAGATAATTGAGGAAGAAAAGAGTAAAGGAAGGTTAAGTTTAATTACTTTACAATCAAATTTGGCCTTGAAGGTGGCAAAAATGCAAGAAGAAGATCAAGACTTAGCAGAAAAGAGGTCTCTCCTATTAAAGAAGGAGGAAGTGAAGGATTATCACATGGATGTAAAAGGATACTTAAGGTACAAGGGAAGGATATGTGTCCCAAACATCATAGAATTGAAAGAAGAAATCCTTAATGAGTACCATAGGAGCAAATATTCCATACATCCAGGCAGCACCAAAATGTACCAAAACTTAAAAAGGGATTATTGGTGGAAGGGAATGAAGTCTGATGTAGCCAGATATGTTGCTAAGTGCATGGTTTGTCAACAAATAAAAGCTGAGACCCAAAGACCTTCAGGGTTATTACAGCCACTTAGCATACTACAGTGGAAGTGGGAAGACATATCTATGGATTTCATAGATGGCCTTCCTAGATCCAAGAAGGGAAATACAAGTATTTGGGTGATTGTAGATAGGCTGACTAAAGTAGCCCACTTCATACCAGTGAAAGCAGACAGAAATGCACCTAGGTTAGCCCAAATTTTTATGAGAGAAGTGGTAAAACTGCATGGTGTTCCTAAAACTATAGTGAGTGATAGGGATACAATCTTCACTTCAAGATTCTGGAAGAGCTTCCAAGAGGCTATGGGGAGTGAATTGTGCCTAAGCACTGCTTATCACCCCCAATCAGATGGGCAAACAGAAGTGGTAAACAAGATTTTAGAGGATTTGCTTAGGGCATGTGTGTTAGACTTTGGAGGAAATTGGGAGGACCACCTCCATTTGGCTGAGTTCACATACAATAATAGCCACCAAAGCACAATTGGAATGGCACCCTTTGAAGCCCTATATGGAAAGCCATGTCTATCACCTATGTGTTGGGCTGAGGCAGGAGAGAAAGCTATCCTAGGGCCAGAATATGTCAAAGACATCACAGAGAAAATAGGACTGGTGAGAAAGAGGATGGCAGTAGCTCAAGATAGGCAAAAGAAGTATGCTGATGCAAAGAGGAAGTCAGTGGAATTCAAAGTAGGTGATTATGTCTTCATTAAGGTTTCACCAATGAAGAAAGTCTTGAGATTTGGCAAGCAGGGGAAACTCAGACCCAGATATGTTGGACCATACAAGATTTTGGAGAGGATAGGCTCACTAGCCTACAAGCTGGAGCTTCCAGAGAAGATGAGTGCAATGCACAATGTGTTTCATGTGTCACAACTAAGGAAATGGGTACATAAAAAGGAGGAAATCTTAGAAAAGCCTACTGAAGTTCAGATTAATCCAGATCTAATCTATGAGAAAGAGCCAGTGGGAATTGTGGCAAGGGAAGAAAAGAAATTAAGAAACAAGAAATTGAAGCTTGTAAAGATTCAATGGAGTATAGATCCTAGTGATTGTACTTGGGAGCTAGAGGATAAAATCAGGATGGATTACCCTAGGCTCTTTGCAAATTTAAAAGGTAAATTCTTAGATTACTAAGAAAATTTGATATGTATGATAGACAGTGACTATTTAAATTGCTCATGCATATTTGAATAATTTTCCTAAGAAAGTAGGAGTACTCAAAGAATATGTTGTAAATTGTGAGGGCACAATTCCTAAAAGGAGGGGTGATTGTAATACCCCAAGATTTTGAGGAAAATTCTTTTAATAAATGATTAAAATTCTGGGGGAAAATCAGAATTATTATATAGGTGGGATTTTCAGTGGTGCAAGGTTGTGTGCATGTGTGCACGTGCACACTAGTTATGGCACTAAGAGAAAATCCAGAATTCCTGGATAATAAAACAAGGAAGGAAAACATTCAGATAAAATGTTTTAAATAAAGAAAATATAGACTTAGACATGAGTATTAAAAATTCCTGAGGATGTGTGTATATAAATATATCTATATATATATGCCTATGTATGACTTGTCTGAAAATTGAGGCAGAAGAGAACATTGACTTATAATGAATAAGTGAAATTTTTATTTGAATAATAGGTGTAGAAATGCACATAAGTATGCACATGTTTTCTGCAAATAAAAGGTTAAAAGTTAAATTAACACCCATAGTTGTATAAATGTATATTTATATCCAGATGTTATTTGAGCAGAAAATAAATAAAGGAAGCACTAAAACAGTAAGAACCAAAGTGCAAGAAAGAAAATGTACATAGGCAGAAAATAGAAAGTCACACCATTATCATGTTTGAAGTAAATATAATAAAAATACTTAAAGTTATCACTTTCTGAAAAGAAAGGAAAATAGGCACAATTTAGTCTTGTTTTAAAATATTGGCCGGGATATTAAGGGATTAGGAAGGAGGGAATATGCAATGCCAAATGCATGATTCTGATCTGGGCTAAAATAGGGATTTTGCATCACTCAAAACCCTAGACAGAACCCTTATTTATACCAAGAGCCCAATCAGAAAACTGCTCTCTCACTAATTAATTAACCTAAGGAAGAAGAGGAAGATAAGGCTAAAGATTGAAGGGTTTTCTGGTTTAAGTTTGTGTAAGCACTTAGGTGAGTATCCTCACTCATATACATGGCATTAAGACCTGGGATTAGGCAGCCAAGCTTTTATATGTTATATTTTGCATGTTTTGATTTACAAACTATGTTGGCTGCTGATGGTTTCATGAATGTTTGATGAGATATGATCTGCTATGCTGGATGTATAACTTTGTTGTTCTATTTTCATCTCTGTATATTATACCAAAACCTTAAGGAACATATATCAAAGTATCTGTAACTAGTTTGAATAATGGCTTAAGACAAAGAATGAAAAGATAAAGAAAACTATGAGCTGCATATACATTGGTATGGTGCTGAGGCTTGAAATAATTGGTTAAGGGTGCAATGGAGTTTTTCTCTATAAGTGCTGAGCCCTAAACTAAACAGAAACTTACAAGCCTAAAAACTATGTTTAAACAAGATTGAAAATCTGGCTAAATATAGTTGCTTGAAAAATCAAAATAAACTCAATAGAGCCATGTATTTATTCTCAGTTGCAAACATTCTGGTATATGCTTGAATAGGGTGTTTCTATGATAAATAATGTGAGAAGGAATGACTGGGGTGTTATATCTCTAGAAAGTAACCTTTAATTTGCTTGCAATATCATGGCTGCAAGGTAACTAGTATGTTTCATGAGTACAGGTGGTATGTACACCTAGCTATCATTGATAGAATGAACATAAATACACTTAGTGATATAACTAAGGATTTTGTGCCAAGAAGGCTGCTGGAATGCTTGTCCTATTTGAAGTAGACAAGTTGGCACATGGCTTGTTTAAGTCCTGAGATCTTTGTGCCATAATGTTAATTAGTTCATGGCAATGTGTCCCTTTGATTCCTTATAGCAGATGAGGCCAGGAATTTATAAGAAAAAGAAAAGGCAACCTAGTAGTTCCAGATAAAAGTTGTTTATTGCATATGTTTGCTCTTATGTATTGTACATGATAATACCTGTCAAGTATGCAAAGTACATTTGTGCTGTATCCTTAGCTTAATATCATGGATATGTTAGAAATGCTCACACCAGATCATAGATCTGACCCTTATTGCTCATGGCACATGGGGGTGTCTCATTTATAATGAGGCAGCCACTAATGCTTTTGCAGGTTATGATGGAGCTAAGTAAGCAAGATTAAAAAGATATGGAATAGAGGATGCTAAGATAATTAGAAATAAAAGCTAAAATGTGTTAATTCATGCATGTATTCCCTGATTAATATGGCTATCTAAATGTATTAAGTAGGAAGAACTTGTAAGAGACATGTGCTATGTTGTTTCTGGTTATTTCTGATTTGGTATGTACTAAGGATATTGATGTTGAACTGATTTGAAAACCTATTTGCTAAAGTTGTTTTGATTTAGAGGTAAAACCTGGATTTTATAAGCATAATCATTTTAAGATGATTTCAGTAATCATGAGTTCTTTCGAAAAGAATATAGATATACAGAAAATAATATTGGGAAAAACCAGAAAAGAATTAAACTGCTATGTCTTCAATTTATGATATTGACATAAGTCCAGATGCAAGAAAAAGTGTTTATACTTTAAAGATGTATTTTTAAAAGAGAAGTATGATTAGGAAGAATGATATATATCTGATCACAAAATGACTGATTCATACAAATATATATACATGCTTTTGGAAAGAAAAGGTAACAATGTTTTGTGTATAATCTGGGTTGTAATAATGCAAGTAAAAGAATGGCCAGAGTAACCACATGGTTAGGCCATAGGTCAGGCCTAATGTTTCACTTCAGATCAATGAAGTAAGGGAACATTTGAGCTCAGTTTTCCTGGAAAATGAACAAAGATACAGACATGTATATGTATATCTGTGTACATGTTGATATTGGGCAAAAATATAGATGTAAATTCTTAAAACAGTTGAAAGAATGGGTTTTAAAAATAGTTATGCAAGAAAGATTGTTTTGTATGATAGGTTATAGCCAAAAATTAAATATATATGTACAATTATAGGTAGGTAACAGATTTCAGCCATACAGGAGAAAATAAAAAGAAAAACAAAAATTGTGTTTGAACCGACCAGCATAGTACTCGAACTAGTGACCTTGCATGAATAAGTTAGGCGCGTTTCCATTACGCCTAGATGTTGCTTGTGTTCACTTAGGATCCACTTTCTTTTAACCTGAGTTTGATAATATTCAGACTTTAAGATAATCATCCATATTATAAGCTTGCTTTCCACTGATCATTGCTTGGTTATTTCTTAATTATAATAACAGTCTAAGGTACATATTTCCAGGGGACACTATAGTCAAAAATCTGGATACATTAAGTTTTAATTTAAAAGGGAATTTATCACATTTATGCAAATTTAAAAAGGATTTCTACTTATTATTATGCTCTGATTCAAGTAGAATATAACATAGATATCTTCATATATGTATGTTAAAAATGATTTAGAATTAAAACAATATTTCTATATTGTGAAAGATCCTGGATATATTTTTGTTTATTAGAGAAAAGAAAATGACCCTGGGAAATATATTTGTAATAGATGATATATCTATATATCATCTCTAAAATATATTTGTAATAGATGATATATCTATATATCATCTCTAAAAAAAAAAAATCACCAATAAAATTAGTGTGTAAATAGGAGGGTCATTTCAGATAGGAAGAAGCTTTACTACAAGAAGGATCTTCAACTTGCTTCGAAAGACCAAATCATTTGCAAAGGCAGCAAGATGCATCATAATTCTAACCTCAAACTGGATCTCGAAGTCAACAGTAACTGTCAGAGTCCCAACAACAACTATCAGAGACCCAAAGATCTCAAAGATCAAAGCTTTGCTAAGCTTAAAGGCGATCGAGACGAATCTACCTCTGTAAATCCTCTCAAAAATCAAAGCTTTGCTAAGCTCAAAGGCGATCGAGACGAATCTACTTCTGTAAATCGTCAAAGAGATTGGAAGCCTCCTTGATTTTGCTGTTTTTTTGCGAATCGCTCTTCTTTTTGGAGCCGCCATGTTTTTCTGTTTGCTTTGTTTTGTGTTGTGGAGGCGTTTGTCTCGTGATTTCTAGGGCTTTCTTTATTTAGGTTGGGTTGTATTGTTACGGGTATGTTACCCGGTACCATCTTTTTGGGCTTGGGCCGTATTCCTTTTATCTGTTTCAAAAAAAGTTATTAAAAAAGAGGTTTTGTAACTCGTACGATTTTTCTTAACTATTTGGTATGAGCATGTGTACAAAGAGAGAAAATTATTTCGGTTGGTTTTAGAAACTTGAAAGTTCTTTAGTTATACGGTTTTTCTTAACCATTAGTATTATGAATCTACATTATGGTTTATGATAAGGTATTCGATTTTGGTATATCCACGATTGGTTATTATTTCGGATACGAGTAACCATTTGTTTAGAGCATTTCTAAACAGAGAGAAACTTATTTCAGTCGGTTTTTGAAAACTATAAAGTGGTTTCATTATACAGGTTTTCTTAACCATCTGTCCTGTGACTCTACATTAAGATTTTTTTATCAGTTATTCGGTTTTATAAGATACCACGGCTATTTAATTTTTCGGTTTTATATAACCATTCTCTACCAGCATGTGAATATATAGAGCATTCAATTTCTATTGATTTTATAAAACCGAATTTATAGTACATTCGTTCGGTTTTACATAACCGTTTGTCTATGGATCAACTATATGATAAACTATCTACACACTGATACATTGATATATTGATACATAAACATTATTCAACAGATATAACTATGATATATACTCTACACTAAGTAATTATAAGGAAGTATGAACACAAGTATTTTGATTTGAAAAGTTTTCAAAAAATTGAGTATATCAATATTAATCAACAAACTGGTTTTATTTTATTTATCTGCAAACGACAGTTATTTAATATGAAATTTTAACAACTAAGAAATAAAATTTTCAAAACCTAAAGGTAGATCCCATGTAGATACATCAGGAATCTTCAAACTGTCAAACTCAGTTTTTCTGTCTTTATATTGACCTTCCCATAATTTAGCTTCTTTGTTTGCAATTTTAATCCAATAATCTGCAAGTGGTGGAATCAGCGCATTTTCTTTCAAGACCAACTTATGTAGTGATAATTGTTAATGTTTATTAATGTAAAGAACTTATTGAGATTATCATCCATCAAACCATGCTGATATGGATAAAATGTTGAACACTGAATGTTGGATTTGAAAACCACCACACTGTTACAAGCATTCGCTACTAAGTAACCCATTTCAGCCATTTCCATCCAGTACTTCCAAAGAACATTTTTTCATACGTACTAAGTATCACCCTCATTTTCTCACATTAAACAACATTGAAGTGTTTGCAATACATATCCCAATGTGTATCCAAATCTATTAACATTGATTTCTTCGTTTCTACAAAGTCGCTATTTATTTCGTCTACCTACTATGTAATGCAATGAAAACGACAATTTCCATCAGTATCCACGTCTTTAACTTTGACAACAAATGGATGAAGAAACTCTTGGATACGGTGAAGAAATTAGATAGTGTAAATAATATCAACCATCTGTAAATAATCTACAGCTTTCTTTACCAATTTACTTGACTCGAGATCATTTTCAATAGTACCATCCTTTCTTTTCCTTTTTGGAGTATTTCTTTTTGCACCGCTACATTGCGAATGTTGTACTAATGTGTGCTTCACACATTTAAATTGTGACAGATCACGTTTTGTAGACCATAACTTTTGGGTATCAGGCTTTGTTTTTTCTTTGCTCCCTAGGGGTCGACCTTTACGAAATCTAGCTCTAGGCTCCAGTAATGAGGTAGTTGACGGTACTCCAATCTCCTTTAACTGTAACAATATAACTCTTTTTTCATCTATGTTTGCATTTTCAAATCTTTTTCTAAATTCAATGTGTTTAGGTGTGTGGTCCAATTCTTTGGATCCTTGAATTTGAGGAACATAATCAAGTATTCTCTAATGTTCATGAATTACATCAAGTGGAACAGGAACAAAATCACTATAATTTTCAATTAGCTCATGTGCACAAGGTAAACCGTAAATCGTCTGAAGTTTATGATCATAAGTAAAAACGACAAATTCTTCCTTTCTCGTTTTCATAAACTCAACATATATCATGTCTAAAGAAAACAATGAGACTCTGTATCTGATATATTTGAAAATGGGATCCCGATATTGCCTCCAAACCTCACCTAATTTTTTTTCAAAGCTACCACTAATTTCAGTATTTTGTAAAAGAAACAAACCATTCATATTTTTTCAAATCATAACAGATGAACCTTGTGAAGTACTAAGATACCATTTAAGTATAGAGTGATCCAATTCAGCTCCGTTGGAAGTTCTAGTGCCAAGATGTCTTACTTTACCAGTCAATGCATGGACGAATTACTCCTTGTAAGGAATCCACTGTTCAGTTATATATTTCAATGCACCATGATACTATTTCCATGTATTATTAAAAGTTTTCCAACATTCTTCAAACTCCTCTACAAATTCAGCTCGCACAACTAACATCCGGTCCGCTATAAAAAGTTTAGCAATTTCTATAGATTCAAAAAATTTCCTTGACTTTGTAAGGACATTATTTGACATATGTCATTCGCAAGCCAAATACGTTGCTTCTAGAAATATTCTATTTACTCCATTAATTAAAGTCCATTCTCTAAGATTAGAAAATTTATCTGGAGTATATAAGTACTTCAAATTTGTAAGCGCCCAATGCTAATAACTTCCCTCTCATGTGACAAGCAATACTATGCAACTATAATTATTTCGTTTGTGGATGCGATCGATATTATCTGCAGTAACAACAAATGAAACTTATTGTCATATATGTGCAATCAAGAATTAGGACCGAAGGGAAACATTTGCACAATATAGTAGACTTCGGACGAGCCCATATAAGGTCCAAAACAGAATCATCAACTGTATCCCTTCTAACCCAATGAACGTAATGAGACTCAACAACCAACTTGAGAAAATGTTGCATAGAGGACCTGCCTTGCATTTGAACAACCATCATCTTCTGTTTTAGGTTATAGACCATTCTTATTGTTGAGATATTTCCAGGAAAATTCCTTTTCACATTAAGCAAAACATCTCTAGGTTTCACGCCTAAAATAGACATATCCAAAACTTTTTTTTCACTGCAGTTAATCGACCAACATATGTATGGCGAATTATAGAGTTTGGTAACTCATGATTATGAATACCATTAACCACTTCAATACCCCAGAGATAATCTCCTTTGTCTATATCTCCTTTTTGTATACCTTTATGTGAAAATGGACAGTCACATTTCCTACTTGAAGTAAGTTCACGTGTTTTAATATTTTTTTCATTGATTTTTGCAGTCTTCAATTCCCGATATTTTCCACCTCTTTCGCACCCAATCTGAACACTTGGCTTCTTTCCTAACTGCTTATTAGGTCGAGTAGTCATAATTATAGTTTTCAACTTTTTTCCCATCAACAAACACCAATGAATCATAGCTTCATGTGAAGAGAAAATCTACATATAAATTATATTAGAATTTTAAAACATTATCATTCGCTCTCTTATTTATGTTAATATAATTGTGTACAATAACTTACTTCCTCGGTAATAAAATACTTCGTTAGATCTACTTTGATTTCTTTGTTGTTATCTACTACCAAATCATTTCTATGATAGGTCGAACTCACTTCCCTTAGCAACCACATCTTCTATTTGAATACCTTGAAACTCTTCTTGGCATTCATTCCACATCTCTCCACAATTAGTACTGTAAATTACTGAATTTGAACATCCAACATCCTTTATAAACTACAGATTATAACAACAATAAATAAAATAATATTAAGTAATCCTCATAGATTTTTTATATAGAAATTTGCAATTAAAGATACGAAAACAGAAAAATATACAAATGTATATAACAGACGGTTTTGGAAACCATCTTGACCATAGCATATCCTAGTTAGGCGAAATCTTTATGTCCTGTACAAAATTTTCATCCTTATTCAGGATAATAAATTATTTTTTCTTTAGCAAACATTAAATCACAATTAAATAACATCTTAAAGTAAGTAATTAATAAATATTACAGTAAATTCACCGTTATATTTAATAACAACATAAAACAAAACCATATCAAATAACTCATATAGATTTTTTTTGCCACAAAACTTTGCAATCAAAGATCTGAAAACAAAAAAATACAAATGTATATAACAGACGGTTTTACAAACCCTTTCAATCACAACATATCTCGGTTATACGGAACCGTTCAAGGCATATACAAAATTTTCATACCTATTTATGATAATAAATGATTTTTTCTCGACTAAAAATTAAAATCACAATTAAATAACGTCTTACAGCAAGCAATTAATAACTCCTACAACAAATTCACCATTATAATTAATGACAACATAAAAAAAACCACGAATCATATGAAATATGGTAACCAAAACCTTAAATTCAAGTACTAATTTCGTCAAATAAATTTAAATTAGGTCACACTCACGTTGTTATTGCTAATATGGTCTTCCATTAATTATTTATTTGAGAAGATACTATTGTGTATGGTAATTAGGATTTAGAGAAATATATAGGCATCAGTCGATTATGCAAACCGTTTGCCTACTTGTTGACACAATTATGCATAACTGGCCGAAGTGGGTTTTTGAAGTGTTTCCATGCAATTAATTTTAATACACAATTAAGTGGTGTTAAGGATAGTATTGGTGTGCGTACATAGTAACACCCTAGATAAATTTGAAAATTGGTTTAAAAATAAAAACTTAAAACAAAGTTTAAGCAAGAGGACATCACTTTTCATAATGAAAAAGACAAAATATTACTTGAAATTCATCATAAATCCAAAAAAAATAGTTTTTAGTTCTGATTTTTTTGTTCCACTCGCTTTCAATCGAGGTTGTAAAAATCACAAGGCGGATAATAAGCAGGAAACATAAACTACGGATTAATCGTTTATATGGGGAATATTCTAATATTGTTCGAAGTTAGGCATTTATCTTAAATTCGTGTATTTTATACAGAATTTTAGTATTTTATTTGGTGTTAATTTATCTTGAATGGAAATTTATGTTTGATTAAGCATGATAGCAGCCAAAGAGGTAGAACAGCTTGAAATAGTATGTAGATGCATGTACAAGGCATCTAGCCAGAACTTGTAAGCAATACTTTTATACCTATTTAGATGCTCAATGATGTGCAGTAAGCCTAAACTAAGCGGGTCTATGTAGATAGATAGACAATAAGACTTGCCAATACCTAAATGAGGCATTGGCTTAGGTCTATAAGGATTTTTACAACAGTGCTTCCAATAACAAGATTCAAAGAGGATACCACCGTTGGTGAAGGGTGGTAGGGTTTAGCAGGATTTAGGATCCACATTTGACATTATTGGGGAGGAGAAAATATGGTTTACAGTTGGCTCTAGTCATGGAAACTAGGGTTGGGGGATGGGACCTCTAGTGGTGCCGATAATGTAAAGGAGCAACATGTGGGGAGTAGTGGTATTTAGGGCTCGAGGCAAAGGTAACTTGAGGAGGAGTATAAAATTGATGAGGAAGAAGATTATATCTCATATGATACTATCTATTATCATTCTACTATTGAAATTTTGTTATAGTACAATTATTATTGTCGGATTATGGTTTATGGATTTGAAAAGTTTTATTATAGTACAATTATCATTACCTGATTTTGATTTATGGATTTGAAGATGCATATTTATTTGTCTTTTGTAAAATGATATCAACTTTATCATAGTGTAACAACCGGGTTTTGCTGTTAATTTGAAATCGTCATTAAACGATTTATCTGTTGGTTTATTGCAATTGGGCGTTTCAATCAGCTGGAATTCTTTTAAATTTTTTTTAAAAGGGTTGTGGGCTTTAAAAATCGTCTTGATCCATTTTCTTCTTGGTGCCGTATTTATCAAAGATAACCCGTCCCCTTTCCCTTTGATTCCTTTCAATCGTAAACCCTAAATCATACGAGCGAAAGAAAAGGAAATGGCGGCACGAATTCGTTCTCGCTCGATCCTCTTTTCATTTCCATTAGCCAAACCCAAAAATTAGATAAAATGAAAGAAAGATTCATGGCGGACACAAATTTCTTTGTTCGTTCGTTCGAAAAACTAGGGCTCGTGAAATCAGAGGCGTCGACTTTGGGTGTTCGATTTATTCGACGAATTGCTAGCTGCTGTCGATCGCTCTTGAGGACCACGGCTTCGACTCTTCCTCAATTCGAACGTCTGCTTCAATTCGTCGAAGGGGTTTCGTGCTTGGCTTCGTTCGATTTAGTGATGCCACAAATTCCACTCGGAGCTGTTCGATTCTCGAATTCATGCTAGGGGAAACTAAGGTGAGTGACATATATTCACTCACATCTAATACGACTTGAGTTTTATGCCTCGACAGTTTGACTTTGTTTTGACATTGATTTTGGGCTGTTCGTTTTCGTGGTAGTTTCTTTTCGGAGTTGATTCTTTTGACTTTGGTATGTTTTGTTGGCCACGGCTTTGATTTTTGACTTTTGCAATCTGTGTTCGTCCCAGTAGAATTGTTTTGAAACTGGTGCTCCTCTATCTTTGATTTCGTTGAATTTGTCACCTCTTCTGCTCGGCCGTTCAATTATTGATGGATGTTGAGATTATTTTTTTTGACCTTATCAAAGATACGAATATATGAGATTCTCGATTTCATGATCACCACGATGTTGAAGTTTGACTTTGTCATATGCGTGTATATTGTTTTTCTTTTGCGTGATAATCTCGGTATTGATTAAGTTGCTCCGTGATTTTCTTTGACTTTGGCTTCGATCATTTTACTTTGTCCACTGTTGATTCTGGTAGACTTCAACTTTGCCTCTTGTTCGTGTTCTTCCCTGGCAGTGATTTTGATCTGAGTTGACTTCGAAATATTGGCATCAGTTACTTGATACTGTTAGAGCTTGTTTCTGGTTGTCCTCGACATTGGCTTAGATTTGGAATTTTTATTTCATTTCTGATTTGTAGAAGCTTTGCATTGATATACTTAAGTCTTTGCTTGTGCATATGATTTGTATTCATATTTGTTCACATTGCTGTAGTCTTCATATGCTAGCAACCTTGTTTGTCTTTTTAAACCTGTTGAACTGATGTTGATCTGACCCTGTTGTATTTGGTATACTTCATTTTGTATTTTTTTTGAGATGCTGGTGCGTACTGTTGTTGCCATTATTGTGGGCACTGACTTCATTTTGTCTGCACTTTGATGATTAGGTTGTATTGCCTCTGACTTTTGACATACAGTCTTCATTCACTTCGAGTTAGTCGCGTACAGTTGCATTGTTGACCCATTACTCTGGTTGACATTTTGTTATCGCCTACTTGTATCAATCCATATCATCACTTAGTTATTGCAGTCTTCGAGTAGTTAGTGCACTTGTATACAGCTGCATTGGTTAGTTCTTTGTAGTCTTCACTATACCATATTGTCACTGCATATCTCCTTTGCATTTCGTTCCTTGTGGTTTAGTTTCACACTGCTGTCACTTGTAGTTGCTGCAGTGTTATAGTTCACGGTCTTCATTTGAGACAGTGTTCATATACTCTTGAGTCATGTTTCAATTGCTTGAGTTGTTGGTTCATATGTAGCATTGATGTGTGCATTCTTGTACATGTCCCTTTTTCATTTTGAATTATGTTGAGGCCAATTGCTTTCGATTCATCGAGGCAGTTGCATATTGGACTGCTTTTGTTTGCAATTGTGTTGAGTCACGCTAGTGTGACCTGACCTTTGCAGTTTCGACGTACGGTAAGTGGCGAGGCAGTGCACGTGTACTGCAGCCACACCGAGATTTAATTTAATTTGATGCCATCTGTTTCTGTTTTATTAAGCGTATTTTGAAATGGTTCATTTTGATTTGAGTTGGATTTGTTGGCTTTTGGATTCATTGATCTTCTGAGTATTTGATAGACTGTATTGGCGAGGCAGCACACGTTAGCGTGTACTGCAGCCAATCAGCACAGTTGTTTTTAAATTGACATTTCAATTGTTTAAATTGATCTGGATTGCTGATTTATTGTTTAACACTGTTTAGTGTTATATTTTCCGTTATCCAATTCTCGTATCGAGAGTTGGATATACAAGATTTCTGTGACTGTTGTCTATTTGATATTGATTATTATTGCTACTGTGCATTAATAACTGAGTTTGAATTAGACTGACCCGTGTATTATTTTCTTTTGAATGTAATACTCGGGTCAGACCCGAGTTATTTCAGGTTGTAGATTTCCTTCTTTGAGTTGTTGTTCAGGCTATGAAGACTTTTCACATCTTTTGAAGTTGTCTCTGTTATTTTGTAGAAGTTGTGTCAAATTGTATAGGTTGATATGTATTCATGTATATTAGTTGATAATGTACGTGTATATATAACTTCCAGAGTCGACAGTTGTAGTTGTATCATATGTATCGTGTCAACTATATTGTAACTGACATCGGTTATATATATATGAGATTTTTGTTAATCTGTGTTCCGCATTTATATTATCTGTGTTATTGTTATATCTAATGTCCTAAACTATTATGAACTATCGTAGTTGTTTTATACTGATAATTGGATATGTCGATGGGGGTAAATAAATAATAGATGAAAAATAAAAAGTATATACCACTCCTATCGAGATAACCAATATTAGGGTAAAGCCAATTACGGATGGTCGCTCCTATCCAGCCTTATTCTTCGTAATAATAGACAGTATTTCTTTTAATACTCTTTATTATTATGAGCATAGAGGTGGGGTGTCACACATAGTTGGTTGGTACTACGAATTTAAATAATTGAATACTAGTATAAACTACACATATTTTCGTTTAATAGCCAAATGTATTTACTTTTTATTAATAACATTAATCGGGGATGTATGACATAAGTAGAAAGCTTTGGTAGTCATAAGACATTTATTTCAAGCAGCCTTGGTGGTCTCGGATGCATATCAATAGTGAAATTTCGTTGATGAGTGGTTGCGAAGGGGGTGATGGTGGAGGCCACAAATCAATAATGAAATTCCATTGACGGATACGAAGAGCTACTATCTAGGGTATTATCAAAATTTTAAAAGGACATGCTGTTCTTAGTGATTTAATTTTCATTATTAATAGTAGAGATTTGTAGCTTTTTTGGTAAAGTTTTTCATACTATATTTGCAATTGGTTGGTTATAGCATTTTCATATGAATTTTACGTATGCATCTGGACATAAAGTAAGTAGCATTTTTGAATGAATGAATTTTTTTTATATGATAGCTTGTAGTAGATTTCATGAATAAACTAAATTTAAATTAAGTATCTCTACTAGAAAAGATGTATTTAATGCATGATGTTGATTTTAGAGACGAAAATTGCTTAGCTGAATTGCCATGGATTTACAACGGATCGGTTATTTTTATTTGGTTTCCTTGCAAAGAGAAAACACGTAGACCTACACAAGGTAAAATTAATGGACACAATCCATGGAAAAGGTGGCAAATTAATGGATGTATTATGGATTATAAAAACATAGCTAAATTTAGCACCAAAATCATTAAAAAATAGTGGGGAAAATAACAGAGATCTTCCATGTATAATATGTGGCAAATTAGCCATGGAATATTTAAGGAAATAAAAAAGTTAACTAAATTTAATGCCAAAAGTTAGGAGGGAAAAATAACTAATCTACAGAAAATTTGCTACGATTTGCGATGTAATATTGTTTCATAATTTGCATGCGTATATATATATATATGTATATGTATATATATGTATATGTATATGTATATATGTATGTATATGTATATATGTATATGTATATATGTATATGTATATATGTATATGTATATGTATATATGTACCGATTCCATCTTAAATCCACAGCAAATTTGCATGGGTTATTTGTTAGTATTATAAAACACTCAAGCAATATCAATACTTCAACATACAATCTCATATCTTAATCATGTTACTAAAAATGCTTTAATATAAAACCTTAAATAATATATTTATAGATCCTTTGCTAAATAAAAGAGAAGAACATAAGAGCGGAAGCACTTACATGAAGTCATTATTAGAGATTTCTTAGAGGGTTTTTGATCTTCCAAGAAAATAGTTTTCTCTCTCTGTATATTTCTTTGATGGCAAATGGGAGAATACGAGATTTCCTTTTTAATTTTTGGGACCATTACCCATTTAAATAACTGACCATTAAATTAGTTTTGGATACTTATAATTTGGCCCCTTATCTAATTATAAATACAACTTATGGTATCTGCACATTATTTCCATGACACTTTAACACCTATGACGCTTATCACATAATTGGTCACATAATTTTATATCACACTTTATAACCGAATACTACATTTTTGATCAAAAAATAACCTAATACATAAATGTTAGAAACAAGCATAAAGAAAATAATACAAACTTTTAATAAACCATGATATCCTCAAATAATATAGCACCCAAATGAGTAGTGTGCTCAAGAAAGACCTTGGATAGTAAATCTTTTGCGAGTGGATCCGTTATCATGGAGTTTGTCCCAATGTGCTTTATGGATACCTATCCATTGTGCACTCTCTCTTTAACAACTAGGAACTTTATGTCAATATACTTTGACTTATATGAGCTCCTGACGTTGTTGGAATGCAACACTACTGACTTATTGTCATAAAATAACTTGAGTGGTCTTTCTGCATTCTTCAAAATGCATAGCCCATTGACAAAATTTTGCAACCATGTTCCATGGTTTGATGCCTCATAGCATGCTACAAACTCTACTTCCATAGTGGAAGCATCAACAAGCGTCTACTTGACACTTTTCTAAGATATAGCTCCTCCAACTAATAGGTAAATATAGCTTCATGTGGACTTTTGTTATCTTGGCACCCAAAGAAATCAGAATCAGAATACCCTACAACCTCCAAATTGTCTGATCTCCTATAATTGAGCTTCTAATCTTTTGTTCTTTGAAGATACCTCATAACCCTCTTGGTTGCTCTCCAATGATCCATAGCAAGGTTGCTTAAATATCTTCCTACCATCCCAACAATGTATGCAATATCTGGACACGTGCATACTTGGGCGTACATTAGACTCCTAATAGCTAATGCATAGGGGATCTTTTGCATTTCCTAAATTTCAAGATTACTTTTAGGGCACTGAGTAAGACTAAATTTGTCTCCTTTAGCAATAGGGTTGTCACATGGTCTGCAATCTTGCATGCTAAACCTTTTGAACACTTTATCAATATAGCTCTTTTGTGACATCCAAGAATATCTGAGGATCAGTCTCTATGTATCGAACTCCTAAAACAAAAAAGGTGCCCCCATGATTTTTCATCTCAAAATTCTTGGAAAAAATCACTTTATTTTATGCAATAAGCCTATATCATTTATGACAAGAAATATGTTGTCGACATATAGAACTAAGAATATATACTTACTCCCACTGAAATTGTGATACACACAGTCATCAATAACATTCATCTCAAACCGAAAAAGATAATTACTTGATGAAACTTGTGGTACCATTTACGGGAAGCTTGTTTGAGTCCGTGGATGAATTTTGTTAATTTGCAAACTATATTCCTTGGTTCTCCTAACTCAAAGTTTTCTAGTTGCACCATATAAATTATTTCTTCAATTTTGCCATTTAGAACCGTAGTCTTAACATCCATCTGATGTAACTCAAGATCTAGATGAGCAACAAGTGCTATGATTGTCCCGAAAGATTCTTTTGATGAAACTGAAGAGAAAGTCTTTGCAAAATCAATGCATTCTTTCTTAGTATAGCCTTTAACTACAAGATGCGTTGGAACATCCCCTATTGCGAAACTCGAAAGTAGACGCCGATAATAATGTAGTCATCACCGAAATCATTTTGCAACGATAAAGTGAGTTCAGTATTGTTTTGCATAACATAAGTAATAGAGAAGCTAAATAAATTTTTCATTACAAAAATTTGAATTACATAATCCATTACATCATTTTAACCCAAATTGTTGCCCATGTAGGGGTGGATATAAATAAAACATAGATAGAGTAGTGTTATGTCCAACATATGAGGATGCTAACACAAAACATAACCAATTATAAATCCTGGATTTACATAGTGAAATTTAAAAATACTTTTTATTATAAATAAGTCTCCTGCTTCATCTTCAGATTCTGTATTCATCCTTCAAAAGCTAAATGTCTGATCCATAAACTCAACTTACTCGAATGAGTGCCTGTGAGTTTATGAGAAATAATAAAATTAAGGGTCAAACATAATGCCTAGTATGAGTAAAACATTTACCCGTTTCCATAGTGAGAGCACGCCCGCTAATGCGGAATGGGTTTTCCCCTCACTTCATCGTCATCAAGATACGTCATATATGTAAATAACATCACATAAAAGCAACCATGTGCATATACCATCAAAATGTGTACCCTACACTTATCATCCAGTTATGAACCATGTCATATATCAATTCTAATCAAGTATACCCTATACTTATCAATCCGTTATGAACCATGTCCTACATTCATTCATCATCCAAAAAAAATCCGTTAATCTCTTGTTTTAGGCTTTCATCATTCAGTTATCATTAAATTATTTAGTGATCACCTCCCTAGGCCTATTTGTCACTATTTCATCTTTTCTCTAACAAAGTCATCTGATGAAATGACCATTCATTCCACTAGTGGGAGCCACCCTGACTAGAGCAACACCGATTCTCGCAAGAGGTTGAATGTAAGCACCCTGAATACATTTTAGTAAGCGTCCTTACTAAACGTCAATACCCTCTTATAGTCCATAAACCGCTATCGTTCACAATGTTGATTCATTTATTTTAGTTATAACACCACCCTGATGTTTTACCACCCTGCCATGACACACTGCCTTAACTCCCCTTTAGAGTTTATAACTTTTAGGATCGAACCCTATCGTAGCACCCTATCATATACTATTGGACTTTAGACTAACAGTCAAGGCACCCTACCATCTAATAACTCCATGAGCCGGTATATCTTTACGATCGTACTTCAACCTCTTTCATTCATTCATTTATGGTGTACCCTACACTTCCTTTAAATAAACATTTTTATCTTTCATTTAAATGATACCCTAACATTTATTAGCTTCTCTAAGTTTTCTTCCATTTCAAATAAGTTAAAACAATTTTAACTTATAAAATCCTTCCTTTATTTCATCCTTACAAAAAATTTCGTTAACCTTTGGAAACTGTCTTCTAGTATGTCCTAAATACTATTATTTTACTTAGAAATGTATAGCTTCCCAAGCTTTCGTGAGTTAACCTTATTCGTCCCATATTGGCTATCCTATAACCTTCGAGTGTTAGGCTTAGTTATCATATGTAGACTATCCTATAGTCATCGTGGGTTATATATCATAATCCATCGCGTGTTAACTATCCTTGGCCATCATAGGTGTAACAACCTGTACCTTAATGGGACGAATTTCGACTAAATCAAAACCCAAATCCATTAGGGTATGGATCATTGATTTTATTAAACTGTAATAACACAAGTATATCAGCGTGCGATCGATATAAACTCACAGCAGAATACAAAAACATAATATTATATATTTATTGACTAAGGCTACTACCTCAAAATATCATTCCTTGGATATTTAATTGCCTTGTCCACACCAAGCATGAATAAGAAGACTTCACCATCTGAAGTTCCCGTCTTGCTCTAGTATCCAGTCCTTCTAAATCTAACTTGTGAGTTATTATGAGGAGGAGAGGCCAAAACAATGTTCTGGTGATTGGAAAATTACAAACTTTACTCATCCTACTAATTTATGCCGATTAGTTTCAATTTAAGTGTTATGTCTATTATTTACGGCTAATCTGTTAAATCTTATATGCACGTACGATATGTTTAACCCAACCTTCTCTATGGTATAATTATATTCATTTTCATCTAAACATGTCACTACCCAAAACCCTGATCATATAATACTTCTTAAATAGGGAGGAGGCATACCCATTGTCCATTTGCTACCTCAAGTCCCTAAAGTGGGCCCTCCACAAAGTCAATGCTACTCAATCAGGTTTAGCTACAGAGACCGATGACCCCTATATACGCTATATAATATAGTATATAATTCAGTTGTCGTACTACTAACGCAACTCAAAGACAAGGGTTAACTGGCCCACCTCTGATAAACTAATTTTTCACCTAATCATTCCTCTTGAGGTCTGTGTATCTCACATATGAATTCTACACTGGTAGGAAGCAAAATCCTTCAGGGCATAACCCAAGTTTTTGCTACTATTCGCATAGGATAGCTGGTGGTCATAGTCTATATACCAGATCTACTACTAAAAATCGGTACTAATATACTAACATAGCCCACAGACCTTTCAAACCTGCATCTTGTTTAGACTAACCTAAGTAAGTCAAGGAAAATATACCTTTCGGTTACTTACTACCTCTTATTGGATATAAAGAAGACTCTGTTTTCGTATAAGCACTGGGTCATTTAATACTTCAAATTTGAGGCGAACCCTCGGTATATTTTCCTCTAACCTATATGTAACACATATCACTTCCTCACGGGTTTTATGCTTAGAGATGTCCCACATTGGTAGTAAGTATACACAACTACTGGTTGCCTCTAGGTGAAGGGCAGACCTCTGTTGTGTAACTCTACTGACCTCACATCCAAACCAACTAAACCAAACCCGTCACCCAAAGCCTAAGTGTCGGGCTAAGCCCACTAATTCATGCTTGTTTTAAACATATAATTGAAGCTATATAATTACCTACTATGAAAATTATATTGCTTTCTATTGATATTTAATAGTATTAATTCTTACGTGTTCACTACGTAATTATTCCTAATTTATATGCTTAGGCTTTAGTTTCCTTGTAATGTCTAATAAATATCTATTACCCGTAATAATTGGTCATTTATGTCAAAATTGGACAATCTCTAATCAATCCTCATTTATTAAATTTAATTTTTTTTACCAACTTCAAAATCCATCTATCATGCCTATTCAGTTTCCCCATAAATGCCGTACGAAATTCCCTAATCAGTCCCCAATTAATTCCTTTTTAACTCTCTATTAATTACAAATTTATTGTCCATTAAATCTGTAATTAATATCCATAAATCCTAGTCCTATAATTACTATGCTGTTAATAACTAATACGAGCATCATCGTAAATTATGCTATTTATATATTTTTATTTTTAAACGTTAAGCATGGTTATACGTGTTTATTTATTTATTTATAATTCTAAATATTAATTTCTAAATTAGAACATTTTCCATGTTTTATTTATCAGAGCCGCCTTTTCAAAATAGATTACCATTATAACTTCCCATAAATTAACCGAAAGTGAGTACGTTGCTTTGTTTGAAGTTACAACAAATTTTTTTTCTTTTATCGAGACGGTGTAAATTATGGAAAATAATATCCATATCTTACACATCTCTTTCCCTTTTAGGTATATCCCTTGTTAATTTAAACAACATGCTTTTATCCATATTTTAGAATTGGATATTTTAAGGAAATTACAGGGAACCCGCTCAAAATAAATCAAAAACATAGAAATTCACATTCCAAGTCAACTAGGGCAACCTAACTTACAATCCAATTATAGATCTGGGATAAACAAACATTCTACAATACTAAATATTTGGGATTGAATTCAAATTATGTTGTTCATATTATTTCTATTACAATTGCCTATTTTATTAAATGTGTAGATGATAACCCTATACATTTGTTTTAAGCCTACAATTCATTAGATCTTAGTTAGGCATAATAATTAAATAAAACCAATGATATAAATTTCAATGTTATAAATAAATTATATAAATTCTCACTCACCTTTTAAGGTTTCCAAATCTTCCAATCTGAATCCATTCCTTTACTTGAATTATTTTCCTTTCTAACCCAAATGAATATGTATAACAAGATGTATATATGCTATTAGAATTACAGATCTGAGAAGAGATTTAGAGTTAAGTGGAATATAGATTGATAAGTATCAATTTTACCTTTTTCCGCAGTATTGATTCGCTCCTTCTCTTCTTCTTTTATATTTTCTACCCTTCTTCGATTATATACTTATATATAATATTTTATATTTTTTATAAGTAGTGAAGAAGAAAAAATGGCAGAGCTTCGCTGCCTGGATAAGAAAATATGAGAAGAGAAGTAAGCGGTTAGAACTTTATTTATAAGTGCACAAATCAATCGAAACTGTTAGATTAAAATAGTTAAATCCGGGCTGTTGGTCAACGTTCAAACCTTAGCCGCCATGTTCGAACCAGTCGATTGGCCCAAGGAGGGGGTCGACTGGTGGGGGCCCGTATTTAATGTTATTTATTTCCTTTTTTGTTTTTTAAATTATTTTCACTCCGAAAACTTCAAACGCTAATAACATTTTCATTTGGGCTCCAATCGCGAAACTCCAAATATGAAAGTTGCTTAGAAAATCGCTACAAACACAATAGTGCAAGTTTCATGGCAAATTCCAACGTTTGCTCAAATTCCATTCTTGTAGCCTTATTAATTATTTATTAATTATCATTAATATTATGGGTTGTTGCAATAACTTCTCTATTATCATAATCAATTTTAAAAGTGGAGAGCTCATTTCCACTACTTTTACAACCAAAATTTTGACCAAGAATTTCACAATGTAAAACAATAGTAGTATCTTTGACACTACTCTAAATTTGATCTTCTTCTCCTTGAAAAAGCTTTCCATTCAAGCTTACAACATTTTAATCAAATCGGATCAAAGTCAAAATCATTTTGAGATAGATCGGTTAAACCAAAGATATCATTTTCAAAAGCAAGATCTTGTAAATCATAAGAATAAAATTCATTAAAATTTGCAAATCTTTCCAAAAATACTTTTCCATAAGTAGCATAATTAATATAGGTTTCAATGGACTCTTGATCATTGAAGAGTTGATTTTTAATTCTTTTGGTAAGCCTAATGGCTTTGGATGAAGAGGGTTGACTTGAGGAAGACATTATTGAATTGTTTTGGAGGAAAGAGAATGAAGAATAAGTTTGAATTTCGAAATAAAGTGTGTGTATCGTATGAGATAAGGATGAACGAACACATAGAAGTTGAATTGTCATGTGATAGGTGAAAATGTGGCTTTTCAAAATTTGAAATTAATGCAAAAGAAAGGAAATTTAAAAAATTTAAATTTTGAAAAGATTCTCTAAATTTTACTAGGTATGTCGACATACCCATGTGACATATGTTGTAACAACCTGAAATTTAACCCATAATAATTAATTCGTTAATTAATTAAATGATAAAATAACATAGTGAAATTATCGGTATTGAGCCACGGGAGTTGCACCATTGAGTCCGTGGTAATTTTCTGGTCAATTTCTATATATGGAACGTCAGAATCCGAGTTAATATGGCCAAGTTATGAATTAAACAATAGTCAAGAAAAGAATATATATATATATAGGCTAGGTCGACCACTAGGTCGACCTAACCTCACCCTAGGTTGACCGGCCGGTCGACCTGGGTATAGGGGCAGTCGGCCTGGCATTCGACCCGCCTTAAAAATTGGATGAAGGAAAATTCCTAAGTCCAGTAATGTTAGTTAGCCTATTTTCTACGTGTTTTGCATTCTTTAACTCGATCTAGTCCTTCCATTTCTACGTCCGATGGCCCCTATTCAGCCTATGAGGTGGTTGCATCCTATTCAATCCCCAAATCCAACGGTATGAGATCCACTTCTACCCCTATAAATAGAACCCTAGGCCTAACACTTTTTCTTATTCTAAGATTTTCTCCAATTGGGTTCACCTATTCAGGAAGGATCCTAAGCGGAATAAGTTTCCAAGGAGGAAATTGTTTTAAATAAAAATATTTAACAACCCCAAGTGGATCCGTGAAGGCCTAAAGGGAAGAGCTAAGGACCAGAGGTGAGTGATTGTAATTATTTTAAATTTCTTTAAGTAATTTAAAATAATAGGGTTTCCAATAGTTGTAGTTTTACTACGATTTTTGGAGTAACCTTTTAAGTAATTTATTTACAGTTTTTAGAATTATTTTCAGTCTATTTCTTCTAGAAATTCTTTTTCAGTTAAATATAGTTTATTACTGTTTAATATAGCTTTTTTATTTACTTACAGTTTATTTAAAGTATTTAAGTTTATTTACTGTTATTTATACTTTATTTACATCTTTTTCTACGTTTTGGATTTATATGCAAGCGTTAATTTTCTTCTGTCTCCTCTTTCTTCACGTATGGATTATAATATATTAAACGCAATTATGAATTAAACAAGTAAGAATATTTAATGAAGAAAATAAGATGTAAATTATAAAGACTAATAAATAATGGAATTGGACTGAAATTATGCCCAATTATGATATTAATTGGGCTAAATTAAGAAGATTAGCCTAGTTATAACTTAGAATCGTAACTAGAAAGAATAAAGGAAGAAAGAAGCTTATTTTCACACTTAGACCTTGGGTTAAGTAATAAACATGATTATAACGTAAGTTATAAATGGTAAACTAGGAAAACTATGGAAACTATGACGCTTATTTTAAGACTTAGGATAAATTAATGAGCAATAATAACAATTTATAAGAATAAAGGCTTATTTAAATAATTTATCTAAGTTAATAAGCAAAGATAAGAATAGGACCTATACCAAATAGCATTCCCCTAATATTTCTATGGTTACGGTGTTTCACATAATCCTTGAGTGAGACGAGGTGCTTCACATAATCCTGAAGTGAGGCGAGGGGTACGCTTATAGTGGTAGCAAACGGTCAATCTATGGTAGTTCAAATCAAGGGGATTTGAACAAGGAGCGAAATTAGATTTTTGTTTGATAGGGACCAGTACCAACAGCATTTCCTCTATTTTTCTATGGAGACGATGTTTCACATAACCCTGAAGTGAGACGAGGTGCTTCACATAATCCTGAAGTGAGGCAAGGGGCACACTTATGCTATCTAGGGTAAATAAAAGGTCAAAAGAGGGAGCAATAGGTAGCATGAGCATGGTGGCAGTTACGCGTGCGACTTCCATTTCGGTGCTCAGTAATCGCTATGAGTTCCAAGCGCTTAGTAAGTGTGTCTTTCGTAGACACCAAAGTCTACTATGTAGGGAAACGTCCGGTCCATAGCAGATTCTATGGATTAGCAGGCCGATCAAAGGGTAGAATTAGGACTTCAGCCTAATTAAAATAGGATTAGAAATTCAGCCTAATCAAAGCAGCTATCAAGGACAAGTGCAAACAATCGAAGTAAACCTATCTTATTAATTGAACAATAGTCTAATTGTATTTATTTTCTGTTTATCTCTTTCCTATTACCTTTTATATACTAGAACTATTGAAGGGTCTATTACTTTTACTTTGCTTAAAGATTCTAGTAGTTATTATCATTCACCAGACTTTTAGTCTGAACCACTCCTCTATTTTCCCCTTTCCCCCCATAGGCAATCAAGGAAGAGGACAGTAGATTGCGGTTACTTGGAGGATTCTTGGAGAAGATTTCTACCATGTATTTCTTTTATTATTGCTTTAGCTCTTTCTGTGTACTGGCTCATTATGAGGGATATTTGTACTCTGATTTTCGTTGAGACTAACTATTTTTATTTCATGAGACATGTTGGGTTTTGAGACATGTATGTTGTATTTGGATTTTGACTTATTTGGTTTATGAAGCAATTATGAAGCTTTTGTTTTAAATAAGTTATTATTTTAGTTTCCGTTGTTTTTACCTATTTTTGTCTTGTGAACCTTAGTCTCTGTTAGTTTCAGTTATACCTACAACGCACCACGCCTTTTAATGTGTCCTTTTGGGTATATTAAGGGGTGCGGGGTGTTTCACTTGGTATTAGAGCCTAAGGTTGTAGGATTCCTAAAAACTTATTTTAAAAGTAAAAGTATTTTCCGAAATAACTTCTTTTAAAATGTATTTTTTAGAAAAGAACTCTTAGAAATAGTTTTTAAGTATAAAAGAGTTTTTATAAAAATCCCCTCCAAGTCCAGTGCAATCTTCTTTCGATTCTTTCGAGCCTAAATTCTCTTTTCTTTGCATAGAATGGCTAACGTGTTCCGTAGAGCTACGGTACTAGAGGTGCAAGGGCAAGTACCCAATACAATACCAGTAGGTGGAAATCCCTTTAATCCACCCACATCAGCCCCCTTTTCTGAGCAATGCAAGGACTTCGTTAGTATAGGAGGTAGAACATTTTCTGGCTCGGAGGATTCCGAGGAGACCCAGGTTAGTTTTGAGAATTTGGAGCAAAGGTTTGGGCGGTTAGGATTGGAGGACTGACAGAGTGTTCAACCTATATCTTAGCAGTTGGAAGAAGAGCTTAAGTGGGTTCCTACAAGCTGTAAGGAGCCATGGTGGATGGGCAAGAAGGATAAGAGGAAAAGGGAAGGCCCTTAGAAGCGAATCAAGAAAAAAGTGAAGTGCCATAGTTACAAAATGATTGGTCATTACGTAAGAGACTGCAAGAAAGAGAGGAGATGAGAGGAAAGTGCTATTGTTGCGGGCAACTTGGTCACTAGAGTAGGAGTTGCCTCCAACAGATGGGGCAGGGTGCGGGTGTACCAGTAGCACAGATTCAGACTCTGGATACAGCACCTTCTAGCAGCAGACCCAATATAGGTAGGAAAATTTGATTTCTATTTCTGATTTTCCCATTTGGACTCTTTTCGATTCTGGAGCATCACACTCTTTTATATCTAGTTCTCATGTGGATTGTTTGCACTTAGACATTTCTTTAATAGTAGACCCCATTGTTGTTTCAAACCCCATAGGAGGATCAACACACTTGTCTATGGTTTGTAGGTGTTTGAAATTTTTTATCCTAGGCATAGAATTTGACTGCGATGCCTATGTTTTAGGATTCTCGGGGTATGGGATGATCTTGGGTATGGATTGGCTATCCACCTATGGAGCTATATTAGACTGCGAGAGGAGAGTCGTTATATTAGAGACATGCATCTGTAGGACTCTCGAGATTTCTTGCAACCCGCAAAGGTCAGTTATGTTGAGCTTCCTTTATTCCCTCGATTCATCATCATCAGAGTTAGATTTGGTTCCTATCTTCAGAGATTTTCCAGACATCTTTGACGAGTTTAGGGGAATACCCCCCTAAGAGAGATATTGACTTCAGGATTTATTTTGCTAGCCAGTAGCATTACTCGTAGGGCATATGGCGCCTAGGGAAAGAAAGGGATTGAGCAAGCAGATCCGTGAGCTTTTGAGAAAGGTTTCATAAGAAGAAACATATTGGAATAGGGAGCGCCAGTCGTCTTCGCTACCAAAGCAGGTGGTTCTCTTCGACTTTGCATTGACTATAGAAAATTGAATAAGCTCACAAAGAAGAACCATTAGCCACTTCCTAAGATAGATGATCTTTTCGACCAATTAGTTGGCTCTTCAGTATTTTCTCCGCTTGGTCTAGCCATTGGATTTCATCAGCTTAGGGTGGCTGATGACAGCATTGCTAAGACCGCATTTAGGACACCCGACGGATTCTTTGAGTGGTTGATTATGTCTTTTGGGCTAACCAATGTCCCAGTCTATTCTATAGATTTGATGAACCATGTTTTTAGAAATGTCCTAAAATAAAGTTCGTGGTGGTATTCGTGGTCGACATTTTGGTATTTTTCAAGAAGTATGGAAGAGCATGTTATTCATCTAAAGGAGGTTCTTCGTACGCTTCGTGTTCATCAGCTGAAGACAAAGTTCTTGAAGTATCACTTTTGAAGTGTGTTTATTGGGGCATAGAGAATGTCTACACATGGTAGGGATTTAAGAAACGGTTTTGTACATTTAGGATCGGACTGTGGAAATCCAAAGAGAGGTAGGCAAAGATCGGGGGATGTATAATAGGTTCAGTTGATAAGAAAAGATGAAAACCCATGTGTAGATAATTACAGAAATTATAATTGTTTCATATGAGCGGATTTAACGGTAGTACCTTGGAATAAATCTAACGAAAGACTTTAATAAGGAAATGGGATTTCCAAGGTTTAAGAAAAGTACTCCTAGGTTAGTAAGGACAAAATCCACTTTATGCCAAGCCCAATAAAATGAAATTTAAAAAGTGGAAAAAAATGTAATTGTTAGTACTGAAAATTTTCATTGTTAATATTTTCTTTTAGAAAATAAATATAGGGTTTTTGAAGAATGGTATGAAATTTAAGTTGGTTTTTATATAATGAAAAATTGGAGTTCTTTTTGAAGAATTATGGAGTGTGTGTGTGTGTGTATATATATATATATATAACTCACTAGTTTCATTGTAAGTAAACAAAGATTTTAAACATAAAAACCTAGAGTGAATCAAGTATCGAAAACGTAGATTACAACTTTTATTGTTGTAATAAATGTTTTCATGAAAAATAAGTGGAGCATAGGCTATAACACTATTGTTATAGTAAGTGACTGCCAAGAGAAATATTTTTACATAGGTATATGTGATTTATTGGTATTTATTTAATTGAATCCATACACTAGTATTTTTTTTTTGGGTTGTAGTAACGGTGTTTTACGCAACATCCGTTTTAACCCAAATAAAAATGTATTTTAAAAGGTAATTTCTAAGTATAGAAACAAAATGGTTTGTAAAGTACACTTATTATTTTTAATAAGTATAAGGAAGTGTTTTTGCAGTTATGGAAATATTAAAACAGTTTTGAAGATGAGTTTTTCAGAAAGGAAAATGTGTAAGTTAGATATTAAAAAAAATTTGTCATGGAAGAATATAAATTAAGCATACTTTAATCTATTGGAATGAAAAGAATAATGGTATGATTATCTATGAAACCAATAAAAATGTTTTGTGCAAGTTACAAGGAATACATGAAAGAGATATACAAGGTATGAAAAGCACCATATTTTGTATAGCCTATTTCACAAAATATAAAATAAGTTCCTTGTAATTTCACATAAACATGAAATTCTCTTTTAAAAGGTTCATAGAAAATTTTTGCGTTAATAATTTCTCATTTGAGAAAATAGTTCCAATATATTAAGGTATGAGACCGTAAGGTATAATAAGAAGATGTTTGGAAACACATAAAAAACAGTTTAAAGATATTTTAAAAGAAAATGATTTGGTGAAAAAGTAAATAAGTTTTTGGAAATGGAAAACTTAATAAAAGTAGAATTTGAAAATTTAATTTTTTATAGAAAACTGAAAAGGTCTTTAAAAGAAAACGAGGAATAAGTTTTGGACTTAGAATTTGAAAGTTTTTCCCTCTAAGTTGGGAAATAATGTTAAGTAACCAAGTATTTTTGAATTTAATGGAAACTCAAAAATGACACTTTTTAAAGACAAAGATTTTGGGATTTGGTGTTTTAAAAATTTAGAAACCTTAATTTTTAAAATGGAACTATAGACACCGAACCAAACTTCTAAATGTGAAGTAGATATGAATCATTTCCTAGGTGTAACGGGAAAGGGGAAAGGCTACAGAGGAGACAGCAGTAATTACTTTTGGAAGTAATAATAGAGTTTTCGTAGAGTGTATAGGACCTTAGTGAGAACCTAGAAATGTTGATTCATGTGAGCTGACTAAAGAAGAACGGTAAAATGGAGTTAGTAAAATTGTAAGACACGCATGGTTGAGAATGGATATTCCTGATTTTGGAAGAACTTGGGTAAAGCATCTTCCTTTAGTGGAATTCACATAAGATAGTAGTTCTCAAGCTAGCAGTGGATTGACACCTTCCAAAGCTATTTATGGAAGACTGCGCAAGTCGCTTTCGTGTTGGATAGAGTCTACAGAAGTTAATGAGACTTCGAAGAAGATTAAATTAATTAGGAGAAAATGCGTACTTCTTATCCACATTTCTCTTTGATAGTAAATTTCGAATTTCCTATTTCCATCTTTAGTTTTGAATAGGTTCTTTCCTTTATTATTCTTTGGGAGGGTAGAACTTAGAATTTAACCTATGGATGGTAGGATTTGATGTAAACATGTTAATAGAACGTGTTATGAATGATGTATGCTAGTGATTGCAAGTGTTTGCTAGTGGATGCTAATGGACGCATATAGGTACACTAGGCACTATTATTCTTTAGGGATCGACCTAATTAGGACACTAGAGCATATGCATATGGATGTGTTTGCACTTTTAATTTATTTCTATGGTTGCTATAAATGGATGTTTACCACATGATTGTTGCATTTGGATGATGTTTGTAGCACGCATATAGAATTATCGGTTATCATTAGGGAATTTTTGCATTCATTTGGATACATGGCAAGGACATGATTGCATAAAAGGAGGTCAACTGAATCAGTGGACCACCTAATCTTTTGCATTAGTTAGGGACATTAACACTACATAATTACATAAGTATCATAAATTGAATTAGAAAAACTTATGGATAATGGTTGAATGGTTGATGATTGAGTAATTGGTTGTAGAACTTGGATGAAAATATTTAGTACATTCTTCTATCCTTAGAGATTTCGGGGACGAAATCCCTTAAGGAAGGGAGAATGTAACAACCCGAAATTTAACCCATAATAATTAATTTGATAATTAATTAAATGATAAAATAACTTTGTGAAATTATCAGAATTGAGCTACAGGAGTTGCACCATTTAGTCCGTGGTAATTTTCTAGTCAATTTCCATATATGGAACTTTAGAATCCGAGTTAATATGGCCAAGTTATGAATTAAACAAAAGTCAAGAAAAAAAAAAAGAAGATGTAAATTATAAATACTGTAATAAATAATGGAATTGGACTAAAATTATGCCTAGTTATGATATTAATTGGACTAAATTAAGAAGATTGGCCTAGTTATAACTTATAATCATAACTAGAAAGAATAAAGGAAGAAATAAGCTTATTTTCACACTTAGACCTTGGCTTAAGTAATAAGCATGATTATAACGTAAGTTATAAAATGGTAAACTAGGGAACTATGGAGACTATGGAAACTATGGCGCTATTTTAAGACTTAGGATAAATTAATAGGCAATAATAGCAATTGATAAAAATAAAGGCTTATTTAAATAATTTATCTAAGTTAATAAGAAAAGATAAGAATAGGACCTATACCAAATAGCATTCCCCTAATATTTCTATGGTTACGGTGTTTCACATAACCCTGAAGTGAGACGAGGTGCTTCACATAATCCTAAAGTGAGGCGTGGGGTACGCTTATAGTGGTAGTAAACGGTCAATCTATGGTAGTTCAAATTACGAGGATTTGAACAAGGGGCGCAACTAGATTTTTGTTTGAAAGTGACCAGTACCAACAACATTTCCCCTATTTTTCTATGGACACGGTGTTTCACATAACCCTGAAGTGAGACGAGGTGCTTCACATAATCCTGAAGTAAGGCGAGGGGCATGCTTATGCTGTCTAGGGTAAATAAAAGGTCAAAAGAGGGAGCAACAGGAAGCATGAGCATGGTGGCAGTTATGCGTGCGACTTCCATTTTGGTGTTCAGTAATTGTTATGAGTTCCAAGCACTTAGTAAGTGTGTCTTTCCATAGACACCAAAGTCTACTGTGTAGGGAAACGTCCGGTCCACAGCAGATTCTATGGAGTAGCAGGCAGATCAAAGGGTAGAATTAGGACTTCAACCTAACTAAAAATAGGATTAGGAATTCAGCCTAATCAAAGCAGCTATTAAGAACAAGTGCAAACAATCGTAGTAAACCTATCTTATTAATTGAGCAATAGTTTAATCATATTTATTATAGTTTATCTCTTTCCTATTTCCTTTTATATACTAGAACTATTGAAGGGTCTATTACTTTTACTTTGCTTAAAGATTCTAGTAGTTACTATCATTCACCAGACTTTTAGTCTGACCCACTCCTCTATTTTCCCCTTCCCCATAGGCAATCAAGGAAGAGGACAGTAGATTGTGGTTACTCGGAGGATTCTTGGAGAAGATTTCTACCATGTATTTCTTTTATTCTTGCTTTAGCTCTTTCTATGTACTGGCTTATTCTGAGGGATATTTGTACTCTGATTTTTGTTGAGACTAAGTGTTTTTATTTCATGAGACATGTTGGGTTTTGAGACATGTATGTTGTATTTGGATTTTGACTTATTTGGTTTATGAAGCAATTATGAAGCTTTTGTTTAAAATAAGTTATTGTTTTAGTTTCCGTTGTTTTTACCTATTTTTGTCTTGTGAACCTTAGTTTCTGTTAGTTTCAGTTATACCTACAACGCACCACGCCTTTTAATGTGTCCTTTTGGATATATTAAGAGGTGTGGGGTGTTTCATATGTTGAAATATAAGTCGAAATTTCAATGTTCAAATAATAAAGAAATATATATATATATATATATAGACACACATTCTTATCATATTATATATATTCATATTCATATATACTTATTATTATTATTGTTTATCTATTCCTATATTAAGTAATTTCCAAAAAATAAAAAATAAAAAATAAAAAATTTGAGATATGAATGTAAAAGGTACTGATTTTGCTGTTTCCTTTGTTTCGTCTGATTAATCTTCCCTTATCGTGAAACTCATGTTGATATTTTTAGTATCTGATTTGTTGTCACTGGATGTTGTATCAGAATCATCCAAAGTTGTGTTGTAAACCGTTATTTTCTTTCTTAGTGAATCGGTGTTTGGTGAATTCTTTGTTTTCTTTTGCTACGAGCAATCTCTTCTTAGATGGCCAGATTCAACAAAATTGTAATACTTAAAAATATTTTCATTTCTGGAGTTCTTGTTTTTAGTTTTATGAAAGTTGTTCATCTTTCTGTACTTTAGACATTTTTTGACATTTCGAGTCATAAAAGCAATCTCCTCATCATTTTCATCGTCATCTGAATCTTGATCTTCAGTTGTTGCGTTGAATGCAATTGATTTCTTTTTGGTTGCCTTGTTTTCCCTTCTACCCTACAACTATGCTTCATAGGACATTAGATTACCAATTAATTCTTCTCAATTTTCAATAAACTAATATCATTGTCTTCCTCTATTGCTAATGTCTTTTGATCCCATTCATAAGAGAGTGAATTAAGGATTTTTCTAACTTGATCCGCCTCAAAGAAAATTTTCCCTAATGATACTAATGAATGAACTATATCCTGAAATCTAGAATATATGTCAGAAATATACTCACTTGGTTTCATTTTAAAAGGTTGAAACTGGTTGGTTAGCAAGGAAATCTTAGTTTGTTTTACTTTACTAGTACCCTCATGTGTAGCTTGTAATGTTCTCTAAATTTCATATGTAATCTTACAAATAGAAACTTGATTAAATTCATTTTTTTCTAAGGAGCAAAATAAAATATTCATAGTCGTAGAGTTATTGAGTGCTTGTTCCTTTTGGTCTAATGTCCATGTTGAGTATTCAGTTTGGGGTTCAGTGTACTCACTCTGTGTAATATTCCAAATATCTAAAGCATTGGATTGTAAATAACTTTTCATCCTACATGACCAGTAAGTGTAATTACTACCACTAAATAGCGGGGGTCTGGTAGTTGATTGTCCTTCAATAAAAGTGTTAAGATGTGTACTACCAGTGTTACTAGCCATTTATACTTTTTAGAAATTAAATAAGGAGTTTTTGAAACCTAATGTTTTGATACCAAATGTGGGAAACAGTGTAGTACTAAGGTGAATGGACCTTAAGGCTACTTTAACACTAGAGATGAGTGAATAGTGTTTTATAACTTATATGGAGCTCTTCTAAATTATTCTAAGATTTAATTCAAACACAAATAATCAACACAGATAACCAAAATCCTTTATGTGGGTTTTCCATCTTGTTCCTCTCTTCTCTAAACATACTACTATCTTCTCTCAATCACAATCTCTTGACAGTATCCTCAAACTTTGGTATTTACTTCCTCTACATCCTTGATCCTTCATGTGAGTATACCATAGGACTCACAAAAATTATACTTCGGTACCCTTTACCATTCCTTTGAAAGTTTTTCTCATCACTTCCATGCATATCTAATAAAATATACCTAGTTTCATCCCAACATTCCTTATATTCAACGGGGATTCCATATTTCTACTCTGTGAGCATTCGTAGCGATTTTATTCACAGCCTAAAACCTTTACCCTATCTTATCTAAGTAGTGATCCATATCTACACCATATTGAAAACTTGGTTTGGATTTTAACATTCTTTATAAAACTAAAACTTCACAATCACGAAGTACCAAATCCAAAGCCTTTATCTTTGAAAATATAAACTTAGAAACTTTTTTATTAAATTTAAAAATTACTTGATTCCAAAAAAGAAACCATGAGTTCCCTTTTTTAATTGATTTTACCTTTTAAGGACTTTCTACAATAGAGATTTACTTCTTTAAAAAGTAGGATATTTGACTCAAAACATTTAAAAACTCAATTATCATATCGAACCATTTTTTTCAAAACATCTCTTATAACTTAAATCAATGAAAAATGGAGTAAACAAGGATAACTTCCCCTCTATTATTTGCTATATTTATGCTATCTCCACTTCCACCTTTGATGGAGATTTTCATAGCACATGTGTCACGACCCTGAAAATTTAAATTTATTTAAATTTATAATTAAATGAATTCTTGAGTTAAATCTATGATTAAATAGATTTTAGATAAAAACTTGTAAATTTAATTGATAAATTGAGAGCGAGTTTCCCCGATATCCAAGTATATTCTATATAAATCATTTGAGATTAAAGTATTGTAAATAGTGTATATGTGAGTATATATGTATATATAGTTTTATACAAATTAGATTTTAATTACATATCTAAGTAAATCAATACAAAGTAAATTTTAAACAACAATTTTAAAATAGAAAATTATTTATAAGGTAATAAAATAAAATACAAGTTAAAAGGAAAGCAAACCAAATAAGCATGTACACTTGAAACAAAACAAATAAGTAAATATATGTAAAGTGATGAGTAGGCAAGTAAAAGAAAGTAGATAGTGGATAAAGTGATAAACAAAAGAAAACAAATAAAATACATATACACTTAAACAAATACAAGCCATCACTATCATCTCAAATTTGTACAGCTGAAATGGAGTATGGAGAGGAAAGTATATATGTACAAGGCAATAAATGCAATACATCTCAACATTTAATGCAACATACTTCAGCCCTGTTTATTTAATAGATAAAGATATCACCTTGTACACATCCCCTGCATATCAGCCTTCCCCTCTCCTTTGGTTCGAGTATCAAAACTAAGAAATCTGAAGTATATGTTATCTAAAACCTCAACTTAACAAAGCAACAAAAATACAACAAAGCAGATCATCAAAGCAAGAACAAACACTTCCAGTTTGCAAATTTCCAGGCCTTCTCATCTCTGTTCTTCTTTGTTCCTTCAGGAAAGGTGAGTAACTTCTTTTTAAAATGCTTAAGTATATTTATTATCTGGTTGATTGAATGATGTTTGGAAATATATATATATATCTATTTTGGGATTTCTTTGTGTATAGATACATGTTGATCAGAGCGACTTCTCTGTAAATCCCAGGACTTAGAACGACCAAAGAAAATCTAATTTTTCTTTTCTCTAATCAACATCAGGCTTTGATTTCAAAACAAATAAGTTGTATTTAAGTTTAAGTTATAATTTAAAAATAGTTTCATGGGAAAAAAATGCATGTATAGTGAGAAATCAAGTTTTTACGGTGATAATTCCAAACTTCGGAAATTTTCGAATTTCATAAAACATTACTACAATTATATCACATGAATACTTGTTCGAAAATAGGATTTTTAAAACAATATTGATGATTTCTAATGTTGGGGTTAGGAAGCAGTTGTCAGTTGAACAAAAACTTGATTTTTGTCAATTCCGGGAGATCAATGGAAGTTCGATCGCTGAAACTTTGTATGAAGTAAGTCTGGAAGTTGATTGGAATAGGAAAATTGTTAAATAATTTTTCTGTTGAAAGGATCGAAGGAACGGGAGGGGTTTAGGGTTCGAAATGGCTTTTGGGTCGCTGAGATTTGAGAAGCCACCGCGACCTCTCTAAGGGATCGAGTGGTACGAGATTCGGGGAAGGGGAGCGTCGAAGGTCAGGGAGCACGTGGCCGGAGTCGCGTGACGTCAGATGGTCGGAGCTCCGAAAATGAGATGTTGACAGGGATGGGGTCGCGATTGGTTCGACTGTTTCCAGGTTTGGAAATTCTAGCTCGATTTCGATTACAAATAAAATGACAAGTGTTGGGTGATGGATCGAGTTTAGGTGGTGAATGCTGACTGGATGGCGATGGAAGTGGTGGCAAAAACGTCGGCGGTGGATGGTGCAGGTGCACACCTGTTTGCGTGTGCCAGAGATATGGTTTGGGCTGTTCATGTGTTTTCTCGAGTTCGACGCGGGGAAAAAAGGAAATTGCTCGAAGTAGCTGGGTAGAGGACTCGAAGCATGTGTAGATTTGGTTCGAGTAAAATTTTTGAGTTACAGGCTTGCATCTGTCTGGGTTTCCAGACTTTAAAATGATTTGAAAATTTGAAACTGAATTTAAACTAAGTATTAAATTAGAGTTTTAAATCTAGATTTCAAATTTAATTTGAATCTTAGGTTTTGATAATAGAATAAAGTTTAAATGATGTAAATAAGTTTAAAAGTTAAGTATACTCTAATGATTTGAAATTTAAAGGAATTTAGTTAAAATCTTTAAATTTGAATTTAATAATTTAGATTCATTAAATTAATAAGTTAACTAAAATGGATTGATAAATTAAATTAATAATCGGATTAATTAAGTAGTTATGAGATTAAACCAATTAATAAAAGTTTAAGTTAATTATTAATTAGGAAAAAAAAATTAATTTGTAATTCAAGATAATTAATTTGAATAGATTAGATTTTAAGTTAATGGTTAATTAATGGATTATTAAAGATAAATAAATTTGAATTTAATATTGATTGATTTCGTTTAATTTCTTAAGAAAAGAAATTAAGAATTGTAATTAATAGTAAATGAAGGTCCTTAACTTAAGACTTTTAAATAATTGATATATTAATATGATTTATTTTAGTAATTAATTAGATAAATTAATTAAAGATAAACATTTGAGTAAATGTTTAAGTGAAATTACTAAAGGAAAGTAATTGAGAAATCAATTACTTAATATGATTAATTGAGTTAAATATGATTTGTTTAAGTTGATTAATTTAGTTTAATTGATTTAAATTAATCATAGGATGATATGATAAGTATAATTACTTAAATGTAATTAATGAAGTAAAATTTCTTAATGAAGTAAAATTACTTAATGAAGTAATTAATGATAATTACCGTATGTAATTGGTTGGAGATGATTTGAGTATGATAGTAATTTGGATTAAATTACTTTGTGAAATTAATTAACCAAGATTTATAGTTTATTCATAAGTAATTAACCTGGTATAAATTAATTATAATCAAACAATTAACTGACCTTACCTATGAATATTTGAATTTGATTGGATGATTTGATTGTTTGATATCCCTGATTTGTGATGCTTTGTGATACGTCCTGATTTTTTTGTGATATGCTTTGATATATCGATGATGATTGTGTATGATTTTTCTATGATATATTACTATGTGAATATGAAACCTTTGACCCGTAAAACGGCACTTGAATTTCGATGCGACAGGGAGTCGGTTTCCAGTTGGTTATCCGAAACCCACATCGAATTGTAATAGTGAATCTTTGTGACTGATAAATTTATTTTATCTATGAATCTGTGAATGAAGATAAGCGTTATCGATTATATCGCTTATCGATATATCTGTGATGATTGATGTTGCACTATTTTGTTAAACCCCTAGACCACACTTATACACACACCAATATGGATTTCACGTGGAAATCGGTTAAGTCACAGATAATTTAAATTTGATGTTTTCGAAATTGAAATTTTAATTTCAATTGATTTTGAAATTAGAAATTCGGGTTTAAAGTGAAAAGCTTTTGAAATGGAATTTCAAAGATAAAAGTTATTTTGAATAACTTAATCGAGTTTTGAAAATTTAAATAATTAGATTTAAATTTGAATTCAGGTTTGAAGTTAAATCTATGATTTGGAAACTAGGGATAAAAGATGATATAAATGTGTTTATATGAAGTTAAACCATTTAAAAGTATAAGTTGGGAATTTGGATTTAAGCCAAGAACCTTAACTCGTATAAATGAATCAGATTTCCAGAATGAAAACTGTTTGTTTTCAAAGAATAAAAGCTTTTAGATAAGAAATGAAATTCCAGTTTAATTAAAGGAATTTCAAGATTGAATTGAAAAATGGTTTTCCAAGTTATGAATGAATTCTTTTTTTGAAAGCTATGAATTTAAATCTGTTTATTTTTAACAGATTTAATATGATGATTTGTTTAACCCATTCGAAATGAAATTGTTTTGAAAGCTATTTGTTAAATCTTTGATTTAAAGATTCAACGAATTAATTAAACTGAAATGGAAATCGATTTGGAAAATCTGTGAAGGAATCTTTGTGAAATTAAGTGAACTTTGTGAATTGAATCTTTTTATTAAAAAAAGATTAAAATGGTAATTTGTTAAACCATTTGAAAAGAAGTTTGGGTTTAAGTTGTGACTTAATTGAAATCCCAATATCCATATGTTTTTAAATATTTCGCTCACTATTCGGGTTAGCCGGGAAAGGACCTTTGGGTCGTATAACTCATTCCGAATAGTGATACGTCGTATATGGATAGCATTTGAAGACCGGTGTTGAAGACCGGGTATTTTCGAAAATGAAAGGACAACCTGTCGAATGTCTCTGCACTGGGTAGCTCCCGGTATAGAGATTTATATCACTCTTTTGTGATGGGAAGTCTGGACGTGATTTGAAAATTATCCGGATTTGCAAGGGCTTCGTGAGAAGTGCCTTCGGTTCTGTTCGAACCCGGAACAGACTTGTATGGATACATGTCTGACATTACACTTTGAGATATAAAGCCGATTTCTTTCAAATACATTTCTGTTTGGTGGTGGAGAATTTATTCTTTTAGCTTAACACCCTTCTCTGAGACGTACGAGCTCAGAGGTTATGTAGTTGAAATTTATCAGCGATATATCCCAATTTGGTAATGTGGCATGCTGAGTGTTGCTGTGTGATGATCAGTGTTTGATCATTTGCGATATGATCATTTGTTTGATCTTATATCTTTGTGATCATAGGTTGATCATTTGTTTGACCCGAAGCATGGCTTTGTGTACAAAGCGTAGCTTTGTGGACGAGACTTCGTCGAGCCTCACACCCCGGAAATGGTCAAAACAGGAAAGATGCAGCAAGGTTCTAGGGAGTAGCGCCCCTTAGTGTATGTCATTCCTTCTGGATAAAGGTGGTATCATGGTATGGAGCCCAGATACTTAACCTCTGTGGTTGCTGCAAGTTTATTACTTTGTGGTTTGTTGGAAATCGGGGATCCTCGGGAAGATCGGTGACGATCGGGGGATGGCATACGCGTGTCAGTAGTTACCTATTTTTGCAGAGGTAACCCGGCCTTGTGTTGGCAGAGATCCGGTTAGGTTCTCGGGTCGTCTATTCCAGGGACGTACCCATCGTGGAAAAGGAAGTTCCTTAGCCTGATCATTTGTTGGAAATCCAAAGAAACAATACGATCTTGTACGGTTTTAGTTGTAGAACCTGCCATTCACTTATGGTGGTCACCACTGTTTGGATGGTAGCTA
The DNA here is from genome assembly GCA_030737815.1 of Allium fistulosum. Classification (NCBI taxonomy): domain Eukaryota; kingdom Viridiplantae; phylum Streptophyta; class Magnoliopsida; order Asparagales; family Amaryllidaceae; genus Allium; species Allium fistulosum. The sequence goes on from CM060901.1 coordinate 1,145,532,944, forward strand.
TAGTAGGCATAGTTCGGAATGTCTATGCTGGCTAAGATTTATATTCTACTTTCGAAAATGTTTTCTACACTATGCACTAATAATAATATCAAAAATGATTTGATTTTGCGTAGTAAGCATCTTTGACTATTATAAGAAGAAATCTCCTCCAATTCTGCGTTTGCATTGTGTGTGTGGTGGGAGGTCTTATGGTAGTTTCATTTTCCAAAAGCATTGCGAATTGACTTTAAAATTCTCTGCTATTTGTCTTAAAGATAAACTGTTTTTGTTGCTCACACCAGTCCCATGACTGATCCGGAGTTTATTGTTTATTTCCTAAACTCTGGATGCTCAAAAATTTTTCTACACGAGCAGTCTAGAGTTGGGTTTTTCAGATAGTCAGATTAGTAGGTTTTCTGGAGTTAGTTCAGTCTTTGGACCGCACCAGTCTTGCTCATCTTGGTGTATCGCTATTGGGAGTTCGAGCCACTGTTGGAGTTCTCTCTTGAAGACTATCTTAGAGTTATTTGTTCCGCTGCTGATATTTGTTATCTATTTTCTTTTCCGCTGCTATTTGTTGTATCATATCTCTGATGTATATTGATATTCATTGTATCATTCTGTTGTATCAGATATTGTATATCAATGTATTATTCATTTCTTCCGCTGTGTTATTTACTTAATGTTGTTATAAGCTCCCGAGAACCAGATTCGGCATTTGAATCTACGGCATTTCGAGTACAAGGGAAGTACGGGTGCCGATTTTCGAAGGTCGATTTTTGGGTCTTGACAAGTGGTATTAGAGCTAAGGTTGAACTTTAGCTCAGGAGTATAACACGTTAAGTATCTCATTAGAGATAGAGTGAAGTAAACTCTAGAATGAGTAATTCTCAGATATCCGTTCGAACGTCTCAGTAAATTCTCTTACTATCCACTGATAGTAGATATGAGTGCAAGAAGAGGACGAGATAGGGGACAGGGGAATACGACTATAAATGGTTGATACCCTGCAACAGTGGAAACAACTTTCTTATCAATATTCTTTGATTCGTTTCCAAATTCTTTTGATTTCTTCGTATCAGCTACAAGGAGAAGTTTCGGTACGGTGATGGCTCTTCGAATCGTTGTAGAAGATCTTACCTCGTATTTCATCGGTTTCTTATCAGCTTTTTGATTTAAACCTTAATGAGTTTGAAATTGAAAATTTTAAATTGAGATAAATTGATTAATAGAATATGAAGGCTAAATTGAATTAAATCAATAAAACGAATTCGTTTGAAACCAAATTTTGAAATTCTATTGTAATTCCTTGTGAATACCAAAGTCCGAAGAGGGACGAATTGGTATGTATTCTGAGATATTCCGACTTGAATTCGGAATCCGTATCTTGTGTTAGAGGAGTTATAGGAGATCACCTCTGTCTATCTCTGTGTTATTTTCATACCTGCGAATTTCGAGGACGAAATTCTTTTAAGGGGGGAAATTTGTCACGACCCTGAAAATTTAAATTTATTTAAATTTATAATTAAATGAATTCTTGAGTTAAATCTATGATTAAATAGATTTTAGATAAAAACTTGTAAATTTAATTGATAAATTGAGAGCGAGTTTCCCCGATATCCAAGTATATTCTATATAAATCATTTGAGATTAAAGTATTGTAAATAGTGTATATGTGAGTATATATGTATATATAGTTTTATACAAATTAGATTTTAATTACATATCTAAGTAAATCAATACAAAGTAAATTTTAAACAACAATTTTAAAATAGAAAATTATTTATAAGGTAATAAAATAAAATACAAGTTAAAAGGAAAGCAAACCAAATAAGCATGTACACTTGAAACAAAACAAATAAGTAAATATATGTAAAGTGATGAGTAGGCAAGTAAAAGAAAGTAGATAGTGGATAAAGTGATAAACAAAAGAAAACAAATAAAATACATATACACTTAAACAAATACAAGCCATCACTATCATCTCAAATTTGTACAGCTGAAATGGAGTATGGAGAGGAAAGTATATATGTACAAGGCAATAAATGCAATACATCTCAACATTTAATGCAACATACTTCAGCCCTGTTTATTTAATAGATAAAGATATCACCTTGTACACATCCCCTGCATATCAGCCTTCCCCTCTCCTTTGGTTCGAGTATCAAAACTAAGAAATCTGAAGTATATGTTATCTAAAACCTCAACTTAACAAAGCAACAAAAATACAACAAAGCAGATCATCAAAGCAAGAACAAACACTTCCAGTTTGCAAATTTCCAGGCCTTCTCATCTCTGTTCTTCTTTGTTCCTTCAGGAAAGGTGAGTAACTTCTTTTTAAAATGCTTAAGTATATTTATTATCTGGTTGATTGAATGATGTTTGGAAATATATATATATATCTATTTTGGGATTTCTTTGTGTATAGATACATGTTGATCAGAGCGACTTCTCTGTAAATCCCAGGACTTAGAACGACCAAAGAAAATCTAATTTTTCTTTTCTCTAATCAACATCAGGCTTTGATTTCAAAACAAATAAGTTGTATTTAAGTTTAAGTTATAATTTAAAAATAGTTTCATGGGAAAAAAATGCATGTATAGTGAGAAATCAAGTTTTTACGGTGATAATTCCAAACTTCGGAAATTTTCGAATTTCATAAAACATTACTACAATTATATCACATGAATACTTGTTCGAAAATAGGATTTTTAAAACAATATTGATGATTTCTAATGTTGGGGTTAGGAAGCAGTTGTCAGTTGAACAAAAACTTGATTTTTGTCAATTCCGGGAGATCAATGGAAGTTCGATCGCTGAAACTTTGTATGAAGTAAGTCTGGAAGTTGATTGGAATAGGAAAATTGTTAAATAATTTTTCTGTTGAAAGGATCGAAGGAACGGGAGGGGTTTAGGGTTCGAAATGGCTTTTGGGTCGCTGAGATTTGAGAAGCCACCGCGACCTCTCTAAGGGATCGAGTGGTACGAGATTCGGGGAAGGGGAGCGTCGAAGGTCAGGGAGCACGTGGCCGGAGTCGCGTGACGTCAGATGGTCGGAGCTCCGAAAATGAGATGTTGACAGGGATGGGGTCGCGATTGGTTCGACTGTTTCCAGGTTTGGAAATTCTAGCTCGATTTCGATTACAAATAAAATGACAAGTGTTGGGTGATGGATCGAGTTTAGGTGGTGAATGCTGACTGGATGGCGATGGAAGTGGTGGCAAAAACGTCGGCGGTGGATGGTGCAGGTGCACACCTGTTTGCGTGTGCCAGAGATATGGTTTGGGCTGTTCATGTGTTTTCTCGAGTTCGACGCGGGGAAAAAAGGAAATTGCTCGAAGTAGCTGGGTAGAGGACTCGAAGCATGTGTAGATTTGGTTCGAGTAAAATTTTTGAGTTACAGGCTTGCATCTGTCTGGGTTTCCAGACTTTAAAATGATTTGAAAATTTGAAACTGAATTTAAACTAAGTATTAAATTAGAGTTTTAAATCTAGATTTCAAATTTAATTTGAATCTTAGGTTTTGATAATAGAATAAAGTTTAAATGATGTAAATAAGTTTAAAAGTTAAGTATACTCTAATGATTTGAAATTTAAAGGAATTTAGTTAAAATCTTTAAATTTGAATTTAATAATTTAGATTCATTAAATTAATAAGTTAACTAAAATGGATTGATAAATTAAATTAATAATCGGATTAATTAAGTAGTTATGAGATTAAACCAATTAATAAAAGTTTAAGTTAATTATTAATTAGGAAAAAAAAAATTAATTTGTAATTCAAGATAATTAATTTGAATAGATTAGATTTTAAGTTAATGGTTAATTAATGGATTATTAAAGATAAATAAATTTGAATTTAATATTGATTGATTTCGTTTAATTTCTTAAGAAAAGAAATTAAGAATTGTAATTAATAGTAAATGAAGGTCCTTAACTTAAGACTTTTAAATAATTGATATATTAATATGATTTATTTTAGTAATTAATTAGATAAATTAATTAAAGATAAACATTTGAGTAAATGTTTAAGTGAAATTACTAAAGGAAAGTAATTGAGAAATCAATTACTTAATATGATTAATTGAGTTAAATATGATTTGTTTAAGTTGATTAATTTAGTTTAATTGATTTAAATTAATCATAGGATGATATGATAAGTATAATTACTTAAATGTAATTAATGAAGTAAAATTTCTTAATGAAGTAAAATTACTTAATGAAGTAATTAATGATAATTACCGTATGTAATTGGTTGGAGATGATTTGAGTATGATAGTAATTTGGATTAAATTACTTTGTGAAATTAATTAACCAAGATTTATAGTTTATTCATAAGTAATTAACCTGGTATAAATTAATTATAATCAAACAATTAACTGACCTTACCTATGAATATTTGAATTTGATTGGATGATTTGATTGTTTGATATCCCTGATTTGTGATGCTTTGTGATACGTCCTGATTTTTTTGTGATATGCTTTGATATATCGATGATGATTGTGTATGATTTTTCTATGATATATTACTATGTGAATATGAAACCTTTGACCCGTAAAACGACACTTGAATTTCGATGCGACAGGGAGTCGGTTTCCAGTTGGTTATCCGAAACCCACATCGAATTGTAATAGTGAATCTTTGTGACTGATAAATTTATTTTATCTATGAATCTGTGAATGAAGATAAGCGTTATCGATTATATCGCTTATCGATATATCTGTGATGATTGATGTTGCACTATTTTGTTAAACCCCTAGACCACACTTATACACACACCAATATGGATTTCACGTGGAAATCGGTTAAGTCACAGATAATTTAAATTTGATGTTTTCGAAATTGAAATTTTAATTTCAATTGATTTTGAAATTAGAAATTCGGGTTTAAAGTGAAAAGCTTTTGAAATGGAATTTCAAAGATAAAAGTTATTTTGAATAACTTAATCGAGTTTTGAAAATTTAAATAATTAGATTTAAATTTGAATTCAGGTTTGAAGTTAAATCTATGATTTGGAAACTAGGGATAAAAGATGATATAAATGTGTTTATATGAAGTTAAACCATTTAAAAGTATAAGTTGGGAATTTGGATTTAAGCCAAGAACCTTAACTCGTATAAATGAATCAGATTTCCAGAATGAAAACTGTTTGTTTTCAAAGAATAAAAGCTTTTAGATAAGAAATGAAATTCCAGTTTAATTAAAGGAATTTCAAGATTGAATTGAAAAATGGTTTTCCAAGTTATGAATGAATTCTTTTTTTGAAAGCTATGAATTTAAATCTGTTTATTTTTAACAGATTTAATATGATGATTTGTTTAACCCATTCGAAATGAAATTGTTTTGAAAGCTATTTGTTAAATCTTTGATTTAAAGATTCAACGAATTAATTAAACTGAAATGGAAATCGATTTGGAAAATCTGTGAAGGAATCTTTGTGAAATTAAGTGAACTTTGTGAATTGAATCTTTTTATTAAAAAAAGATTAAAATGGTAATTTGTTAAACCATTTGAAAAGAAGTTTGGGTTTAAGTTGTGACTTAATTGAAATCCCAATATCCATATGTTTTTAAATATTTCGCTCACTATTCGGGTTAGCCGGGAAAGGACCTTTGGGTCGTATAACTCATTCCGAATAGTGATACGTCGTATATGGATAGCATTTGAAGACCGGTGTTGAAGACCGGGTATTTTCGAAAATGAAAGGACAACCTGTCGAATGTCTCTGCACTGGGTAGCTCCCGGTATAGAGATTTATATCACTCTTTTGTAATGGGAAGTCTGGACGTGATTTGAAAATTATCCGGATTTGCAAGGGCTTCGTGAGAAGTGCCTTCGGTTCTGTTCGAACCCGGAACAGACTTGTATGGATACATGTCTGACATTACACTTTGAGATATAAAGCCGATTTCTTTCAAATACATTTCTGTTTGGTGGCGGAGAATTTATTCTTTTAGCTTAACACCCTTCTCTGAGACGTACGAGCTCAGAGGTTATGTAGTTGAAATTTATCAGCGATATATCCCAATTTGGTAATGTGGCATGCTGAGTGTTGCTGTGTGATGATCAGTGTTTGATCATTTGCGATATGATCATTTGTTTGATCTTATATCTTTGTGATCATAGGTTGATCATTTGTTTGACCCGAAGCATGGCTTTGTGTACAAAGCGTAGCTTTGTGGACGAGACTTCGTCGAGCCTCACACCCCGGAAATGGTCAAAACAGGAAAGATGCAGCAAGGTTCTAGGGAGTAGCGCCCCTTAGTGTATGTCATTCCTTCTGGATAAAGGTGGTATCATGGTATGGAGCCCAGATACTTAACCTCTGTGGTTGCTGCAAGTTTATTACTTTGTGGTTTGTTGGAAATCGGGGATCCTCGGGAAGATCGGTGACGATCGGGGGATGGCATACGCGTGTCAGTAGTTACCTATTTTTGCAGAGGTAACCCGGCCTTGTGTTGGCAGAGATCCGGTTAGGTTCTCGGGTCGTCTATTCCAGGGACGTACCCATCGTGGAAAAGGAAGTTCCTTAGCCTGATCATTTGTTGGAAATCCAAAGAAACAATACAATCTTGTACGGTTTTAGTTGTAGAACCTGCCATTCACTTATGGTGGTCACCACTGTTTGGATGGTAGCTATAGTAGGCATAGTTCGGAATGTCTATGCTGGCTAAGATTTATATTCTACTTTCGAAAATGTTTTCTACACTATGCACTAATAATAATATCAAAAATGATTTGATTTTGCGTAGTAAGCATCTTTGACTATTATAAGAAGAAATCTCCTCCAATTCTGCGTTTGCATTGTGTGTGTGGTGGGAGGTCTTATGGTAGTTTCATTTTCCAAAAGCATTGCGAATTGACTTTAAAATTCTCTGCTATTTGTCTTAAAGATAAACTGTTTTTGTTGCTCACACCAGTCCCATGACTGATCCGGAGTTTATTGTTTATTTCCTAAACTCTGGATGCTCAAAAATTTTTCTACACGAGCAGTCTAGAGTTGGGTTTTTCAGATAGTCAGATTAGTAGGTTTTCTGGAGTTAGTTCAGTCTTTGGACCGCACCAGTCTTGCTCATCTTGGTGTATCGCTATTGGGAGTTCGAGCCACTGTTGGAGTTCTCTCTTGAAGACTATCTTAGAGTTATTTGTTCCGCTGCTGATATTTGTTATCTATTTTCTTTTCCGCTGCTATTTGTTGTATCATATCTCTGATGTATATTGATATTCATTGTATCATTCTGTTGTATCAGATATTGTATATCAATGTATTATTCATTTCTTCCGCTGTGTTATTTACTTAATGTTGTTATAAGCTCCCGAGAACCAGATTCGGCATTTGAATCTACGGCATTTCGAGTACAAGGGAAGTACGGGTGCCGATTTTCGAAGGTCGATTTTTGGGTCTTGACAACATGAGGGGACATTTAAATGATTTGCATAATTGCAAAATCTATCTAAGCGTCTATACCACACATCCATGGATTTTATCCATTCTTCATATCTTATTCCTATTATTTTTCTACTACATTATTTCTAACTAGATTACCAATCCTATATATATATATTAAAGCTATTTCTATTTAAATTGTCGGGCGTTCTTACCCTTCTATCCTCTATACCCTATTTGAATCAAGTACCATTTCCATTTATCCACCAAAAAAAAATTAAAATGGAACTTTCAAATTTACAAAATAGAAAAAATCATCGATTAGAGTCTACGCTCTATTTTACATTTATTTCTAAACTAAAATATCCCTTTATCAAAAATCTTTAAATTGAAAACCTTTTGACTCAACCAATTTTAAACTAAGAATTTCAAAATTGAAAAACCCTTTTTATCAAAAACCTTTAAATCGGAAGTTTTTGACTTAACAAATTTTCACATTATGAATTTCCAAATTTTCTTGCTTTTCAAAACAACTTCCCAACAGATCCTTTGAAATCCCCATTCAAAACATTTCAAGGAATTCTCAAAAACCTTTCTATTAAATTCTTTGACATACCTTCCATTTATCTTCCCATATCTTCCATTTATCAAATAATTATATTAATTACCTTTTCCATAGTTAATTTATTCATGTAAAATCGAAAATTGATGGGAAAATCCCAAAAATTCACCAAAAATCAATTTTATCATCTTTTATCTTCTCCTAATATTTCTGGTGAAAATAATTAATCTTATTATTTTTAATAATTAATTTACTTGAAATTACTATTTTCTCCACTTAGAAAATTCACAAAAATTCGATTTAAATTCCAAAAATTCTAAAATTTAAAACACGTCTTTATTTTATCATTACAAATATCATATTAAATTTTTAAGGCATTTAAATATTTTATAATCATGTTTTACCCTAAAACATAAACAAATTAACTTCATTAAAATTTCAAACACAACCTACAATGTTTTAATCATTCAAACATTGTTTTTCATCATCAAAAATTTCATATAAGATCAAATTCGAACCCAATAGATTAGGATAGGTTTTATAGAAAGATTTTACTCACCTTGATTTAAGAAACCATGTTTTAATCTTCCTTTTCCTTAAATTTTAAAGCTTTAATTTTCTATCTTTGAATTCTTCTTCTTCGTTCTTTCAAAATAATGGCAAGCCTTGACTAGAGCTTTTAGGATTTGTTTTGTGAAAATGAAATGAAGTTGGATGAATGTGGGGTTAAGGCTAAAGAAAGTCAGCTAGCGCTTTTGGTTTGGGCTAATATCACATTCTAGCCTACTCACACTATTTCATTTCCCTAAACACAAACTTACCATCCAACATTAAAAATTTATTTTCATTAACAAGGCCAACCTTAATTTCTCTAATTACCCTTGTTTCATTCGATTAACTTTATAAAGTGTCTCCCGCATAATTAATCAAATCTCCCTTAGGCAATTCTTACAATTAAATCATCTTCATCATCCCTTCTATAATATGTTATTACTACTATTTAATTATAATTTACCATATTGTAGACTCTCTAAAATATTGGGTGTTACATGCACGTTATACCTTTCCCAATATCATTTGCATCCCTCTTCGTTTTAAATATCCATTTACAACCAATTGGTTTTGCACCTTTACGTAATGGGATAAGTTCCTAAACTTTCTTTTTGGACTTTAAGCGGGGTTTTAAAGAAGGCCCCTACCTCTTTTTATTAAGATAACTAGTCTAAATAGGTACAAGTAATAAAAAGGGATAGTAGAAAAGAAGTAACCTATAACAACCCAAATTTATTTATTTATTTTTATTTGTTTTATTTATACATTTAATTGAAATTTTGTGAAATTTTAAACAATAAAATTTTGAAATATAAATTGATATTTGAAATACGTCTATTTAAACATAGCAATTAGTAAATTTTTATCAGATAATTTGAAAGTTTATTGTTCTTGTGTAATTTTATTTAAATTTATATCAGTAAAAAATTGATGATAATAAAGTGTTCCGAAACCTAAATATGTCAACATGAGAAAATTTATTTAGAACACTCTGGATAAGACTGCGTAATCCGTTTCGTGAAATTCGGACGTTTCTAGCTCCGTTTGGATTTTTCCGTACGGGATAGCAACGTATATCAGTGTCCGTATCGACTTTTGAATGGATAATCGTATCACTGATATTTGTATACCATTTTGATCGTCTCGTCATACTGATCTATATGGTATATTCGTTTGTGTGGTTTGAAGTCCGGATGACAACAGATATCTACGAAATGACTTTGTATCGGTTTTGCATTTTCGAGCCTTTTTGGTTTCTTTTGTTCCTTCATTGTCCACCGTCAAACCAATGGACAAAAACCTTCAATATTCCCAGTAATTCAGTTCTAACTATTGCTATTCCCTAGAAATTTAATATTGGCCATTGCACTTTCGTGGTTTTAAATTATTATCAACCGGTTCGTTCTCTCCTCTCTGTTTGGATCTCTACTTTCATTTGTAAAGAAAGAAAATATACTATATAAAATCAAACGAATTATTTGTAGTGTAGATGCCTTTCCTTCCAAACTTGCTCACATGTTTATTTACTTGCTAAATCCCATAGCCATTTCATCTTCACCGAAGATAACTTATCTCTCCCTTCTGGCCGCAGCCATGTTCAGCCTTCGCTTCTCTTCACATGCAACAACCGCTACCTCCTCATTTCTCACCATCGTGAGACAATCCATGGCTGAGACCCTGAAACCCATCACAACCCTTTTCCGCCGAACCCAAACCCAAGGCGCGACCTTACTTCGCAGCCACCTCCTCCCGCCTTCGGCAACCAGTGCTCCTTCTTTGGCCCGCTGCTCTCCACACAGCCGAAGCCGCTGTATCCGCAGCCTTCCTCCACTCGCTTAGCTTCTCGCCTGTCCTGCCTGTTGACCTCTTTTCCTAGTCGAGCCCGTGCTTCTCTGTGATGTTTTAAGGTATATGTATATAGGTATGGATATTTTGTTTGTTTTGAAACCATTGTTTTATTTGGAAGTACAAATATGTTAGAGTTTATAAATTATATATATTAGTTTCTACAAGTTCAAATCTATCAGTATGTAATTATATTTTACTTTTGCCGTACTATTTTATGTACAAGTTATATATATAAGTTATACTAGTTTATAATATATTAGTATAGTCCACATAAATATACTTATAATTATATTATATATATATATATATATCTTTGTATTGTGTCTGTTTATATGATGTGTTACTTTAAGTATATATATTGATTTCTAATATAGATGTATACTATATACGTGAGTATATATATGTCAGAGTATTTGCTGTTTTAAAGGTCGAATTTGCTGTTATGAATACTTATAAATACTGCAGTATTATAGTTTATACTGTAGCTTATATTATATATATTAGTCTCGGTTTTAGATGTGAAAGTTCGTGTATATACAGATAAATGTTTCCAGTATATATATATTTGAAAGTAAACGATATATATATGTTTTGTTATAGAAAAGTTATCTAAGTTGTTTATTTTACTGACGAAATATTTGTATATTTTATGCATATGATATCTTGTTTTCAAAAGATGGGAAGTTATATATATGGGTACTATATACTTGATATTTAACTGGACTTGTTTCGATATAGAGATTGTTTCAGATATGATATGTGGATAAGTAAATATGTTTATATATAGATATTTACGTTAATCTGGTATATGAGCATAGAAATTTGGTTGTGCTTTTATATTACTGTAAAAAAATTCTTTTGAATCGTACGTATGTATATAATGAGTTTGTCTACTTGTGTTGGTTGGTTATATATATAGGTATGTCATATATATGTTTCGAATTGTGCTTTTGGGCTGTCTTGCTTATATATATATATATATATATATATATATTTACAAACAGAAATTTACAATAGTATATATATAATGTGTATATAAAGATGTATATATTAGTTTATGTTTTGTTTTATATATTGATATATATATATATATATAATGTAGTTAGGTTTTAAGTACCTATATATTTATAAGCAAGTTTAAATATATGTATAGATAGCTCATATATGGCTGTTTTGTTATATATTCTCAGTTAAGTTATATATTTAAAGTATATATTAGTCTACTGTTCTATCAAAATAATTCTAATCGTTTCATCGATGCCTTATCTATCAGCTCTATCCGTCGAATTCGTGCCAATTTAGCTTTGCTTTGGAATTCGTGCTTGGATTCGTAACTCGTTTCATTTGTCGAACCTCTCTAGCCCCGAAAGGTGAGTAATCACTCATATTAACGTTCTTATATTTATTAAATTTGATTTCAATTGAAACGCCAATTGAAATATGCTGCTGTTAGTTTTTTACATTGTTATTTATGCTATTATCTATATCTGTTCACCTGTGACATCTGACACCATTATCTGTTATTTATATTGATGATTTATGCCTGCTATGTTATTATCATATCTGTTATCACTCTGCAAGTTCCCTGTTAGTATAGAATTCACTATGGGTTGAAATGATACATACCCGAACGATCTGTAGAATAGGAGAAAATCGTTATGGGTTGAAATGATTAACCCAAGCGATTTTCAATTGAATTGAATTTGGGATTGCGGGTTGAAATGATATATACCCGTATATATTTACATTGCGGATTGAAATGACAAATATCGGTATCACTTGATCACAAGGTAGAAAATTATATACAGACACCGTTGGTATATATATAAATATTTTGAAAATGATTTCTATGGTTTTGGAAAGAAATATATGGTTTTAATAAATATTGATATTAAAGATTTATTAAAGTTGATATATAATATGTTTAAGCATTTATATAGAATTTATATTTTCAAATATAGAGTTTATAATGATTCGGGTTGGAAAGATAAATTTGAAATGGATTTGAAATTATTAAATTTGAGATTTTAAATATATGTTTTATAACTTGAATTTGATTAAAAGTGACTTAAATGAATATTTCAAATTTATATAAATTTAAATGGGATATTTTATTTATTTAAATTTGTAAATTGAAGCTGTATTTAGATATTATTGAATTGATTAAGTAAATATTTCAAAACTAATAATAGTAAAGTGAATTTGATATATATATATAAAATTATCGAATTTAGTTTTGAAATGTTGAATATATTGACTTTGATATATATCGAAATTTGAATGGATTATTTTATAGTTTTATGTATTTGAAAATCGATAAATTGAAATGGTTTATTGAGAAGCTGAATCGAGTTGAAATGGATAAGTTTAGATTTGATTAAATTTGAATTTGGAATTTGAATTGATTTAAATAGATTGGTGAAAGTTGAGGAAACTATTTTATTATATAAAGTAATTTTAAATTATATTTAAAACTATTTATATATTTTACTTTATAAATTATTTTTATATAAATTATTTTTAATATAAACTATTTTTAATATAAACTATTTTTAATACAAACTATTTTAATATAAACCATTTCAACTTATAACTATTTTAATATAAACTATTTTACTTTATAAACTATTTTATACTATTATTAATATCTAAAATGTTTGAAGGAAAGTGTTATGGTTTCAAAGTTTTATGATTTCCAAAGTTATGAATTTCAAAGTATAATGATTTCCAAAGTATTATTACTTCAAATTGTTTGATTTTGAAAGTATTATATCTTTGAAAGTACTATGATTTTGGAAGTGAATATTTTTGAAATGGAAATGATATCGTATTGATTTAGGGTTTTGGAATGGAAATGATATTTTGGTTTTGAAGTATAAACTATTTTGAAATGACTGCGGTGTTATAATAACGATTGGTTGTTAAAGAGACCGGGATCGGATATGGGCATACTCTCTGTCGATACCGAAAACCACTTTGACAACCGTGTACGCGGTGGAGATTCCAGAATGAAGTAGGATGGTGGCGACGATCCTATTGAGGTATGAACGTGGACCCGACTCCCGTGAGTTGGCATAAGGTGGCTAAAACATGAGCGATTCTCGGGCCAATGAGGTAGCACCTCTAATCGGATGCATTTCTTCGATACCATTCTATTACTTTGTTATTTATTTGGTGGCCACCCTTCGATTTTGATTGGGAGTGTGTACCAAGGTGGGCGGTAGTGGCTGTTATGCGTTTCCACCAGCTCGGATGCGTAATTGGTATATCTACCCTGGCATTGCTTTGTTGTGCCGTGTCACCTACCATATCGAGCTTTACTATGAGTTTGGATTTGTGCCGTAGCTTGTGGAGTATTGAGGGTAGCTCCCGATCTGGTGGTATGCTAATACTGGATAGACTACTGGGACTATTATTTGTTAAGGGGAATATTTGGTCACTCCTTAACGCTATTTAAAAGTAAGTTTATTTTATTATAGACATTATTATAATAGCGAATATTACTACATAGTAGATAGTTTAACGGATCCTTAAAGAATGGGCGATCCCAAGCATTCTTTAAGTTACTTGTATTACAGTTGATATTTCACTTGAGTTGGATTTATTAATATAAGAATGTTAATCCTGACTCGATGTTTTGTGTTTTGCTTTACTCTCGGATCAGACTGAGTGATACAGTATTCGAGACTCACTTTGGAGTTGGAGCTTCGCTTAGAGATCCAGCTGTCGATTCTGCTTTCAGTTATTCAGTTGATTCCAGTGATGTATTCAGATCTTGTATTTGACTATTGTATTGAGACATCTATGTATTCGAGACCTCTATTGTATCTTACTTAACTCTGTTATATATATATAGTAGCTTCATGAACTACTATTCTTTGTTTCTGCTGCTTTATTTTACATTACTCTGTGTTTGTGATTCTGTGATTATTTGTTTACTGTATATGTTGAGTTTTGCCAAATTTTATTTACAATCTATTGTTTTGAATTATTCAAGTCCGACATGTGTGGATTTATTGTCGACTTGAATGGTCCAAAATAGCAGGTTGTTACATGTGGTATCAGAGCTCTGGTTTAGGCAAAACTCAACATATTAAGTATATTTAATTATAGAATCACCTTCGTTCGAGCTTGAATTCCCTCCTCTTTATTTTGGATTTCTTTCAAACTTTGGAACCCTACCTTGTTCTGAAATCCATTCTTGTATCTCTCTATTCATGTTTCCTCGATTCTGGAGTATCCCATAACTCCACTCTATGATTTGTAAAGGGGTGAAACTCCTTTACAACCAGCATTGATTCACCGGAGATTCCTGTATCCTTGGGGTTAGATGCTGCTATCTCTTGCTATGCCCGAATTCTTTCTCTTGCGATCGAATGTCGATTGCCTCCGAATTTTGCATCAATCGTATTCTTGAAATCACGATTGACCCGGTTAAGGTTGCCCGCGATTTATATAAGTTTATCCATCTTCCTATTTGAAATTCAATTATCTTATCTCCCCATCGAGTCTATCTTTTAATTGAATTCTTGTGGTTAGAGTTCCTTCCTATTTAAATCTCTGTCTTTGCTTGGAAATCCATTCTTGTACAGTCGAGTGAGGGAATGTATTTGTAATTAACATTAATATAAAAATGTTTTATATGTTGTGTTGTTTGAGTTGTTGATGTTGATTTGGGTTTCTGATCGATTCGTTTGATCAACGCTATCGATAGGAATTCCAAAACACTTGAACATAGCAAACTGACACAATATTATTTTCAAATTTGGTAAATGAAATAATTTTTTTCTATATTATATATATAAGTATAATTTTCTGGAATTTAATAAGTTAATTAAATTGGTTGTTTGAAATGATAATATTTGATTATCATTTATTGTTCATAAATGAATTTATAAACATGGTTTATAAATTGAATTGGAATTTAAATGAATTTAAATCAGGAATTTGAGAACATAATTTCCGGTGATTTCAAACTTTGATTTTAAAGTTTTAAAATGTATATTATTCAAAGTATTTCAAATAGAAATCGTTTCCAAAGGAATTTTAAAGTTTTAAATCCGTGCTCTCCTCTTTTGTCGCTGGAAAATAATTTCGGTGATGGCGGCCGCATCATCGACATTCATTTTCGAGTTTCAGAGTGGGAAGACCATCCTGTAGCATTGCTACACTCTTGTTTTGGAAGTTAAATTTGATTTGAATTTCGTAAAGTATGATTTGAATTTCGTAAAGTATGATTTGAATTACAATATAAATATATATATATATATGATTTTAGATTTGATTTAGTATATAGTATATATACATATATTTATCTCTAAAATTATTTGGAGTTAATCGGAAATTTAAATTCTTAAATCTATGTTAAAGGTGATTTTGAATTATAAAATGAAGCCAAAAATGTGAATAAATATTAAATTTGAAATACTTGAATTGGGAAAATTTCACTTGTATAATACTCAATTACATCTCAACATAACTTACCTAAATTATTCAGAAGTTAAAAATGTAATTGGATAATATACAATATAAAATGACTTTATAAGGAAAGATTTGAGTGTTATAATAAATGTTATACACTTAAATTTTATTATAAAGATGTTAATAGAGATAAATAGAATAATAAGTTAATTGAATAATAGATAAGACAAATAAATTTGTTTTGAAGGAATTAATTTATATGGTTTAAAGATATGAGATAAGATATATTAAGTGGAATAAAGTTAATAATAATTTGGAATAAAAGAATTAAATTTTTTGAATAAAATATGAGTATAATAAATGATTGTACAAATTGATGATTTAGAAATTGTTAATTGAGGATGACTAGACAATAAGATAATGAATTTAGAAATAGATGGATTGATGTAACTTAAGTGAACTCAAATGGATTAAACCAAAATGTTGAATATTAATTAATTTTAATTGAAATTTATATGGTTTTAAATTAATTGTTTTATTTGTATTTCAATCTATTTTCTTTCTGGTTGTTTCTATTCTCCTGCCTCGTTCCTTTTTCGAGGACGAAAAGTTTTGAGTGGGGGAGAGTGTAACGACCCGAAATTTTTTATTTATTTTTATTTGTTTTATTTAAACATTTAATTGAAATTTTGTGAAATTTTAAACAATAAAATTTTGAAATATAAATTGATATTTGAAATATGTCTATTTAAACATAGCAATTGGTAAATTTTCATCAGATAATTTGAAAGTTTATTTTATTTAAATTTATATTAGTAAAAAATTGATGATAATAAAGTGTTCCGAAACCTAAATATGTCAACATGAGAAAAATTATTTAGAACACTCTGAATAAGACTACGTAATCCATTTCGTGAAATTCGGACGTTTCTAGCTCCGTTTGGATTTTTCGTACGGGATAGCAACATATATCAGTGTCCGTATCGACTTTTGAACGGATAATCGTATCGCTGATATCTGTATACCGTTTTGATCGTCTCGTCATACTGATCTATACGGTATATTCGTTTGTGTGGTTCGAAGTCCGGATGACAGCAGATATCTACGAAACGACTTTGTATCGGTTCTGCATTTTCGAGCCTTTTTGGTTTCTTTTGTTCCTTCATTGTCCACCGTCAAACCAATGGACAACAACCTTTAACATTCCCAGTAATTCAGTTCTAACTATTGCTATTCCCTAGAAATTTAATATTGGTCATTGCACTTCCATAGTTTTAAATTATTATCAACTGGTTCGTTCTCTCCTCACTGTTTGGATCTCTACTTTCATTTGTAAAGAAAGAAAATATACTATATAAAATCAAACGAATTATTTGTAGTGCAAATGCCTTTCCTTCCAAACTTGCTCACATGTTTATTTACTTGCCAAATCCCATAGCCATTTCATCTTCACCGAAGATAGCTTTTCTCTCCCTTCTGGCCGCAGCCATGTTCAGCCTTCCCTTCTCTTCACACGCAACACCCGCTACCTCCTCATTTCTCACCATCGTGAGACAATCCATGGCCGAGACCCTGAAACCCATCGCAACCCTTTTCCGCCGAACCCAAACCGAAGGCGCGACCTCACTTCACAACAACCTCCTCCCGCCTTCGGCAACCAGTGCTCCTTCTTTAGCCCGCTGCTCTCCATACAGCCGAAGCAGCTGTATCCGCAGCCTTCCTCCACTCGCTTAGCTTCTCGCCTGTCCTGCTTGTTGACCTCTTTTCCTAGTCGAGCCCGTGTTTCTCTGTGATGTTTTAAGGTATATGTATATAGGTATGGATATTTTGTTTGTTTTGAAACCATTGTTTTATTTGGAAGTACAAATATGTTAGAGTTTATAAATTATATATATTAGTTTGTACAAGTTCAAATCTATCAGTATGTAATAATATTTTGCTTTTGCCGTACTATTTTATGTACAAGTTATATATATAAGTTATATTAGTTTATAGTATATTAGTATAGTCCACATAAAAATACTTATAAGTTATATTATAAATATATATCTTTGTATTGTTGTAACGACCCTTAAATTTTAACTGTTTTAATAATGTGATTAGTTGAATTTTCATGAAATTTTAAAAATAAAATTTTGAAATAAAAATTTAATATTTGGAATACGTCTAATTGAACATAGCAAACTGTAAATTTTCATCTGAAAATATGAAAGTTTATTTTATTGTGTAATTCTATTTCAATTTATATCAGTTCATATTTGATGATAATAAAATATTTTCGAAACCTGAATATTTTATATAGAAAAAATTGTAAATCATCTTCTGAGCAAGACGTCATATTTCGTTTCTCCAAATTTTGACTATTATTGCTCCGTCGATCTTATTTTCGACGAAATAGCAGCATTTTTGGTACCTATTATCAACTTTTAATCGAATGATCATACCACTGATATCTGTGTACCATTTTGATCGTCTCGCCGTGCTGATCTCTGCGGTATATTCAATGTTGTGTTTTGAGATACGATACGCAGCGGAATCAGCGAAAAATGATTTCGTTCCGGTACCGGTTTTAAACCTTTGGATTTCCTTACTTTTTATATTCCACCGTTCAAAATCGAACAGTCATCAGCTTTAATTGTTGCCTTGAATTCAGGCTGACTTTTATATTCTCCAGTTTCAAAAAAAATTTATATGCATTCGTTCATAAAAAAAAGAAGGGGGAGCCCTACTGTTGCTTTTATCTTTCCCTTGCATCCATTCACAAGCCCTCTGGCCTTCGCCTCTTCCCCCCACTCCTCCCTTGTCTTCATGATTGCCGAATCACCTACTTCCTGAAGCACAGCAGCACGCAAGCACACACGAAGGCCTTCGGTGCATCCTCCTCAAACGTGAGCTTCATGATGCCCTATGCATCTCTTTGTTTGCCAAGACCTACTGTTTCACACCTCGTCCTTCCCTCTGCCACTCTGACCACCAAGCTTATCTCCACGTCGGCACTTCCACCCATCAACCCATGAACTGCCGAGACCTTTCTCTACCTTCGGCCACTGACTCAAATGCCATTTACACCTGGCAGTTTGCCAATCTCCGGTTCCCTTTGCGTTGCCCTGCCTCCGCTCGGCCAGCCTACAGCAGTCAACATCTCCTCCCATCCATGACAACACAGCCCACCTGCTTGTGTACGTTTCTTTGTTCATCACCATCATGCCGTGCTTCTCTGTATATTAAGGTATGCATGCGTGTGTGATATATAATAGTTTGTATATGTTTAGTTTACTAAGTTTTGTATATGTACAACAGTTACATTTATTTTTCTCCACTGTTATATATTACAGTATTCTAAATTTTTTATAAAGTAGCGTATGTCGATTTTAACAGTATATTTGTATATATAAAATCGTATATAAGTGGTTATAATATTGTGAGTCACAATTTCATTTAGAATATATATTTTAATATAAAAGTATATTTAGACTCTTGGTTTTAAAACTTATAAACTATATTTGTATCGTGTATATATATATATTTGCCCATATGAGTCACAGTTGGTAAAAAAAAATTGTTTGTTTGTTTGTTAAGATTTTGGCTTTGACTGGATATATAGCTGCATGTTAGTTTACATATAAAACATTATTTCATTTATATAAGTGTACTCTGTTATTGTGTGCGTGTGTTGCATGTGCAGTGTGTATATGCGTGAGTAGTGTATATGCTATGTGTTTTAAAGTGTGTGCAGTGTATATGCATGTTGTGTATACATATGATATTTGCAAATAATGTACCTCTTTAGTAAGTATTGAAAAATAAAATTTTACTTTACGTATATAATAATAATATATTAGTCCAAGTTTGCTTAGGTTACTTGTAAATGCTTATACAAGCTGATATAATCTGTTAACAATGTTAGGTACTGGTTTTGATTGTATATATGATATATATACTACTCATGAAGGATTAGGCGTCAGTTTAATATAAGTCACAGTATATTATTGTTTTGTACAAATCTAAGTTTTATAAATATATTGAGTATCCAGATTTATATTTATATATGTGTTGATTTATGGGTTTATAGATCTACATATTTAGTTATATACGTGTGTGTATATATATATATGTATGTATTAGGCTGTATGGGTTGGCATGTCTTTGTTCTATGTTGGGTCTAGTATATACTTGTTTAAAATGTAAGCATTTTTCATTTACATGTCTTTATTTCAAAAAAAAATATTATATATACTCTGTTATCTACATATTTAAAAACAATGAAATTTTGAAATATGTGTGTATATATATTATTATTTAAAATCCGGGTTCCAAAATTTATATTGGTCTAAGAAAATAATGCAATAAATTAAAATATATATTCTCATCATTTTCCCATCTATCAGCTTTGTCCGTCATGCCTATTTTCTTCATCGAATTATGTCCAATCTAGCTCTACTTTGGAATTCGTAGCTTGTTGTGTTGTCTATCTTCTATAGCCTCCAGCCTCGAAAGGTGAGCAATCACTCACGATTAATGTTCTTATATTTATTAAATTTGATTTCAATTGAAACGACAATTGAAATATGCTACTGTTAGTTATTTACATTGCTATATATATGTTGTTATCTATATTTGTTCACCTGTGACATCTGACACCATTATCTGTTATTTATATTGATGATATATGTCTGTTATATTATTATCATATCTGTTATCACTCTGCAAGTTCCCTGTTAGTATAGAGTTCACTATGGGTTGAAATGATACATACTCGAATGATCTGTAGAATAGGAGAAAATCGTTATGGGTTGAAATGATAAACCCAAGCGATTTCCATTGAATTGAATTTGGGATTGCGGGTTGAAATGATATATACCCGTATATATTTAAATTGCGGATTGAAATGATAAAAATATTTTGAAAATGATTTCTATGGTCTTTGGAAATAAATTTTTGGTTTTATAAAATATGGATTTTAGATATTATATAAAAGTTATAGTTATATTCTTGATTTTAAGCTATGCATAAATTTGTTTTAATACAAAATAAGCTTAATAATAAAGTTTGATTTTATTAAAATATAATATGGTTAAGTATTTATTTAAATTATATTTTAATATAGAGTTTAAAATGATTTAATAAATTAAGGTTGAGAAGATAGATATGAAATTGATTTGAAATTATATTTAATTAAGAAATATATTTAATTAGAAATCGATTTGGAACTTATTGAATTTGAGATTTTTAAAGGATATAATTTTATAACTTGATTTTGGTTAAGGTGATTTAAATGAATATTTAAAGTTTAAATAAGTTGAAGGAAATATTTAGTTTATTTGTAATTTGGGGTTTTATTTAAATAATATTGGATTTATTAAGTGAATAATTCAAAACTAAATAATGATAAAGTTAAATTAAGATATATATGAAATTATCAAATTTAGTCTTGAGATTGTGAAATATTTAAAGCTTTGGAATATATCAAATTTTAAATGGTTTATTTGTGGTTCAAATCTGGATTTGAAATCGATATAATAGTTTATTTAGAACTGAATTGAATTGAAATTGATGATTTGAGATTTGACTAAATTTGAAATTTTGGGATTGGTGTTGATTTGGAATTGATTTGTGAAATTTGAGGAAGCTATTTTATTATATAAATTATTTTTAAATTATATTTAAAACTATTTATATATGTTACTTTATAAATTTATTTCATATAAACTATTTTAATATAAATTATTTTTAATATAAACTATTTCAAATTATAACTATTTTTATATAAACTATTTTAAATTAGAAACTATTTTTATTATATATACTATTATTTATATTTAAATGGTTAAATGGGAAGTGTTATGATTCCAAAGCATTATGATTTCTAAATTTTGATATCCAAAGTATTATGATTTCCAAAGTGTTTGATTTAGAAAGTGTTATAACTTTGAAGTACTAAGATTTTGTAAATGGATATATTTGAGATGGATATATTTGAAATGGAAATGATATCGTATTTGGTTTTGAAATGGAAGTGATATCATATTGATATGGTTTTGAAATGGCAATGATATTTTGGTTTTGAAATATAAACTATTTTGAAAGTTTATTAAATGACCAATCGGTGTAATAATTACGTAGTTATTAAAGAGTCTGGGACCGGTTTGGGACATACTCTCTGTCTAAACCGAAAACCACTTTAATAACTATTATACATGGAGTGTGATCCAGAATGAAGTGGTTGGAATGACGACATTGCTGGATTTGAAGAAAGAGAACGATAATGGATGACCTTGACACTTGTGTCAAATTGGAAATGACTTAAACAGGAGCCGTGCCGGGCCAGTGAGGTTAGCTACCTCTAGCGGACACACTTTGTGACGCCCCACCTCTATACCCACGCTAGCCAAGAACACTACGGTGTAATGCTGTCAACTAGCACGGAGGATAAGGCTGTTGAGGAGCGACCATCCATGTAACTTCTTTGTGCGAGTACCGATATGTCAGATAGTATAACATGAACTTCATTTAAGGAGGAAGTCCGACATACCGATACAAACCCAAAGCTATCACACAGTGGCTATAAATAATCTTCGGAAACAAACATAGAAATAAGCATAACATAAATCAGTCACAAACATCCATATCACAAAGGCGGAAAAAGATATGAATATAAGTATAACACATGAAAGTGTACATCAGAGTAGTGTTCAGAAAGATCCACGATAATACAAAAGAATAGCAACACGTGCTATACAAAAGAATAAGTACACAACATAGAGTCTATATCTCAAATGTGTACATCCAAAAACTACTAATATATGTAGTTAGCCAAAAGTCAGAATAATCCTGAAGAGAAGTCAAGCAGAAGCACCTGTAACATCTCGGTTTGACCCGAGTATTATTTATAAGAAAATAATAAACGGATCAGTCTACCTATAAATATCAGATGATATGGTATAAAGTAAAAGACATGGCATGAACATGTAATAACCATCGTGGCATACTACTATAAGTATGTAATTGAAAATCAACAAGAGATTAATCAATATCACATGAATCTTCTCAAAGATAAAATAGGGTATCATACCCTAAACTTGTATTCATAACAAGTCAATGACACACAAATTCACCAATGCAAAAAAATTGATATCATATCAATGAAAATCATGAAAATCGGTGAAGCATAAATTCCAAAAATCAACACACGAAATCCAAAAATCACATAAAAAGGGGGAGGCCTATCACAAGAAAGGGAGCATGAAAACTCACCAACACGTGTAACACAAGAACGAGAAGCTATCTCATGGAAGCTATCCATTAAATTTTGACACACGAACGGCCCGAAGACCATGGGGCGCTACCCCACATATGTGATGGTGAAACATCACATAAACGGGGTTTAGTCTCCCTCGTAGACAAAGAGACATCGCACAATTGCTAGTCTAAATCAAATCACAAAAATGACCGTCATGATCATCAAGAAGTGTCAATCACACCAAACTAGTAAATATATGAGTTTAGCTTCATGTCCCATAACCACTTGCTTAACTTAAATATTTACGAACAAGCTGTGAATCTTCACTAGAAAATTGTCACAAAAAGGGTTCTATCGAACAAGTCCAAGAATTAACCTACGAAGTGAACGCAAGCGTTTCATACCACTCGTTTTACTAAGCCGTTTAATTAGATTTCTCATCCGAGTGAGGTAAAGGCTTGTATATACTAGTAGATTAGAAAACGGTTTGAGAAAAAAGAGCTTTGTAGTAAAATAGTGTTGAAATCGCTTTGATGAAAGAGTTTTGATATTTACTACTAGTATTGAAACCTTCTTATCTTTAGAGTGACAAGTCACAAAATGATTGTTGAAACAAATTGAATCACATACATTCACGTTCGAAGACGTGAGTAAAGTCCAAAGAAATCAATCTCAAAACCATCAAAGTAGGAATATACTTGCGACCTAACGTGGTCGAATTAAAGTGCAAAGACTTTAAGTCAAATAGGTCAAACGACCTAAGGGTAGACTGCCATGCGACCTAGCAGAAGAACAGGTCGAGCAACCTAGTGAAATACAGGTCAAACGACCTAAGTGTAAAAAGGCGAGCGACCTAACGTCTTAACAAAGCCATGCGACCTAACGTAATTGAGGTCTAACGACCTAAAGAAATCAAGTCCGAGCGACCTAAGGAAGAGTAGGTCATACGACCTAATGGGTTGCGACTTAGGGGGGTGAGCGACCTAAGCTCGCGACCTAAGGGGTGGAGGCTGAGCGACCTATCAACCCAAGCGACTCAGTGAGGCCGAGCGACCTATCAAGGCAATAGGACTAGCGACCTATAGGAATAACAGGTCGAGCGACTTATGAAGGCAATAGGGCGAGCAACCTATAGGTATAAGTCCAACGACCTAAAGGAGGTAAGGTCTAACGACCTAAAGGTATCGGGGTCTTGCGACCTAACGGAACTGGTCCTGCGACCTACGACCTAATGGTGGGATGCTGGGCGACCTACGCTCCAAGCAAGGTCGAGTGACCTAATGAATCGAGCGACTTAACTGCAAAATGTTTAAGGTCATATGACCTAAGGAAGAATGACCTAAGCACTCGAGCTACCTAACTCCGAACGAGCTCATATGAGCATATAAGGTCGAATGACCTAACTGCAAACGACCTAAGAAGCGAACGACCTAAGTGTTAAATTTAGCAGCGCCGCGTGACCTAAGGGGAAACGACCTATAGCCAGCGTAACTCTCCCATGCCGATCGACCTAACGAGACAGAACGAGCTAAGTGCGGTTTTTCGCCAGAAACACTAAAATTTGGGGTTTTTCACCAATCCAATCCAAACCAAATGCAAATATGCATGCTAAAGTGATGAGGAATCATTCCCAACAATCCAATGACAGTTATAGGCAAGATGTGAGATTAAAAATCTCACCTTTTCCACGAAATTGATGATGGAGAGCTTAAAAGTTAAGCAAGAGCAACAACAAGCTTGAATCTATGTTCTTCACTTGAATTTGGAGTAGATGTTGGATTAGCAATGAAGACTTGAGCTAGGAATTTTAATTTCCCATTCCCTCCACCATTTTTGAAGAAGCTTGAAGTGTTTGATGAAGTGATGAAGAGGAGAAGGGTTGGGGCTGAGTTAGAAGAAGTTCAGCCCAAACTAAAAGCCCAAAGCAAAAAAGTGACGAAAATTTCACTATCTCCAAACATATCGAAGTTTACAATAAAAAAGATCGCAAACGTCATTTTGAACTCAATGGAAGTGGTCTCGAGTCCTAATTTGACCGTATGCAAAAAGTAGCTTTTCGGACTAACATTCGACTAACAATAAAATATTTAAATATAAAATTGACAAATATGCGGGTTGTTACAGACTTCCCTCCTTAAAGAAATTGCGTCCTCTCAATATATAAGATGGAAATAAGAAGTAACAACCATAAAAGCATATTAACACAAAAAAAATTGAAATAAGAAGTTTACCTCAAAGAGCATGAGAAAGTAAGTCCGGATGTGTTCGCTCGAAGAATTCTCTAGTTTCCCAAGAGCAATCCTTAGGATTTGAGGACCATTGAACTTTAACAAGCGGAACATCTTTATTTCGAAGTCGTTTGACCTCCGAAGCAATAATTCGAATAGGATGTTGCTCATAAGTTAAATTAGGAGAAACTTCAATCTCTTCCACAACACCGGGCTCAAGAATAGAATAGGAATCCCAAAGGCACTTCCGTAATTGAGAAACGTGAAATACGTCATGCATGGCAGAAAACTGAGCCGATAATGAAAGGCGATAAGCCATGGAACCAATACGTTCAGTGATAGGAAATGGCCCAATATATCGAGGCGCTAACTTTCCCGATCGATTGAAGCGTACAACACCGTTCATAGGTGAAACACGAATGAATACAAGATCTCCCACAGAAAATTCTAATTTTCTTCTTCGGTTATCGGCATAGGACTTTTGTCTACTCTGAGCTTCTTTCATCCTACGACGAATAAGATCAATCTTTTCTGTAGAATCTCGAATAAGATCTGGACTAAAACCAGCTTCTCACCGGCCTCAAGCCAACAAGAAGGAGATCGGTATGGCCTTCCATAGAGTGCCTCAAAAGGTGCCATACCAATGCTAGATTGGAAGTGTTATTATAGGAAAATTCAACAAGTGAAATATGGTCTTCCCAACTTCCACCAAAGTCAAGCACACAAGAACGAAGAAGATCTTCAAGAGTTTGATTCACACGCTCAGTTTGTCCATCAGACTGGGGTGATAAGCGGTGCTAAAATTAAGCTTCGTTCCCAAAGCTTTTTGAAGACTCTTCCAGAATCCACTAGTAAATAATGGATCACGATCACTAACAATAGAAGAAGGAATTCCATGCAGTTTGACAATTTCTTTGATAAAGAGTTTGGCCAGAAGAGGAACGGTTCGGTTCGACTGAACATGAATAAAATGGGTAGATTTAGTAAGTCTGTCAACGATTACCCATAAACTATTATGACCCGAACGAGAACGGGGAAGGCCATCTATAAAATCCATGGAAATTTGATCCCACTTCCAAACTGGAATTTCCAATGGTTGCAATAACCCACCTGGCCTTTGATGTTCAGCCTTAACAAGTTGGCAAGTCATGCAACACTTAACAAAGTTAGCAATATCAGATTTCATTCCCTCCCAGTAATAAAGTCGCTTCATATCTGCATACATTTTACTGCTACCGGGATGAATGGAATATTTGGAACGATGAGAATCTTCTAGAATATCTTTACGAAGATCTCCAGTATTTGGTACGATAAGTCTACCAAATTTTCAAATGCCGCCACGAAAATCGATATCAAAGTCTTTCAAACCTTCAATATCGGTTTTATCCCTAATATTCTGGCTAAGAAGAGCCAATTCGGGATCTAGCCTCTGAGCTTCAAGAATGCGGTCTAAAATAGAAGGATGAGCCTCAAAGCTACATAAAACAAGAGATGAACATAAATCAGAAACACGATCTCGAATTTCACAAGTGGATAAAACCTCGAGATCCCTCCATTCAGATATCGTCATAGAAACAACCGCTTGTTGCTTGCGACTAAGTGCATCGGCAACTCGATTTCCCTTTCCGGGAGTATAAAGGATATCAAGATCATAAGAGGCAAGGAACTCGAGCCAACGCTGTTGACGCAAATTAAGTTCCTTTTGAGAAAATAAATATTTCAAAGACTTATGATCAGTATAAAGTATAAATTTCTCTCCCAAAAGATAGTGTCGCCAAATTCGAAGGGCGAAAACGATAGCCGCGAGTTCTAAATCATGTGTGGCATATCTAGTCTCAGCCGGCTTCAATTGCCTAGAAGCATAAGCAATAACACGTTCTTTCTGCATAAGAACGGCACCCAAACCAACGCGACTAGCATCGGTATAAACAACAAAATCTTGGTTCCCTTCGGGAATAACAAGAATGGGAGCATCAGAAAGGAGGTCTTTTAATTTATGAAAATAAGTTTCACATTTGTCCGACCAAATGTATTTAACACCTTTCTTTGTTAAGCCAGTAAGAGGAATGACAATTTGAGAAAAGTCCTTAATGAAACGACGGTAGTAACCCGCCAATCCAAGGAAGCTACAGATTTCTGTTACACTCTCCGGTCTCTTCCAATTTTGAATCGCTTCAATCTTTGAAGGATCCACTGATATTCCGGATTCGGAAATAATATGACCGAGAAACTTCACACTAGATTGCCAAAAGTGGCATTTAGAAAATTTTGCCTTTAATTGATTGCTCCTAAGAGTTTCCAATACAATCCGAAGATGCTTTTCATGTTCCTCCTCGGTTTTGGAATACAAAAGAATATCATCAATAAAGATGAGAACAAACCGATCGAGAAAATCTTTGAAAACTCGATTCATGAGGTCAACAAAATAAGCCGGAGCATTCGTTAAATCGAATGGCATAACTAGCCATTTATAAGATCCATAACGAGTACGGAATGAAGTCAAAGGAATACTATCCTCTGCAATACGAAGCTGATGAAAACCGGTAGCCAAGTCCAATTGTGAAAAGACTCTAGCACCACTAAGTTGATCAAACAGATCATCAATCCGAGGTAAAGGATATTTATTCTTAATTGTAAGATCATTAAGCTTGCGGTAGTCTACGCAAAGCCTAAGTGTACCATCGGACTTATTTACGAAAATAGCTGAATCTCCCCAAGGCGAGGAACTAGAGCGAATAAGTTGCTTCGTCTCCAATTCGGATAATTGTTTGCACATCTCTTCATTCTCCTTATTGGACATGCGATAAGGAGGATGGGTAATAGGTTGAGCTCCAGGTATAAGATTAATTTTGAACTCAATTGCTCGCTTAGGTGGTAATCCTAAGACGGTCTCGAATATGTCGGAAAATTCACGAACGATGCGAATAAGAGAAATGACATCCTCCTGATCATCGTTGTCATCATCCCGAGGATTTAAAGAATATAAAGATTCAACCAAAGCGGAATCCGAATCTTTAAGAATAATAGTAATCTGATTTACAGATTGCGGATGTCGGAGATAAATAGTCCGCTCAAGACATAGGATATGAGCTTCATAACGGTTAAGCCAATCCATACCCAAAATCATTTCAAAGCCTAAATAACGCATGACATGCAAATCGGCTAGGAAAGGAAAATCACACAAAATAATCTCCACATCTTTACAAAGCAAACTAAGAGTTGCGGATCCACCAACCGGATTCGCAATTCTTAAAGAAGTCATTAAAGCAACAACACTTAAAGAAAAAGTGTCTACAAGTTCCTTTGATATAAAAGAATGGGATGCACCCGTATCAAAGAGAACTCTAATAGGTTGATCATGAAATATAATAATGCCATCAAGGACAGAATGAGACATACCTTGACCGCGAGATGTGTTGCCAGGGGCTTGAGCAACGTTTAACTTTCTCTCCTTGGTTTGAAGCTTAGGGCATAGATGTATAAAATGATCTGGACTTTTACAATAGCGATAAGAGCGGGGCTTTGAACACTTGTTCGCAAAATGGCCCTTAGCACCACAGTTGAAGCATTTCCCATCAATAAGGGAAAGTGTCTTTGCGGCAGGAGTTGCTTGCTTACCCTTTTTGTTGGGATAAGGACCTTTGAACTTGTTAGGCCTTTTCTTGTTGTTGAAGTTTGGTTTGGCAGCCACCACTTCAACATCACTGTCCTTATCAGCCTCTTCAAGATGAAGAGCGATATCAATGAGTTGATTGAAAGAAACTTCTAATTTTAGAAGTAATGGCTTCTTGAGATTCTGGTTTAAGCCATAGACGAACCTCTGGTTCTTCTTCAATGGGGTGTTGATGTATTCAACCCCATATTTATACAGTGACTCGAAGGATGCGACATAATCTGTCACAGAGGATTCGCCTTGAACAAGGTCGATGAAACATTGAGCCAATGTCACTTTCTCTGCTTCTGGTACAAATTTTAATTCGAAGCGTTCCCGGAATTGCTCCTAGGTGAGATCTGCTTCATTAATTTTAGAAATAAGAAGTTCGTACCAATCCAGTGCTCTTTCTTGGAACATACTGGAAGCCACCTGAACATGGTGAAGATCGACAAGATTCATGCGAGAAAAGATTCGATCGCATGTTCTTAACCAAGCCTGGACCTCGATAATAGTTTCGGAACCTTTGAATGGTTTCCCACCCAAGTTGGTATAATCATTGCACAAACGTGCAAATCCAGACTTAGGATGAGTAGGTTCCTGATTAGGACCAGCTGCTTGAGCATTCTTTACTAAATCAAGAAGCTGTTGAGCGGTCATAAAAACTCCATCCTGGGGAGTAACAGTAGATGGTCCAGCTCTGGGACGACCTGGTCAAGACATTCTCTTCTTTAAGGAAGAGAAAAGAAGAAAAGTTATTCTCCAAATAAATATCAAGCAAGTCTTGATAGATAAAACAAGGATTCATAAGAGGAAATAGGATGAGTCGGTTCGAAGACTCGACTTAAATCCTAAGGCACGACTCCTAAGTTGGACTTAGGACGATGATCCTTGTTAAGTTATTCTACATTGTTCCGAAGTTTGGCTTTGATACCAAGCTGTGACGCCCCACCTCTATACCCACGCTAGCCAAGAACACTACGGTGTAATGCTGTCAACTAGCATGGAAGATAAGGCTGTTGAGGAGCGACCATCCATGTAACTTCTTTGTGTGAGTACCGATATGTCAGATAGTATAACATGAACTTCATTTAAGGAGGAAGTCCGACATACCGATACAAACCCAAAGCTATCACACAGTGGCTATAAATAATCTTTAGAAACAAACATAGAAATAAGCATAACATAAATCAGTCACAGACATCCATATCACAAAGGCGGAAAAAGATATGAATATAAGTATAACACATGAAAGTGTACATCAGAGTAGTGGTCAGAAAGATCAACGATAATACAAAAGAATAGCAACACGTGCTATACAAAAGAATAAGTACACAACATAGAGTCTATATCTCAAATGTGTACATCCAAAAACTACTAATCTATGTAGTTAGCCAAAAGTCAGAATAATCCTGAAGAGAAGTCAAGCAAAAGCACCTGTAACATCTCGGTCTGACCCGAGTATTATTTATAAGAAAATAATAAACGGATCAGTCTACCTATAAATATCAGATGATATGGTATAAAGTAAAAGACATGGCATGAACATGTAATAACCATCGTGGCATACTACTATAAGTATGTAATTGAAAATCAACAAGAGATTAATCAATATCACAAGAATCTTCTCAAAGATAAAATAGGGTATCATACCCTAAATTGTATTCATAACAAGTCAATGACACACAAATTCACCAATGCACAAAAATTGATATCATATCAATGAAAATCATGAAAATTGGTGAAGCATAAATTCCAGAAATCAACACACGAAATCCAGAAATCACATAAAAAGGGGGAGGCCTATCATAAGAACGGGAGCATGAAAACTCACCAACACGTGTAACACAAGAACGAGAAGCTATCTCATGGAAGCTATCCATTAAATTTTGACACACGAACGGCCCGAAGACCATGGGGCGCTACCCCACATATGTGATGGTGAAACATCACACAAACGGGGTTTAGTCTCCCTCGTAGACAAAGAGACATCGCACAATTGCTAGTCTAAATCAAATCAAAAAAATGATCGTCATGATCATCAAGAAGTGTCAATCACACCAAACTAGTAAATATATGAGTTTAGCTTCATGTCCCATAACCACTTGCTGAACTTAAATATTTACGAACAAGCTGTGAATCTTCACTAGAAAATTTTCACAAAAAGGGTTCAATCGAACAAGTCCAAGAATTAACCGACGAAGTGAACACAAGCGTTTCATACCACTCGTTTTACTAAGCCGTTTAATTAGATTTCTCATCCGAGTGAGGTAAAGGCTTGTATATACTAGTAGATTAGAAAACGGTTTGAGTAAAAAGAGCTTTGTAGTAAAATAGTGTTGAAATCGCTTTGATGAAAGAGTTTTGATATTTACTACTAGTATTGAAACCTTCTTATCTTTAGAATGACAAGTCACAAAACGATTGTTGAAACAAATCGAATCACATACATTCACATTCGAAGACGTGAGTAAAGTCCAAAGAAATCAATCTCAAAACCATCAAAGTAGGAATATACTTGCGACCTAACGTGGTCGAATTAAAGTGCAAAGACTTTAAGTCAAATAGGTCGAACGACCTAAGGGTATACTGCCATGCGACCTAGCAGAAGAACAGGTCGAGCGACCTAGTGAAATACAGGTCAAACGACCTAAGTGTAAAAAGGCGAGCGACCTAACGTCTTAACAAAGCCATGCGACCTAACGTAATTGAGGTCTAATGACCTAAAGAAATCAAGTCCGAGCGACCTAAGGAAGAGTAGGTCATACGACTTAATGGGTTGCGACTTAGGGGGGTGAGTGACCTAAGCTCATGACCTAAGGGGTGGAGGCTGAGCGACCTATCAACCCAAGCGACTAAGTGAGGCCGAGCGACCTATCAAGGCAATAGGACTAGCGACCTATAGGAATAACAGGTCGAGCGACTTATGAAGGCAATAGGGCGAGCGACCTATAGGTAATAAGGTCCAACGACCTAAAGGAGGTAAGGTCTAACGACCTAAAGGTATTGGGGTCTTGCGACCTAATGGAACTGGTCCTGCAACCTACGACCTAATGGTGGGAGGATGAGCGACCTACGCTCCAAGCAAGGTCGAGCGTCCTAAGGAATATGAGGTCTAGCGACCTAAGGACTCGAGCGACTTAACTGCAAAAGGTTTAAGGTCGTACGACCTAAGGAAGAACGACCTAAGCACTCGAGCGACCTAACTCCGAACGAGCTAATATGAGCATATAAGGTCGAACGACCTAACTGCAAACGACCTAAGAAGCGAACGACCTAAGTGTTAAATTGAGCAGCGCCGCGCGACCTAAGGGGAAACGACCTATAGCCAGCATAACTCTCCCATGCCGAGCGACCTAACGAGAAAGAATGAGCTAAGTGCAGTTTTTCGCCAAAAACACTAAAATTTGGTGTTTTTCACCAATCCAATCCAAACCAAATGCAAATATGCATGCTAAAGTGATGGGGAATCATTTCCAACAATCCAATGATAGTTATAGGAAAGATATGAGATTAAAAATCTCACCTTTTCCACGAAATTGATGATGGAGAGCTTAAAAGTTAAGCAAGAGCAACAACAAGCTTGAATCTATGTTCTTCACTTGAATTTGGAGTAGATGTTGGATTAGCAATGAAGACTTAAGCTAGGAATTTTAATTTCCCATTCCCTCCACCATTTTTGAAGAAGCTTGAAGTGTTTGATGAAGTGATGAAGAGGAGAAGGGTTGGGGCTGAGTTAGAAGAAGTTCAGCCCAAACTAAAAGCCCAAAGCAAAAAGTGACGAAAATTTCACTCTCTCCAAACATATCGAAGTTTACACTCTGAAAGATCGCAAACGTCATTTTGAACTCAATGGAAGTGGTCTCGAGTCCTAATTTGACCGTATGCAAAAAGTAGCTTTTCAGACTAACATCCGACTAACAATAAAATATTTAAATATAAAATTGACAAATATGCGGGTTGTTACACACTTCTTCGTAAACTACTCATTACTTGTTATTGATTGGTGCGCACCCTTGAATTGGGAGTGTTGTTTCGCGGTGTTGCGGTCGTTGCGGCGATGCGATCTAACCAGTCCGGATCAGGTAAATGGTAGTTTCACTACCTTGGGTATTGCCTCATGTGCCTTGTCTTTCTCGTATCCCTATGCGCGACCACTACGATTTGTTTCGTGTTATACCTATGGAGTACTCCCTGATAGCCCACTAGTTTACGGTGGAGTTTACAGTGCTGTATAGACTATGACGCTTATATAAAATGTGTTAAGGGGGATAATGGTAACGCCTTAACACTATCTTGATACTTTATATTACTGATAGGCATTATCTACTTAGCTTACACTACTATATATAAATAGTTTAACGGATCCTTAGAGGATGGTTATCCCAAACATCCTTTGAGGTACTTGTAATTTCAGTTGTTATTTCACTTGAGTTCGATTTATTGATATAAGAATGTTAATCCTGACTTGAGTGTTTTGTGTTTTGCTTTACGCTCGGGTCAGACTGAGTGTACCAGTATTCGAGACTCACCTTTGGATTTGGAGCTTCGCTTGGAGATCCAGCTATTTATCCAGCTTTTAGATATTCAGTTGATTCCAGTGATGTATTCTGATCTTGTATTTGACTATTGTATTCAAGACTTCTGTTGTATCTTGTTTAACTCTGTTATTTATATATAGTAGCTTCATGAACTACTATTCTTTTGTTTCCGCTGCATTATTGTTATATTACTCTATGTCTGTGATCTGTGATTATTTTATTTACTGTATATGCTGAGTTTTGCCAAAATTTAAATTAACAATCTGATATTTTGAGCACTTCAAATCCGACATGTATGGATACGAATGGTTGAAAATTTCAGGATGTTACAGTTGGTATCAGAGCTTTGGCTCTAGGCAAAACATATCATATATAGTAGATTTAGTTATGGAACCACTCTCGTTCGAGCTTGAATTTCTTCTTTTGACTCGGTCTCCTTTGAATTTCGGAACGTTTGCCTCGGTTCCAAAATCCATAAATCCGTTCTGGTCTCTTCCAATTCATATTCTTTTGACTCTGGAGTATCCTATAACTCCACATCGAATAATCTTTATAATGAACCGGCGGTCTCGCCAATCTCCAAATGATTTGTAAAGGGTGAAACTCCTTTACAATTGGCATTGATTCACCGGAGATTTCTATGTCCTCGGTTTTGATGCTAATATCGTTTGTTATGCCGAATTATTTCTCTTGAGATCGAATGTAGATTTGCCTCAGAATTTGAAGTGACCCACTTTTCTTCACCTATATTTTAATGATTTTTAGTTGATTTTTTTTTAAAAAGAGACCACTTCTTTTCTTGCCTCTTTTATTTCTTTTAATTAATTTCCCAAGATCCAGAATTTACTAATATAAAAATATCAGTATTTAAATCAAGTCATATCATTTATATATGTGAAGATATATAAATGTTTCTTTGCCTATCAGAGTGTTAAAGTAGCAAAGAAATTTAATCATACAATATTTTCCATAATTGAGAGGTTTTGTGTCACATAGCTATTTCTACACTTTAATCTTTTTATTGACTCAAGATTGACTAATACATGATTCAAGTGTTACCACCTTAAAATGACTCAAGATTGACTAATACATTTTCAGGTATTATCATCTTGGAATGACTCAATATTGACTAATACATTTTTCAAGTATTAGCATATATTATTCTCTTCTTCATTTTCCAGACTATTCTATAAACCAGATTGATTAATTTGTGGATTTATAACCCATGTATTTGATCTTTGGGATTCAGGAATTCATACATGTTGTTTTAGAATGATAAAACATATTAAAACTTGGTTTGATATATGGATCACTGGTTAGTCTAGCCCAGATTCAGGATTCAAACATAAACATGCACAAAACATGCACAAACATGCACAAGCAATTCAGGTCAAGCCAAATGCACATATCCAGGTTCATAAATCATGTAATGATCATGTGAGTAATAGAGTTGTAAACTAATTTAAAGGTCATACAAATTCTGA
This sequence comes from Allium fistulosum, assembly GCA_030737815.1. Lineage (NCBI taxonomy): Eukaryota > Viridiplantae > Streptophyta > Magnoliopsida > Asparagales > Amaryllidaceae > Allium > Allium fistulosum. The sequence continues at coordinate 1,145,567,839 of CM060901.1, forward strand.
TATTTAGATTGGAAATAGTGTTGAATATGATTTTAGAATGATCTTTGCATATTTCTGGCTAAAAGCATATAAAGTATGATGTTCTGAATTTTTAAACACTTAACAAAATTACTCTACATTCTTTTTTGAGTCTATATTGTCTATCCCTATTTCTGGCTTGCTACTTCAGTTTCATATTGAAGTCAGTTCCAGATTTTACCAATTCCAATTCCTAAATCCTTATATACTTATGATTTACAGGTTTTATGGTATCAAAATCCTACTCTTGTTCTAGACATATCATAGGATTTAGTTGCATTTCAAATTAGCTTACACTATGGTCTTGTTTGCTTCAGGAATCTGAAGACTGTGACTTCAAGCTTTTGCATGTACTTGTATCAATTACAAGACATGTACAAGCCTTATTAGTTAGCCAAGACCATGTTCAACCCATCTACTTAATACTTTGGCACATATTTATTCAAAAACTACTTTAACCTTATAACTGAAATATAACAAACATGCCAAGGAGAATATATCTACATATCAGATTATATGGCATGTTCTCCTTCATTATAATCCACCGGATTATTTCCAGAGTCTGCTGCTTAAATCACCAACTCACAAGCACATATAATACTTAAGTTTTTTTACATGTTCTTTTCAAGAAAACAAAGCACGTATCAATCCTGGAAATACACAAGACATAAGAGAGTTTGCCTAGATTATTTATTACAATTAAACTTCTACTTCTCTAAAGCATTTTAAAACCAGCAAGTTCTTCAAACATCCATACTAGCAAGCTACTCAAGCATCTTTCCCTGCAGCAACACTTTGAACTGCCACAATGAAAATGAGACACCCAAAAGATTGCAAAGGCAACAAATAGGGTCAGAAAATATATTCTGGTGTGAGTGAAATCATAGATTATAAATAACTTGTAATTACTAAATACTGTGCATAGATTCATATGTTTGATGCTTATTTAAATTCATACTAAAATCTGAGTATATATATACATATATAAGCTCTTACTAACATACATGCACACAAGCATTCATTCATCAGCACAATTCAGTTATATGTACATATACTCCTATGGATTAACTCCCTTAATTCCATAGCTCAATTTCTCAATCCCCATTTATCATTTATTTGGTCTTAACTCTTGCCATTGAACACCATGTGTGCATTGCAAAGTGGCTCAATTCTGTTAACCCTTTACACAGAGGCCTATAGGACTTAAACAAGTCATGCACATACCCATCATCCACCTAATGATGAATAGATCAAGGCACTACTCCTAGATTGGCTTTATAATATAGAGACCATTCTCATTTTCTTTCAGGAGAATTTTATTAATTCTTGAAATGCTTTATATTCTTTTCTTCCTTTCATAAATCAAAGAGTATTAAACTCACTCAGGGATTTCAGCCAGACATACAAAGCATTCATGCAAACACCACATCCCATTTTAAGGTCATTTTTATTCAATTATATTTTCTAAAACTTGCATATATTTATTTCCAGAAATATTCCCATTTCTTACATAAATCTGGTGAAGTCATATAAAACATTACATTTATTTTACTGTGAACATAGGGTATGGTTTTTTTTTCGAGAAAAACCCATAAAAACATATTAACTTGTGATTTGAACAAATCAGCACATATATATATATATATATATATATATATATATATATATATATATATAATATTGCATTGTTCATATCATTTTTAAAATGAACTAGACATAAGCATGAATCCCCTTATTCACACTGCCTACTTCATTCTTCATTAATACCCTATTTCTCAGTAAAAATATTTAACTCATCTCCATATAAAAACTGGATTATAAGTTACAGAATCCATTTCTGTGATCAGGGTGTTTGTCTTTTCAAAGCATTAATCAAAACAATCAAAACAGATCATAACATCAACCAAGGACTCAGCCAAAACACCAACCATAATCAACATATATTTATTCAGAGAATAAAATTAAACAAAAACATGATATGGTTTTATAAAAGTGATATGGCTGCCCTTAACTTGGTTCTTAATGCCTTAAATCCCATAAGATGATTAATCACTCACCTTTCTTCTTCTTTCCCCGAGAATGCTCTAACTTGAAAACAGTGTGAGTTTGCTCTTCTTTTTATTTTCTAAAATATCTTTCTGTTTTCAAAAATAAACTGCTGCTTATCCTTTGATTTTTAAAACATTTAGCTAGGGTTTTAGTGGAGTGAAAAACCCATTTTATCCCCACACAAATAAGAGAATTCTGTATATGTATTTATGGCTAAATATGACATTTTCTTTTTGATTCCATTTCGGGTATTACAGTTGCTTTTCTTCTTTTTCTGTGTACATGCCATTTGCATGTTTCACATACACACTATTTTCATGTGACTTATCTACATTATTTATTTTCTTAAGACAAATCTGTAATGTTCACATATATATCTTTTTATCAATTAATTCCTTGCTAATGTTTCAAACTATTTGTTTTCTCTTGATTTTAAAATGTATTTATACATATATAATACTAAACTGGTTTCATATATTTTAATCATCATAAGAGTTTATTTTATCACTCTATACTCCTCTGGCTACTTATATACAATATAAGTATGAGATATGTGAATATAAAACTCATTCATACTTAGTTATTTTCTTCTCATTATTATTTACTGAAAACAACTATCCTCTTCCTTATTTATTTCACTCATTCTTGATATTTATTTTCAAACTATTTAATCTTTGAATATTTTCCATTAACTGATTTTTATAAAATTATTTTCATGTCAATAATTTGGGTCTTCACATACTCTCCTCCTAAAAGGAATTGTGTCCCACAATTATTTTTCTCATACATTTCCATCCAAATGTATACAAAGCATAATTTCATTTCAGAAATTTCAGAAACTCATGCATTCAAAACCAATCAAACATACATAAGTAATGTTTAAGTTTATCATAATTTTAGGCATACCTTTAAGCAGAAAATAGATTAGGATATTTATCCTATGTACAATCATTCTCATCTAAACTCCACTGGATTTTAACCAACTTAATTATTTTATTTCTCAATTTCTTTTCTTCTCTAGCCACAATACCCACTGGTTCCTTCTTATAAACCAGATTTTCTTGAATTTCAAATTGTGTAGGAGATTCCAGAATGGTCTCCTTATCATGCACCCATTTTCTTAATTGAGATACATGAAATACATCATGTATATTACTCAATTCCTCTGGAAATTTCAACTTATAAGCCAAAGTTCCTACTCTTTGAATAATTTCATATGGCCCTATATATCTTGGTGACAATTTTCCTGCCTTGCCAAACCTCAATATTTTTCTCATTGGCGAAACTTTGAGAAATACATAATTTCCCACTTCAAATTCCACTGGCCTTCTCCCTTTATCTGCATAGGCTTTTTGTCTCTCTTGTGTTGCTCTCATTCTCTGCCTTACAAGTTCAATCCTTGCAGAGGTCTCTTTCACATGTTCTGTTCCAAGCAACACTCTTTCACCTGCCTCCATCCAGCATGCAGGAGATACACAAGGCTTCCCATATAAAGCCTCAAATGGAGCCATACCTATAGTGGACTGATAGCTATTGTTATAAGCAAATTAAGCTAAATAGAGATGATCTTCCCAGTTGCCTCCAAAATCAAGTATACATGCTCTAAGAAAATCCTCTAAAATCTTGTTAACAATCTCAGTTTGCCCATCTGTTTGTGGGTGGTAAGCTATGCTCAAGCTTAATTCTGTCCCCATAGCCTCTTGAAAGCTACCCCAGAACCTTGAGGTAAACAAGGTATCTCTATCACTAATGATAGTCTTGGGGATTCCATGTAATCTCACTATCTTCTTCACAAATAATTGAGCTAATTTGTAAGCATTTCTATTTGAATTTACTGGAATGAAGTGAGCTATTTTTGTGAGTCTATCAACCACAACCCAAATACTATCATTGCCTCTTCTTGTTCTTGGCAAACCATCCACAAAATCCATTGAAATGCTTTCCCATTTACAGGTAGGCACTTCCAGAGGTTGCAGTAGGCCTGAAGGTCTTTGGTAATCTGCCTTGACTTGTTGACATGTTAAACACTTTGCCACATATCTTGCTACTGCCCCTTTCATTCCTGGCCACCAATAGTTTCTTTTAAGATCATGGTACATTTTTGTACCACCTGGATGTATAGTGTACTTTGTCTTGTGATGCTCATCCATAACCTCTTGCTTCAGTTCTTCTACATTGGGTATGCAGAGTTTTCCTTTCTTTCTTAAGTAGCCTCTATCATCAACTTCATAATTTTCCACTGACATGCCTTGTGATATCATGTCCTTCTTTCCTTTTAAATTAGTGTCTTGATTCTGCATATTTCCTATTTTATCAACCAGGGTTGATCTTAAGGAGATGAGACTTAATTTACCATATTCAATCATGTCACTATGTACATTGTCTGATGCACCAATTTCTTCCTTCATTTCTACTTCACTAACGATTGTTGAATCCTTGAATTCAGTCATCATTAAGCTTGCCAATCTTGCTTGATGTCTACTCAAAGCATCTGCTACCTTGTTAGCTTTTCCAGGAGTATATAATATATCAAGATCATAGGCAGCTAAAAACTCTACCCACCTATGCTGTCTCATATTCGAGTCTTTTGAGAAAACAAATACTTAAGTTATTTATGGTCTGTAAACAATTCAAATTTAGTACCTAACAAGTAGTGTCTCCATAGCTTCAATGCATAAACAATGGCAGCAAGCTCTAAATCATGAGTGGCATATCTGATTTCATTTGGCTTGAGTTGCCTTGATGCATATGCTATGACTCTTCCATGTTGCATGAGTACTGCCCCTAACCCAGACCCATTAGCATCAGTATAAACCACTAATCCTTCATTTCCCTTTGGAACTTGCAAGATTGGAGCTTCCATCAATGCCTTCTTCAATGATTCAAAAGCTTGTTCACATATTTCTGTCCACACATATGGTTGCTCTTTTCTGGTTAGCTTGGTTAGTGGAATGGCTATCCTTGCAAAGTCTTTTATAAACCTTCTATAGTAGCCTGCCATTCCTAAAAATGACCTCACCTCAGTCACTGATTTGGGTCTACTCAATGATTGCACTGCCATGACTTTGTTTGGGTCTACACAAATCCCTTGTTGAGATATAATGTGTCCCAAAAATTTAACTTCATTCTGCTAAAATGTACACTTAGTAAATTTTGCCTTTAAATCATGTGCTCTTAATCTTGACAAAACCAGATGCAAGTTCTTTGCATGCTCCTCTTCTGATTTTGAATACACCAATATATCATCAATGAAAACAACTACAAATTTATCTAGAAAGTCTCTGAATGTCCTATTCATTAAATCTACAAAATAGGATAATGCATTTGTCAATCCAAAAGGCATTACTAAAAATTCATATAGCCCATACCTCGTGTTGAATGCAGTGTATTTAATACTCTCCTCCTCAACCTTCATTTGATGGAATCCAAAGGCTAAGTGTAGCCTTGAAAATATTCTTGCTCCATTTAATTGATCAAATAAATCATCAATTCTGGGGAGTGGATATTTATTCTTGATGGTAACTTTGTTTAATTCCCTGTAATCAATACACATCCTCATTGTACCATTATGTTTCTTTACAAATACCACTGGAGAACCCCAGTTTGAACTACTAGGCCTTATGAAGCCTTTCTGCTCCAATTCTTCCAATTGTTGTTTCAATTCCACTAATTCTTTAGGACCCATTCTGGTAGGCTTCTTGATGATAGGACTTGCTTCGGGGATTATTCTTATCTGAAATTCAACTTGCCTATTTTTTGGAACTCCTATAACCTGTCCAAAGACATCTGGGTATTCATTTATTACTTTTATGTCTTCCAAAATTAATTCTTTTTCAGTTATGCTCCACATTTGATTAAGGCAATTTGTTTGGCTATTTCACTCATGACTATAATATTTTTACCATTTTCTGTTTACAAAGAAATAGTAAAATTTTCCAAGTTCAAAATTGCTTTGAATTTACTCAACCAATCTACTCCTAGCATAATTCCTATTCCAGGATATTTTAACACAAACAAATCATATTTAAACATATTTCCACCTATGTTTAATTCTACTCCCAAACATTTAATTCCTAGCATGCAAGAACTACCTAGGGGACTCTGAATAAACAAAGGTTTATCAACTAAATTGCATGTGAGAGCCAATTTATTCACCATGTCTTGTGATATTAAAGAATGTGTAGCCCCAGTGTCATATATAACTGAGATTGGATAATCTTTAATTAAGAGTATACCTTCCAATTGTCTAGAATTTCCCACTGCATTTGCTTTTGCTTTGCCTTCCAATGCTCCTACCTCTGCTCATTTCTTGAACTCTGGGCAACTCTTTTTGATATGACCTTCTTTCCCACAATTATAGCAACTGAATGGGGTTTTCTTAGCTTCTTGACACCTATTACTCATGTGTCCTTCCTTGCCACAGTTGTAGCAAATAATTTTCTTCTTAACTTCCCCACTGGTTGCTCCTTCAACCTTCTTGTCTGAATTCTTCTTGTCATAAGGATGTGCTCTATTTTTCCCCTTCTTGTTGTTGTTATTAGCTCTCATGTTCCTGAATTTCTCCCTTGCATTATCATGTTGTTCAAAAGAAAGAGTGAGCTCTTTAACTTGGTCAAATGTTTTGTCTTTGTATGGTAGCATTGCTCTACTTAAACCAGCAGTAAGTCCTTGAATAAATCTTGAATTCTTTGATTCCTCATTCCCTATGAGCATGGTTCCATACTTAGACAAGCTCTCAAACTTTTTGAGTGTATTCAGTCACACTCATTGATCCTTGCCTCAATCTTATGAACTCCTCAAGCAATGTTGCCTTAGCTGTTGCTGGGACAAATCTAGCCTCAATCATATCCTTGAACTGATCCTATGTTATCTCATTTTCTGGTCTTCTTGTGATGATTACCTCCCACCAATCCAGTGCTGCTCCTTTGAGCCTTCTGGAAGCTATTTGCCTCTTCCTTTGGTCATTGATTTGCATTTCTGCAAATATCCTTTCCAAAGTTCTTAGCCATGTTTGCACACCCATGACTCCTTCAGTGCCTTCAAAATCCTTGCCTCCTAAATTTAAGAATGTTTTCAGTAGCTTAGATAACTCCTCATGAGGATTTTCTTCCCTCTGCACTGCTCCTTCCCTAAATGCCCTCACCAAATCTTGCAAATTGACCAATGGTGTAATATCCCGGAAATTTGGGGCAATATCAATTTAATAATCTGTTTAAATAATTAAATTGATTTGATAATCTTTGATAATAAATGTTTGAATTGATTTAATAATCTAATTAAATAAAATATTTAATTAGTGATTTATCTTTTAAAAGTTTAATAAAATATTTTCTATTTATAATATATATGTATAATTGTATATATTGTAAATAGTTGGTTTGAATTTAACAAATGAAATTATGTTTTCAAATTTCTAATATATATATTTGGTAATTTGGAAATTATGATTTAAATTAATATTAAGCTTTCCAAAGATATTTAATAAATAACTATATAGTTTTAAAATACATAATATAAATGTTTAATTGTTTAAAAATAGAATTTAGCTTAAGTTCAAATTTAAATAAAAGGTTTGTTTATTTCTTTTTAAATATTACTAGATTTGTATGTATTAAAAATAGAAGTTTAAATACAATTTACATATGGTATTAATTCATTGAATAATAGAAGTAATTTATAATCTCTTTTATAAATTATTTAAAATTGTCAAATTTGATATTTTCAAATAATAATTATAATACTTTGTTTTTATAAATATAAATAGACTTTGATAAAATAGAATTGTTATTTTAAATGGTAGTTATATATGCATATATATAACTTGATTTTAAAATTGGATTTTTAAATTTAATTTGAATTTGAATTAAATGTTGAAATTCAAAAGAATAAACAATTTTAAAATATTTGGATAAGTTTTCATTTATATATATTTTGTTATAACATTTTCTTTAAAAGAAATTCAAATATATACATTTAAATAAAGTATAAAAACTATTATTTACATTTAAAAATAAATAAAAATATGTATTAAATACTTAAAAGACAAATGTCACCATATTAAGGCTTGATAAAACATGTGTAAATTAAATAGCTAATGTATATGACAAGTGTCACCTTTAATTTAATTTTTCTTTTATTTTTATTTAAAATATTTCAGCATTTATACATATGTTTCCCCTCTTTATTTTCTTTTCTATCTTTTTTTTCAATTCAAAACCAAGAAGAACTCAAACCAAAAATCTCAGAACAAAAATCTGAAACTCAATCATCTCATAAACAAAAGATTTATCAAAATCAAAAGCTTTTGCACCATTTTCCTGGAATCTGTAAACAAATCATGTCCAAAACAAATCAATTAGCAAAACTCTTCAAATACAAAATCAAACCCCTCGTTATCAAAAAGGCCTGCATCATATTTATCAAATCTGGAAAATGATTTCTGCATGCACCTGGAAATGAAGCAAATCTGCATCATTTTTCTCTGCAACCTGGAATCAACTTTGAAAATCAAAGAGCCTGCATGCATGTAATTTGGAAAGGGAGCAAAAGCATTTTAGTCTCTGAACATCTCAGCACTCAAGTTTTAAAAGTTTAAAGCTTTTCAAAAAAATAAATAAATTAAAGAGGCTGCCTCTGTTTGAATCAGGTGAGTAACACTTTTTCTACAAACTTTATTTCCTGTTTATCAAATTAGGTGAGTGAATTACCTTTATAAAATCTGTTGAATCTTGATTTGCATGTGGAAATACTTAAAGTATGTTTGTATAGTAGTTGAATGTGCCTGCATGTCTGTAAATGATGATGTACATTGTCTGTGTGTATTTATAAATGCTATGTTGAAAATAACAGGCTCAACTTCATCATGAAAAATCCATATCTTCCTATTCAGCCGATTTTAGGCAATGATTTTAAAATGAAATATGGTTATAACAGTATAATGCAAATTTTAAAAATAATTTCAAATAAGTTTGTGGAGATTTTGTTTCAATAATAAGAAAAATATCAGGATTGTTCGATTTTAAGCCAAAAATAAATTGACTAGAATTCTTAAATTGATTCTATAATATGATTCGAAATTATAAATGATGAATTTAGGTACCTATATCATAATTTTTAGTTAAGAAATTACTGAGATAATCAGAGTTGAATGATTTTGGGTTTATCGCAAATTTTCGACGATCGACGTGGTATTGTGGGTCGGGGTTGATGTCAGGGGTAGTTGGTAGATTGGTGGTCTCGAGAAAAATGGAGCTCGAATTTTTAGAAGCTCGGCGAGGCTATGCGACGTCGAGGTAGGGTTTTCTTCCCTGTTTGTGTCGTCAAGTATTCTTAGGGGATCGCGACATCAAGACATGATCGAAGGCGATCGCAAGGAGTGTTGTAGGAGCTGGTAGACGAGGCGGAGCTAAGGGGAGAATGGCGAGGCTTCTGAAGGCAGGGGTCGTCGGAGGCGAGTGAATTTCCGATGAAGTGGGTTTTCAGGCTGTGGATTTTAGTCGATTTCGATTCACGATGGAATCGAGTCATCTGGTGATCGCGTGGGGTTGCCGATGTCGGAGTTGAATTGTCGGAGGCCGGAACGTTGTTCGTCGACGATCGGGGTCGATGTACACGTGCACGGTGTACGTCCTGTGCATCTGGAAGTATGCTAGTTGGGGAAGAAGCTTGGACTCGGTGTCGAACTCGGGAAGTTGTCGAGTGTGACTCGAAGAGAATAGGGACGAGAGTTTCTCGAAGTTGTCTCGGGGGTTTTCAGGTTTTGACTCGGGGAAAATTGTGATGGGCTCGGGTAGATTTTGGTTTGCAGTTTTTAAACCTGACAGAGTTTCAAATTTTAAAAATGAGTTTTAAAAAGGGTAGAGCAGGATTTAAAATAAGTTTTAAATCCAATTTGAAAATGTGGATTCAAATTTAAATTGTATCCTTGTTTGAAATAAATAAGTTTATAAAATTTATAATGTTTTAACAAATTTAAATTGTTAAAAGTATATTTTAAAAAAGGTTTTGTAAATTTGATTTAAATTTGGTTAAAGTTAACTTTGTAATTTATTTTAAATCTTAAATTTAAAATGAATTAAAAGAAAGATTTTAAAGTAAAATGTTTTAAAGTTTTTTTTTTATAATAATTAAAGTAGTTAAAAGGTTAATACTTTAATTTAGAAAGTAATTAAGGTTTAATGATTTAAGATTCATTAAATTAATAAGGTAATTAAGAATAATTTAATAATTTAATTAATAAATGGTTTAGTGTTAATCAATTAAATAATTAGGATTATAAGTTAATTAATTAAGTGTTAATTTAATTTGGGATTAAGAATCATTTATTAGATAAGTATAGATTTTTAATAAATGATTAAGAATTAAATTAATCAAGTGATTAAAGATAAATTAAGAAATTAATTTAGTAATTAGAAATAAATAAATTGGTAATTAAGAATTTATTAAGTTGTAATTAATAAATAATTGATTAAAGCTTAATTACTTGAGAAAGTAATTAGAGGATTATTAATAATTAATGAGGGAACATTAATTAGGGATTTTAAATAATTAATTAATTAATGGGATTAATTTTGATAATTAATTAGATTAATTAACTAATGATAACCTTTTATGAATTGGTTAAATATAATTACTTAATGGAAGTAATTAAATAAATTAATTACTTAAGGTAATTAATTAAATAAATTTGATAAGTTTTAAATTAATTAGTTAAATTAATTTAAGATAATCACTTGGTGATTGATAAGTATAATTACATAAATGTAATTAGTGAAGTGCAATTACTTAGGAAAGTAATTAAAGTTAATTAGTGGATGTAATTAACTAAGGATGATATAATGAAAGTTATTTGAGTTAATTACTGTAAATAATTAATCAAGGGATTAATTAAAAAGATAATTAATTAATGAGTAATTAATTTATGGAAGAGTAATTAAGGGTAGTTAATTACTAGATGTGATTAATCAAAGGTGATTAATAAAGGTGACTAATTAATTATTAGATTTAATTAATTTAAATAAGATAATTAATTAAGAATAATTAAGGATCATTAATTAATATAATTAATGATGTAATTAGGAATTGATTAATTAAGATTAATTAATATATAATTAGTGATTAAAGTAATTAATTAATTATAATTAATTAAGGATTAATGTAATTAAATATAGTTAATAAATTAATGAAGTAATTAAAGATTAATTACTGAATGATTTAAGTTAGTTAATTTGTAAAATTAATTAAGAGTTAATTACTTAAGGTAATTAAAGTATAATTAATCAGGATTGATTAATTAAAATGATACTTAAAGTATGATTAATTAATTGGTTTAATTAATAATTAAGTAAGCAGTATTTATAGAATGAAGTAATTAATTTAATTCATTTTAAATTAATTAGAGATGATATAAATCATTACTTAGGATGGATGAATATTATTGAATGCTTTGCATTGTTTGATATCTCTAATGAGATATATGATATGTGATATGGATGTTTGGTTGAATTGTAATGATAATATGAATTATCTGTTTGTGATAATGTAGATTATCTATTGTGAATTATCTATCTGTGTAGTATAGATAACTGAATTGAATTGTTTTAACCTTAAAACAACTTGGCCTTAAAAGATACGTTTTGAATTTCGATGAGACCGGGATCGGGTTTCCGTATACCGGATTTCCAGGTCTGGAGACCCGAATACCACATCGATCCAAATTAACGATAGGTCGTGAATCTCAAGTGAAGATGAAGATTCAGAGTGCAAGGGTTATTGTCGTTAACTCTGAGGGTGATTCCAAAACGAGTGTAACGAGATAATGCCTTCGGTTTCGTTCGAACCCGGAACGAACTTATATGGATTGAATGCTTTCAGCACATCGTCAGGCGGACGATGAGCATTCTAAGTGATATGTTCTGATTAAAGGTAATCGTAACCTCAAGCCTCATCAACCGGGAATGGCTAAAACAGGGGAGGTGCAGCAAGGCTTCGTGGGTAGCACCCACTGAGAGCAAGATAGATCCCTGTCTAGAGGTCCCTTTTCTTTTATTCGGCTTAGTGTGTGGTTGGTCGCGCCAACTACGGGATTGTCTTGTTCGGAATTATCCAGTAAGGGATGGTTCCGGCTTTGTGTTGCAGGGGAGCGGGCGTACTCCTCGGTACGGTGATCTAGGCCACGTACTGTGACGGGCGGTACCCCAGTAGCCCTGCCATTGTATGGAATCCAAACTCCAATAAGTGCCGTACGTATTAGTTGTGCCCAACTATGTTGGAATGTGAGATGTAAGCATTTCAGCTATTTCTATATTTTACTTGAAAACCCTAGACCCTATTATAATAAAATCAGATTTCCTATCAAATGTTTTGGTTAGCGTAAGGTAAAAACTTACCCATGTTTATTTGTGGGGAGTCTTACGTGATACCTTTTCTTTCTAAGGGTTTTGAAGTTAAGCAAGTTTAACCTGTTACTCACACCAGACCCATGTCTGACCCAAGTGTTTATTTCTGTTTTATAAACTCTTGGGTACTCAAATTTTTACGAGTAGCCAAGGGATTCAGGTTTAGCTTTGATGAATATTCTGGAGGAGCAATGGAGCAGGAGGCTTCGGCGTTCGTAGATATAGTATTCCGCTGTGTTGATATCTGTGATAGTGTCTTGTCTTGTATTTGAGTTGTAATGTCTAGACAGATGATTATAACTGTCTAGTAAGTGATGTATATGCTGTGTAACTCTGTAAATTGTTGTATACTATGTAATAGTTTATGTTATTAATATAATTTATTCGTTCCGCTGTGAGATTGTTGTTGTTGTTTCTTTCTTTCTTCTCTTCTTTTCTATTTTCTACCCCTTTCTTTCTTATTAACGATGCGACTTTCTGTGGAGAGAAAGTCGTGGTCGTTACAGGGGTATCAGAGCATAGGTTGAGCGAATGCCTAAGCTTTTGGTTAAGTGAATATCAGAACACTAGGTTGAGTGAATACCTAGGTTCGGAAGGATTGTTCATTAGAGATAGGATCTGTAGCAACCTGTTTGAGTGTATATATATATACGAGAGCGCGTATTTGTTAGTTATATAAAATGGTTTTATATTGTGTTAATTGATCGGTTGAGTGGTATATGGATTCTGGTCAATACGAGTAGCTAACGTTATTGATAGGGATCTCTAAACACTTGACCAGGCCAACGGACACAATATTGTTTTAAAAAGGTAAATGAAATAATTTTACCCAGATATAATTTCTATATAAAAAAGTATCATTTTAAATGTATATGGTATTTATAATGATTGGTTGAGATGATAACAATTTATCATCTAGGAGTCTGAGTATTGAGGTTGGAAGAGTATCTGGCGAGACTGTAAACCTAATACCGTCTCGAGTGAACTTTACAGTTGTGTAAGGATTTCACAATCTCTGAAGGAAACCTGTTAAGGTTCGGAGTTTATCTTAGGAGTTGGATGAGTAGAGTTGGATCTGTCAGTGAGGCAGAAGCGAGTGATGGTATATTGATACTTCTGGAAGAAGTAGCTGCGTGATGAGATGCAGTGACTATGGATGTTCCCGAAGATGTTTTCTTTGGAACAAGTTTAAGGAAGTGTTTCTGCTTCGGTGTGGTGGCTGAGTTCAGCATGGTGATTCTGTTTGAGGTCCGAGTTTCTCGAAGAGCTTTGGATTGAGAAGTCTTTGGCATCTGTGGCAGCAGTGCAGCTTGGAGTGTTCTGTGCATTGGCAGGAAGTTTTCTGGCTGAGCAGTTTTTCTGAAGGTAGAGTTCAGAAGCAGCAGAGTGGATCCATTTCTTCGATAGATTGGATAGTTAAGTATAAGCTGTTCTGATTGGTAAAGAGAGAACAGTTTTCTTTGCAGTTAGGCTGGGTTGATCGCAAAAGTGACTTGCGATTGCTGAGTGTTCTCTTGAGTTATCTGAGATTTTCTGGGATGTGTTGTCCAGTTTGTGCTTGTGTTCTTCATCAGCATTCTACTCCAGATCAGAGTGGTGCAGCAGAAGCAGTTTGGGAGTGCATTTCTGGATAGAAGAAGTAAGTTTGGAATCTACTGATGGAGTAGAGTTGTGTTTTGGATTATGGGTAGATCTTGGAGAGATCATTCTATTGAGTTATCTTTGGTCCTGTTTGTTTCAAGAAGCATCAGCGAAGGTTGAGTTGATCAGGAAGGATTTGTAGTCAGCACAGGATCGTCTGAAGGATTTTGTAGATAAGAGACGGAGGAATTTGGAATTCGAAGTTGGAGACTTCGTTGTTGTGAAGTTTTTCTCTGGTAAAAGGGAGCTATAAGATGGGTAAGTCTGGAAAGTCAGCTCCGAGGAATATTGGATCTTTTCTATATTCTGTTTTGGATAAGAGTTTGGTCTACTGGATTGAATTGTCAGTTTGGATAACTAGAATTCGATATGTATTTTACGTATCTCTGAGGGAATACGTGTTTGATCTATCTCTGGTTTAGAACCAGCAGTTCTGGAGGAATTGGTTGTTGAGTCAGACTCGTCTGTAGTCTGATATTCTGTTTAGTTTTGTAGATCTAGAGAGTAGAAGCTCTATAGCTTAGTAGTATTGGTTGTTTGGATTGTTTGTAGAGCGAGTATCCCGGTATATATATATACTTGGGGAAACTCGAGGAAATTCTATTCAGAATTTTTCGCTGGATAGTTAGAATTGTTTGTTTGGATGATTGGTTGCTATGATTGTTAGCATATGGACGATAATACATCCTTGTGATTTAAAAAGATTATTAAATTACCTTTGTTTTAAATTTCGGGGACGAAATTATTTTAAGGGGGGAGGAATGTAATATCCCGGAAATTTGGGGCAATATCAATTTAATAATCTGTTTAAATAATTAAATTGATTTGATAATCTTTGATAATAAATGTTTGAATTGATTTAATAATCTAATTAAATAAAATATTTAATTAGTGATTTATCTTTTAAAAGTTTAATAAAATATTTTCTATTTATAATATATATGTATAATTGTATATATTGTAAATAGTTGGTTTGAATTTAACAAATGAAATTATGTTTTCAAATTTCTAATATATATATTTGGTAATTTGGAAATTATGATTTAAATTAATATTAAGCTTTCCAAAGATATTTAATAAATAACTATATAGTTTTAAAATACATAATATAAATGTTTAATTGTTTAAAAATAGAATTTAGCTTAAGTTCAAATTTAAATAAAAGGTTTGTTTATTTCTTTTTAAATATTACTAGATTTGTATGTATTAAAAATAGAAGTTTAAATACAATTTACATATGGTATTAATTCATTGAATAATAGAAGTAATTTATAATCTCTTTTATAAATTATTTAAAATTGTCAAATTTGATATTTTCAAATAATAATTATAATACTTTGTTTTTATAAATATAAATAGACTTTGATAAAATAGAATTGTTATTTTAAATGGTAGTTATATATGCATATATATAACTTGATTTTAAAATTGGATTTTTAAATTTAATTTGAATTTGAATTAAATGTTGAAATTCAAAAGAATAAACAATTTTAAAATATTTGGATAAGTTTTCATTTATATATATTTTGTTATAACATTTTCTTTAAAAGAAATTCAAATATATACATTTAAATAAAGTATAAAAACTATTATTTACATTTAAAAATAAATAAAAATATGTATTAAATACTTAAAAGACAAATGTCACCATATTAAGGCTTGATAAAACATGTGTAAATTAAATAGCTAATGTATATGACAAGTGTCACCTTTAATTTAATTTTTCTTTTATTTTTATTTAAAATATTTCAGCATTTATACATATGTTTCCCCTCTTTATTTTCTTTTCTATCTTTTTTTTCAATTCAAAACCAAGAAGAACTCAAACCAAAAATCTCAGAACAAAAATCTGAAACTCAATCATCTCATAAACAAAAGATTTATCAAAATCAAAAGCTTTTGCACCATTTTCCTGGAATCTGTAAACAAATCATGTCCAAAACAAATCAATTAGCAAAACTCTTCAAATACAAAATCAAACCCCTCGTTATCAAAAAGGCCTGCATCATATTTATCAAATCTGGAAAATGATTTCTGCATGCACCTGGAAATGAAGCAAATCTGCATCATTTTTCTCTGCAACCTGGAATCAACTTTGAAAATCAAAGAGCCTGCATGCATGTAATTTGGAAAGGGAGCAAAAGCATTTTAGTCTCTGAACATCTCAGCACTCAAGTTTTAAAAGTTTAAAGCTTTTCAAAAAAATAAATAAATTAAAGAGGCTGCCTCTGTTTGAATCAGGTGAGTAACACTTTTTCTACAAACTTTATTTCCTGTTTATCAAATTAGGTGAGTGAATTACCTTTATAAAATCTGTTGAATCTTGATTTGCATGTGGAAATACTTAAAGTATGTTTGTATAGTAGTTGAATGTGCCTGCATGTCTGTAAATGATGATGTACATTGTTTGTGTGTATTTATAAATGCTATGTTGAAAATAACAGGCTCAACTTCATCATGAAAAATCCATATCTTCCTATTCAGCCGATTTTAGGCAATGATTTTAAAATGAAATATGGTTATAACAGTATAATGCAAATTTTAAAAATAATTTCAAATAAGTTTGTGGAGATTTTGTTTCAATAATAAGAAAAATATCAGGATTGTTCGATTTTAAGCCAAAAATAAATTGACTAGAATTCTTAAATTGATTCTATAATATGATTCGAAATTATAAATGATGAATTTAGGTACCTATATCATAATTTTTAGTTAAGAAATTACTGAGATAATCAGAGTTGAATGATTTTGGGTTTATCGCAAATTTTCGACGATCGACGTGGTATTGTGGGTCGGGGTTGATGTCAGGGGTAGTTGGTAGATTGGTGGTCTCGAGAAAAATGGAGCTCGAATTTTTAGAAGCTCGGCGAGGCTATGCGACGTCGAGGTAGGGTTTTCTTCCCTGTTTGTGTCGTCAAGTATTCTTAGGGGATCGCGACATCAAGACATGATCGAAGGCGATCGCAAGGAGTGTTGTAGGAGCTGGTAGACGAGGCGGAGCTAAGGGGAGAATGGCGAGGCTTCTGAAGGCAGGGGTCGTCGGAGGCGAGTGAATTTCCGATGAAGTGGGTTTTCAGGCTGTGGATTTTAGTCGATTTCGATTCACGATGGAATCGAGTAATCTGGTGATCGCGTGGGGTTGCCGATGTCGGAGTTGAATTGTCGGAGGCCGGAACGTTGTTCGTCGACGATCGGGGTCGATGTACACGTGCACGGTGTACGTCCTGTGCATCTGGAAGTATGCTAGTTGGGGAAGAAGCTTGGACTCGGTGTCGAACTCGGGAAGTTGTCGAGTGTGACTCGAAGAGAATAGGGACGAGAGTTTCTCGAAGTTGTCTCGGGGGTTTTCAGGTTTTGACTCGGGGAAAATTGTGATGGGCTCGGGTAGATTTTGGTTTGCAGTTTTTAAACCTGACAGAGTTTCAAATTTTAAAAATGAGTTTTAAAAAGGGTAGAGCAGGATTTAAAATAAGTTTTAAATCCAATTTGAAAATGTGGATTCAAATTTAAATTGTATCCTTGTTTGAAATAAATAAGTTTATAAAATTTATAATGTTTTAACAAATTTAAATTGTTAAAAGTATATTTTAAAAAAGGTTTTGTAAATTTGATTTAAATTTGGTTAAAGTTAACTTTGTAATTTATTTTAAATCTTAAATTTAAAATGAATTAAAAGAAAGATTTTAAAGTAAAATGTTTTAAAGTTTTTTTTTTATATAATAATTAAAGTAGTTAAAAGGTTAATACTTTAATTTAGAAAGTAATTAAGGTTTAATGATTTAAGATTCATTAAATTAATAAGGTAATTAAGAATAATTTAATAATTTAATTAATAAATGGTTTAGTGTTAATCAATTAAATAATTAGGATTATAAGTTAATTAATTAAGTGTTAATTTAATTTGGGATTAAGAATCATTTATTAGATAAGTATAGATTTTTAATAAATGATTAAGAATTAAATTAATCAAGTGATTAAAGATAAATTAAGAAATTAATTTAGTAATTAGAAATAAATAAATTGGTAATTAAGAATTTATTAAGTTGTAATTAATAAATAATTGATTAAAGCTTAATTACTTGAGAAAGTAATTAGAGGATTATTAATAATTAATGAGGGAACATTAATTAGGGATTTTAAATAATTAATTAATTAATGGGATTAATTTTGATAATTAATTAGATTAATTAACTAATGATAACCTTTTATGAATTGGTTAAATATAATTACTTAATGGAAGTAATTAAATAAATTAATTACTTAAGGTAATTAATTAAATAAATTTGATAAGTTTTAAATTAATTAGTTAAATTAATTTAAGATAATCACTTGGTGATTGATAAGTATAATTACATAAATGTAATTAGTGAAGTGCAATTACTTAGGAAAGTAATTAAAGTTAATTAGTGGATGTAATTAACTAAGGATGATATAATGAAAGTTATTTGAGTTAATTACTGTAAATAATTAATCAAGGGATTAATTAAAAAGATAATTAATTAATGAGTAATTAATTTATGGAAGAGTAATTAAGGGTAGTTAATTACTAGATGTGATTAATCAAAGGTGATTAATAAAGGTGACTAATTAATTATTAGATTTAATTAATTTAAATAAGATAATTAATTAAGAATAATTAAGGATCATTAATTAATATAATTAATGATGTAATTAGGAATTGATTAATTAAGATTAATTAATATATAATTAGTGATTAAAGTAATTAATTAATTATAATTAATTAAGGATTAATGTAATTAAATATAGTTAATAAATTAATGAAGTAATTAAAGATTAATTACTGAATGATTTAAGTTAGTTAATTTGTAAAATTAATTAAGAGTTAATTACTTAAGGTAATTAAAGTATAATTAATCAGGATTGATTAATTAAAATGATACTTAAAGTATGATTAATTAATTGGTTTAATTAATAATTAAGTAAGCAGTATTTATAGAATGAAGTAATTAATTTAATTCATTTTAAATTAATTAGAGATGATATAAATCATTACTTAGGATGGATGAATATTATTGAATGCTTTGCATTGTTTGATATCTCTAATGAGATATATGATATGTGATATGGATGTTTGGTTGAATTGTAATGATAATAAGAATTATCTGTTTGTGATAATGTAGATTATTTATTGTGAATTATCTATCTGTGTAGTATAGATAACTGAATTGAATTGTTTTAACCTTAAAACAACTTGGCCTTAAAAGATACGTTTTGAATTTCGATGAGACCGGGATCGGGTTTCCGTATACCGGATTTCCAGGTCTGGAGACCCGAATACCACATCGATCCAAATTAACGATAGGTCGTGAATCTCAAGTGAAGATGAAGATTCAGAGTGCAAGGGTTATTGTCGTTAACTCTGAGGGTGATTCCAAAACGAGTGTAACGAGATAATGCCTTCGGTTTCGTTCGAACCCGGAACGAACTTATATGGATTGAATGCTTTCAGCACATCGTCAGGCGGACGATGAGCATTCTAAGTGATATGTTCTGATTAAAGGTAATCGTAACCTCAAGCCTCATCAACCGGGAATGGCTAAAACAGGGGAGGTGCAGCAAGGCTTCGTGGGTAGCACCCACTGAGAGCAAGATAGATCCCTGTCTAGAGGTCCCTTTTCTTTTATTCGGCTTAGTGTGTGGTTGGTCGCGCCAACTACGGGATTGTCTTGTTCGGAATTATCCAGTAAGGGATGGTTCCGGCTTTGTGTTGCAGGGGAGCGGGCGTACTCCTCGGTACGGTGATCTAGGCCACGTACTGTGACGGGCGGTACCCCAGTAGCCCTGCCATTGTATGGAATCCAAACTCCAATAAGTGCCGTACGTATTAGTTGTGCCCAACTATGTTGGAATGTGAGATGTAAGCATTTCAGCTATTTCTATATTTTACTTGAAAACCCTAGACCCTATTATAATAAAATCAGATTTCCTATCAAATGTTTTGGTTAGCGTAAGGTAAAAACTTACCCATGTTTATTTGTGGGGAGTCTTACGTGATACCTTTTCTTTCTAAAGGTTTTGAAGTTAAGCAAGTTTAACCTGCTACTCACACCAGACCCATGTCTGACCCAAGTGTTTATTTCTGTTTTATAAACTCTTGGGTACTCAAATTTTTACGAGTAGCCAAGAGATTCAGGTTTAGCTTTGACGAAAATTCTGGAGGAGCAATGGAGCAGGAGGCTTCGGCGTTCGTAGATATAGTATTCCGCTGTGTTGATATCTGTGATAGTGTCTTGTCTTGTATTTGAGTTGTAATGTCTAGACAGATGATTATAACTGTCTAGTAAGTGATGTATATGCTGTGTAACTCTGTAAATTGTTGTATACTATGTAATAGTTTATGTTATTAATATAATTTATTCGTTCCGCTGTGAGATTGTTGTTGTTGTTTCTTTCTTTCTTCTCTTCTTTTCTATTTTCTACCCCTTTCTTTCTTATTAACGATGCGACTTTCTGTGGAGAGAAAGTCGTGGTCGTTACAGTGGTATCAGAGCATAGGTTGAGCGAATGCCTAAGCTTTTGGTTAAGTGAATATCAGAACACTAGGTTGAGTGAATACCTAGGTTCGGAAGGATTGTTCATTAGAGATAGGATCTGTAGCAACCTGTTTGAGTGTATATATATATACGAGAGCGCGTATTTGTTAGTTATATAAAATGGTTTTATATTGTGTTAATTGATCGGTTGAGTGGTATATGGATTCTGGTCAATACGAGTAGCTAACGTTATTGATAGGGATCTCTAAACACTTGACCAGGCCAACGGACACAATATTGTTTTAAAAAGGTAAATGAAATAATTTTACCCAGATATAATTTCTATATAAAAAAGTATCATTTTAAATGTATATGGTATTTATAATGATTGGTTGAGATGATAACAATTTATCATCTAGGAGTCTGAGTATTGAGGTTGGAAGAGTATCTGGCGAGACTGTAAACCTAATACCGTCTCGAGTGAACTTTACAGTTGTGTAAGGATTTCACAATCTCTGAAGGAAACCTGTTAAGGTTCGGAGTTTATCTTAGGAGTTGGATGAGTAGAGTTGGATCTGTCAGTGAGGCAGAAGCGAGTGATGGTATATTGATACTTCTGGAAGAAGTAGCTGCGTGATGAGATGCAGTGACTATGGATGTTCCCGAAGATGTTTTCTTTGGAACAAGTTTAAGGAAGTGTTTCTGCTTCGGTGTGGTGGCTGAGTTCAGCATGGTGATTCTGTTTGAGGTCCGAGTTTCTCGAAGAGCTTTTGATTGAGAAGTCTTTGGCATCTGTGGCAGCAGTGCAGCTTGGAGTGTTCTGTGCATTGGCAGGAAGTTTTCTGGCTGAGCAGTTTTTCTGAAGGTAGAGTTCAGAAGCAGCAGAGTGGATCCATTTCTTCGATAGATTGGATAGTTAAGTATAAGCTGTTCTGATTGGTAAAGAGAGAACAGTTTTCTTTGCAGTTAGGCTGGGTTGATCGCAAAAGTGACTTGCGATTGCTGAGTGTTCTCTTGAGTTATCTGAGATTTTCTGGGATGTGTTGTCCAGTTTGTGCTTGTGTTCTTCATCAGCATTCTACTCCAGATCAGAGTGGTGCAGCAGAAGCAGTTTGGGAGTGCATTTCTGGATAGAAGAAGTAAGTTTGGAATCTACTGATGGAGTAGAGTTGTGTTTTGGATTATGGGTAGATCTTGGAGAGATCATTCTATTGAGTTATCTTTGGTCCTGTTTGTTTCAAGAAGCATCAGCGAAGGTTGAGTTGATCAGGAAGGATTTGTAGTCAGCACAGGATCGTCTGAAGGATTTTGTAGATAAGAGACGGAGGAATTTGGAATTCGAAGTTGGAGACTTCGTTGTTGTGAAGTTTTTCTCTGGTAAAAGGGAGCTATAAGATGGGTAAGTCTGGAAAGTCAGCTCCGAGGAATATTGGATCTTTTCTATATTCTGTTTTGGATAAGAGTTTGGTCTACTGGATTGAATTGTCAGTTTGGATAACTAGAATTCGATATGTATTTTACGTATCTCTGAGGGAATACGTGTTTGATCTATCTCTGGTTTAGAACCAGCAGTTCTGGAGGAATTGGTTGTTGAGTCAGACTCGTCTGTAGTCTGATATTCTGTTTAGTTTTGTAGATCTAGAGAGTAGAAGCTCTATAGCTTAGTAGTATTGGTTGTTTGGATTGTTTGTAGAGCGAGTATCCCGGTATATATATATACTTGGGGAAACTCGAGGAAATTCTATTCAGAATTTTTCGCTGGATAGTTAGAATTGTTTGTTTGGATGATTGGTTGCTATGATTGTTAGCATATGGACGATAATACATCCTTGTGATTTAAAAAGATTATTAAATTACCTTTGTTTTAAATTTCGGGGACGAAATTATTTTAAGGGGGGAGGAATGTAATATCCCGGAAATTTGGGGCAATATCAATTTAATAATCTGTTTAAATAATTAAATTGATTTGATAATCTTTGATAATAAATGTTTGAATTGATTTAATAATCTAATTAAATAAAATATTTAATTAGTGATTTATCTTTTAAAAGTTTAATAAAATATTTTCTATTTATAATATATATGTATAATTGTATATATTGTAAATAGTTGGTTTGAATTTAACAAATGAAATTATGTTTTCAAATTTCTAATATATATATTTGGTAATTTGGAAATTATGATTTAAATTAATATTAAGCTTTCCAAAGATATTTAATAAATAACTATATAGTTTTAAAATACATAATATAAATGTTTAATTGTTTAAAAATAGAATTTAGCTTAAGTTCAAATTTAAATAAAAGGTTTGTTTATTTCTTTTTAAATATTACTAGATTTGTATGTATTAAAAATAGAAGTTTAAATACAATTTACATATGGTATTAATTCATTGAATAATAGAAGTAATTTATAATCTCTTTTATAAATTATTTAAAATTGTCAAATTTGATATTTTCAAATAATAATTATAATACTTTGTTTTTATAAATATAAATAGACTTTGATAAAATAGAATTGTTATTTTAAATGGTAGTTATATATGCATATATATAACTTGATTTTAAAATTGGATTTTTAAATTTAATTTGAATTTGAATTAAATGTTGAAATTCAAAAGAATAAACAATTTTAAAATATTTGGATAAGTTTTCATTTATATATATTTTGTTATAACATTTTCTTTAAAAGAAATTCAAATATATACATTTAAATAAAGTATAAAAACTATTATTTACATTTAAAAATAAATAAAAATATGTATTAAATACTTAAAAGACAAATGTCACCATATTAAGGCTTGATAAAACATGTGTAAATTAAATAGCTAATGTATATGACAAGTGTCACCTTTAATTTAATTTTTCTTTTATTTTTATTTAAAATATTTCAGCATTTATACATATGTTTCCCCTCTTTATTTTCTTTTCTATCTTTTTTTTCAATTCAAAACCAAGAAGAACTCAAACCAAAAATCTCAGAACAAAAATCTGAAACTCAATCATCTCATAAACAAAAGATTTATCAAAATCAAAAGCTTCTGCACCATTTTCCTGGAATCTGTAAACAAATCATGTCCAAAACAAATCAATTAGCAAAACTCTTCAAATACAAAATCAAACCCCTCGTTATCAAAAAGGCCTGCATCATATTTATCAAATCTGGAAAATGATTTCTGCATGCACCTGGAAATGAAGCAAATCTGCATCATTTTTCTCTGCAACCTGGAATCAACTTTGAAAATCAAAGAGCCTGCATGCATGTAATTTGGAAAGGGAGCAAAAGCATTTTAGTCTCTGAACATCTCAGCACTCAAGTTTTAAAAGTTTAAAGCTTTTCAAAAAAATAAATAAATTAAAGAGGCTGCCTCTGTTTGAATCAGGTGAGTAACACTTTTTCTACAAACTTTATTTCCTGTTTATCAAATTAGGTGAGTGAATTACCTTTATAAAATCTGTTGAATCTTGATTTGCATGTGGAAATACTTAAAGTATGTTTGTATAGTAGTTGAATGTGCCTGCATGTCTGTAAATGATGATGTACATTGTCTGTGTGTATTTATAAATGCTATGTTGAAAATAACAGGCTCAACTTCATCATGAAAAATCCATATCTTCCTATTCAGCCGATTTTAGGCAATGATTTTAAAATGAAATATGGTTATAACAGTATAATGCAAATTTTAAAAATAATTTCAAATAAGTTTGTGGAGATTTTGTTTCAATAATAAGAAAAATATCAGGATTGTTCGATTTTAAGCCAAAAATAAATTGACTAGAATTCTTAAATTGATTCTATAATATGATTCGAAATTATAAATGATGAATTTAGGTACCTATATCATAATTTTTAGTTAAGAAATTACTGAGATAATCAGAGTTGAATGATTTTGGGTTTATCGCAAATTTTCGACGATCGACGTGGTATTGTGGGTCGGGGTTGATGTCAGGGGT
Organism: Allium fistulosum; assembly: GCA_030737815.1. Classification (NCBI taxonomy): domain Eukaryota; kingdom Viridiplantae; phylum Streptophyta; class Magnoliopsida; order Asparagales; family Amaryllidaceae; genus Allium; species Allium fistulosum. The sequence continues at coordinate 1,145,592,391 of CM060901.1, forward strand.
AGTTGGTAGATTGGTGGTCTCGAGAAAAATGGAGCTCGAATTTTTAGAAGCTCGGCGAGGCTATGCGACGTCGAGGTAGGGTTTTCTTCCCTGTTTGTGTCGTCAAGTATTCTTAGGGGATCGCGACATCAAGACATGATCGAAGGCGATCGCAAGGAGTGTTGTAGGAGCTGGTAGACGAGGCGGAGCTAAGGGGAGAATGGCGAGGCTTCTGAAGGCAGGGGTCGTCGGAGGCGAGTGAATTTCCGATGAAGTGGGTTTTCAGGCTGTGGATTTTAGTCGATTTCGATTCACGATGGAATCGAGTAATCTAGTGATCGCGTGGGGTTGCCGATGTCGGAGTTGAATTGTCGGAGGCCGGAACGTTGTTCGTCGACGATCGGGGTCGATGTACACGTGCACGGTGTACGTCCTGTGCATCTGGAAGTATGCTAGTTGGGGAAGAAGCTTGGACTCGGTGTCGAACTCGGGAAGTTGTCGAGTGTGACTCGAAGAGAATAGGGACGAGAGTTTCTCGAAGTTGTCTCGGGGGTTTTCAGGTTTTGACTCGGGGAAAATTGTGATGGGCTCGGGTAGATTTTGGTTTGCAGTTTTTAAACCTGACAGAGTTTCAAATTTTAAAAATGAGTTTTAAAAAGGGTAGAGCAGGATTTAAAATAAGTTTTAAATCCAATTTGAAAATGTGGATTCAAATTTAAATTGTATCCTTGTTTGAAATAAATAAGTTTATAAAATTTATAATGTTTTAACAAATTTAAATTGTTAAAAGTATATTTTAAAAAAGGTTTTGTAAATTTGATTTAAATTTGGTTAAAGTTAACTTTGTAATTTATTTTAAATCTTAAATTTAAAATGAATTAAAAGAAAGATTTTAAAGTAAAATGTTTTAAAGTTTTTTTTTTTATAATAATTAAAGTAGTTAAAAGGTTAATACTTTAATTTAGAAAGTAATTAAGGTTTAATGATTTAAGATTCATTAAATTAATAAGGTAATTAAGAATAATTTAATAATTTAATTAATAAATGGTTTAGTGTTAATCAATTAAATAATTAGGATTATAAGTTAATTAATTAAGTGTTAATTTAATTTGGGATTAAGAATCATTTATTAGATAAGTATAGATTTTTAATAAATGATTAAGAATTAAATTAATCAAGTGATTAAAGATAAATTAAGAAATTAATTTAGTAATTAGAAATAAATAAATTGGTAATTAAGAATTTATTAAGTTGTAATTAATAAATAATTGATTAAAGCTTAATTACTTGAGAAAGTAATTAGAGGATTATTAATAATTAATGAGGGAACATTAATTAGGGATTTTAAATAATTAATTAATTAATGGGATTAATTTTGATAATTAATTAGATTAATTAACTAATGATAACCTTTTATGAATTGGTTAAATATAATTACTTAATGGAAGTAATTAAATAAATTAATTACTTAAGGTAATTAATTAAATAAATTTGATAAGTTTTAAATTAATTAGTTAAATTAATTTAAGATAATCACTTGGTGATTGATAAGTATAATTACATAAATGTAATTAGTGAAGTGCAATTACTTAGGAAAGTAATTAAAGTTAATTAGTGGATGTAATTAACTAAGGATGATATAATGAAAGTTATTTGAGTTAATTACTGTAAATAATTAATCAAGGGATTAATTAAAAAGATAATTAATTAATGAGTAATTAATTTATGGAAGAGTAATTAAGGGTAGTTAATTACTAGATGTGATTAATCAAAGGTGATTAATAAAGGTGACTAATTAATTATTAGATTTAATTATTTTAAATAAGATAATTAATTAAGAATAATTAAGGATCATTAATTAATATAATTAATGATGTAATTAGGAATTGATTAATTAAGATTAATTAATATATAATTAGTGATTAAAGTAATTAATTAATTATAATTAATTAAGGATTAATGTAATTAAATATAGTTAATAAATTAATGAAGTAATTAAAGATTAATTACTGAATGATTTAAGTTAGTTAATTTGTAAAATTAATTAAGAGTTAATTACTTAAGGTAATTAAAGTATAATTAATCAGGATTGATTAATTAAAATGATACTTAAAGTATGATTAATTAATTGGTTTAATTAATAATTAAGTAAGCAGTATTTATAGAATGAAGTAATTAATTTAATTCATTTTAAATTAATTAGAGATGATATAAATCATTACTTAGGATGGATGAATATTATTGAATGCTTTGCATTGTTTGATATCTCTAATGAGATATATGATATGTGATATGGATGTTTGGTTGAATTGTAATGATAATATGAATTATCTATTTGTGATAATGTAGATTATCTATTGTGAATTATCTATCTATGTAGTATAGATAACTGAATTGAATTGTTTTAACCTTAAAACAACTTGGCCTTAAAAGATACGTTTTGGATTTCGATGAGACCGGGATCGGGTTTCCGTATACCGGATTTCCAGGTCTGGAGACCCGAATACCACATCGATCCAAATTAACGATAGGTCGTGAATCTCAAGTGAAGATGAAGATTCAGAGTGCAAGGGTTATTGTCGTTAACTCTGAGGGTGATTCCAAAACGAGTGTAACGAGATAATGCCTTCGGTTTCGTTCGAACCCGGAACGAACTTATATGGATTGAATGCTTTCAGCACATCGTCAGGCGGACGATGAGCATTCTAAGTGATATGTTCTGATTAAAGGTAATCGTAACCTCAAGCCTCATCAACCGGGAATGGCTAAAACAGGGGAGGTGCAGCAAGGCTTCGTGGGTAGCACCCACTGAGAGCAAGATAGATCCCTGTGTAGAGGTCCCTTTTCTTTTATTCGGCTTAGTGTGTGGTTGGTCGCGCCAACTACGGGATTGTCTTGTTCGGAATTATCCAGTAAGGGATGGTTCCGGCTTTGTGTTGCAGGGGAGCGGGCGTACTCCTCGGTACGGTAATCTAGGCCACGTACTGTGACGGGCGGTACCCCAGTAGCCCTGCCATTGTATGGAATCCAAACTCCAATAAGTGTCGTACGTATTAGTTGTGCCCAACTATGTTGGAATGTGAGATGTAAGCATTTCAGCTATTTCTATATTTTACTTGAAAACCCTAGACCCTATTATAATAAAATCAGATTTCCTATCAAATGTTTTGGTTAGCGTAAGGTAAAAACTTACCCATGTTTATTTGTGGGGAGTCTTACGTGATACCTTTTCTTTCTAAAGGTTTTGAAGTTAAGCAAGTTTAACCTGTTACTCACACCAGACCCATGTCTGACCCAAGTGTTTATTTCTGTTTTATAAACTCTTGGGTACTCAAATTTTTACGAGTAGCCAAGGGATTCAGGTTTAGCTTTGACGAATATTCTGGAGGAGCAATGGAGCAGGAGGCTTCGACGTTCGTAGATATAGTATTCCGCTGTGTTGATATCTGTGATAGTGTCTTGTCTTGTATTTGAGTTGTAATGTCTAGACAGATGATTATAACTGTCTAGTAAGTGATGTATATGCTGTGTAACTCTGTAAATTGTTGTATACTATGTAATAGTTTATGTTATTAATATAATTTATTCGTTCCGCTGTGAGATTGTTGTTGTTGTTTCTTTCTTTCTTCTCTTCTTTTCTATTTTCTACCCCTTTCTTTCTTATTAACGATGCGACTTTCTGTGGAGAGAAAGTCGTGGTCGTTACAAATGGTGTTGCATTAGAGGGTCCTGCTCCAGAGTTTGGTGGTCTTCCTACCATGATTCGCTATACAATTTACATAGCTAGTTAGTCTTGTTTTTGATTTAATTGTTTCAGTAATTTATTCCTACTGAAAATATTTTTATGTGGTTTGTTCCTTAGGATTTTATCCATATAAGAAAATTAGATTCTTTTTTGCTATGTTTTTGGTAACATAGCTCTGATACCAACTGAAGTGACCCACTTTTCTTCACCTATATTTTAATGATTTTTAGTTGAGTTTTTTTTTAAAAAGTGACCACTTCTTTTCTTTCCTCTTTTATTTCTTTTAATTAATTTCCCAAGATCTAGAATTTACTAATATAAAAATATCAGTATTTAAATCAAGTCATATCATTTACATATGTGAAGATATATAAATGTTTCTTTGCCTATCAGAGTGTTAAAGTAGCAAAGAAATTTAATCACACAATATTTTCCATAATTGAGAGGTTTTGTGTCACATAGCTATTTCTACACTTTAATCTTTTTATTGACTCAAGATTGACTAATACATGATTCAAGTGTTACCACCTTAAAACGACTCAAGATTGACTAATACATTTTCAGGTATTATCATCTTCGAATGACTCAAGATTGACTAATAAATTTTTCAAGTATTAACATCTATTATTCTCTTCTTCATTTTCCAGATTATTCTATAAACCAGATTGATTAATTTGTGGATTTATAACCCATGTATTTGATCTTTGGGATTCAGGAATTCATACATGTTGTTTTAGAATGATAAAACATATTAAAACTTGGTTTGATATATGGATCACTGGTTAGTCTAGCCCAGATTCAGGATTCAAACATAAACATGCACAAAACATGCACAAACATGCACAAGCAATTCAGGTCAAGCCAAATGCACATATCCAGGTTCATAAAGCATGTAATGATCATGTGAGTAATAGAGTTGTAAACTAATTTAAAGGTCATACAAATTCTGATATTTAGATTGGAAATAGTGTTGAATATGATTTTAGAATGATCTTTGCATATTTCTGGCTAAAAGCATATAAACTGTGATGTTCTGGATTTTTAAACACTTAACAAAATTACTCTACATTCTTGTTTGAGTCTATATTGTCTATCCCTATTTCTGGCTTGCTACTTCAGTTTCATATTGAAGTCAGTTCCAGATTTTACCAATTCCAATTCCTAAATCCTTATATACTTATGATTTTCAGGTTTTATGGTATCAAAATCCTACTATTGTTCTAGACATATCATAGGATTTAGTTGCATTTCAAATTAGCTTACACTATGGTCTTGTTTGCTTCAGGAATCTGAAGACTATGACTTCAAGCTTTTGCATGTACTTGTATCAATTACAAGACATATACAAGCCTTACTGGTTAGCCAAGACCATGTTCAACCCATCTACTTAATACTTTGGCACATATTTATTCAAAAACTACTTTAACCTTATAACTGAAATATAACAAACATGCCAAGGAGAATATATCTACATATCAGATTATATGGCATGTTCTCCTTCATTATAATCCACTGGATTATTTCCAGAGTCTGCTGCTTAAATCAACAACTCACAAGCACATATAATACTTAAGTTTTTTTACATGTTCTTTTCAAGAAAACAAAGCACGTATCAATCCTGGAAATACACAAGACATAAGAGAGTTTGCCTAGATTATTTATTACAATTAAACTTCTACTTCTCTAAAGCATTTTAAAACCAGCAAGTTCTTCAAACATCCATACTAGCAAGCTACTCAAGCATCTTTCCCTGCAGCAACACTTTGAACTGCCACAATGAAAATGAGACACCCAAAAGATTGCAAAGGCAACAAATAGGGTCAGAAAATATATTCTGGTGTGAGTGAAATCATAGATTATAAATAACTTGTAATTACTAAATACTGTGCATAGATTCATATGTTTGATGCTTATTTAAATTCATACTAAAATCTGAGTATATATATACATATATAAGCTCTTACTAACATACATGCACACAAGCATTCATTCATCAGCACAATTCAGTTATATGTACATATACTCCTATGGATTAACTTCCTTAATTCCATAGCTCAATTTCTCAATCCCCATTTATCATTTATTTGGTCTTAACTCTTGCCATTGAACACCATGTGTGCATTGCAAAGTGGCTCAATTCTATTAACCCTTTACACAGAGGCCTATAGGACTTAAACAAGTCATGCACATACCCATCATCCACCTAATGATGAATAGATCAAGGCACTACTCCTAGATTGGCTTTATAATCTAGAGACCATTCTCATTTTCTTTCTGGGGAATTTTATTAATTCTTGAAATGCTTTATATTCTTTTCTTCCTTTCATAAATCAAAGAGTATTAAACTCACTCCGGGATTGCAGCCAGACATACAAAGCATTCATGCAAACACCACATCCCATTTTAAGGGCATTTTTATTCAATCATATTTTCTAAAACATGCATATATTTATTTCTAGAAATATTCCCATTTCTTACATAAATCTGGTGAAGTCATATAAAACATTACATTTATTTTACTATGAACATAGGGTATGGTTTTTTTTGAGAAAAACCCATAAAAACATATTAACTTGTGATTTGAACAAATCAACACATATATATAATATTGCATTGTTCATATCATTTTTAAAATGAACTAGACATAAGCATGAATCCCCTTATTCACACTTCCTACTTCATTCTTCATTAATACCCTATTTCTCAGTAAAAATATTTAACTCATCTCCATATAAAAACTGGATTATAAGTTATAGAATCCATTTCTGTGATCAGGGTGTTTGTCTTTTCAAAGCATTAATCAAAACAGATCAAAATATTAACCAAGGACTCAGCCAAAACACGAACCATAATCAACATTTATTTATTCAGAGAATAAAATTAAACAAAAACGTGATATGGTTTTATAAAAGTGATATGGCTGCCCTTAACTTGGTTCTTAATGCCTTAAATCTCATAAGATGATTAATCACTCACCTCCTTCTTCTTTCCCCGAGAATGTTCTAACTTGAAAACAGTGTGAGTTTGCTCTTCTTTTTATTTTCTAAAATATCTTTCTGTTTTCAAAAATAAACTGTTGCTTATCCTTTGATTTTTAAAACATTTAGCTAGGGTTTTAGTGGAGTGAAAAACCCATTTTATCCCCACACAAATAAGAGAATTCTATATATGTGTTTATGACTAAATATGCCATTTTCTTTTTGATTCCATTTCGGGTATTACAGTTGCTTTTCTTCTTTTTCTATGTACATGCCATTTGCATGTTTCACATACACACTATTTTCATGTGACTTATCTACATTATTTATTTTCTTAAGACAAATCTGTAATGTTCACATATATATCTTTTTATCAATTAATTCCTTGCTAATGTTTCAAACCATTTGTTTTCTCTTGATTTTAAAATTTATTTATACATATATAATACTAAACTGGTTTCATATATTTTAATCATCATAAGAGTTTATTTTATCACTCTATACTCCTCTGGCTACTTATATACAATATAAATATGAGATATGTGAATATAAAACTCATTCATACTTAGTTATTTTCTTCTCATTATTATTTACTGAAAACAACTATCCTCTTCCTTATTTATTTCACTCATTCTTGATATTTATTTTCAAACTATTTTATTCTTTGAATATTTTCCATTAACTGATTTTTATAAAATTATTTTCATCTCAATAATTTGGGTCTTCACAGAATTCCACATCGATCTAATTCTTGAAGTCATGGTCGACCCGGTTAAGGTTGCCCATGATTTATAAACTTATCCATCTTCCTATTTTGTTATTTAATCATCTGATCTTTGTTTTGAACCTACCTTCGAATCAAAATTCTCTTTGATTTGAGTCCATCAAATTTGAATCACTATCCTTGCTTTGAAATCCATTCTTGTATCGTCGAACGGGGAAGTGTATTTGTGAATTAACATTAAAAATGTTATATATATATATGCTGTGTTGTTTGAGTTGTTGTGTTGATTTGGGTTTTCGATCGATTCGTCTGATCAACGCTATCGATAGGATTTCCAAAACACTTGAGCACAGCAAACTGACACAATATTGTTTTCAAATTTGGTAAATAAAATAAATTTTGTGTGATTATATTATATATAAGTAAATTTTCTAAATTGTTAAATGAATGGGTCAACAAAATGGTAATATTTGATTTTTATTTATTGTTTTGTAAACCATTGACTATTCCAATATGATAAATAAATGAAATTATAGAACATGGTTTAAGATTTTAATTAGGAATTGAAATGGATTTAAAGTAGAATTTGAGAATTTAAATTTCGATGATTTCAAACTTTGATTTGAAAGTTTTAAAGTGTATAGTATTTAAAATATTTTCAAATAGAAATCATTTCAAAGAATTTAAAATGTTTAAATCAGTGCTCTTCTCTTTGTCGCTGGAAAATAATTTCGGTGATGGCGGCCACATCATCGACATTCATTTTCGAGTTTCGAAGTGGAGAGAACATTCTGTAGCCTTGCCACACTATTATGTAGGAAATTAAATTGATTTGAATTGCTGAAGTATGACTCAATTTATAATACAAGTATATATTTATAGATTTGATTTGACTTATATATATTTGTATATTTATCTCTAATGGTTTGAAGTGAAATTGGAAATTCAATTCTTAAATTTATGTTAAAAGATGTTTTCAATTATAAATTGAAGTCAAAATTTTGAATAAATATTTAAAGTTGAAATAATTGAATTAGAAAATTTTACTTGTATAATACCCAATTACATTCCAATATAACTTACCTAAATCATTTAGAAGTTGAAAATGCAATTGAATAATTTACAATGTAGAATGAGGATTAATAATTTTATAAATAAAAAAATGAGTGGTTGTAATAAGTGTTATACACTTGACTTTTAATTATAAAATGTTAATAGAGATAAATAGACTAATAAGTTAATAGAATAATAAATGAGATAGATAAAATAAATTCTGTTTTGAAGGAATTAATAAATGAACAATTGAATCAACTTAATGAAATACCTTGAATAAAAAAAATCAATTATTGAATATTAATTGATTTAAATTGAAATTTATATGATTAAAATTAACAGTTTGAACTAACAAATTTAAATTGAATGATTATTTATTGATTTAAATAAATGGATTTAACCAAATTGTTAAATATTAATTAATTAAATTGAAATCTATATGGTTTAAATTAATTGTTTTATTTTGTAAATTCAAGTCTATTTTCTTCTGGTTATTTCTATTCGCATACCTCATTCCTTTTCGGGGACGAAAAGTTTTGAGTGGGGGAAAGTGTAACGACCCGTAAATTTTAACTGTTTTAATAATATAATTAGTTGAATTTTCGTGAAATTTTAAAAATAAAATTTGAAATAAAAATTTAATATTTGAAATACATCTAATTGAACATAGCCAACTGTAAATTTTCATCTGAAAATATGAAAGTTTATTTTATTGTGTAATTCTATTTCAATTTATATCAGTTAATATTTGATGATAATAAAATATTTTCGAAACCTGAATATTTTATATAGAAAAAATTATAAATCATCTTCTGAGCAAGACGTCATATTTCGTTTCTCCAAATTTTGACTGTTATTGCTCCGTTGATCTTATTTTCGACGAAATAACAGCTTTTCGGTACCTATTATCGACTTTTAATTGGATGATCGTACCACTGATATCTGTGTACCATTTTGATCGTCTCACCGTGCTGATCTCTGTGGTATATTCAATGCTGTGTTTCGAGATACGATACGCAGCGGAATCAGCGAAAAATGATTTCGTTCCAGTACCGGTTTTAAACCTTTGGTTTTCCTTACTTTTTATATTCCACCGTTCAAAATCGAACAGTCATCATCTTTAATTGTTGCCTTGAATTCAAGCAGACTTTTATATTCTCCAGTTTCAAAACAAAATTATGTGCATTCGTTCATAAATAAAAAAAGGGGAGCCCTACTGTTGCTTTTATCTTTCCCTTGCATCCATTCACAAGCCCTCTGGCCTTCGCCTCTTCTCCCCACTCCTCCCTTGTCTTCATGATTGCTGAATCACCTACTTCCTGAAGCACAGCAGCACGCAAGCACACACGAAGGCCTTCGGTGCATCCTCCTCAAACGTGAGCTTCCTGATGCCCTGCGCATCTCTTTGTTTGCCTAGACCTACTGTTTCACACCTCGTCCTTCCCTCTGCCACTCTGACCACCAAGCTTATCTCCACGTCGGCACTTCCACCCATCAACCCATGAACTGCCGAGACCTTTCTCCACCTTCGGCCACTGACTCAAACGCCATTTACACCTGGCAGTTCTCCAGTCTCCGGTTCCCTTTGCGTTGCCCTACCTTCGCTCGGCCAGCCTACAGCAGTCAACATCTCCTTCCATCCATGACAACACAGCCCACCCGCTTGTGTACGTTTCTTTGTTCATCACCATCATGCCATGCTTCTCTGTATATTAAGGTATGCATGCATGTGTTATATATAATAGTTTGTATATGTTTAGTTTACTTAGTTTAGTATATGTACAACAGTTTCATTTATTTTTCTCCACTGTTATATATTACAATATTCTAAATTTTTGATAAAGTAGCGTATGTCGATTTTAACAGTATATTTGTATATATAAAATCATATATAAGTGGTTGTAATACTATGAGTCATGATTTCATTTAGAATATATATTTTAATATAAAAGTATATTTTGACTCTTGGTTTTAAAACTTATTAACTATATTTGTATCGTATATATATATATATACATATATATTTGTTTGCCCATATGAGTCACAGTTGGTAAAAAAAATTGTTTGTCTGTTTGTTAAGATTTTGGCTGTGACTGGATATATAGCTGCATGTTACTTTACATATAAAACTTTATTTCATTTATATAAGTGTATTCTGTTATTGTGTGCGTGTGTTGTGTATGCAGTGTGTATATGCGTGAGTAGTGTATATGCTATGTGTTTTAAAGTGTGTGCAGTGTATATGTGTGTTGTGTATACATATGATATTTGCAAATAATGTACCTCTTTAGTAAGTATTGAAAAATAAAATTTTACTTTTCGTATATAATAATAATATATTAGTCCAAGTTTGCAAAGGTTACTTGTAAATGCTTATACAAGCTGATATAATCTGTTAACTATGTTAGGTACTGGCTTTGATTGTATATATGATATATATTATACTTATGAAGGATTAGGCGTCAGTTTAATATAAGTCACATTATATTATTGTTTTGTACAAATCTATGTTTTATAAATATATTGAGTATCCAGATTTATATTTATACGTGTGTTGATTTATGGGTTTATAGATCTACATATTTAGTTATCTACGTGTATATATATATATATATATATGTATTAGGCTATATGGGTTGGCGTGTCTTTGTTCTATGTTGGGTATAGTATATACTTGTTTAAAATGTAAGCATTTTTCATTTACACGTCTTTATTTCAAAAAAATATATTATATATACTCTGTTATCAACATATTTGAAAACAATGAAATTTTGAAATATGTGTGTATATATATATTATTATTTAAAATCTGGGTTCCAAAATTTATATTGGTCTAAGAAAATAATGCAATAAATTAAAATATATATTCTCATCGTTTTCCCATCTATTAGCTTTGTCCGTCATGCCTATTTTCTTCATCGAATTGTGTCCAATCTAGCTCTGCTTTGGAATTCGTAGCTTGTTGTGTTGTCTAACTTCTATAGCCTCCAGCCTCGAAAGGTGAGCAGTCACTCACGATTAATGTTCTTATATTTATTAAATTTGATTTCAATTGAAACGACAATTGAAATATGCTGATGTTAGTTATTTACATTGCTATATATATGTTGTTATCTATATTTGTTCACCTGTGACATCTGACACCATTATCTGTTATTTATATTGATGATATTTGTTTGTTATATTATTATCATATCTGTTATCACTCTGCAAGTTCCCTGTTAGTATAGAATTCACTATAGGTTGAAATGATACATACCTGAATGATCTGTAGAATAGGAGAAAATCGTTATGGGTTGAAATGATAAAATCGTTATTTAAATTATATTTTAATATAGAGTTTAAAATGATTTAATAAATTAAGGTTGAGAAGATAGATATGAAATTGATTTGAAATTGTATTTAATTAAGAAATATATTTAATTAGAAATCGATTTGGAACTTATTGAATTTGAGATTTTTAAAGGATATAATTTTATAACTTGATTTTGGTTAAGGTGATTTAAATGAATATTTAAAGTTTAAATAATTTGAAGGAAATATTTAGTTTATTTGTAATTTGGGGTTTTATTTAAATAATATTGGATTTATTAAGTGAATATTTCAAAACTAAATAATGATAAGGTTAAATTAAGATATATATGAAATTATCAAATTTAGTCTTGAGATTGTGAAATATTTAAAGCTTTGGAATATATCAAATTTTAAATGGTTTATTTGTGGTTCAAATTTGGATTTGAAATTGATATAATAGTTTATTTAGAACTGAATTGAATTGAAATTGATGATTTGAGATTTGACTAAATTTGAAATTTTGGGATTGGTGTTGATTTGGAATTGATTTGTGAAATTTGAGGAAGCTATTTTATTATATAAATTATTTTTAAATTATATTTAAAACTATTTATATATGTTACTTTATAAATTTATTTCATATAAACTATTTTAATATAAATTATTTTTAATATAAACTATTTCAAATTATAACTATTTTTATATAAACTATTTTAAATTAGAAACTATTTTATTATATATATACTATTATTTATATTTAAATGGTTAAGTGGGAAGTGTTATGATTCCAAAGCATTATGATTTCTAAATTTTGATTTCCAAAGTATTATGATTTCCAAAGTATTATGATTTCCAAAGTGTTTGATTTAGAAAGTGTTATAACTTTGAAGTACTAAGATTTTGTAAATGGATATATTTGAGATGGATATATTTGAAATGGAAATGATATCGTATTTGGTTTTGAAATGGAAGTGATATCATATTGATATGGTTTTGAAATGGCAATGATATTTTGGTTTTGAAATATAAACTATTTTGAGAGTTTATTAAATGACCAATCGGTGTAATAATTACGTAGTCATTAAAGAGTCCGGGATCGGTTTGGGACATACTCTCTGTCTAAACCGAAAACCACTTTAATAACTATTATACGCGGAGTGTGATCCAGAATAAAGTGGTTGGAATAATGACGTTGCTGGATTTGAAGAAAGAGAACGATAATGGATGACCTTGACACTTGTGTCAAATTGGAAATGACTTAAGCAGGAGCCGTGCCGGGCCAGTGAGGTTACCTACCTCTAGCGGACACACTTCTTCGTAAACTACTCATTACTTGTTATTGATTGGTGCGCACCCTTGAATTGGGAGTGTTGTTTCGCGGTGTTGCGATCGTTGCGGCGATGCGTTCATACCAGTCCGGATCAGGAAAACGGTAATTTCACTACCTTGGGTATTGCCTCATGTGCCTTGTCATACTCATATCCCTATGCACGACCATTACGATTTGTTTCGTGTTATACCTATGGAGTACTCCCTGATAGCTCACTAGTTTATGGTGGAGTTTACAGTGCTGTATAGACTATGACGCTTATATAAAATGTGTTAAGGGGGATAATGGTAATGCCTTAACACTATCTTGATACTTTATATTACTGATAGGCATTATCTACTTAGCGTACACTACTATATATTAATAGTTTAATGGATCCTTAGAGGATGGTTATCCCAAAAATCCTTTGAGTTACTTGTAATTTCAGTTGTTATTTCACTTGAGTTGGATTTATTGATATAAGAATGTTAATCTTGACTCGAGTGTTTTGTGTTTTGCTTTACGCTCGGGTCAGACTGAGTGTACCGGTATTCGAGACCCACCTTTGGAGTTGGAGCTTCGCTTGGAGATCCAGCTATCTATCCAGCTTTCAGATATTCAGTTGATTCCAGTGATGTATTCTGATCTTGTATTTGACTATTGTATTCGAGACTTCTGTTGTATCTTGTTTAACTCTGTTATATATATATAGTAGCTTCATGAACTACTATTCTTTTGTTTCCACTGCATTATTGTTATATTACTCTATGTCCATGATCTGTGATTATTTCATTTACTGTATATGCTGAGTTTTGCCAAAATTTAAATTAACAATCTGATATTTTGAGCAATTCAAATACGACATGTATGGATGCGAATGGTTGAAAATTTCAGGATGTTACAATTGTGTCAGTTTATATGATGTGTTACTGTAAGTATATATATTGATTTCTAATATAGATGTATACTAGATACGTGAGTATATATATGTCAGAGTATTTATTGTTTTAAAGGTCGAATTTGCTGTTATGAATACTTATAAATACTGGAGTATTATAGTTTATACTGTAGCTTATATTATATATATTAGCTCGGTTTTAGATGTGAAAGTTCGTGTATATACAGATAAATGTTTCCAGTATATATATATTTGAAAGTAAACGATACATATATGTTTTGTTAGAAAGTTATCTATGTTGTATATTTTACTGACGAAATATTTGTATATTTTATGCATATGATATCTTGTTTTCAAAAGATGGGAAGTTATATATAAGGGTACTGTATACTTGATATTTAACTGGACTTGTTTAGATATAGAGATTGTTTCAGATATGATATGTGGATAAGTAAATATGTTTATATATAGATATGTTAGCACCAAAATTGGTCACTAACCTGGTAGAGAAAGATTGTGTAGAGATATAAGTGATGAAATCAAATTAAACAGAGAAGACAATGCTAATTTAAATGCTGAAAGTAAGAACACCAAATTTATAGTGGTTCAGCGTAATTGCCTACGTCCACTTTAACTTTTATTGATCCTCTTAGTTGATGATTACAAATACAATTCGTGAATCAAACGCTTGAATGAAGTTGTTAAGTAGAGGAGATGAGTCTCAAAAATGGCAGAGTTTCCCCGGTGTTCTCTCCTCCCAAAAAAGGATCATCTTCACTGTGACCCTGCCCCTCTATTTATAGACAAAGATGGGCTGGACTTCCCAAGTGGGCTTGGTAGCCGAACGCTCTAGCCCAGGTGTAGTGTTCGCTGCATGCCGAACCAGGTATGCCGAACGCTTTGACGCCGAACAGTTCTTTCCCTGCCGAACGGTCCCTTCCATGCCGAACAGTCCTTTCTATGCTGAATGGTTCGTTTGATGTGTGGGAAGTGCAGGATGGTTGCAGTTGAAGCCGATCACAACTCTATCTGAAGCTCTTGATCGAATGATGCATGCTGGCCGAACGATAGTGTCATGTTGAGTAGTTATGTCCATCGAACGTCTTCTGGATGCCGAGCACTCCTGTTGCCGAGTTCTATCGATGCCGAGCGCTAGCTGACGCCGAGCACTGGTTGACGCCGAGTGCTAGTTGACGCCGAGTAGCCTGGTATGCCGAGTACTTCGCCGAGTACTCCTAGATGCCGAACAATCTCTGACGCCGAGTCCCTCTGGATGCTGAGTACTTCGCCGAACACTCCTAGATGCTGAACACTCTCTGACGCCGAGTCCCTCTGGATGCCGAGTACTTCGCCGATCACTCCTAGATGCTGAACACTCTCTGACGCCGAGTCCCTCTGGATGCCGAGTACTTCGCCGATCACTCATAGATGCCAAACACTCGCTGACGCCGAGTCCCTCTGGATGCCGAATACTTCGCCGATCACTCCAAGTTGCCGAACACTCTCTGACGCCGAGTGCTACCTGATGCCGAGCACTAGTTGCCTGGTCAAATCTCTAGGAAACACTTGCCCCCCAAAGTGTATTACGTGACCGAACGTGATGCGCTTTGAATCTAGTTCAGCTTACCTCGGAGGTGCCTTCTCGAGAATGTTAGTGAAGGAGGTGTGAGACGAGCATGGTTTGGACGCCGAACGATGCGTTCGAAGCCGAACAATCCTCATGTGCCGAGCGACACTTCGCTTTGAAGCCGAACGCTACGACTTTGACCGGTTCTACCGGATATAGCCTTTTCAACTTCCATCTTCTCCCTATAAAACCAGGCGTCCTCCCACTATTTTCCTTTTACAGCTTCATATCTGTCACTCCCAAGAGACTTGCAATTCTCGCCAGCCAATCAGATATAAAGCCTAATTGATCTTTCCTCAAGTTCGATCTTCGAACTAGGTATCGTTCCTTCCACGATTAAATTACTTCAACACGAGGTTTAGGTTCATCACGTGGAAAACGAGACATTTCTACGGTTGCATAATGTGTGGCGAGTAGAAATGGCTTGCACGTTTGGAGTCGTCGAATGGTGCATGGTAGTTGGGCCTAGCTCCTTCGCGCCGAACAAGACTGGGAGAAAAAGAAAGATGGGGTGTCGAACGGCGTAATCTTTGCCGGGCGATCTGTTCCTGTCGTTCGGCACAGATGGAGAAGGAGTAGGGTGGAGTTGTAATCGAGGGTGGAGCGCTACTTTAGCCGAACAAACTAAGGCTGAACACTACCCAAATGCCGAACAGTATATGCGCCGAACAGCTGACATGCCGAACAGAGACACACGCCGAACAGAATTTAGACCGAACAACATAATTACCGAACAACTGACATGCCGAACAGTATACGTTTTGAACAACTGACCTGCCGAACAAACATACATGCCGAATACTATATTTAGGCCGAACAGTCCAAATGCCGAACAAAACTTAACCAAACCATATCAAGGCTGAGCAATGCAAATGCCGGACAATTATAAATGTCGACCAATGATAAATGTTGAACCATACTTAGGCCGAACACCGTAAATGCCGAACGAACAGTTGCCTTGCCTAATCTACACAAGGTCAAAAGATCTAAGCACACCATCATATGACACTGATCCGGATCATTAACTCCCTAGCTTTAGTAGACTCAAATCTGGGTTTGATTAACACTCGTTTTCTGAATTTGAAACTGTAATCACCTCAAGGCGGGCTTTTTGAGACGGTCAACGATGACGGTCTTCGAAGGCGACGACTCGAAGCTCATTTTTATATCTTTGAAATCTTTAGATTCTTATTGCTTGTACACAATTGCTTGCACTAGTTCACACACCACGTGGGGGGAAAACTCGTGTTGCTAACTCTAACGTTCAACGTTTTTTTAGTATAGCTTTCTCAAGCACTTTGCCAGGTTCGTTATTTATTGAGGATGTCAAGAAAGTCTAGCTCCGCCACTATATCCGACAGGCCTGGGCCGTCATCAAGGCCAGAAGCTGCTGATACTTCTAATCCGTCGACTTCTCCTGCTCACAACTTAGCACCTGATGCCTTGGAGGCAGCAATTCTTCTAGACAATCCGATCGATTCACAAGCTTCGAAGATCAACGAAGCCGCTCTCCGACGGATATGCTCCATTCATGGGATCCCTTTTGCCGACGTGTTGGTCCCTTCACAACACGATCGTCCTCATCTACCCCCAGTCGGGTATACCGCCTGTAACAAGTTCATGTGTTGGATGGGAAGCATGCCTCCGTTCAATTTATTTCTCCAGGATGTATTGCAGTATATTGACATAGCTCCGTCGCAGCTGCACCCGAACGGCCATGCGTTTCTATACGGGACCTACTTACTTTTCATGACCGTCTTCTCTAGACCTCCAACCGCTGGTGATATCAGATACATTTATATGATCAAGAGACGAAAAGACAGTCCTTCCTTTATGTTCCTCGAGCCGTACCACAAATGCCAAATCTTGACAGGGGCATGCAGTAAATTCGCCCTGTACAAACAGGAATGGTTTTATATGCGTTGCCCTCCTGGTTTTGCGAGGAGATGGGTTGAAGGCAGTAAGTCTCTCTACCGAGTCACTATTCGCATTTAACCAGAGTCATGCTTTTCCTAACTCTTTGTTTCATCTTTTCAAGTATCAACCCGCGTCCGGAAGGCCGAGGATATTCTGAGGCTGTTGAAGCCATTAGAGCTCTTCCTGCCGAGGAACGAGACATTCGTACTATCATTTCAAATGAATCACTATCGGGGTTTGGCTTGCTAGCCCCTGGTCGTCGGATCAGCCTTCCAGAAGGTGTCATCATTCCCAAACCTTCGTCCGGTAAAGGGAAAAAACAGGCCGGATCGTCGTCGTGCCGCACTCCCGATACGCACGAAGAAGGTGAGCGCAAAGAAGACGAAGCTCTTGAGACTCAATGCGAGAATGTGGGTCCCGCTTGGAATCCGGCAGTCGAAGTTCAAGATATTGAGACGTCATCCTCCCCTTCGAAGGGAAAGAGGAAGTTAAAATATAAAGTTCAGAAGGAGAAAGTTGGCGGCACTTCAAAAGTCATGCCTATCCCGCCTGAGAAAGAGGCTTCCTCGCAGCACCTGGAAAGTTCCCTGAGGGGCCTGTCGAACCTGTCTATTCCCGATGATATTCTCAATTACGGGTTTGACGATCCTGAAGCCCTCAAGTTTTCTTCGCCCGTTAAAGGCAATGCGGGAGTTCAACTCCCGGTCCAAAGAGACAACACTCCGATTAGTAAAGATAAACGAACGGGTCCGTCGGGGGGAACACTAGGACACGCGCGCACATACGCATTCCATCATACACTTCATCATTTTTTTTATTTCCCGGATTTTTCCTAACTCGTTGTTATCTCCATTCTTTGCAGGTGATATGGGGCGTTCTCACGGACTCGATCGCCTTCATGGCTCTTCCATATTCCATCACTCTGGATGGGACTCTGGTTCAGGCATACGCAGGGACAGAGACGATTATGAAGATAGGGACAATCGTCCTCGTGAGTCGTCTCACCGCAAGAAGGCATATTCTCAATCTTCGCAGTCCCGTGATCCTCTTCCCTCAACTGTGTCGGATAAAGAGAAATCTTCACAGAAGGGTTACCAATCTGATGCTCGTCGAGAACAACACTCCGGTTCATCGAGTACGAGGCAAGTTCGGGAACAACGAAAAAGGGCAGAACTTCCAAAGCCTCCTCCCCCTACTCCCGCGGTTGATCCAACTGTCGCGGAAAAGATGGTCGATCTTAGGGCCAAGTTTCCAAAAATTTGCTTTGACGGTTTGAAGTTCCTCCCAGCTATTCACCATATTCCTGGGCATGTGAAGCAGAGTGCCATTGCCTGCAATAACGACGTCTATGTTCAACATGACGCGTTTGTGCACTTGGTGGAGAAGATCTCGGAGGTATCCGTTGAGCGTTAACATGAGATTGATCACCTGAAACTGGAGGCTGGCTGCGACAAAAACATCATCGAGCACCAAGACGTAGAGCTCGCTTCGTATAAGTCGAAGCTGGAAGCCGCTGAACAAAGTGCAAAAGATACTGTTGAGGCAGTTACTTGCTTAGAGATGGCTCACAAGAAGGAGCTTGATGAAGCAGTCCAGCGCAGCGGTGCCCTCGCCCTAGAAAAAGACTCTGTCCAAAAAGAGAGGGACGCGCTCGTCGTGCAAGTCAGAGAGCTGAAAGAATTACTCTCCAAGGAGAAGGAGGACAAGGTAGCTGCTCAAGAGGAATCACAACGATACTGTGATGAAATCGTTGCTACTCGACTCCTGAAAACGAAGCTCGATGACAAACTTGCTGGGGTTGAGAAAATGAAGGATGAGGCCCGTGAAGAGGGCAAAAGAAAGGATGCAGAGGAGATTGACTCTCATCTCGAGGCGGCCGCAGAAGCCGGCAGGGAAGAAGTCAAATGCATGTTTGACCCGTTGATCGCTGAATATGGAGCCCGCGTCCTTATGCATCGCGACTTAACATTCTTGGGCGACGGCTACCTCGAATCCCTAGCTGAGGCTTGGGAAACTTTGATAAAGATCAGGAAAATCGAGTCGGGCTCTGAAGAGGTCGATGAGGATGCTTTGGTGAAGGAGTTCCTTAGGGGGAATGAGCCAGCAGATTTATCCGTAGCATTGACGCTTTATAGCAAAGGCTCTCCCCTTCCAAAAGAGAAAAATGATGAAGCTGGCCTGTCTAGGGCTGAGACTATGGCTCCTCACACTGCTGCTCCTCCCGCTGCTCAACCGGCCGGTCGGCCGACACTTGACCCGTTCGAGCAGCACGCCGGCTACGACCCTGAAGATCCCGGGCTTGGTGTTCATGTGCTATCTCCTATTCTGGAGGGTGAAACCCCACGCGCAACCGATAGCCAACCAGAACCCGGTAGGAAACTCTTCTTTTCTAGAAGTTGAAAGATCCTGTCATTTTTCAGTAGTGGTTATTCGTTCTAACGCTCATTCTTTATGTTTTTATGTAGGCTGTTCTGACGCCAAGGAGGAGGCAGAGAAAACTAGCGACGCTGCCCATGCGGGAGTAATTCCTGGTCCCGATGCTCAAGTGATTGGGGCGCTAGATGATGATAAGCTTGACACTTCATCTCCTGCCGAAGGTAGTGATGAAATTGAAATCACTGGCGCCTCTGAGCATACTTCACAGATGAGCATGAAGGATCGCCTCGCCGCAGAGGAGAAGAAAAAGGCCGAGGTCAAAGTTGAACCTGGAATCCTGGAACTTACCGACCCGCGGAACAGACCTTTGAAAATCATTCTCCCGGGCAGGTCCAAACCACTAGATGTTCCGTCTCCTACTCCTGACTCCGCTTCTTTAGCAAGCAAGAAATCCAAGAAAAAGCGTGAAGGATAGGAGTCGTCGGAAAAAACAAAGGAAGACAAGAAGAAGAAACCGAAGAAATAATTAATACACTCGTTCAACGAGCTTCTTGCTTAAGTCCTGTAGCTTGTATAGATAAGTTCTCAACTCTGAGTTTTGTAGGAGTAACTGTGTAACCCCATTTTGAACTATTTGAATGAAGTTTAGTTTCTTTTTTGTTTGAATGATTCTCTTGCTTTTCTTTTGTTTGATGATTAACTGTAGTCGCATTATCTCCCAGTCCATTTTCGTGTTGTTCAAACATCTCCGGACATGGCATATTTCTTGTTCTACATCTCTCGAGTACTTGGACTTTTTTTTCTAAATCTGCACTCCGGGGATTTAGAGTAAGTTGATCCGCGTTCAGGGGATTCGGAGGTTCGCATCGTTTATACTCTAGTCCGCATTCTAGGGACTTAGGGTACTACGATCCGCGTTCTGGGGACTCAAAGATTTGCAATCGTTTATACTCTAGTCCGCGCTCCGGGGACTTAGAGTACTCCGATCCGCGCTTTGGGGATTCGGAGATTTGAGATTGTTTATACTCTAGTCCGTGCTACGGGGACTTAGAGTACTCCGATCCGCGCTCTGGGGATTTGGAGATTCGATATCATTTATACTCTAGTCCACGCTCCGGGGACTTGGAGTACTCCGATCCACGCTCTGGGGATTCGGAGATTCGAAATCGTTTATACTCTAGTCCGCGCTCCGGGGACTTGGAGTACTCCGATCCACGCTCTGGGGATTCGAAGATTTGAAATCGTTTATACTCTAGTCCGTGCTTCGGGGACTTAGAGTATTCCGATCCGCGCTCTGGGGATTCAGAGATTTGATATTGTTTATACTCTAGTCCACGCTCCGGGGACTTGGAGTACTCCGATCCGCGCTTTGGGGATTCGGAGATTCGAAATCGTTTATACTCTAGTCCACGCTCCGGGGACTTAGAGTACTCCGATCCGCGCTCTGGGGATTCGGAGATTTGAAATCGTTTATACTCTAGTCCGCGCTCCGGGGACTTGGAGTACTCCGATCCGCGCTCTGGGGATTCGGAGATTTGAAATCGTTTACACGAGCCCATACTCCGTATAGGATAATGTAATTCGTCATTTGGTCATGGGGTGTAGAAACATTAGCGATCTGTGGAAAATACGGCTTCAAGCCTTTATTAATGAAAATCAACTAAATTGCTCAATTACAACTTTAAAAAGAAACTAATTTATGACTGAACGGAAACATGTAGGAAATAAAAGTGCCTAAAACAAGAAAGAAAACATGCTAAATGTAATAGTGCCGCAGATGTTCACTGTTCCATGCTCGGGGGAGTGTCGTGCCATCAACGGTCGCTAGCTTGAATGTTCCCTCTCCAAGCTTCCGTTCAATGGCGTACGGACCTTCCTAGCTGGGATTCATACGTGATGGTACCGGGAAAACTCATTTCAGAACGAGATCACCCACATCAAAAATCCTTGGGCGGACTCTGCCGTCGTAGTAGCGCTTGACTCGGTGCCTATGCGCTGCCGCCCTTAATTCGGCTTCTTCATGCTTTTCATCGATGCAGTCCAGTGATTCCAACAAGAGATTTTGGTTCATCTTGGGATCATAGTATGTCACTCGGTGTGATGGAACTTCAAGTTCCACGGGTATAACGGCTTCGAAGCCTTATGCCAAGGCGAATGGAGTGTGGCCGGTCGCGGACTTGTGGGTAGTTCTATATGCCCATAATGCTGTCGGGAGTTCATCTACCCACTTGCCTCCAACCTTCTCCAGACGCTTCTTCAGTATGGACTTGATTATTTTGTTAACGGCCTCGACTTGTCCGTTGGCTTTCGGGTGTGCAACGGCGGCGAACTTTTTCTCGATGCCGTACTTTAAACAGAACTCTTTGAACTCTCTACTTTCAAATTGAATCCCGTTGTCCGTAATGATGGTGCGAGGAAGGCCAAAGCGGCATATAATGTTTCGTACAACGAAGTTAATGACCTTCTTAGAGGTGATTGTGGCCAAAGGTTCTGCCTCCGCCCATTTTGTGAAATAGTCGACTGCAACTATCGCGTATCTCGCGCCACCTCTGGATATAGGCAAAGAGCCGATTATGTTGATTCCCCAGATTGCAAATGGCCAGGGACTAACCATTTGCGTGAGTTCCGTTGCTGGAGTCCTTGGTATTTTCGCATATCTTTGACACTTGTCACACTTTCTTGCATAGTCTGCGGCGTCCCGGTTTATGGTTGGCCAGTAATATCCATAGCGGAGGATCTTTTTTGCTAGCGTTTGCCCCCCAGTATGGTCGCCACATTCCCCTTCGTGAACCTCTCTTAAGACCCGCTTTGTCTCATCATGAGCGATGCATCGTAATAATGGGACTGAGAATCCTTTTCGATACATTGATCCATCCTGCATTACGTATCGCGCGGCCTTTCGAAGGACCTGCCGTCTTTCGCTTCTTTTTTCTAGTAAAGCCCCGGTCGTCAGGTACAGTTTGAATGGGGTTATCCACGATTCCTTCTCGATTTTTGTTTCCAACACGCAATCGACTTTCATCTCGTCTATGCTCGGGGCATGCAAGACTTCAACGGGATACAATCCCATTTGCTGTGCATTGCCGGTACTCGCAAACTTAGCCAATAAGTCGGCTTCTTTGTTCAGTTCGCGCGGGACATGCGAAATGTCATAACACTCAAGATTTGATAGTAGTTCTTGGACCCGAACAAGGTACGGAGCAAGCTTTCGTCCCTTTGCTTGGTAGTCTCCCCGCACTTGATAAACCACCAACTGTGAGTCACAAAAGATTTCAACTGATTTAATCCCGAGTTCTCCGATGAGCTTCAAGCCCGCAATCAGTGCTTCATATTCTGCTTCGTTATTTGTAGCTGGGAAATCGAGCTTCAAAGCATAACAGATTGATCGGTTTTCCGGAGTTATAAGGACTACGCCTACGCCAGAGCAACGGTCGTTTGATGCCTCATCAGTGTATAATTTCCATCGGACGGGGGGAATGACGTCGTGATTATCCGGTTCGACGGGAATGGTAAACTCGGCGATGAAATCTGCTAATGCTTGCCCTTGGATGGCTCTTCGTGGTAAGTAGGCGATATCGAATTGGCTCAATTCGATGTTCCATTTTAGCAATCTTCCAGAAGTTTCCGGCCGTTGGAATACCTGCCTCAGGGGTTGATCGGTATAAACACTGATTGAGTGTGCTTGAAAGTATGGGCGCAGCTTACGTGATGCAATCACCAAGCAATAAGCCAATTTCTCGATTTTAGGGTATTCCTCTCCGCCCCCATTAAACGCTTGCTAACATAATACACCGGCCTCTGGACTCGATCCTCATCACGAACTAAAGCCGCACTTATCGCATGCGGGGATACAGCCAAGTATACGTATAGCATCTCGTGGTTTACTGGTTTTGACAGCATTGGTGGACTCTCCAGATGCCTCACCAGATCCCGGAAGGCTTCCTCACAACTGGGCGTCCACTCAAAATTCCTCTTTCCTTTCTTTATTATGTCAAAGAATGGGATGCACTTGTCAGTTGCCCTGGATATGAATCGACTTAACGCAGCTACTTTTCCATTTAAGCTCTGCACCTGCTTTATAGTCCTGGGCACTTGCATATCTCGGATAGCTTGGATCTTTTCTGGGTTAGCTTCGATTCCTCTAGCATTGATGATGAATCCCAAAAACTTCCTCGATGCAACGCCGAAGGAACACTTCAGAGGGTTGATCTTCATCCCATAAAACCTGAGTATGTCGAACATTTCAGCCAAGTCTTGAATGTGGTCGTTTGACCGTCGTGACTTCACGAGCATGTCATCCACATAGACTTCCATCATTCTACCCAGTTGGTCCTTGAACATTCGATTCACTAAACGCTGGTAAGTCGCTCCTGCGTTCTTCAATCCAAAGGGCATCACTACATAGCAATAAAGCCCGACATTCGTAATGAAGCTGGTGTGTTCTTGGTCTGGAATATGCATCGGGATTTGGTTGTACCCGGAGTATGCATCCATGAATGATAGCAGCTCGTGTCCTGCGGTGGAGTCGACCAACTGATCGATCCTAGGCAATGGGAAACTGTCCTTTGGACATGCTTTGTTCAAGTCGGAATAATCTACGCAAGTCCTCCGCTTCCCATTCGCCTTTTTTACCAGCACGGGGTTGGATACCCATTCAGGGTAGAGGATGTCGCGGACGAACCCATTTGCTTTGAGCTGTCCACCTCCTCTCCGAGAGCCGCGGACCTCTCCGGGTCCATTCCTCTCCTTTTTTGTTTAACCGGGACGTATTTCGGGTCTATGTTCAACATATGACTCGTGATGGCGGGAGAGATCCCACACATAACAGAATGCGTCCAGGCGAAAACATCAAGATTCGCCCGGAGGAAGTCGCTAAGGTCTTCAGTTATCGTGGGGCTAAGCTGTGATCCGATCTTTAGTATTCGCGAAGGGTCGTCACGGCTAACTGAAATGTCAATTGTTAATTCAGCCGGCGCTGCCTTCTCTTCCCTTGGTTTCTCATCGTCGTCTCTCAGATCTATATCTCTGAAGATCTGAGAATTATGCCCGAGCCAGGGCTCGGGCACTACTTGTCAATCATCCGTATTAAGGATGTGGACGGGATTGTCCGCAACCTTTCCCTTCTCCCTCCGATGGGCCTCTCGGAGCTCATCCACATAACAGGAACGACCAGCTGCTTGGTCGCCATGAACAATACCTACTCCTTTGTCAGTTGTGAACTTCAAGGTTAAACACCACGGGGCTAACGCTGCCCTAAACTCAGCCAGTGCCGGCCGGCCCAAGAAAACATTGTATGGAGAATCCACATCCAAAACTACGAAGGGTAGAATTCGCACCCTCCGACGCTCGCCTTGTCCCAGTTCAACTGGTAACTCAACGTACCCCACGGCGTCGGTCGCTGCGCCGTTAAAGCCGTGTATACGAGCCTTGGACGGTTTCAGGTCTTTTGTTTCCAGTTTCATTTGGTCATAAGCCTTCTTGAAGATGATGTTGACTGAACTTCCGCAATCAATCAGAATTCTTTTCACATATGCTGGTCCGATCGTCGTAGATATGACCATCGGGTCGATGGTTGGGGCCTCTACTTGATCAGCATCTCTGTTTTTGAACACTATATCGTCCGTCATTACGCGTTGCTGCTTAGCAGGGGTCCCATCATCCATGTTCGAACAGCACTCAGAATCTGCATGCTTCAGGGATCTTGCATACCGCTCCATCTCTTGCCAATTCTTATCTGCGGGGTGAGGTCCGTCGATAATTGTATTTATGACCAGTCTGCCTACGGTTCGGGCAGGCTCCTCAGGATGACGCGGAGCTGGTGCACGACCTGGGTTGGACGTTCCCTGTCCTCCTTCCTATGGATCCTTCACAAATTCTTGCAACTTCTTTTGCCTGATCAACTTCTCGATAGCGTCGAGCAGGTGTCTGCATTCTTCCGTATTGTGCCCATAAGTCTCATGGAACCGACAATATTTCCCGATCCGCTTCTGTTCCTCGGTTGATTCTTTTGGACGTGGCTTTCTGTACTGAAAGGTATTGCAGGTGGATAGGTAGATGTTCTCAAGCGGCGCGTTCAGCGGAGTATATTCACTGTAGCTTGGAATTCTCGACTTCCACTTCCCCGCTTCTCTCTTCTTCCCTTGATTTCTTCCTCCAGACTCCTTAGGCTGTCCAGGCTTGTTTTGGACATTGACTTGGACCTTTCCCGAGCTGTCTCCGGACTGCTTCACAGCAATGTTGCTCTTCATAGACTCTTGGACAGGTCCTGGTGCCTTATCTCGTCGTACCCACCTAGCTTCCTCTCTTCTTATGAACTGGTGTGCCTTTGAGTAGAAACGCTCTAGCGTGGTCGGAGGCTTTCCTGCCAACCAGTCTCCAAATTCAAACTCCGGATCCACACCTCTCATCACAGCCATTAGAATTGCATGATCATTGGGATTACTGACTTTAGTTGCCGCGACATGGAACCTTTGTAAATATTCCTTCAATGACTCCCCGGGATTTTGGATTACACTTGACAGAGACATTACGTCCTTCAGACGAGTAGTGTGTATCCTGAACTGCTCAATAAACTTCTTTGCCAACTCCTCGAAATTGGATACAGACCGCGGAGGAAGTCGGGTAAACCACATAGTAGCGATCCCAGATAGAGTAATTGGAAAGCATCTAAACTTGGTGGCATCATTTGCTCTAACTGAATCCATCATCCATTCGTACCTCATGACATGCTGTCTGGGGTCAGTTTTTCCCTCGTACGCAGGGATATTTGGCATACTAAACTTTCTTGGGTACGCCGCCTGTAACACAACATCCGTGAACGGAGTGTGACTTCTTGACACTCCCCAATCATCGTTCGATAAGCCCTGATTTTCTTTCATCAATTGCCTGATCATGGCTGTCAGATCTGGCGTCTGTATGGAAGGCGGAAGGTTAGAGTCTGTTCTACGCGCCTGTCCATGCTGATGCCTCCTCTCCTGGCGATCTACCAATCGTGCGTCTTGAGGTTCGACATCGTTAGCGTTTTGATGATCTGGGCCTCCATCCTCCATTTGTACTCCAGTCCTGAAGTTTCCCGCTCTTGCTTGGTCACGGTCTCCAGCTGTTTGAACAGCAGCTTCTGCTCGTGCAGCTTCAGTCTTGCGGCGTCTGCGCCTGGGAGGTTCATCAGAGGAAGTAGAGCTGTCAGATGAGGAATAAGGAGCGGGATTGCCCCCAGCATTCTGTTGCTGCTGTTGAGTGAGCTGTGCCATCAGGTTGGCGTTAGCTTGCATTTGCTCTCCTAGTTGTCTCCTGCTTTCCCTGAGCTCTCTCATCAAGTCGTTGAACTCTATTCTGGTGACAACTGGAGTTTGGTCCTGGGCGACAATCCCTTCACCCGGAATTGCTGGTTGGTTGCTAGGTCCTGGTTGTTGCACACTAGCAGTCTCGCGGGCATCCGCATTATGAGAAGCTGACCTGGTACGTGGTCCTGCCATTGTAGAGTTATTGGTATGAACTCTGAGTAGAATCAACGGATGTCCTATCAGTGAGTCGGATCTTCTTTGGGGGATTTGTTCAATCCAGTAGCTTCAAAGCAGATCCTTAAGGTCTGAGAATTCAATTCTCAGTGAAAGCACCAAAGTGTTAGCACCAAAATTGGTCACTAACCTCGTAGAAAAAGATTTTGTAGAGATATAAGTGATGAAATCAAATTAAACAGAGAAGACAATGCTAATTTAAATGCTGAAAGTAAGAACACCAAATTTATAGTGGTTCAGCGTAATTGCCTACGTCCACTTTAACTTTTATTGATCCTCTTAGTTGATGATTACAAATACAATTTGTGAATCAAACGCTTGAATGAAGTTGTTAAGTAGAGGAGATGAGTCTCAAAAATGGCAGAGTTTCCCCGGTGTTCTCTCCTCCCAAAAAAGGATCCTCTTCACTGTGACCCTGCCCCTCTATTTATAGACAAAGATGGGCTGGACTTCCCAAGTGGGATTGGTAGTCGAATGCTCTAGCCCAGGTGTAGTGTTCGCTGCATGACGAACCAGGTATGCCGAACGCTTTGACGCCGAACAGTCCTTTCCCTGCCGAACGGTCCCTTCCATGCCGAACAGTCCTTTCTATGCTGAATGGTTCGTTTGATGTGTGGGAAGTGCAGGATGGTTGCAGCTGAAGCCGATCGTAACTCTATCTGAAGCTCTTGATCGAATGATGCATGCTAGTCGAACGATAGTGTCATGTTGAGTAGTTATGTCCACCGAACGTCTTCTGGATGCCGAGCACTCTTATTGCCGAGTTCTATCGATGCCGAGCGCTAGCTGACGCCGAGCACTGGTTGACGCCGAGTGCTAGTTGACGCCGAGTAGCCTGGTATGCCGAGTACTTCGCCGAGTACTCCTAGATGCCGAACACTCTCTGACGCCGAGTCCCTCTGGATGCCGAGTACTTCGCCGAACACTCCTATATGCCGAACACTCTCTAACGCCGAGTCCCTCTGGATGCCGAGTACTTCGCCGATCACTCCTAGATGCCGAACACTCTTTGACGCCGAGTCCCTCTGGATGCCGAGTACTTCGACGATCACTCCTAGATGTCGAACACTCGCTGACGCCGAGTCCCTCTGGATGCCGAATACTTCGCCGATCACTCCTAGATGCCGAACACTCTCTAACGCCGAGTGCTACCTGATGCCGAGCACTAGTTGCCTGGTCAAATCTCCAGGAAACAAGATATTTACGTTAATCTGGTATACGAGCATAGAAATTAGGTTGTGCTTTTATATTACTGTAAAAAAAATTCTTTTGAATCGTACGTATGTATATAATGAGTTTGTCTATTTTTTTGGTTGGTTATATATAGGTATGTTATATATATGTTTTGAATTGTTCTTTTGGGCTGTCTTGCTTATATATATATAAATATATATATACAAACAGAAATTTATAGTAGTATATATATAATGTGTATATATATATGTATATATTAGTTTATGTTTTGTTTTATATATTGATATATAATGTAGTTATGTTTTAAGTACCTATATATTTATGAGTAAGTTTAAATATATGTATAGATAGCTCATATATGGCTGTTTTGTTATTTATTCTCAGTTAAGTTATATATTTAAAGTATATTCTAGTCTACTGTTCTATCAAAATAATTCTAATCATTTCATCGATGCCTTATCTATCAGCTATATCCGTTGAATTCATGCCAATTTAGCTTTGCTTTTGAATTCGTGCTTGGATTCGTAACTCGTTTCATTTGTCGAACCTCTCTAGCCTCGAAAGGTGAGCAATCACTCAGATTAACGTTCTTATATTTATTAAATTTGATTTCAATTGAAACGTCAATTGAAATATGCTGCTGTTAGTTATTTACATTGTTATATATGCTATTATCTATATCTGTTCACCTGTGACATCTGACACCCTTATCTGTTATTTATATTGATGATTTATGCCTGCTATGTTATTATCATATCTGTTATCACTCTGCAAGTTCCCTGTTAGTATAGAATTCACTATGGGTTGAAATGATACATACCCGAACGATCTGTAGATTAGGAGAAAATCGTTATGGGTTGAAATGATAAACCCAAGCGATTTTCAATTGAATTGAATTTGGGATTGCGGGTTGAAATGATATATACCCGTATATATTTAAATTGCGGATTGAAATGATAAATATCCGTATCACTTGACTATAGGGTAGAAAATTGTATACAGACACCGTTGGTCTATATATAAATATTTTGAAAATGATTTCTATGGTTTTGGAAAGAAATATATGGTTTTAATAAATATTGATTTTAAAGATTTATTAAAGTTGACATATAATATGTTTAAGCATTTATATAGAATTTATATTTTCAAATATAGAGTTTATAATGATTCGGGTTGGAAAGATAAATTTGAAATGGATTTGAAATTATTAAATTTGAGATTTTAAATATATGTTTTATAACTTGAATTTGATTAAAAGTGACTTAAATGAATATTTCAAATTTATATAAATTTAAATGGGATATTTTGTTTATTTAAATTTGTAAATTGAAGCTGTATTTAGACATTATTGAAATGATTAAGTAAATATTTCAAAACTAATAATAGTAAAGTGAATTTGATATATATATATAAAATTATCGAATTTAGTTTTGAAATGTTGAATATATTGACTTTGATATATATCGAAATTTGAATGGATTATTTTATAGTTCAAATATGTATTTGAAAATCGATAAATTGAAATGGTTTATTGAGAAGCTGAATCGAGTTGAAATGGATAATTTGAGATTTGATTAAATTTGAATTTGGAATTTGAATTGATTTAAATCGATTGGTGAAAGTTGAGGAAACTATTTTATTATATAAAGTAATTTTAAATTATATTTAAAACTATTTATATATTTTACTTTATAAATTATTTTTATATAAACTATTTTAATATAAACTATTTTTAATACAAACTATTTTATTATAAACCATTTCAACTTATAACTATTTTAATATAAACTATTTTACTTTATAAACTATTTTATACTATTATTAATATCTAAACTGTTTGAAGGAAGGTGTTATGGTTTCAAAGTGTTATGATTTCCAAAGTTATGAATTTCAAAGTATAATGATTTCCAAAGTATTATTACTTCAAATTGTTTGATTTCGAAAGTATTATATCTTTGAAAGTACTATGATTTTGGAAGTGAATATTTTTGAAATGGAAATGATATCGTATTGATTTAGGGTTTTGAAATGGAAATGATATTTTGGTTTTGAAGTATAAACTATTTTGAAATGACTGCGGTCTTATAATAACGATTGGTTGTTAAAGAGACCGGGATCGGATATGGGCATACTCTCTATCGATACCGACAACCACTTTGACAACCATGTACGCGGTGGAGATTCCATAATGAAGTAGGATGGTGGCGACGATCCTATTGAGGTATGAACATGGACCCGACTCCCATGAGTTGGCATAAGGTGGCTAAAACAGGAGCGATTCTCGGGCCAATGAGGTAGCACCTATGATCGGACGCATTTCTTCGATACCATTCTATTACTTTGTGATTTATTTGGTGGCCACCCTTCGATTTTGATTGGGAGTGTGTTCCAAGGTGGGCGGTAGTGGCTGCTATGCGTTTCCTCCAGCCCGGAAGCGTAATTGGTATATCTACCCTGGCATTGCCTTGTTGTGCCGTGTCACCTACCATATCGAGCTTTACTACCAGTTTGGATTTGTGCCGTAGCCTGTGGAGTATTGAGGGTAGCTCCCGATTTGGGGGTATGCTAATACTGGATAGACTACTGGGACTATTATGTGTTAAGGGGAATATTGGGTCACTCCTTAACGCTATTTAAAACTAAGTTTATTTTATTATAGACATTATTATAATAGCGAATATTACTACATAGTAGATAGTTTAACGGATCCTTAAAGAATAGGCGATCCCAAGCATTCTTTAAGTTACTTGTATTTCAGTTGATATTTCACTTGAGTTGGATTTATTAATATAAGAATGTTAATCCTGACTCGAGTGTTTTGTGTTTTGCTTTACGCTCGGGTCAGACTGAGTGATATAGTATTCGAGACTCACCTTTGGAGTTGGAGCTTCGCTTGGAGATCCAGGTGTCGATTCTGCTTTCAGTTATTCACTTGATTCCAGTGATGTATTCAGATCTTGTATTTGACTATTGTATTGAGACATCTATGTATTCGAGACCCATGTTGTATCTTACTTAACTTTGTTATATATATAGTAGCTTCATGAACTACTATTCTTTGTTTCCGCTGCTTTATTTTACATTACTCTGTGTCTGTGATGCTGTGATTATTTGTTTACTGTATATGTTGAGTATTGCCAAATTTTATTTACAATCTATTGTTTTGAAATATTGAAGTCCGGCATGTGTGGATTTATTGTCGATTTGAATGGTCCAAAATAGCAAGTCGTTACATAACCAAACCAAAGAAAAACAGGGAACTAAAAAAATGAAAAGGCCTACAATTGGCCTAATAGTGCCCAAAACTACGTTTCGCCCTCCACATCCTTTTGTTTTCCTTCTCTTGGCCACCTAATTAACTTTCTTTTCAAAGCTATCAAACATTTTTCCATTATCTCATCTTCTCTTTGCTTAACCTGTTCGAACAGCCTTGAGTTCCTTTCTCTCCATATTTCCTGAAAAAGAATCTTAATGGCTAACATGATTCTCCCTTTGTTGTCTTCCTAAATTGTTTCTTTGAAAATAGCATACTTCCTCTTTGTTAGAGATGTTCGGTTGTTGAACACCAGTAATGAGTCTTGACTTGTACTATACTTCGTGGATGTAATCATAGTGAAAAACAGATGGGTGTTACTCTCATTGTATGCATCACAAAAAGGGCAGTTCACTTCGTAAATCGTGCCCATTCTATTCTGTTTGCCTTTGATCATTAAAGCATTATTTAGCACTCTCCACATCATCGAGTTTTCCTTCTGTATGTTTGTTCCATCCTATGTTTTTCTACTTCACGGACCTTTCACTGTTTCGTTCTGGCTACTCAACAGTGAATAAGCATGCTTAATTAAGTGTTTGTGAGGTAGTGATCCCCATAGGTTTTGCCATCATCAAGTTTGATGTAACCTATCTTTGTTACATTGTTCCAACATTCTCAAATTATCTGGTTGCTGCTATAAGGGAGGTCTATATTTGATATTTTGATGAGTTTGCCCTTTATATTCCATGGGGTGATCCAGAAAGCAAGAGTGGACTTCTGATCTATGGTATATTGTATGTGCTGCTTCATAGTGTCCTTCAATTATAGGATGTTGTTCCATATCCAGATAGAATCATGCTTTCTTTCCAAAGTCCAGAAACCATTCTCTCTAATTTAGTGCCTTACTGACCATTCCTTCCATAAACTTTGCTTTTTACTAATAAGTGTTTCAAGTTGAGCTGAAATGGTAGCGATATTCTATAGCTTTAGGTTGATGATTTCTAATCCTCCCTTGTTTAGAGGTTTTTGTTATCGCTGTGTACCTCAAGTGCTACAAAAAACCGCTATAACTATACTGTAATACTATCACAATTATGCTATAGAAAACTGTTGCAAAAACTACTGCAAAGTTGATGTTTCAAAAACGTTGCAAATAGAATTTTTCAGTAAATAAGCAGTAAGTATAGAATCGGTAATTAAATTATCAATCACTCTGTCCGAGTGCAGTGAATATTATTGCCTTGAAACAATATTGCTCCCTGTATGCACTGTAGGTTGTGAGCAATTTGCTTCCCAGGATGAAACGGACCAACCTCGCAATGCTGTGCTTGCAAGCAGAGCGATGACGAACTGAAGAGAATATAGAATTAAGAACAGAGTTCTATGGGGAAGAAGAGCGGTAGAAAAATAGAAAGAAGAATTAATTCTTTTCGTTTTCTGTCTTCCTATATATAGGCTCGAGGAGGTGTCTATTCGGGTCTGAACGGTCGTGTCTGTTTGAAAGGTTGCGACCCTTTACCAACTGACCGTTTTTTTATCGTTTGTGATGCCCCAACCCGAAACCTACATTAACAAAGAGTATTACTAGGTAATACTGTCTGCTAGTGCAGAGAATAGGGCTGGATAGGAGCGACCATCTATAGCCTTGTCTTAAATATCTATTGAATATGTCGACAAATGCCATACTTTTTTTTCCTCAAGTGGATCGACATATCCAATAAATACTTAATACAAAGTCATAAGTGGCTATAGGATCTATCAGAACAAAATACAACAACTTGAATGTAAAACACATCACAGAACAGTAGATCATCACTTATATATATACATATTTAGATACATCACAGAGTATACAAAATGATACATGTCAAGTGGTATAGCAACCACAAAATATAAGCGAGTCAAAAGAATATACATATCAAAGTAGCAACCCAAAAAGGACTACACAAAAAGTTATAACAAAAA
This sequence comes from Allium fistulosum, assembly GCA_030737815.1. NCBI lineage: Eukaryota > Viridiplantae > Streptophyta > Magnoliopsida > Asparagales > Amaryllidaceae > Allium > Allium fistulosum. The sequence goes on from CM060901.1 coordinate 1,145,626,220, forward strand.
GAGCTAGCAGAATAGAGTCCATGCGGTAGCAGAATAGACTAAGTCCAAATGTACCTAACCTGAAACACCTCGGTCTGACCCCGAGTATAAAATACACGGGTCAGTCTAGCTAAACAAATCAGTTAACAGAGATAAGCGATAATATGATAATATTCTCGACTGAGGAGAGACAACTAAAGTGTATGATTACATCAAGTGATAATATTGTATCACTACACAAACTTATAATCTTAAAAGAGATAAAATAACCCATAAACGCTAAAAGTAGCGAGCCTCATATCATCGGCATTCATAAAACATCAAATATGGTTTAGGGAAAAACCTAAACCTACCATCTTGGCAAACCCAAAACATGCATAAAGAGATCCCATCTCAACCACGCCATAAGGCAAATATATCTCCAAAGAGGAGAATAAAATCTCAAGTAAATGCCAAAAGGCAAATCTCATATAACGCTAGTGTAGGCAATTCAAGTCTCAAAAATAGAATTTCCAAGAGTTCAAATTCCCAAAAGGTGATCGCCACAAAGATATATCGAATGGTTCAAAGGACCAATTCCGGAAAGGGGCGATACACTAGGGAAAATAGTCAAAGAAATCATCTCAAAAGTTTAGCACGTGCATGTGGCCGAAGTCTTGCCGAGTACTGTTATCTCAAATAGGTACCTCGCCCGAAGGCAAAACGTCACAATGACAAATACGCCGGAATGGAAAATACGCCGCAATGGCAAATACGCCGCAATGGCAAACGTCTCGAAGACAATTACACCGCAATGGCAAACGCCACAATGGCAATGACCCGAAGGTCCAGTACTGGCACGCCGCAATGGCAAATATGTCACAAACTCTTGGATAGAAACCCTAACAGTGTTAACGTATGTCCCATACCACACGTTCGCACTAAACATTTTACTAACCGCTAGTAAATTTCACACTCAAAGCAGTAAAAAGTTTACCTCATCTCATCGGTAAACTCGACTTGAAGGTCAAAACGATCAAACGGACAAGTCGGGAATTAACCGAAAAAGTAAACGCCTGTGTCCCATACCACATGTTTTACTAAATCATTTAAGTCACTTCCTCGTTCACTCGAAGAGTGCAAAAACGTGTAATTTTATAGAAAATAATTTACTTCGAGAAAACGAGTTAAAAATGATTTTTCTGAAAATGTTTGGAAATTATTTCCTTTTAAAATCCCTTTAAAAATAGTTAATTATATTATTTAATATTTAAAATAGGCTTGGAAATAAATTCACACTCATAAAATCGATTTGGAAAAATATTTATTTCAAATCCGGTTTTTAAACCGAAAATTCACTTTGAAATCGATTATAAAATCCGTCCACGAAATCATCGAAATCGATTCAAATTCAACCAAGTTTTCTCAAATCGAAACTCGAAAAAATCAATAGCATTACAACTTAAAATCATCAAGCAATGTCGGCTTTCTATTGTATAGAAATAGCCTTTTGAAAATATCACAATTCATCTCTGAAAATACAGAAGAAAACAGTGCAAAACAGCAGAATAAAGGTCAGGAAAACACATAGGTAAACACACTCAGGCAAGTGACTCAAACTTTTTATAGTAGATTTAAATATCAGTTTATTTTATATGTAAAAAAATTTCAAAGTTAAATTCCTAACCAAGTGGTACAGATTTCATATTCTTTAACAACCATTTTGAGCTCAGATTTGTAAATCTTAGTTTACATATACCAACTTTGCAAAAATCGTATAAATTCGAAATTTAATCTTGTTCACTCAAATGTTTTACAGTAGCTTTGAATATCAGTCTAGAATATATGTACAGAATTTCAAAGCCAAACTCCTAACCAATTGGTACAGATTTCATATTCTTTAACAACCATTTTCAGTTCAGATTTGTAAATCTCAGTTTATATATACCCACTTTGCAAAAATCATATAAATTCGAGATTTAACCTTTTTCACTCAAACTTTTATACATACATAAAGTCTAGTTTATATATACAAAATTCCAAAGTCAAACTCCTAACTAGTTGTTACAGATTTAACATTCTTTAACAACCATTTTCATATTTTCTAATATGCAAACATAAACTTCAATATAATAAACCATGAGCAAAGCATCATCAAACAACATCATTCAGCAAGCATTAAACCTGATTAGTGACTAAAAAATATGTGCATGCATCTAAGATCATCACAAATTCATTTAGACATAGTTTGGTGAGCGAAAACCCACCTTATCATCTTCAAAATTGCATGCATCAACACACATACAAATCACTGAAAAATCTTCATTTTCGTCCTCAGTGCAGCAAGCGTTTGGTATAGCAAAACTAAGTATTTTCCTACGAAATTTTTACAGGAGGTGTATTCATGAGTTGAGAACAACATATCCAAATTTTCGTATTTTTATGATTTTTATACAATTAGTTATTAATTTTCTACTGACCTTTGTTTTCAGCCCAGATCTAACCCGAAAACCACTAGAGAAAAGAAGACCTTTGATCCATCAAAACTAAACCAATTATCACGAAATTTGGAGTAGAGGCGCTGGAACATATCAGCGACAACATATTCAAATTTTAGAATTTTTGAGAATTTATTTGATTTGTTATTATTTTTGGAACAGCTAGGGTTTTTGAGAAGGAGGAAGAAAAATTTTCTATTTCTAGTTTTTTGTAAAATGAAAGGAGTGAGAACTTTCTCCTTAGTTAGTTGGGCTTAGACCCAATTGGATTTTAATATCAAAACCATTAATAAATCAATTTTCCACTAATTAACCGCACACAAAACATGTTTTAAGTCTATCTTTGAAAAATAATTTCTCTTAACCGAAAGCTCATAAAAATGCAAACTTATACTCTAAAATTAACTACAAAACTTAATCTTTGCAATGAAACCAAAATCACTCATTTTTATGGTCGTTATACCCTTTAAATAATTTATTAAAAATGGACCTTTTCATGTTTGTACAAAAATGTAGAACATGTTTAAAATAGATTTTAGCTCTCAAACTTATGGTTTCTTCATAACAAAATTTATGAATCACTTTAATAACATAATTAAAAAATTTACCCAAGTTTACATTGGTAAATTTGCAATAAAACCCCTTATTTTATTAACTCAAAAATGTGGGTTGTTACACCATTGTCCAAAAAAGTGTTTGAATTCAAAAGAAAATGTCTGGTCTGAATAGCCAAGCCAAGCCAAGCCAACCGCCAATTGCAAAGTGCTAAGTGTCTCTAATACGCCTCAAACGCCATTCGCCCACGCCGCAGGTGTAGGTGTAGGCACGGCGCGCGCGCGTGCGGGGTGGTGCATTGCACCACCCGCTAAGATGGGTTGTGGTTTCATGTCTCTCTTTTCTTATTGTAACTATAATAGGGACCACATCTTAGTATATAAACACATATTGTTTATTATATTCCAAGATGTGAGACTATTCATATTCTAGGCATTAAATGTCTCACATATCCCAATGCACAATTTCACTTTTTCCAACACCTCTTTATTGTTTTACTCATTTATTTCCAATAATCCCCAACATAAATGAGTAATTGTTCGATTGTTCTTAATTTCATGAAAACATTTAACGTATCGGTTAAAGTAGCACTATTGGCTTTGAACTTTCCTAGTGATTACCTATTTGAATTACTAGCGAATCAGTAGACTTAGGATGTCCTTGAACTGTAAGCCTTTTGTGTAATTCTAAAACAGAAAGCACACGATAAACACTTCTTATATTCCTTCGTTCTCTGTTTGTGTTCGTTTTTTCCATGAACACCTGCCTGGTCTCATGAGTGCTTAGAGAATTTGGCCTTATAATTCTCCTTGAAGCGGCGCCTTCGCACTCACGTAGGTGATTCTGTAAGGGGTATTCGTAATTCCCCGCTTGGTTCTTTAGTATTACCAAGTACATATATCATTAAAAGTATCAAAACTTATCCTATTCTCCAACGAGTAATGCACTGACTTAACATAGGAATGGTTTGAGAGTATACCAGTGCTATTAAGTTTATCTTAAATTTAGTTGTCCCTTTGAACCTAGATCTTGGGATCTCCAGTCAACTAGGTAGGGCTTCCATTTTAGAGAAACTTTTTAGTTTATGAGCCTTAACCCCATTCCCATCGACAAGGTTTGAACTTTCTCTCTAGACAAGCCTTTTTTGTTAGTGGATACACAATGTTATCTTTTAACCTTACATAGTCTATAGTGATAACTTCATTAGAGAGAAGTTGTCTTACAGTTTTATGTCTATGATGAATATGTCAAGACTTGCCATTGTATAGTCTATTATTAGCTCTTCTAATAGTTGATTGACTGTCACAATGTATACATACTGGAGGTACCGGTTTTTCCCAATTTGGAATGTCTTCCAAAAAGCTCCGAAGCCAGTCTGCTTCTTCCACGGCTTTATCTAGAGCAATAAACTCTGATTCCATTGTTGACCTTGCTATGCAAGTCTATTTGGATGACTTCCATGAAATTGCTCCATTTCCTAATGTAAATACATATCCACTTATGGATTTTGTGTCTTTTGAACCAGTTATCCAATTTGCATCACTATATCCTTCTATTACTGAAGGATATTTTTCATATTGTAAAAATAGTTCTATGTATGCTTCAGATATCCTAGAACTTTGATTATTGCTTTCCAATGATTTTTACCAAGATTGCTGGTATATCTACATAGCTTGCTTATAGCGTATGCAATATCAGGCCTAGTGCAGTTCATGACATGCATAATACTTCCTAGTATTCTAGAGTACTCAAGTTGATATATACCATCACCAGTGTTTTTCACCCAATTTTGGTTCATATCCACTGGTGATTTTGCTATAGTTATATTATGCTGCTTGAACCTTTCAAGTATTTTGGCAATGTAATGTGATTGAGACACCGAATATCCTTGTGATGTCTTCATAATTTTTATACCTAAGATCACATCAGCCACTCCTAGGTCTTTCATGTCGAATCTAGAGGATAACATATCCTTCGTAGATTTTATTACAGCTTTGTTATTTCCTAGGATCAACAAATCGTCAACATAAAGGCAAACAATGACATATCCAATACCTATATGTTTCATATAGACGCATTTATCTGACTCATTTATCTTGAATCCATTTGATAACATAGTTTCATCAAATTTCTCATGCCATTGTTTTGGCGCTTGTTTAAGGCCATAAAGTGATTTTACTAGTTTGCATACTTTATTCTCATTTCCTGAGCTTAAAAACCCTTTAGGTTGCTGCATATATATTTCTTCTTCTAGTTCACCGTTCAAAAATGCAGTTTTCACATCCATTTGGTGTATTTCCAAATTCAGTATGGTTGCGATTGCAATGAGCATCCTAATTGATGTGATTCTAGTTACTGGTGAGTATGTATCAAAGTAATCTAGATCTTCCTTCTGTCCACAAACTTTGACTACGAGTATTGCTTTATACTTGTCTATTGAGCCGTCATCTTTTAGTTTTTTCTTAAAGATCCATTTGTATCCTAGCGTTTTTGATCCTTTAGGTAAATCAACTAGTTCCCATGTATGGTTTTGCAAAATGGATTCAATTTCACTATTGATGGCTTCCTTCCAGTAAGGAGCATCGGGAGATGACATTGCTTGTTGGTATGTTAGAGGTTCATTTTCTATCATATATGCATAGAAATTGGGTCCAAAGGTTTTAGAGATCCTTTGCCATTTGCTCCTTCTTGGTTCCTCTAATTCTGGTTCAATATACTTTCATGCGTGCTTTGATCAGTGTTATCCTCAGGAATTTCTGGATCTCTTGCTCTCTTTTGAACAATAGTTTCAATAGAGGTTTTTAGAGGATAGATATGTTCAAAGAATCTAGCATTTTGAGATTCGATAATGGGGTTTCATGAATGTCATCAATTTCATATTTATACACCAAAAATCGATATGCACTACTATTCTGAGCATACCCAATGAATATGCAATCTATAGTTTTTGGTCAAATTTTGACCTTTTTCGGTTTTGGTGCATCTACTTTGGCAAGACACCCCCACACTCTCAAGTATTTGTAGGATGGTGGTCTGCCTTTCCACAGTTCATGTGGAGATTTCAAAGTCTTCTTTCGAGGCACTTTATTTAGAATGGGATTAGCAGAAAGTATAGCTTCTCTCCAGCAATTATCTGGTAGACCAGAGCTTATGAGCAAAGCATTTATCATTTCTTTAAGGATAAGATTTTTACGTTCTGCTATCCCATTCGATTGAGGGGAATATAGTGCCGTTGTTTAATGTATAATACCATGTTCGGCGTAGAACTCCTCGAAGGGAAATTCATATTCTCCTCCTCTATCACTTCTTAAAGCTTTTATTTTCTTGTTAAGTTGATTCTCAACTTCTGCTTTATACTGTTTAAACATCTCGAATGCCTCGTCCTTGCTTCTAAGGAGATATATATAACAGTGTCTTGTACAATAATCAATAAAGGTAATGAAATACCTTTTTCCACCTCTAGTTTGACACATTTTTAAGTCACACACATCTGTGTGTATTAGGTCTAGAGGTTCAGTTTCTCGTTCAACATGGTGAAACGAGGTTCTTGTCAATTTTGCTTCTGCACAAACTTGACATTTATAGTTGGAGTCTATTTTGCATTTTGGTACAAAATCTAGATTAATCAAGTTTCGCAAGGTATCAAAATTTACATGGCCCACCTAGAATGCCATATGTTAGAGGACTCAATAATATAAGCAGAAGATTCAACTTTATTCATATCATTGTTTGGTACAATAGTGGTTACATTTGCTTTAAATAAACCATCCCATACATATCCTCTTCCTACATACACTCCGTTCTTTGATAGCACAAATTTATCAGCCACAAAGGTGAGTTCGAAACCATGCTTGCTAAGCAACGACCCTGAAATTAGGTTCTTGCGAATTTCCGAAACATGAAGAACATCACTCAAGGTAAGTTCCTTTCCAGTCCCTTGCCTTCAACCTTTGATGCAGATGAATTGCCCATGAAAAGTTGTTCATCATCAGTTGCAGTTTTGTAGGTTGTAAACATCCACTTATTTGCACATATGTGTCGAATGGCTCCTGTGTCTACAAACCATTCCTTTGAGTTACCAACAAGGTTGCATTCTGATACTACTGCACATAACTCCATATCAGAAACACCATCTGAAGTCTCAGCCATATTTGCTTCTGATTTCTTCTTTTTGGGTGCCCGAGATTCGGCTGCTTTGTGCCCTTTCTTTTCACAGTTATGGCATGAACCCTGAAATTTCTTTGACTTCTTAGGAGCATACTCACATTTCCTCTTGTTAGGTTTGTCTGACTCGACTACATTTGCTTTGGCAGGCACGATATGCGAAGTCTTTTTCTTAGATTTTCTGTTATCTTCCTCGATTCTCAGTCGAACTACAAGTTCCTCCATAGTCATCTCCTTGCGCTTATGCTTAAGGTAATTCTTGAAATCTTTCCGTGATGGAGGAAGCTTTTCAATTGGAGCGGCAACCTGGAAGGATTAGCTTAGAGTCATTCCTTCATCATGTAATTCGTGGATAATGACTTGTAGCTCTTGAATCTGGTTGATTACGGTCTTCGCATCAATCATTTTGAAGTCCAGAAACTTTCCCGCTATGAATTTTTTCATGCCTACATCTTTAGTTTTGTATTTCTTATCCAATGCAGTCCAGAGTTCTTTAGTAGTTTGAGCAGTACAATATACATTGTACAGGCTACTGTCGAGACCATTTAAGATATAGTTCTTGCACATGAAATCAAAACTCTTCCAGACATTCAAAGCTTCAACTTTAGTTGCATCGGGTTCCAGTTCTTCAAATATGGGAGCGTCTTCTGTAAGAAATTTTGCAAGGCCCAAAGTGGTCAGATAGAATAGCATCTTTTGTTGCCAGCGCTTAAAGTCCATCCCTGTGAACTTTTCATGCCTTTCTCCATGAGATATTGCCATTGTTGGAATCAGAGGCGCAGGTTGAGTGTTAGTCACAGTCTGAGTTGGTGCATAATTGTTGTTGCTATTTTGAGACATCATTGTCTGCAGATTCAGTGAACAATCAATATTGTTTCAAGAGAGTTATCGCTGTGTAACTCAAGTGCTACAAAAAACCGCTATAACTATACTGTAATACTATCACAATTATGCTATAGAAAACTTTTGCAAAAACTACTGCAAAGTTGATGTTTCAAAAACATTTTCTAATCTGTTGCAAAAACTTTGCAAACAGAATTTTTCAGTAAATAAGCAGTAAGTATAGAATCAGTAATTAAATTACCAATCAATCTGTCCGAGTGCAGTGAATATTGTTGCCTTGAAACAATATTGCTCCCTGTATGCACCGTAGGTTGCGAGCAATTTGCTTGCCAGGATGAAACGGACCAACCCCATAATGCTGTGCTCGCAAGCAGAACGACGATGAACTGAAGAGAATATAGAATTAAGAACAGAGTTCTGTTGGGAAGAAGAGCGGTTGAAAAACAGAAAGAAGAATTAATTCTTTTCGTTTTCTGTCTGCCTATATAGAGGCTCGAGGAGGTGTCTATTCGGGTCTAAACGGTCGTGTTTGTTTGAAAGGTTGCGACCCTTTACCAACTGATTGTTTGTTACCGTTCGTCCAAAAAAGTGTTTGAATTTAAAAGAAAATGTCTGGTCTGAATAGCCAAGCCAAGCCAACCGCCAACAGCCAATTGCAAAGTGCTAAGCGCCTCTAATACGCCTTAAACGCCCATTCCCCCATGCTACGGGTGCGGGCACGGGCACGCACGCATGCGGGGTGGTGCATTGCACCACCCGCTAAGATGGGTTGTGGTTTCATGTCTCTCTTTTATTATTGTAACTATAATAGGGACCACATCTTAGTATATAAACACATATTGTTTATTATATACCAAGATGTGGTACTGTTCATATTCTAGGCATTAAATGCCTCACATATCCCAATGCACAATTTCTCTTTTTCCAATACCTCTATATTGTTTTACTCATTTATTTCCAACATTTTTTGGATCTTAGAAAATGATATAAGTGTAGGCTTCTTAGAGAAAGGGTTATTGTGCCATAGGAAATGGTTGCAAGCTTATTCTACCATTTTCTGCAATGCATTGGGAATAATAAACATTCTGGAAAAATACATTTGTATTAAGAAAATGATAGATTTGATTATTGTGAGACGTCCTGCAGTTATAAAAGTCTAATCTTCCATTGCTTCATTCTACTAGTTATTTTTTCATAAAAAGGAATGCAATGTTGTTTGGAGATTTTGGTGGTAGAAAGAGGTACTCTCAGATATGAAATAGTTTGATGCATAGGCTGCAAGCCAGTTTGTTGGTAAAACATAGATTTCTATAGAGAGGGAATTCCTGCATACATTATGGAGGATTTTTGGATATTCTGTGAAGAGCATACCTCACTGCTTGCCACTTGGTTGAGTCATATGCCTTCATTAAATCTACTTTAATGTAATATCTAGGGGATATATTATTCCTATCATAACCTCTAAGGAGTTCATGTGTCAGGAGAATGTTATCTGAAATCGACTTTCCTTGAATAAAAGCTCCTTGGTTACCAGCTATCAAGAGAGGCATTACTGAAATTAGTCTTGTTTCCAACACCTTGGATATTACGGCAGCTTATAGGCCTAAACTGATTAATTAAGGTAGGATGTTTAGTTTTGGGATAAGGCGTATGATTGAGGCATTAATTGAAGTAAGCATTTTTCTAGATCTGAAAAAACTATGTGTTGATCTCATCAAGTCTGATTTAATGATTTGCAGGTAGCTGAGAAGAAATTCGCATTGAAGCCATCAGGTCCACCAGAACTTTTCTTCAATGGAGAATACAGCTTGGGTTATTTCATCATCACTTATTTGTGATTGTAGGAACTCCTAATGTGCCAAGTTTGAAAGGGAAGAGTGATGGTGTCCATACTTGTTGTATCTATGGTGGGGTTATTTATGCAGCTTAGAGCATCTCCAACAGCTCTAGGGGTAATATTTAGGCCCTTAATATTAAGGGGGGCGCCCAACAGTTGGACACTGATTTAATCAGCGCCCGGGGCTGGGCGCATATAAGTGGAGCACCCAGCCCCTTTACCCTCATTTTTCTCTCTTGTTTATTTGCTTTTTATATAAAAAACGATGAAATGCCGCCACGAGTAACCAAAATCGCAAGACGTACCGTTCGACATCAGCCAGAGGAGCTTGTAGGCCCATCATACATTGCTCCAGCACCAGATACGACGATTTTCCAGCTACGGATTCTGCACGAGCTGCCAGAGGGTTACAACCATCGTATCTTCCCGGCGTTAGATGCGGTCGAGGTACAATTCTAACTAGTAAATAAATAACCATTAAATAATGTTTATTAGATAGATATGTGATATTATAAAGTGTATTACTTAGCTGTTTGAATTTAAATTGTACAATAATCCCGAACAACCCTTTAATTTTTTAGTCACAGTACGTCTGCTATCGGGGTAGTTGGGCAAAGTGTAGAGCACAGCAGTATGACACACTATCCTAGGTTTTAGTAGATAGGCTACAGACTAGTCCTTTTGCCCATTTCTTACGGATTAGGCCACCACAGTCATTTGATGTCCACTTATAGCAGCCCTAGATGAGAGGTGGTGGCCTACGATGCATACTTTTTATTTTCCAGATTTTGAGCTCGGCATCACCCCCGCCAATTTTTATATGCTGACTGGGATTGAGATCGGTGGCCCTGACAGGATACCATTTCCTTTTGATTATACGTTTGAGAGCCCCAAGGTCTTCACTATTTATCAACCTAAGTTTGAGGAGGGTCATGTTACCTTCGGGGCGGTTCCCCTTATATCTCTACAGGCGTACATTGAAGCTCATATGGGCAATGAGGTTATGAGTGACGCCATGCTTAGAGCATTTCTGCTGTACTTATTTGGTTCGACTTTCTTTTCGAACCAAAAGAGTACCATTAGATTAGGTTAACTTGCAGCGGTAGCCGATTTAGATCAGCTGCATTCTATTGATTGGGGTTCCGTTATACTCGAATATTTGTACACCACTCTTGATTCTTATGCTTTGGGGGAGGTTAGGCAGATGTTTTGGTTTTGGTACATTCTGCCATGCTGGTACTATGAATACACAGCGAACATGCATCCCAGTATTGTTGAGACTGCTAGTCATGCTCCAGAGATATACTTTCCGCGCATGAGACGATGGGAACGTGTTCAGTTAGTTTCTCGGGCGCCTATGGGAGTTAGACACGACCTGATGGAGGCCCCTACGTAGATTAATATGAGATGCAGGAACAATATTGTCCGGGCACCATGGGTTCCATATTGGATTGCCATGACACATGCGGGCCCAATGCATGATGCTTATCCACTTTCTATTTCGTATCATTTGGGCATGCGGAGGATGATCTTACTCCCACCAGCGTTTCTTCCTATTTGGTATTTGGGGGAGCGATGCTGGTTTCAGACTACTGGGGAGTTACGTATCCTTGGAGATCCATTATCTTGCGACGATATGTTCGGCAGACGTCGAACCATTGGATCATAGTATATACATGGATTGAGACAGACTGGATGGGTGGATGCTTCTACATTTTCGTTAGCGGGGGGGACTATGACACCTACTGGGTTATAGTTGCTCCTCGACGATACATGTTACCCGGATACGCTTGTGGAGTGAACTCCAATCATATCGGCCCACACATTGCCAGTGGTAGAGTTGAGGCACCTCCATTTTCTTTTGATGCTACTCCATCCCAGTATTCTTAGCAGCCCAAGGATTTCGGTCTAGACGCCTGTTATAGAGCATATGATCTTACCGGTACTCTTATCGAGTAGCCGATAGTTTATCCTGCGGATCATGAGATTGTCGATGTCCCCACTACTGGACTATACCTTCCTTATGAGGTAATTCATTGTATTACTAATTCGTTGTACAGTATTAGTTAATTAAACGGATATTGATATATTATAAGTAATTACAATATGCAGGTAGGTTGGATGAGCATAGGCGATATATTGTCGTCATACAACATATGACCCTCGTTCATACGCAGGCGCTCAGTCTTCAGGCTCAGCAAACTCAGCAGGCGATGCAAGCACAAATTGATGATTTGCAGGCTCAGCTGGCTGCATTTCAGTTTGATCATGGTTGTCCTGCTCATGTAGATGATGCCGCGGACGACGACGACGACGATGTTGTTGACTTAGGATGATCATGTTGTGTACTGTTACATTTATTTTACCATTGATTGTCTATATTGATGCACTTCTATATTATATTGAGGACATAAGTTACTGTTTATTTGTTATGCTATACAGTTTTTTTTTACATTTACATTGAGGACACGTATTGTATCGAGGACATGTATTGTATTGCATATCTTTATTTACAATGTCACGTCATATCGAGCACTGTTTGCATGTTGTACTACTTTTGATGTTTGCATAGCTTTATTTATAGCACAGTTACATTGCATAAATTTATTGGTAGTCACGTCATATCGAGCACTGTTTGCACGTAGCGCTTCTTTTAATGTTTGCATAGCTTTATTTACAGCACATTTACATTGCATAACTTTATTGGCAGTGTCACGTCATATCGAGCACTGTTTGTACGTTGCACTTCTTTTGATGTTTGCTAGACTTAGCATTCTAGACACGTTGCAGTATTTTGATGTCAATGCTATTACAAAGTGGTTCAATATTCTGTATTATTCGAACACTGTAGCCACGTTTCATTGTTTTTTGCTATAGGACATCTTCTTAATGCTATATATTCTATTGCTTGGCAAATCGTTCTTAATTCATCTCATTCTATTAAGCACAAAAATGGTGGATTGCAGCCATATTTTCTTGCCAAAATCATACTCATGCGAGGGTCCTTTAAGTTATGAGAACGCTCCTAATCCATCTATCCTAAAGAACCAACCGGATGGTATGTTGAAATGGAGGAAAGATATTATGAAAATGTGAGAGAGCATGAGAGAACTTTGCAAGAGTAGAGGCTTTTGGAGGATGGAAGAAGACAGAGGGAGGAGCGGAGGAGCAGAAATGGGAGAAGGCAAAGAGGGCTTGAAATACGGGCTCAACAACCTCAACGAGAACAAGAGGTTGATTTTGGAGAAATATACTGCAATTGTGGAGTTAATGTTTTATATTCCGTCATAAGAAATGGATCTGACATAGGTTGACGCCACTATAGATGCAGAAATTTTCCTGATGGATGCAGATTATGGTAATGGTTGGACGATCATTTACCTCATCGCGCAGTAGTGTATGCAATTGAACTTGAACAAGAAATTGAAACGCTTGGGAGGACACTTGGTTCAGTTCAGTTATCATGTGATCGAAGATAGATTTTAAATCATCCGGTTTGTATTTGTTTTAGATCTTGTTTGCATTGTTTCAATTATTATTTTGGTACCACTATATCGGTTATGTCAATGTTGGTTGTCCTTATTGTGTCAGTTTATTTCAAAGTTGGCTGACCTTTCTGTATCAGTCTTTTTCAATGTTGTTTATTACATTACGTACTAAGTAGATAGTGAAAGTGTATACAACTTACTAAAGGACTAAAAGAAAATACGTAGAATTAAAAAACATGCATTGAACTTATAGAAAATACATGGAACTGAATCCTAATACATTCGATTGAAAGGAAATACATAGAACTTAAACAGAAATAAATAAAACTTCATTCGAACTGTCTAATATAGCTAACCCATAGATCATATGCAGCATGTCCAACAAAATTAGTACGATACTCCCAAAGATAGCATGAATCATACGTAGCTCGTGTTAACTGAAATAAGTCTTCTTCCTTCATTGTGTTTATAACGCTACTGTAACTTTGACAAGCTCTAGTAAATGTGACATAAGTCCTGCAAGTATCCAGAATCCGTCGAATTAATCTTCAATCAGGATGATTATTAAAGGCTTCGCTTAGAGTAACTCAGAAATATTGCACAATCTCCTCTCCCATATGTCTTGTATCGGCTTCTATGTACGCTTTGATAAGTACAAATAATCCTATGGAGTTCAACTTTCAGTTGCCATGGAATTTTTTGTACACTTCAACTATGGAATTTTTAGTTAAATAGGCAATTCATAATCGTCGTTATACAAATCAATAATGTCTGCCACTTGCTAAAGTTGATTTGACTACACTCTGCATTATTTGTTTGCCACTTGCTAAAGTTGATTTGACTACACTCTTCATTATTTGTCTGCCACTTGCTATAGTTGATTTGACTACACTCTGCAAAAAATTTCTGCCACTTGCTAAAGTTGATTTGACTACACTCTACATTTTTTGTCTGCCACTTGGTAAAGTTGATTTGACTACACTCTGCATTTTTTGTTTGCCACTTGTTAAAGTTGATTTGACTACACTCTGCATTTTTTGTCTACCACTTGCCACTGTCTACATATCGTATCACTTCTATATAAGGACTTCAACTTCCATTCCATGAATCACATTTAACATCTTCTTTCTTTCTCTCCTAGCATTAAACTAAATACAACAATGAATACTTCATCTTTCCTCAAATGTGTTATGACATTCGATAGTGATTCCAACGAAGAAGAGATACTCCAAGAGGAAGCCGAAGAATTGCAAGAAATAGCTGACATATGCCATGAAGCTTATGGCTCCACATCTTGAAAACACGGCGGATCGATCATGGGTCGGAAATATGTAAACCGTAATCAGTTTGCCTTCCACAAAACTCTGATGCAAGACTACTTCAACCCAAATTGCACTTATGGACCTGATATGTTCAGGAGAAGATAAATAATGAGAAGAGATCTATTTTTAAGAATTTTAACAGGTATTCAAAACAATGACAAATATTTTATTCAAAAAACAAATGCTTCAAAAACACAGGGGCTTAGCGGTGAACAAAAAATGACTGCTGCACCAAGGATGTTAGCTTATGACACCCCCGTAGATGCATTGGATGATGCTTATCGAATTGCAGAGATGACTGCATTAGAAACTCTCGAAAAATTCCACCAATCTATGGTGGACGTTTCCGGCACTGAGTACCTTATATCTCCAAATGAGGATGATGTGGTGCGGTTTTGAGAAATGCACGCGAGCAGAGGATGGCCAGGAATGCTTGGAAGTCACGACTGTATACATTGGGAATGGAAGAACTGCCCCAAAGCATACCAAGGATCTTACAATGGTAAAGAAAGAAAACCAACTATTATTTTGGAAGTCGTTGCTTCATACGATTTATGGATATGGCATGCTTTCTTTGGAATGCCTGGATCTAACAATGATTTAAATGTTATTAAGAGGTCACACTTATTTAATGATCTGGCACTTGGTCGAGTAACTCCAGTGTCGTTTACTCTTGGGCAAAACACTTACGAGCACAGATATTATCTTAGTGATGTGATTTATCCAAAATGGAGCACCACTGTGAAAACATGTCCAAACCCAATAACAGCAAAGCAAGCAAAGTTTGCTGCGATGCAAGAGGGACAAATAAAAGATGTATAAAGAGCTTTTGGTGTTCTACAATTCAGATTTGCAATGATTAGTAATCCATGTCGACTTTGGTGTCGGGAAAAAATATCAAGAATCATGTTTGCATGTATTATTATGCATAATATGATTATTGAAGACGAATGGGATATGGACGAAGAACAACATCACTACGAATATGATGGTATAGGGCAAATGCCAGAAGCATTCCGAGATGATGTTCTTATAAGAGAAGAAGCATTCAACGTTCACGTGGAAAGTCAACTTTCATACAAAGACGCACAACTTCACAACCGGCTACAAAAAGATCTTATGAATCACATTTGGAATTACTTTGGTGATTGTTAGTTCAACTTTATATTTGATCTGTCATGTATGTACGCGTTTTCCTTGTAATAGTATTTAAGTTGTCTTATTAATTTGTATTGCATTTCCTTAAATATGTTATTCTATTTGGTTATCGACTTTGTCTAAAGGGAAACAAGAATGGTACAAAATTAATTAATAACAAAATACAGCAGATTTAAATAAACGATACATTACACCGAAAGTAGTACAATTTAAAAAATTCTAAGATTAAAACAAACTATTTTGAGGGAACTTGGAAATAATTATTTGTCGTTTGCGCTCCATCCAATACTGCTTTTGCATGCCATCCATCCCCGTCAGATCTTTATCCATAATCATCTGTTCTTGTCTTTCCCTTTCTATATCCAGCTTTTGTTGCTCAATTTCTGCAAACTTACGCATCACATCGATCTTCTCTTGCGCTAGCTTGCTTCTATCTTGATGCCTTCTTTCGTGAATTTCAAGAGCGACATTCACTTTAGCGTCCACCACGGCATCAACCTTATTCTTTCTCTTTGCTGCTTTTACCCCATTGGTCTATAACCTTCCTCCGGTCTCTGGTTGAGCACATCTGACTCATTTTCTCCCTGGAATTGACTTTCTCTATAAGATGAATCTCCAGGGCTTGACGAGTATGAAGATTTCGATGCTTTGTTCTTCCCCTTCCCCATTGTTTGAACGTCACAGAGGCTCTTTACGTTATCGGAGTTCCACTTTGGTGTGCTCGTCAACAACTCGTAACAGTTAGGAAATTGGTAATAATGCGCTTTTTTAGTTCTGTTTTCCCTTGGAAAAGGCTTTATGAATTCCTCATACGCCTTTCTTTTTTGTAAACCATAAAGAAAAAAATTAATAATCATATTTAACACAAAAAACTAATAATAACAAGAAACATACCAAATGCTCTTCACCTTCCATTCCACCAGGGTTCGCTTTCTTTATTTTATAAATTCGGGATTCATAAAACAGAGTTTGATGATTGATTTTGTCGAATCGATCTTGAATCATCGACAAAGATCGAGTATTTTCAGGATGCTTAAGGTTGAAGGCATGTATTAGTTTCTTCCAAAACTTATCGTTGCTCTAATCGTTGCCTCTAATCAAGTCGTTCATATAATGACAATAAATGTTGCATAAATCATAGTCCTCGTCGCTTCTCCATGGGTTAGATGAATGCTGTGTGGGAGGAGTGCTCGGTTGTTGCTGGCTGTCGTTGAAGTAATAGTTTTGAGACTGAGAAGGATGCGTGAAATCACCAAAAGGTGAAGTCATTTTCAGCTAATTAAGGTTGTAGAAGAAATGAATGAAGATGGTTGTGTAGATAGGAAGAGGGAGGAGAGTGATTTTATAGAGTTGGTGCGAAGGAGCCGTTGGAAGGAGCCATTGGTGATCTGGCCATTGTGGCTATGGGCGTTGATTAAGTCAGTGTCCATAGCTGGGCGCTGATTTAATCAGCGTCTGTGGCTAATTCAACATTCTGAATTGACCCCTGAATATTAGCCTTAATATTCAGCCTTCATTACACCGTTGGAGTCGCATTTGTCCAGTAGCCTTTATATTCAGCCTTAATATCGAGCTGTTGGAGATGCTCTTAGTATATCCTTGAAATGATTTATAAAGGCTTGTCCTATGCTTTATTGGGAGGTGTGCACATTTCCTTCAATATCTTGAATGCGGTTAATTTTTGAGTGGGTTGATTTTACATTGATACAATCGTGGTAAAAAAGTGTGTTTTTATCCCCTTTCACATCCCTCTTGTCCCTCAGTTTTTGCGTCATTATGTTTGCTTCCTCTTTGTATGCTTCTTTAAGGCTTCTAATTGTCCCATTTCTTGCATAGACAAAATATCACTAGCTAAACAGTTATTTAGAGTAGAGGAGGTTCCATATAAGTTGCCATGTAGCATGCCCAGTTGATGCTTTAATATTTGAGATTTCTTGCTTGCATTTCCATAGCCTACTTTACTCTGGGCTTTAAGGGCGATTTTGGTGTTTTTTAAGCTTTTACTGGAGGATATACATAGTGTTACCATGGATGGGAATGGACCAAGCTTAATTTACAATATGTAGCAAGTCAGGGTACTCCTGCCAAACATTGAAGTATTTGAAAGAGGTTGGGTGCGAGTTTTGTCGAGGGCCAAATTTTATGAGAAGTGGTGAATGGTCTGAGAGGTTTGGAGGGAGAGCTTTAGAGGAAATAGATGGCCATGAAGATAGGAGATGGTTCTTTACAAAAGTTCTATCAAGTCTACCTAGGGTTGGCTGGTTTGCTTTTGATTTGTTACTCAAAGTGTAATAGAGGCCTGATGATGGGCATTCATTGATTTCTGCTAGGTAGATGGATTGATTAAGGGGATATAGGCCTTTTGATGATAGTGGTTGGCCACCTGCCCTATCACAGGAGTGAAGCATGCAGTTCCAGTCTCCCATCGCTAACCATGGATGGTTCTTAGGATTTATCTCATGCGGTGTGGAGAGGAAAGTTTTTCTCATATGGAGTGTGTTTTCATAGTAGACAATAGTGAAGAGAAAGGTGGAATTAGTGGCTATGTGGCTGAGTAAATAGTGACAATACTACTTGGTTGATGATATAGGGGTTATTGAGTAAACTATAGGATTCCACATGTTGATTATTCTTTAAATGGAGATTCATTCAGGTTGTGGTGGTAAGACCTGTCCCATTAATATAGAACATTGCTTGGGGAGTAGTTTTTGTGCCGAGTTTATTTTCTATTATTGCCATAAAGGATAAATTGCTTTCTGGTATATGATTCTTGACTGCTATTTGTTTAGAGGGGTTATTAACCCTCTTATGTTCCAAACTGAGACATTGTCTAACATCAAGGAGGAGGTGGTTGGTTATTATTGGAGAGGTTGTTTTCATGGTGGATTTTGACACTGGTTGAACGTTTTCTTTGTTGTACAGAACTCTCTTATCCCTATCATCGACGAGCTCTTGTGACTTGCTCCCAGTAATTCTAGCTGATGGGGTATATCCTTTTTGGTTGTCTTGATGAGTATGCTTGGCAGGAGTTGAGGTTTTAGGTGAAAGAGTAGTGGATGTTGATTCATTTTGTTAAGTGGAGGTTGCTTTAGGAGGTATGGTTAGGGATCTGGATCACGGTTGAGGAGATAAATCTGGTTGGTTGTTGGTTTCATTAGGAATCCATGTTTCTTGGGCTGTTGTGATGTTGGCACCATCTTGAAAGCTTGATTCATTTCCCCCGATAGCAAGGAAAAAGGATTGTCAATTTGTATGAAGGAAAAATAGAGAGATGTGTTTGCTTTTTGGATTGCCATTGGGTTGATATTTGCATGGGAAAGTGAAGGGATTGAAATAATCATATTTAGGTGTGAGTTTTCGTAGGGATTGATGGTTACATAAGGGGAAATTTTATTTATGGTTGCATTAGTCGGTGTGTTGGATTGGGATTAGTTGGTATGTGGGTGTTGTGACACTTTCCTTTTTGCTGACGTCATAGGGTTGAGTTGAAATGACACTTTCTTGTCTGCTGATGTTGTGGGACACAAAGATGTTATTAAAATATTTTGTTGTGCATGTGCTAATGATAATTAGGTTGCTCCATTCCTTGGGACATTTTTTCCCTGTGGTTTTATATCTTTAGTTCTCTTTGTTGACACAACAAATGTGCTTTCCCTATTTAAGTACTAATCCACATCAACAAGAGTAAATTAATGTGTTGTTGGTCTGGGACTTGTCTGGTTTATTAAAGTGTCGTGCTTGTTATTCCTAACCTCTTTCCACTGATGAGAGCTGCTTTGGGGTGTTGTTACCTTGTTAACACCAGAGCTGGTATTTTTGTGCATGTTAACTTCAGCATTCTCCGGTACCTTAGCTGCTGCAGTTTCACATGCTAACGCCATCTGACCATAAAAACTTTGCAATGTTCACAAATGTCCGAAATCCAATTGTAACTTACATTCACATTGAACACATTGTCTTTCGTAATTTGAATTGGAATTTTATCTCGTAGAGACTTGTCGGGAGTTATATCAATGAGAACTTTAGCATATTCAAATCGATTTAACCTTTCCGTCGATTCATCGAAACAAATGACATTTCCAATGTGACTAGCAATCTAATCTATTCCAAATAGGGACCAAACTACCGTAGGGATTTCGCTTAAGTGAACCTAAATTAGGACAGATTTAACTTGCCCACTTATACTATCTATAGCGGGATTCCATGTAATGATTATAAAACTCTTCCCCTGATGATAATCAGATCGGCCTCCAGAATTTTGCTTCTCCTTACTTCGTTGTCTATTTGGATAAAGAGTAGAGATCCATCAGATTTAATGTATATCCCGTCTAGTTTTCCCCACCAAGCTCAAGTGGAGAACAACTATTGTGTATGAGAGCTTTTTATCTAGAAAGAACCCTAATATATGCTGAATCCAGAAGTTTGTTTTCCCTCCTTTATCAAATTAGCAGGAGGAATCATTACATTGACGAGCGATTACTCTAAACTGAACGATTGTTGTTTGTCTTTGCCTGCATTTCTTGGTAGTTTTTTGAACAAGGATGACCAGTCAAGGGTTTCCTTTGGCAAACCCTTTGAAGTATCCTTGCCTTTTGTGACTTCACCCGGCTCCTCGCCAAATTCTAGATTTCCTTTTACTGGTTCGGATGTATGCAAGGTGACTATTTGTGGAGAGGATGGATCTACGTCAGGTTGAGGTCAAGCACTGGCGGTGGAGGGTCAGGGGAACGAGGTTAGATATAAGAAGAGTTGGTTGAAATGTTGAAGATTGAAGGGGGCACTATTATAGGTAGCAGCATGGTGGGGTTATTAAAGGGTGGGCGGATTGGAGATAAATCGATGGGAGGTGGTATTGGAGGCTGAGGTATTGTGGTGGTTAGTTAGGGTTTGTGGCAGGGGAAAAGGTTTTAGAGAGGGAAGCAAAATTGATTGGATCATCTTTCATCATTCCATTGTCATCACTATGCCAAAAAATGCATCAGGTGACAGATATGCCCCGTTATCTGAAAGCATATCTATCTGTTGTTAAATCTGGTGTCGTCTTATTGCACATCAGACCACATATATGCCTCATCGTTTGATACTCACTAACACAACAGTTGTATGTTGCCTAATGTTATAATACCATCCTTAGAATCACCTATAAGACAACATATAAATAGTGACTAATATGAATACCAATTGCACTTATATGTTGTTTATAGAATGAAATAAATGTTTGTAAAATGAAATAAATGAATCATAATTTTATTTAAACAAGTATTTTATTTCAATTCAAATTCAAATAGTACAAATTTGGCATCCACTAAATTTACATTTTCAAATACAATAAAGCTTTCATCATACACTATTTCACACTCTCATATACAACATTTTTACTCTCACTTGAACTTGATTTTGATATCTTCTTGCTCCAGCCTGTATCTAGTCGTTCTCTATATCCGTCAAATAAACAACGTAGTAAAATGAAAAAAGAAACAAACAAAAATAACAAAAATAAAATTATAATTATGATTTAATATTGCCTCGGTTATTTGGGTTGTTTGTTTCCATATTTTAGACTGGGACAAAAATTAAGTGTGCATGAACAACTTATGATATGCATAGTGTATCACTGTGAATATCACAAGGCGGAGCATCGATTATCCCTCAAGAACAAATGCAAAGATCAAGCCTGAAGGCTCAACACAGTTCAAGTGTGCACAGGGTCAAGCCTGAAGGCTCAATATAGTGCAAGTGTGCACATGGTCAACCCTAAGTGTGCTCGGGCTCAACTCAGGTGCGACACATATCAATTTTAAAAAGCATGAACAAGGCTGAAGTGCACATGTTCGAGCATATGGTCAGGAAACAACAATTTAGCAATTCAACCAGGGTTGTCAAGTATCACAACTAGACTAGAACATGGGTGGTTAAGTATCACAACCAGACTAGACTAGGCCAAAAAAAGCAAATTTCAGAAATTCAATAGCATGGACTAGTAAGCTCAAAGAGATCAGGCAGTTCAATAGGGATACACATAATAATAAGTCTAGGTAATTCAACGGAGATACAAACCAACAAGATGGTGATACAGATGACTACATCACAACACACTTAGGCATAAGAGCAACAAGGCAAGGATGTGTGTATGGGTTCAAGATCAGAAATGAAGTGCACAAGCACTACAAGAATCATGAACTAAAAACAATACAGGACAGTGCACCCAGGAAATGCAATCAAGGCAACTCGACAATACAGGTCAGTTATACAAGCTAGTATATGAAATCAAAGATACAATCTTCAAAAACAAGATGAATAAGAAAATTAAAACAGCAAGTAGACAAGCACACATACACTCTTAAAACACATACTCTTAAAACAAGATGTGGGCATTGACAGAGCAACCAAATTCATTTCAGAAAGATGATATACAGGGTAAACTTAATCAATATGCCAGACATCGATTAAATCTCACGGCCAGTTGCACAAGGTCAAGCTCAAGCCTCCTCGGGCTCAACTTAGGTGCACCATATATAAAAAGGTCAGGCCAAGCAAGTTTATGCCCAACTTAAGCATAGAAAAAAATCATGCAAATACAAGCAAAACAAGTGAGAGACATACAAGTTCCTCCACTGGTGCAAGTTTAACATGAATCAAGATATGCATATAGGTTATCATGATACACATACAGGAATGGGATAGCCACAAGATTGAAAAAACCAGATACTCAGATCTCAAGCAACACATATTGTATACAAATCGTATCGGGGTACACAAATGTGCACACTCACAAAGTAAAATGCAAGCAGAACAGGCATGTGTATGCAATCACACTCTCAACCAAGATTGGGCAACAAGGTGCAAGCTCTAGCAAACATCATGATGCATATCAACATGGACAAGGCCACAAAAATGATCACATTGGTACGTATATATGTATACATAAATGGGCAGCATATACATATGCAAATGCAGTAATCAAGAGCAAGTGCGCAACAAGTAAATGCACATAGCATTTCAGCAAAGAAATCAGGAATTTCGAAATCAAAATTGCAGGAAATAAGTAAAAAACGAATCTATTCAAAACCAAAAATCAGAAAATTGAAAAATTCAAAGCCGAAGTTAGTAAAATCAATGTCCAAAATATATTCGAAATAGATTCAGGAATTTCAAAACGAAAATATAGGGATTCAAACCTTATAAATTAACCCATATTATCATCGGCAAAATTAATCGAGTTCAAGCATAATATTGAAAAGGGGCGAAATTGTTAAACATACCCAACCGATAGCAATCAACCCGACAAAGAAAGAAACCACGCAATCAGTCACTTGTAATCGAAGTGTGCAAGCATCAGAGAAGAAGGAGTACCATTTGCACTTCAAATTCCAAGCGGTAGCTTTCGATCTAGAAACTTATATCAGAACGAAGACAAAAGGAAGACGACATGGAAATGAATGCGGACTTAAATGGAAAAAGGATTAAATTTGGGCTTAAAAGGTTCTGCCGATTTGGTTTTGAGAGTGTGAGAAGAGGGAAATAAATAAGGAACATGCAGCCACCGAAATATTGAGAGGGAAACCAAAATACTGATATGGAGCCAAAACTAAATTTTTTGATAAATTCAATCAAACAACATATAAATATTGTCTAAAAAAATGTTGTCTGATCACTATTGTGTCACACAACAGATGATTTTCCATATATTGTGTGAAAAAGTGGTATAATAGAAATTTACCATATGTTATGTAATCACTGTTGCCTGATTCACTTTATGGCATAGTGCATCCTCGTGTTCTTAGAGAAATACAACACAAACATCTGAAATAGCATTTCTCCTCTCTCTCTCTTATGAAACTCCTTAATGGCACTTGTTCTTAAGGTTGTTGAGTTTGTTCATCTGGAACAATTACCTCATCTTGAATGGAGAGTTATTTAACATTGTCTTCTTGAGGCTCTGGATTCACTTCTTGATCAATGATAGGTTTGAGAACCGGAACATCATCGAAAGTGATAATAGGAATTGAGTTTGAATCCAATTCCTTCTCAAAAGAAATGTCTTTAACCTTATTTCTCCCCTCAAGCTCAACTTCCTCAAAAAAGAGTTGCAGTTCACGTCTCAAAAATATTCCTAAATATATGATCAAAAAACTTATAGCCCCTTAATCACTCAGAATAATCAATAAAGTAGTTGCCTACTATTTTGGAGTCCAGTTTCTTTTCATGTGGCCTACAAGGCCTTACCTCAATTGAACATCCCCAAATGTGAAAGTGCTTTAGATTAGGCTTTCGACCCGTCTAGAGCTCAAAAGGTGTTTTTGCAGCCGCTTTAGTTAGTACTCTATTCATAATGCAAGTTGTCGTTAATGCTTCTCCTAGAGGGACTCGGGTAAGGTAGAACGAGCAATCATGTTCCTTACCATATCCTTAAGAGTCCTATTTCATATTTACCTACACCATTCATGCTAGGTGATCCTAGCATGGTGTACTATGGGACAATACCGCACTCTTATAGGAATTTAGCAAATGGTCCTAGACGTCGTTCACATGAGCCGTCATATCTACTGTAGTACTCACCACCATGATCAGATCTAACGTTCTTAATCCTTTTGTTGAGTTGATTCTCAACTTTAGCTTTATAAGCTATGAACATGTCCAGAGACTGAGATTTCTCATGAGTGAGATATAGGTACCCATAATGTGAGTAGTCATCTAAGAATATTATGAATTATTATCGACCATTCTAGGACGCCGTAGGGAATTGCCTACAAATATCAGTATGAATTAATTCTAAGATGTTTAAAGATCTATTGGCACCTAATATGTAATGACCACCCTACACCACCGACACCCAAATAACCTGTCTATGTGCTATAGTGGTGCTCAGTCAATGCGGGACGATCGTCAATGTTTGTAAAGTAGATAAACAACACATAACTTGTCGTATATCTCACGACGCATCAAATAAAATATAATAGTAAACATCTCAGATATAAAATTAGCGAGATAGCAAATAACTGAATGAATCACAGTATCAAAGTATATAGATCCATATAGTAAATAGCATATGTAATAGAGTTATACATTAAACAATAACTTGTAAACTGCCTTTAAATAGTAACGCACTAGCAAGCTCCATAATCCTGAGCAGTGGAATAGCAAATGAGTACATATAATAATACGAGAATAGCCTCTTGCTCGCCACCTGTCCAGCTCTATGTGCTCATCAAACCTAATATCCCTAATCAACTCATTTAAGAGCACCCAAAGTATTAGGAAGCAAAGCATAAAACCCCAGGTCAGACAACAGTTTGATGTGTGCGGTAGAAATCTCAAATAAAGTTAATATACTAGAATAAATGGTTTGGAAAACCATACCTGACCTGTCCCTGCATCCACAGAGTTAGCACATATAAAAGATATATGCTACACTATGACAGTCATCATGGGTGTGCTACACGTCAAAGTGCTAAGGGTGTCTAGATATCGATGATAATATCTACATCGTGTGACATCCCTAAGGTGATAAAATCAATTAAACAAACATGGCATCTATCATCCATCCTCACGTTCACTCACTCAGTGCGTTGGATATATTATAATCGTAAGACTCCAACACATAGTCTAGGACTACTTAACATCCCAGTTTCTCAGTACTCGAATCCGTGACACTCAGAAGGCTGGGAACTAGACTGCACGTCATAATAGTCCAGGATAAATGAATCAGGTCGTCACTGACCTAAGGCGCATCATAACCCAAGTGAGCGTCCTCACATACCCCTTCTTTACGAGTACACTTCGAAACCTATGAATATCAATGATCCATTTGCACACGTTATCTATAGCAGAGCTGACCTCAGAACTGTCCATACAACTCTCGTTTGAAGTCGCTGCGGTTGGGAACTACTCTAGACAATCATCATAAGTCATAGAGTGTCGTCATGCATCCTGTAACCCGCCTCCAGCAGTCCCCTCAATCTGATTTGTCGTCTCCTACTCTGCCCCTCGAAGTATAGGTATCCACCATCAAATGACCATAACTCGAGCATACGAACTCCAAACAATCATAAATTTGGAACATAGCCTTATGGGGCCTTCCTTGTCACCCCATATCAATAGCATTAAGTTTGGAATAAAACTCATGGATAGGTACCGATGCATAAAGACTGAACCATCCCCACCGATCCATAGCCACCGAACCATCGCTACCAATGGCACACTTCATACATGAGCTCCTATACACCTCCCCATGCTCCACCATTGATAGCGCCTTGTTTGGGTCAATTCCCATTGATCAGTACCAATCCATAGGGACCGATCCCATACTTCATTTTTCAGCTCCAAATCACTTCACCATGCTCTAAAACAATTTGTGCATCGAATGGGTTAACCCCTATGGATCGATACCGACCAATAGGGTCGAACTCATACTTAACCAAAATTGCGTGATGTTGGCTCCACCCTTTAGCTTCAATATTCCCATGCCCCGATCCATACTCCAAGCTATTTAGTCTCATAGACCCATGCTATTTAGTCTCACTGATCCATGCCTTTGAATTCCCACCGATCCATGCCTCTGACCTCTACTGATCCATACTGAACGTCTATATCTTTATCATAAGAACTCCAAATGGCTTGAAACTTGGTATGCAACCTTATGAGGCCTTCCTTATTGCCTCAGATCAATCCTGTCTAATTTAGGGTAGATTTTATGGATCATCACCGAACCATAAGTGTAACAACCCGCATATTTATCGATTTTATATTTTAAATATTTTATTTAAATATAACATCGTTCGTCGGATTTTAGTCCGCAAAGCTACTTTTTGCAAACAATCGAATTTGGACTCGAGACCCCCTCCATAGAGTTCAAAATGCCGTTTGCGACCTTTTTGAGTATAAACTTCGATATGTTTGGAGATAGTAGAATTTTGCTACTTTTTCACTTAGGGCTTTAGTTTGGGTTTCAGCCCTATATCCTAACACAAGCCCCTAGCTCCACCCCCAGTTCTCTTCATTCACTTCCATTTCCTAATACAACTCAAGCTTTATCAAAAATGGGGGAAGAGAAAAAGAATTAGGAAATTCAAAGCCCTAATCATCTTTGCAAATCCAAGTTCTATCTCCAAATTCAAGAAGAAGCTATTGGTAAGCCTTCTCTTCATCTTCTCCAACTCTTTCCTTCTTCAATTTCAGAAATTCCTAAACCTAACTTTGGGAATGTTCTTCTTTTAAAGCTTAGATTAAAGCTTCTTGAGTTGGGATTGAAGAGTGGTTGATCCTCCTTTGCTTTCAAGCTTCTTCTTTATTGTTTTTGGGTTCAAAGGTGAGATTTTTATCTCACATCTATGTCTATATCTATCTTTGTTGATTAGGTATGAATTCCTAACACTTATTCATGTGCATTTGATTTTGGTTTGGATTGATTTTGTGTATATTCCAATTTTTGGTGTTTTGGTTTAATTTTTGTGAAAATCCTATTATGGATATTTCGACATTGATATTCGAGGCGTATCGAAGAGCCATTAAGGCTGGGTTGTCGCTTGGCATAATTCCTTAGTCGTTGGTGCTCGTCCGATTGTTATCGATATCATTTGGCCATCATTGGTCTAGGTTCAGGAAATGTCTAAAATTCCAGTTTCAAACGTCTGAATTGATATTTCAGACGTCTGAATATTATTTTGGGAAAATTTCTATTCCCAGATTCAAACGTCTGAAATAGAGGTTCCATACGTCTGAATTGGTTCGATTGCGACCAGAAAGGAAATAGGCTGAAAATGCCTACTTTCAGACGTCTGAAATATTTCGTTCAGACGTCTGAATCTGTGATTTGGAAAATATTTAATTTTCCAGATTTAGACGTCTGAATCATTTATTTCAGACGTCTGAATCTGCTGTCTTTTGACAGTTTGCCTGTTTTGCTCGATTTTCCAAATTTAATCGATTCGTTGTTATTCCCATTTGTTGTTATCATATTTTATCGACTTTGATGACCATTTCTTTGGGATTTTTGGAATATCCATTTTGATGGATTTGGTATCGATTTCTTTGGATTTTATTCACGTCTTCGAATGTGAATTTTGATGTTTGATTGTTTCTACAATCGTTTTTGTGATTTGTCACTTTAAAAATATAAAGGTTTTCTATATTAGTAGTAAATATCAAAACCCTTTCATCAAAATGATTTTTACACTATTTTATTACAAAGCTCGTTTCTTAAACTGTTTTCCAATCTATTAGTATATACAAACCTTTACCTCATTCGTATGAAAAAATCTAATTAAACGGCTTAGCAAAACAAGTGGTATGAAACGCTTGCGTTTACTTCGTCGGTTAATTTATGGACTTGTTCGATTGAAACTCTTGTGACAATTTTCTAGTGGAGATCTACAATTTTTTCGCAAATATTTAAGTTAAGCTAGTGGTTATGGGACATGAAGCTAAACTCATATATTTACTAGCTTATTGTAATTGACACTTCTTGATGATCGATGATGATCATTTTATGGTTTAGACTAGCAAGGTGCGATGTCTCTTTGTTCACTTGGAGGATGGTACCTCATTTTATTGAGCTTCGTCTCATTTCTTTATGGGCTAGCGACCCATGTACTTTTAATGTGTTTCGATTCATTGGATGTACCGTTTGTACTACATCGATGTCTCAGCTTTTCGATTCATTGGACGTATCGTTTGTACTGTGTCAATGTACCGAATTGTTTTGTGTTTTGATTCATTGGATGTACCGTTTGTACTACATCGATGTCTCGGATTTTCGATTCATTGGACGTACCGTTTGTACTGCATCAATGTACCGAATTGTTTTGTGTTTCGATTCATTGGATGTACCGTTTGTACTACATCGATGTCTCGGCTTTTCGATTCATTGGACGTACCGTTTGTACTGCGTCAATGTACCGAATTGTTTTGTGTTTCGATTCATTGTATGTACCGTTTGTACTACATCGATGTCTCGGCTTTTCGATTCATTGGACGTACCGTTTGTACTGCGTCGATGTACTGAATTGTTTGTGATACACGTGTTGGTGAGTTTTCATGCTCCCACTTGGGATTGGCCATCCTTTTCTTGTGATTTCTGGATTTCTAATTATTGATTTCTGGGATTTATGTTTCACCACCTTTTTCAGTTGGCATTGATATGTATGTCATTTATTGTGGCTTGGTGAATTAAATTAAGAATATGACATTCTTTTTAATCTTTGAGAAGATTCTTGTGATATTGATTAATCTCTGGATTGATTTTCGATTAGATACTTATCACAGTATGTCTTTATGGTTATCATACGTTTTTGTCATATCTCTTATTCTATATCACTTTATCTGATATTTATAGCTAGACTGATCCGTTTATTATTTTCTTCTTAAATAATACTCGGGTCAGACTGAGATTTTACAGGTGCTTCCTCATGACTTCCTATCTGGAACCATCATCTGACTTTTGGCTAACTACTCTAGTTTAGTAGTTTTCTATATTTGTTTCTGAAGTCCATATAGCCACTGTGTAGTAGCTTTGAGTTTGTATTGGTATGTCGGATTTTACTCTTGAGATGAAAAGTTATATTTCTATCTGGCATATCGGTACTCGCACAAAGCAATTATACAGATGGTCGCTCCTCAACAGCCTTATTCTCCATGCTAGTTGACGGCATTACCCCGTAGTGTCCTTGTCTAGCGTGGGTATAGAGGTGGGGCGTCACAATAAGGGTCTCCATCGATCCATGGTTTTTTCTAGACTAAACCACCATTCGATCGGTGTTTCCAACCATTCAAATAAAGAGCAATCATACATTCATCATAGGTAGGCATTAAAAATAGCCAAACATCTAAATACATTATTTTAAAGAGATGTAAATCTAAGGTGAAGGTTAGGGATCCATAACTTAGAGATCCATAAAACATGTTTTTATAAATCAAGTCCAAATCATCTAAAATTCGCATATATGGTGTAATATGGTCCAAAAATATTTTTAATATTTTTAAATAATTTTAAAACATCATTTAGGATGTTTAATGACCTAATTAGTAAGTGAGAGATCTAATCACTCTCCTTAATCCAAAGCAAAGCCAAAATCCCCCAATGAATAGTAGAAGGCACGAAATTCAAAGCTCTTCTAATAGAAAATATGTAATCCCAAGTGCTAGTCATGTTAATCTACTCTTAATGGTGTAATATGGCTAATTAAAGTATGTTTTTGAGTTGTTTTTTTGGCTTCTGGAGGTTTCTAACTATTTTTAGGAGTTATTAAATGATGGGGACGAGGTCCTATCAGTCTCCACTTACCCCAAAACTGAAATAGATTATGGGCCTTATTACTAATGTCCTTAATTACCCACTAAGCTGCTTAAAATCAAAGAAAACTTCAAACAGACCTAATTCGAAAATGGTAAGTCTGTTTTCTTTGTATGACCACTCTACGGAAGGGAAAACAATCATTTGGATCAAAATGGAAGTGATTTCAGACCCTAACTCGCCTTCTATCAAAAGTATAGTCCATACAATATTTATAGGGTCAAAATGGTCACATAGAAATTCGCCAAAAATCATGTATGTGGAAAATGTCCCAGAGAGTCATTTTCCAAAATATTTGGATCATACGACCTCATAAATAATATAAATATTATACGATTCTTCGATATGCAGAATAAAGGTCGTTACATCCCCTTTTTAAGAATTTCACCCCCAAAATTCCTTAATCAAGTCAATAGGGTCATCCGGCATGCTTACCAATTATATACAAGCATAGGCGACCATCACACATCAAACGTGCATACATAGCAATAAGCAAAAAGAAAAACATCTAAGCCTATCCTTGCATGCATGATACTATGCCATGGTACATTTCATGATATCATAAGTGAAAGTAAACGCAATAAATAGAAAGTCTCACCAAGTAAAGAGCTATGGATATGTTTCCTCATGCTCTCCTCGGTCTCCCAAGTGCAATTACCTTCACTATCACTCCACTAAACCTTTACTAACTTCACCGCCTTCCTCCTAAGCTGCTTTGTATCACGTCCGACGATACGAATTGGCCTATGAGGTCTCGAAGGCTCTGGTTCAATATCGATATTGTCTAGTTGATTCAATGCGATATTTACTCCTCGTGCACAAATTTCCGCAAATGAAAGACATGGAAGATATTGTGCAGTCCCGCATTTCTTTTAGGTAAGTCAACTCTGTAAGCAAGGTTCCCATTCCTCTCTAATATCAAAAAAGGACCAACGAATCTCGGTGCTAACTTCCCTCTACTACCGAACTGAATGGCATTCTTCAATGGAGAGATCTTAATAAATACGATGTTGCCGATAGATAACTTTAAGTCTCGACATCTCTTATTAGTGTAGGTTTTTTTGTCAATCTCAGGCAGCTTTCATCCGTTGCCAAATGACTCGATCTTCCCCGATGTTTCTCTAACCATATCTGGCCTAAATATTAATTTCTCGCCCGCTTTCCACCAACATGAAGAAGCATTGCACGGTCGGCCATATAATGCATTGAATGTTGACATACCAATGCTAGACTGATAACTGTTGTTGTATGTGAATTCAACAAGATGTAAGTGATCATCCTACGAGCCTCCAAAGTCTAGTATACAAGCACGCAAGTGATTTTTAGGATATGATTCACTCTCTTAGTTTGGCCGTCAGTTTGAGGGTGATAAGATGTGCTGAGGTGTAGCTCTGTCCCTAATGCCTTTTGTAAGCTCTTGCAAAACCCACTAGTGAATAATAGATCTCGGTCACTCAAAATGCTCTTTGGCACACCGTGGAATCGTACTATCCATTTCACATATAGTTCAGTAAGTTTGGCTGCTGTTCTACTTGACTTGATAGGTATAAATTTGGCGCTCTTAGTTAATCGATCGACTATGACCCAAATGCTATCGTACTTGCTCGAACCTTCAGCAGTCCATCGATACGTGTTCCTATTTCCACTAAGGAATTTCTAGCAATTGCATCAAATCACTAGGCTTCTTCTGCTCTGCCTTAACCAACTAGTAGTTCATGCATTTAGAGATGAATGTCCTAACGTCTTTCTTCATCCCTTTCCAATAGTAAGTCTGCCTGATATCATGGTACTTCTTATTACCTCCAGGATGTATAGTCAATCTAGAATGATGGCACTCATGGCGCACTTCATCCCTCAATCCATCAACATCAGGAACAAATAAATATCGTCTTTACGGAGCCAACCATCTTGGTCGCGTCCGTACTGTCTCATATCCTCAAACTCTATTCCCGCTTCAATATTAGAAATGATCTCGGCTAATCTGGCATCGCGCTTCTGACTATTACCAATTTGCTCGATAAATTCGCCAATATCTCTGGCTTTAGCTCGCATCTCGGTCGAAAATTATAACCAACAATAAACTCTAACTGTGTCCACTCTAGGAACATAGCTCCCAAGAAGGCATGTCTCCTACTCAAGGTATCGACAATTGCATTACCTTTCATGAATTTATATGCAATATCAAAGTCATAGGAGGCCAGGAACTCTAACCATCGCTGCTGGCGAAGGTTAAGATCTTTCTGCAAAAAGATATACTTCAATGATTTATGGTCAATGAATAGCTTGAATCTATCTCCCAAAAGATAGTGGCTCCAAATCTTCAGTGCAAACACATTTGCTGCTAACTCTAAATCATGAGTTGGGTATTTCTTCTCATGTGGCTTCAGTTGTCGAATAGCATATGCAACAACCTTGCCTCTTTGCATTAATACTAGCCCCAATACGGTACCACAAGCATCAGCGTATACTATCATCTCCTCATTCCCGCTCAGCATAGTCAATACTTGTGCACTCGTCAACTTTTCTTTCAGACTCACAAATGCTTGCTCACATCTCACATCCGAAGTAAAATTATGATTCTTTTTCGTTAAGTGAGTCGAAGGTGCTGCTACCTTAGAGAAGTCCTAGATGAATCATCTATAATATCAAGCTAACCCCAAGAAAATTCTAACGTTCATAGCATTTTTGTGTATAATCCAATCTTGGACTTGGACTGTTGCAACTTTTGCAAGATCAATGGCAATGCCCTGCTCAGAAACAAAAAGACCCAAGAATCGTACTTCTCTTCTTTGGAAGTGACACTTAGAAAACTTTGCCTTTAATCGGTGCTCTCTTAACACCTCTAATACAATCCTCAAACGTGTCTTGTGTTCTTCCTTCATCCGTGAATAGAGAAGAATATCATCGACGAACACAAACACGAATTTGTTTAGCTGACCCCCGAAGACACGATTCATGAGATCAGCAAAGTATGTCGGGGCATTGGTTAGCCCGAACGACATAACAACCCATTCATAGAAACTAGAGAGAATACGAAACGCGGTAATTGGCACACTCTACTTCACCATTCTCAGTTTGTGAAATCCCATCGTAAGATCCAACTAAGAAAGTACCCTAGCACCATGAAGCCGATCGAACAAGTCATCAATACATGGGAGTGGTACTTGTTCTTCTTCATCACTTTATTCAACTCATGATAATCAAAACATAATCTAAGGGAGTCATCCACCTTTGTGATGAATACTACTGGCCTTCCCCTACTCAGATACACTCATTCGAATGAACCCTTTTCGCAAAAGGTCATTTACCTACACCTTAAGCTCTCTTTGCTTTCTAGGTGCCATCCTCCTTAGAGGCACCACTATTGGTCTGGCATCTTTAACAAAATCAATATGGAACTCGATCTCTCTGTGGGGTGGAAGTTCGGTCACCTCCTCAAATACATCCGGATACTCCCTAGCAATAAGCACCGATGATAATTCATCATGTGAGATATCGAGCGAATATAGAAAGCTAACCGTCACATCATCATCTAGAAGGCAGCCTAAAATTAACGTCCACCCATCATCTACCCCTATCGCCACTAATGGCTTCTCAGAATCCACCATCACTTCGTACCGATGAAGCCAGTCCATCCCCAAAATGATACCAAACTCAACAAGACCAAAAAACAATCACAATCAAAAGAGCATCTATGACTCGATAAGACCAAACCACGACAAACCATACACAGGCTAGTGGAGCCTCTAACAAGGTTCGTCACAATCAAAGGTCGTTCAAATATTTCGGGTTTCAATCCCAATCTATCTACTAAGTCATTAGATATGAAGGATTGTGAAGCCCCAGTATCAAATAAAACTCGTATATGAACATCATAAATGGAAAGCATACCTTGAACAATGATGCCTTTCCCGTTCTCTTTCGTCGAGGGACCATTCGATGAAGTTGGAATTACATTAATATCATATGCTTTTACCACCTGCTTCTGCTTTGGTGGCTCTGAATAATTCTTCCGAATATGTCGAAGCTTGTTATAGTTGTATCAATTATTTCCCTTAGCTTTGTAGTCTCTAACATAGTGACCTTTCTCTTTTTAGTTGTAGCAAGTTTGTGCCGGCTAGACTTTCTTCTTTTGGCCATCTTTTTTTTGAAACTACTTCCTCTTATTATTCCCTATCTTCTTACCTTCCCTGCCCGATTGTGGCTTTGGTTCTTCTTTAGAAACAATGTCTTTCAATTTTGGATACATACTTTCATGCTTTAGGGCCTTCTTGACTATCACCTCAAAAGTATCGTTAATATGACCCACGAGCCACTCCCCCAAGTAGTTTTCCAAGCTGATGAGAAATTTCTCATTCTTCCTTAATGGAGTGTCAATAAAGAACATCTCATATTTTGACAGTGCGTCGAACTCGGCAACATACTCGAAGACACTCATATCCCCTTGCTTCAGATCCATGAACTTACGGAACAGAACTGACCTCTAAGCTACGGGAATAAATTTTTCCTCAAATCTAGCTTTGAACCGGTCCCAAGTGAACTAATCCTCGGGAGTGGCAGCTCTAACTGCATTCCACTGGTTCATGACTTGCCCTTCAAGCTGTTAGAAAGCCAATCACCTTTTAATAACATCATCCAGCTCTAAGTCATCAAAAATCCTTTCGTAGGTATCAAGCCAATCCTGCACTTCCATTGCTGATTCTGTTACTTGGAATGATTTGTCACCAAGACTAGCAAAGTCCTTGTTCAGCTTAGCGAAATCAGCTCTGGGCACCTATATTGAAGCACCACCATCAATAACAGCATTCCGAGCGGCCATTTGAGCATTTTACAGCATGTTCTTCGTCATATTATTAAACATGGTCTGCATATCGGGATTAGCAGCTCTCGAGCCAGCTCCTTCCTCGACTCTAGAAATGGAGTTCCTAGTAGTGTTCCTTATTTGGTGACTCATCGTTCAATCTGTAATAAGGACGATTAGTCTCTTTATAAGGGATTCTGCTTAAGTAGTACTCGTGTGTCTAGTACAACTTATATACTATATATACAACTATATAGTCTTGAGAACTAAAATATATAACAAGTACGCACTCTTTAATATATACACACTCTCATCCAGTCTAGGGTGAGAACTCTTGCCCTACCTCTACTGGATCGTGATATCCCATAGGTCAAAGAATGCAACCTAAGCTCTGATGCCAAATGTGACGACCACTCTACGTCGCTGGCACCCAAATAACATGTATAGTGTGCTATAGCGGCGCTTTGTTGATGCGGGGCGATCATTAATGGTTGTAAAGTAGATAAGCAACATAGAACCTGTCGTATATCTCACAGTGCATTGAATAAAATATGATGGTAAACATCTCGGATATAAATAAGCGAGACAGCAAATAACTGAATAAATCACAGTATTAGAGTATATAGATCTATATAGTAAACAACATAAGCAATAGAGTTATACATCAAATAATAACTCATAAACTGCCTCTAAATAGTAAGGCACTAGCAAGCTCCATAGTGTTGTGCAGTGGAATGGAAAATGAGTACATATAATAATACGAGAATAGCCTCCTGCTCGCTATGTGTCTAGCTCCACGTGCTCATCCGACCTGATTCTTTAGTCTACTCATTTAAGAGTACCTAGAGTAATAGGAAGTAAAGCATAAAATCCCATATCAGACAATAGTCTGGTGAGCAATAGAAATCTCAAATATTATAAAGTCATTATACTAAGACAAATGGTATGGAAAATCATACATGACCTCTCCCTGCATCCACAAGTTAGCACATATAAAAGATATATGCCACTCTATGATAGTCATCATGGGTGTGCTACATGTTAAAGTACTATAGGTGTCTGGATATTGGCATCAGTAATATCAACATTGTGTGACATCCCTAAGGTGATAAAATCAATCAAACAAATATAGCATCCATCATCCATCCTTACATTCACTCACTCGGTGCGTTGGATATATGATACTCGTAAGATCCCATCATATAGTCTAGGACTACTTAAAATCACGGTACTTGAATTCATACCACTCAAAAGGCCAGGAACTAGACTGCACATCATAATAGTCCAGGGTAAATGGATCGGGTCGTCATTTAATCCAAGGCACATTATAACCTAAACGAGCGTCCTCATATACCCCTTCTTTACGAGTACAATTCGAAACCTATGAATATCAACGATCCCTTTGCACATGTCATCTGTAGCAGAGCTAACCTCGTAACTGTCCATACGACTCCCCTCTGAAGTCGTCATGGTTGGAAAGTACTCTAGACAACTATCATAAGTCACAGAGTGTCATCATGCATCCCATAACCCACCTTCCAATAGTCCCCTCAATCCGACTCGTCATCGCCTACTTTGCCTCTCGTAGTATAGCAATCCACCATCAAATGACCATAACTCGAGCATACGAACTCCAAATGATCTGAAACTCAGAAGGTAGCCTTATGAGGCCTTCCTTATCACACCATATCGATAGCACCAACTTTGGAATAAAACTCATGAAAAGATACTAATCCACGATGACCGAACCATCCCCACCGATTCACAGCCACCGAACCATCGCTATCGATCCCACACTTCACACATGAGCTCCTACACACCTCCCCATGCTCTAGCATCGCACATGCCTTATTTGGGTTAATTACCATGGATTTGTACCGATCCATGGAGATCGATCCCACACTTCATTTTTCAGCTCCACATCACTCCACCATGCTCCAAAACAATTTGTGGGTCAAATATGTTAACCCCTATGGATCGACAACGATCCATAGGGACGAACGCATACTTAGCCAAAATTGCGTGATGTTGGCTCCACTACCTTGCTTCCATATTACCATGCCCCGATCCATACTCCAAACTACTCCACCGATCCATGCTTTTAGTCTTACCGGTCCATACCTTTGAATTCCCATCGATTCATGCCTCTGACCTCTATCGACCCTTACTTTGAACATCCATATCTTGATCACACGAACTCCAAATTGCTTGAAACTTGGTATGCCACCTTATAAGGCATTCCTTATTACCTCATATCGACTGCGTCCAGTTTGGGGTAGATTTTACGCATCGTCACTGAACCATAAGGGTCATCGACGATCTACAACTTCTTCCTAACTAAACTGCCATTCGATTGGTGTTTTCAACCATTCAAACAAAGAGCAATCATACATTCATCATAGATAAGAATTAACAACATCCAAACAAATAAATATATCACTTTAAAGAGATCTAAATCTAAGGTGAAGGTTAGGGATCCATAAAACATGTTTTTGCAAATCAAGTCCAAATCATCTAAAATTGACATATACGGTGTAATATGGTTGTAAAAATATTTTTAATATTCTTAAATAATTTTTAAAACATCATTTAGAGTGTTTAATGACCTAATTAGTAAGTGAGAGATCTAATCACTCCCTTAATCCAAGGCAAAGCCCAAATCCTTCAATGAAAAGTAGAAGGCACAAAATTCAAGGTTCTTCTAAAAGCAAATCTCCAATCCCAAGTGCTAATCACGTCAATATCCTTTTACTAGTGTAATTTGGCTAATTAAAGTATGCTTTAGGGTTTCTTTTTGGCTTATGAAGGTTAATGGAGGTTTCTAGCTATTTTTGAGAGTTATGAAATGATAGAGATGAGGTCCCATCAGTCTCCACTTACCCCAAAACCGAAATGGGTTATGGGCCTTAGCACTAACTACCCTAATTACCCACTTAAGCTGCTCAAAATCAAAGAAAACTTCAAATAGCCCTAGCTCGAAAATGGTAAGTCCATTTTCTTAATATGACCACTTTACAGAAAGGGAAACCATTATCCGATCCAATAAAAGTGGTTTCATGCCGTAACTTGGCTCCTATCAAAAGTTATACTCCATATAAGATTTACAGGATCAAAATGGTCACATAGAAATTCACCAAAAATCATGTATGTGGAAAATGTCCATAGGAGTCATTTTCCAAAATATTAGGATCATACGGCCTCATATAAAAATAATATAAATATTCTACGATCCTCCGATATGGGTCATTAGATAATCACTTGGTTTTGGTCGATTTTCCCTTGATGCAATCAACATAGACATCAAAGTTTATGAAGTCAAGGGACTCTAAAATGCCATCAGACATAAGCGCTCAACTTTACCTATTGAGATATGACATAATCGCTTATGCTATAATGACACTGAATTTTCCTTATTTAATTTGTGTTTAGTACCACATGATTCCACATGCAAGGTTTAATTATAGAATGTAACTATTTCTAGCAAAAAAATGGTTATCATAAGCATTTAAATAATCATTTCCAACAACATTTGAATCTAAAGACAAACCAACTGATTGTTTCCAAATGAACAACAGTATCCAAATTTGTCCAACAAAGAAACATAAACTAAATTCCATCTAAAAGATGGTACAACAAAAGTGTCTTTTAAATCCAAATAAAAACCAGTTCCCGATAACAACCTAAAATGATCAATAGCTTCCACTCCACCGATTTTCCATCACCTATGAAGTTGCATCTTTCACCATCAAATAGGCTTTTGGTAGCTCAAACAACTCTTTCTTTGCATGTTAGACGTGATACTTGGCATAATCTTTCTTCACGTATCCAGACTTGTTACAAAAGAAACAATCCTCTGTAGCTTGTTGTTGTTTCCTTGAGCTGGACCCTTACCATCTTCATTCTCATATTCCTTTTCCTACCCTTGTCTTTAGAGACACTGGCCAGATGAGCACTTTTCAGACTTATCATGCTTTAACCTTTCTTTTTGTTGCACACAATAGGAAATGAGCTCATTTAGAGTCCACTTCTCCTTTTAACAGTTGTAACTAATTTTGGATTAGTTAAACTGTGCAGAAAGCAATACCAAAACCATAAGAACAAGTAATACTTCAGAAAGCTCGATCTTAAGTGCCTTACATCTTGTAGCAATATAGAACATCTCCATAATGTGCCCCCTTACATTTCCTTGACCCTTATACTTCACAGACATAAAAAAGGCCAAAAATGATGTCATCTCAACCTTATCTTTTTTGGCAAAACATTTCTAAATTCTGTCAAGGAAACCATTGGCCTTAGTAATCATTTCAGATTCTGTGCCCCTAAAGGCTTCTGGAATGTTATGCTTAATGATCATTATACTCATGCAGTTTTAACGATCCTACCTCTAAAATCCCTTTTAACGTTAGGGGTGCTTTTTGCAGTGAGAGGTGTATGTTGTTCTCCCCTTAGTGCAGGGTCTATATCCATACAGCCAAGCACTATAAGTAAATGCCTTTTCCACCCTTTGCAATTGGTCCCATTAAGTATGGGTATAGAATTAATATTAGCATATATTGTGGCAGTAGAATATGAATTAGCTGAACATAAAACAAAATAACTGAAAAACAAGCTCACATCAATATTCATAAGTAAACAATAAATTCAAAATAATGGTTAATCCCATCTCAAGATACCAAATACAATATTAATATCAAATCTTTGGACAGTAATATTGACAGTAAGCGGTACTCTTGTTATAGCAATCAAACATCGAAAATAAATTATGTCAAACA
The DNA here is from genome assembly GCA_030737815.1 of Allium fistulosum. NCBI lineage: Eukaryota > Viridiplantae > Streptophyta > Magnoliopsida > Asparagales > Amaryllidaceae > Allium > Allium fistulosum. The sequence continues at coordinate 1,145,665,906 of CM060901.1, forward strand.
ATAAATCAATCTTTGGAATGACATATTGCTCACATGGAGTATCTTATAATTATCACACATTTATCACCATAGATGTCGTTGAAATTCTGCCAAATATTAACTTACCTTTGGGACAATCAACAAAAGCATAAACCACAAAGACATGTAATCATCTTAATATTTTAAACAAACTAATCTATGCAAAAGAGGTCACTTTGATGACATTTTATTTCAATTAATCTACTTAAATATTAGACATCCTTAAAAAAACAAAACCAAAACTAAAATTTAAATGTTTAAAAAATAACAATAATGTACTGGACGTATAAAATTTTTGAAACAATATGAAATATATTCAAGAAAAATTTCTTCTTTTGACATATATATATATATATGAGATAATTATATCTTGAGAATAAAATTCATATATATGTTTTATAATCTGATGCCACAAAGCAATTTTCCACCAAACACATCAATAATACTAGGCTAATGTCCATATACATCACATTTCTAATAATAAAGAACTCTACATATGGCATATAACAAAAAAAAAGAATATCGTATCATCTTTCATTGTAAACCATGCGACCTACATGTTTATCATCAATCAAAATTAGCCCCTTATAAACATAATAATAAATATTCATATATCTAAATCAAAAGTTACAATTGCATGACGGTTATGTACCCAAGAGAAAATATACCGAATCCAGAAAATTGATACCCAATAACAGGTTTAAACTCAAATAAATTAGTAACTATAACTTTCTTTATGAAAATATAAGGCCATATTCTTAAGAATTAAGACAAAAGCTAAAAGAAGATCAAAAGCCCTAAATTTAGAAAAACCTAATTTTCTTTGAATAAAATTATCAGATCCTCAATTAATCTAGCAAAGGTGCCTTTAATACCACTTGTTAGTATTATCAAACACTCAAGCAACATCAATACTCCAACATACAATCTCAAACCTTGATCATGTTACTAAAAGTTCTTTAATATAAAACCTAAATCATATTTCTATAGATCCTTTGCTGAATAAAAGAAAAGATATAAATATAAGAGCGGAAGCACTAACCTTAAGCCATTGTTGGAGATTGCTCGGAAGGTTTTTGATCTTCCAAGAAAATAGGTTTTTCTCTCTATGTATTTCTCTGATGGGAAAAGAGAGAATACGAGATATCCTTTTTATTCTTTAAGGACCACTATCCATTTATATAACTGACCATTAAATCAGTTTAAGATATTTATAATTTGGCTCCTCATTAAATTATAAATACAGCTTATGATATCTACACATTATTTCCATGACATTTTAATACCTATGACACTTATCACATAATTGGTCACGTAATTTTGTATCATACTTTATAATAGCATTATACGATATACATGTCTGCCCACATAAAAGGATTTTAACCCAACATTATTTTAACAAAATTTTATGTTCAGTATTACAAACAAAATATAAAACATTATACATTTTAAAACCTACTAATATTTTTATATTTCAATTTTAAAGGTAATATGCAAGCTCGTTAAATGTTAAAATATAAAATTAAAGAGAAACTAGATATATTTTAAAACATGCAATTATTTTAGATAAGCTCTAACCAGTTACTAAAAAACTCATATATTTCCAATTATAAGGGTTACATCCATTGTCAGTTGAAGAAAGATCATCAACATTATTTGATCAAACAAAGACAACATAGGGGACATGTGATCCAACCTACTCTTGGAGATCGAGGTGTAGAATGTTTGTTGATAATCATTATAGAAAGGAGGTGCAGTGTTAAAGTGATACTATTATTGTCCCAAAACCAAACAAGTTGGAACCACATAGTTCCATAACGCAGTATGCAGGGTATGTCATAAGAAGCATATTGCTCACTCGTTTACTAACTAGTAACTTGTAGACATGTGCACAACCACATCAAAAAATTGCTTAATCACACATCCATACATTTTGTGACGACTGCCCATGACCCCTGCACCGAATGAAGAGATAGTGCGTTGTAAAGTGTGCCAGGCGACCATGGACGATTGCCAGGGTAAATTAAAACAACAGAATCTATCGTATTACTCACATCGCATGGACAAAATACAATAGAACATATATATAGTGAAGCTTCACAGAATAGAATCTCATCAATAAAACTTCATAATGGTTGAATACAAACATCTGAATAGTCAATACAACATGCCTCACTACATATCACTCAGAGAATACAAAGCAGCGGAACATCCAGTACATATAGTAAGAAAAGATATGCAATACTCCAGCTCGTCTTCGATATCATCACCGTGGAAAGCTAGAACAGCACCTATCACCTGCTACCTAGTCTGCCGGTCCCAAAATGGACGAACAGCCCAAGGCAATAAGAATTAAAACATAAAGCCTTGAGCCAGACAACAGTCTTAGTGAGCAGTAAATTAACTAACAACATACCAAAAGAGCATAAAGGAAAAGGAATAGGAATACAACCCTCCCACTACACCTCTTTCTACAATGATAGCCCCCAGACACACTAAGCAGAAGCAAACATAGCAGAGCATACAATTTATAATAAGGTAATTATCACTCGAGTCAAGGGCGATGTTTTCCAAGTACAAACCCCCAAGGCCTAAACCAGGATCAGATAAGCACCCAAAAAATACCGCTCTTGAGACCGAATGACGATACAACCAAACATCCATGACTCTGGCTATCACTGTTATCATTGCTTCGATATCATCGTTAATTGAAATACCGGCACATTCTTTCAGCCGTCCGTCAAGGGCTAATGGAAACCCCGGTTCTAGACATAACTCCCGCACGTCATCGTGACCCGTGCCTAGGACTATCGAATCTTCCCAGAGTACTTGACTATCAATCATTAGCCTTCAGGGACTATCGAATCTGCCCAATGTACTCTTGCTTTGAGCATACTAGAACCTTCAACAACAATGAGATCTCAGCCTTCTAGTCATCCTCCTCGACGACTATTTCCATACTAGCTCAAGCGCCTCTCGAGCCAATCATTATCCTCAACTCGAACCATATCACCGAGTTATCAACATGCTTGGAATGATCCCATCTGGATTAGACCAAGACTATCTCATATCATGCCTCGCTTCATCACATCCTCGCAAAGCTTCATCTCAACATCATTATCATCAAATTTATGCATAAGAGCTTCATCATCCGCTACATATGCCACGAGCAGCTTTCCAATTCAAGAGCCTTTCCCTTAGCTTTCGAATCATCTTCGACCAACGTGTCTAATTCAAATCATCAATCATCTAATTCATAGAAATCAATCAAGTCAAACATTAATCCAAGTAGTCAAGCATTCAAATATAAGCTAAATGGACGATTATAACAATAATGGCAATTTCATAATTAAAGAGTCGAAAGTCTAATAAGCATGAAAACATGAGAAATGTCTCTATAATCTTGATGAATAAACTTGCATAGGTTAACATGTAGTAAAATGGATGTCAAATCATCATGAGCAATGGATCTATATGGATCTACACATATGATTAGGAAAATGCATGGAAATCACTATTTTAACACCAAATCAAGCCAACGATCCGATATACTCCTTTGGATCCGTGTGAGAGATAATCACCACTCACCAAATCACCTAAACATCTCAAAAGAAACCCACTTCAGATCTAGACAGCGAAGGATCTAACTCGATCTATCACCAATCCGCTTCAAACGATGAAATCTCACTTCAATGGATGTAGATCTTCAATCTAAGCTCTTGAATCTTCAATTTGATCTTCAACTTGGATGGATGGAATCACTAGATTGGAGTGGAGAAAAGAAGTGAAGAAGTGTAGAAATCGAGCTTTCAAAATGGCAACACTTCGTCGCTTCGAAATCCGGATCCCAAAAAGTGAGAAATGGACGAGTATTTATAGGCTGAAAACCCTCTTAGGTCGCCCACTTTTAGGTCGTCCACGACCTATAGAGCCCACGACCTACGACCTAGCAAAGCTCCTCATCCTACGACCTAACGCCATAGCAACCTAACTCCTAAGTCGCTCGCGACTTATCACTACACGACCTAACACATGCGCCTTAACGACCCAGCGACTTAACAACATGTGCGCTTCCTCGACCTAAAAACACTATGACCTATACTGCGCGCGACCTAACAACTCATGCGACTTAGCAAAGTTACGACCTAACCAAGATGCGACCTAACACAGACCGCTTCCTTGCGACCTAACAATGCCTCGACTCAGCAACTCACGCGACCTAACTGGGTTACGACCTAACACTTAAGCATCCACGCGACCTAACATAAGTCGCGAACAAACTGGAATACAACCTAACGACTTAATACCTTAGGTCGTTTAACAACCTAATTATATATAGGATAATCCGACCTAACTCCTAAGTCGTCTAGACGACCTAACTATCCAACTTCTAAACTTAGGTCGCTCACAACAAACTGAACACTAGGTCGCTCACGACCTAACTACGATAACACCTTAGGTCGTTTGAACCACCTTAAACTCCCTAAGTCGTTAACCCACTTAGCTCCTTATGTCGCTGCCGTCCTTACTCTACCCCACGACCTAAGCTTGTCACACGACCTATCTCCCCTACGACCTAACCCCAGAATACTTAGGTCGCCAACTTCATCTTCCTTAGGTCGGTCAATTCCTTAAGTCGTCTAAATTCTTAAGTCGGTCAAATACTGTAGGTTCTCCCAATCCTTTAGGTCGTTCACTTGACCTAGCCTACCCCACGACTCAACCTTTGAACGACTTAAGCTACATCACGACTCAACTTCTAGACAACTTAACTCCTACGCGACTTAAGCTTAAGTCGAACTAAACTCGGGACGACTTAACAATACTAACAATCTAATATCGACTGTTTTACGATGTTTCGATCCATAAAAATACGGGTCGTTACATTCTCTCCCCCTTAGGAATTTCGCCCCCGAAATTCCAAACAAACAGAGCAATCAAAGACTATTCTGCATGCCTACCATCCATAGCAATCAACAAACCATGCATCCAATTCTAGCTTAGCATGCATAATTCTAAGACTTAGAACAAGTTACAATGTCGTTAGATGACACGACACCTTAGGGCCATACCTTGAAGAGTTCAGGATGAGCTGCCTTCATCCTCTCTTCCACCTCCCACGTACAGTCGTTATCATCATCACTCCATTGTATCTTGAGCAACTTAACTACCTTCCTCCTAAGCTGTTTCGTGTCGGTTTCCACAACACGAAGCGGCTTACGAGGTCTCTTATCGACTGGATCAACTTCGAAATCTTCACAGCTATCAGCAGAAACCACGGTATTCGAGTCGTGCACATACTTCCGTAGATAGGATACATGAAAAACATTGTGCACACTCGACATCTTCTCTGGTAATTCCAATCTGTAGGCGAGCTTTCCAATTCGCTCGATGATCGGGAATGGTCCAACAAATCTCGGAGTCAGTTTTCCTTTCTTCCCGAATCGAATAACATTCTTCAGTGGAGAAATCTTCACAAAAACCATATCACCTACGTCGAATTCCAAATCCTTACGACGCTTATCGGCATAACTCTTCTGTCGATCTTGGGCTGCCTTCATTCGTTGCCGAATGATCTCTATGCAATCCGAAGTCTGTCGAATCATCTCTGGCCCAAGCATCAGCTTTTCTCCTGTTTCTAGCCAACATGTCGGAGAGTTACACGGTCTTCCATACAATGCCTCATACGGTGCCATACCAATGCTTGACTGGTAACTGTTGTTATACGAAAATTCCACCAAATGAAGGTGATCTTCCCATGATTCTCCGAAATCCAAAACACAAGCTCTGAGGAGATCTTCCAAAACTCGGTTGACTCTCTCGGTCTGACCATCTGTTTGAGGGTGATAAGCTGTACTTAAACACAACTCGGTTCACAAAACTTCCTGGAAGCACTTCCAAAATCCACTAGTGAACAATGGGTCTCGATCGCTCACTATACTCTTCGGAATACCATGGAATCGAACTATCCACTTAACATACAACTCTGCCAACTTTGATGCAGTCCTAGTCGATCGAACAGGAATAAATCTTGCACTCTTAGTCAAACGATCTACAATGACCCAAATCCCTTCATTTCCAGCTCTTGTTCTAGGTAGACCATCAATAAAATCCATCGATATCTGCTCCCACTTCCATGTAGGAACTTCTAATGGCTGAAGCAATCCACTTGGTTTCTTCTGTTCGGCCTTTACCAACTGGCAGTTCATACACTTGGAAATAAAATTTCCAACATCCTTCTTCATACCTTCCCAGTAATAGGTTCTCTTCATATCCCGATACATCTTATTTCCACCTGGATGAATTGTCAACTTCGAGTGATAACTTTCCTTCAGAACTTCACTCCTCAATTCATCGATATCGGGAACAACTAGTCGTCCTTGCTTCCGAAGCCAACCCTCTCGATCGACCTCGAATCCTTTATCCTTTTCTGGGTCCAATCCAGATTCCAAATCATGGATAATCTTGACAAGCTTATCGTCTCGCTTTTGGCTCTCGCTAATCCTTTCCACAAGAGTCGGTCTTATCGATAAGTTTGCCAACATCTCAGGTTCCAATTCACATCTAGGCTTGAAGTCAAATCCAGCTAAATACTCGAGATTCTTCCATTCTGAAAACATGGCTCCCAATCCTGCATGTCTTCGACTTAACGCATCTGCCACTGCATTACCCTTTCCCGGAGTATAAGCTATACCAAAGTCATATGATGCCAAAAACTCTAGCCACCGTTGCTGTCGAAGATTCAAATCCTTTTGGGAGAAAAGATACTTCAACGACTTATGGTCCGTAAACAACTCGAATCGAACTCCCAATAGATAATGTCTCCACATCTTCAGAGCAAAAACAATCGCCGCTAACTCCAAATCATGAGTCGGGTAATTCCTTTCGTGTGGCTTCAGTTGTCGACTAGCATACGCAACAACTTTATCCCTCTGCATCAGCACTACTCCAAGTCCAGTACCACATGCGTCGGTGTAAACCACCATCTCATCATTCCCACTAGGAATAGTCAAAACAGGAGCACTTGTCAATCTCTCTTTCAGGATTCTGAAAGCTTGCTCACACTTATCATCCCATCTGAATACTAGGTTCTTCTTTGTCAATCCTGTTAACGGTGCAGCTACCTTGGAGAAGTCTTTGATAAACCGTCGATAATATCCTGCTAATCCAAGAAAGCTTCTCACATCAGATGCATTCTTAGGTCTAACCCAATCCTGGATTGCTGCCACCTTAGCGGGATCAACCGCTATTCCATTCCCAGAGATAACATGGCCTAAGAACCTCACTTCACTCTTCCAGAAGTGACACTTCGAAAACTTAGCCTTCAGCTGATGTTTCCGTAAGATTTCCAAAACAATACGCAAGTGTGTCTTGTGCTCTTCTTCAGTTCTGGAATAAATCAGAATATCATCCACGAACACAAGTACAAACTTGTTCAACTGATCTCTGAACACTCTATTCATAAGATCCACAAAATATGCTAGCGCGTTAGTCAATCCAAACGGCATTACCAGCCACTCAAAGAAACCGGATGGTGTCCTAAAAGCAGTCTTCGGCACACTATCCTTAGACACTCTCAACTAGTGAAATCCCGTTGCCAAATCCATTTGAGAAAACACCTTCGCTTCGTGAAGCTGATCAAACAAGTCATCTATTCTCGGCAATGGATACTTGTTCTTCTTAGTCACTTTATTCAGCTCACGATAATCCACACACAACCTCAACGACCCATCTGCCTTGGTTGCGAACACAACTGGTGCACCCCATTCGGACACACTACGCCGAATGAATCCTTTTTGTAAAAGGTCATCAACTTGCACCTTCAACTCTTGCTGTTCCTTAGGCGCCATCCGCCTAAGAGGCATCACAACAGGTCTGGCTCCTTCAACTAGATCTATACGAAACTCGATCTCTCTATGCGGCGGTAACCCTTTGACTTCGTCAAAGACATCCTCGAATCCATTAGCGATCGGCACTTATGACAGTCCATCCCGTGGAACAACCAACGAATACATGAAGCTCATGAAGACGCCTTCTTCATGCTTACATCGTATCACAACCTTTCGCCCCTCCACATTCTCGACTGTCACCTCCAACCTTTCACAATCAACCTTTGCCGCATACTTCCTAAGCCAGTCCATACCCAAAATAATTCCGAACCCCGCAAAGTTCAGAACAAAACAATCACAAACAAAAGAGCAACCATGACTCGATACAATCAGACCATGACATAACATACACAAACAAGACGAACCCCCAACTGGATTAGTCACAACCAATGGCCTATCAACAATATCCGGTTCCAAACCTAACCGGCCTACAAGTTCACTACAAACAAACGAATGCGACGCCCCAGTATCAAACAGAACTCTAACTGGAACACCACATAGGAAAAGAGTACCTTGAACCACCACACTCTTTCCCTTCTCTTCAGCGGTAGGAGCTTTCGAAGATGATGGAACAGCCCCCAAAGCATAAGCTTGCACAATCTGCTTGTCTCTCCTCGGTTCTGGACAATTCTTCCTGATATGCCCCGGCTTGTCACAGTTGTGACACTTCATTGGCACCCTCGGATTCTTACAATCCCTAGAGAAATGGCCCTTCTGCTGACAATTGTAGCAAGTCACTTCACCCTTCGGCCTCTTCTGGCCATCCTTACCCTTCTGCTGCTGCTACTTCCTCTTCTTGTTTCCACCCTGCTGTGGTTTAGACTCTCCCCTGGTCACGGCAACAACAGATCCTTCCTTAGGAAACAGACTCTCATGCCTGAGAGCTTTCTCCACAAGCTTCTCAAATGAATCGTCCAAATGATCCACCAACTGCCTCCCAAGATAACTGTCCAAGCATGTCACAAACTTCTCATTCTTCTGATATGCAGATTCAATATATGATCGGGCATACTTGGACAAAGCTTCAAACTCAGAAACATACTCAAGAACTGGTCTTCCTCCCTGCTTGAGCTCCACAAACTTCTTGAACAGAACAGACTTCTGAGCTGTAGAAATGAACTTAGCTTCAAATCTGGCTTGGAATTGCTCCCAAGTAATCTCTTCCTCCGGAGTATTGATGGTAATAGAGTTCCACCAATCAGAAGCTCTCCATTGAAGCTGTCTTGACGCCAACTTCCTCTTAGTAGCATCCTCAATTCCCAAGTCACCAAAGATCCTTCTACAAGCATCTATCCACCTCTGAACCTCAATGGTTGATTCTGTTCCCAAGAAAACCTTTCCTCCAAGAGCAGTGTAGTCCTTACACAACTTAGCAAAATCCACCGGTCTTGGAGTTTGAACTTGAACTCCAACATCCACCGATAGCCCCGGAGCTGGCATCCTTCTCATGATCGAAGTCATCATAGCTTCGAACATAGCAGCATAATCAGCAGCCCCTTCAGTAGCACGGCCTTCCCTAGCAGCTGGTCTCCCTCTTCGACTCATTCTCAATATCTATAAAAAGGAATGATTAGCACACCTAGAGAAACAACTGCATAAAGGACTAAAACTCTACTAAGCTACTATATTATATATAGTAATCATCCATCAAAATACAATTACGTTTCTCATACGTAGTTACATCAGCGAGCGTTGGGTAAAATCGATTAACCAAAGCTCTGATACCAAATGTGACGACCGCCCATGACCCCTGCACCGAATGAAGAGATAGTGCGCTGTAAAGTGTGCCAGGCGACCATGGACGATTGCCAGGGTAAATTAAAACAACAGAATCTATCGTATTACTCACAGCGCATGGACAAAATACAATAGAACATATATATAGTGAAGCTTCACAGAATAGAATCTCATCAATAAAACTTCATAATGGTTGAATACAAACATCTGAATAGTCAATACAACAAGCCTCACTACATATCACTCAGAGAATACAAAGCAGCGGAACATCTAGTACATATAGTAAGAAAAGATATGCAATACTCCAGCTCGTCTTCGATATCATCACCGTGGAAAGCTAGAACAGCACCTGTCACCTGCTACCTAGTCTGCTCGTCCCAAAATGGACGAACAGCCCAAGGCAATAAGAATTAAAACATAAATCCTTGAGTCAGACAACAGTTTTAGTGAGCAGTAAATTAACTAACAACATACCAAAAGAGCATAAAGGAAAAGGAATAGGAATACAACCCTCCCACTCCACCTCTTTCTACAGTGATAGCCCCCAGACACACTAAGCAGAAGAAAACATAGTAGAGCATACAATTTAAAATAAGGCAATTATCACTCGAGTCAAAGGCGATGTTTTCCAAGTACAAACCCCCAAGGCCTAAACTAAGATCAGATAAGCACCCAGAAAATACCGCTCTTGAGACCGAATGACGATACAACCAAACATCCATGACTCTGGCTATCACTGTTATCATTGCTTCGATATCATCGTTAATTGAATGACCGGCACATTCTTTCAGCCGTCCGTCAAGAGCTAATGGAAACCCCGGCTCTAGACATAACTCCTGCACGTCATCGTGACCCGTGCCTAGGACTATCGAATCTGCCCAGAGTACTTGACTATCAATCATTAGCCTTCAGGGACTATCGAATCTTCCCAACGTACTCTTGCTTTGAGCATGCTAGAACCTTCAACAACAATGAGATCTCAGCCTTCTAGTCATCCTCCTCGACGACTATTTCCATACTAGCTCAAGCGCCTCTCGAGCCAACCATTATCCTCAACTCGAACCATATCACCGAGTTATCAACATGCTTGGAATGATCCCATCTGGATTAGACCAAGACTATCTCATATCATGCCTCGCTTCATCACATCCTCGCAAAGCTTCATCTCAACATCATCATCATCAAATTTATGCATAAGAGCTTCATCATCCGCTACATATGCCACGAGCAGCTTTCCAATTCAAGAGCCTTTCCCTTAGCTTTCGAATCATCTTCGACCAACGTGTCTAATTCAAATCATCAATCATCTAATTCATAGCAATCAATCAAGTCAAACATTAATCCAACTAGTCAAGCATTCAAATATAAGCTAAATGGACGATTATAACAATAATGGCAATTTCGTAATTAAAGAGTCGAAAGTCTAATAAGCATGAAAACATGAGAAATGTCTCTATAATCTTGATGAATGAACTTGCATAGGTTAACATGTAGTAAAATGGATGTCAAATCATCATGAGCAATGGATCTATATGGATCTACACATATGATTAGGAAAATGCATGGAAATCACTATTTTAACACCAAATCAAGCCAACGATCCGATATACTCCTTTGGATCCGTGTGAGAGATAATCACCACTCACCAAATCACCTAAACATCTCAAAAGAAACCCACTTCAGATCTGGACAGCGAAGGATCTAACTCGATCTATCACCAATCCGCTTCAAACGATGAAATCTCACTTCAATGGATGTAGATCTTCAATCTAAGCTCTTGAATCTTCAATTTGATCTTCAACTTGGATGGATGGAATCACTAGATTGGAGTGGAGAAAAGAAGTGAAGAAATGTAGAAGTCGAGCTCTCAAAATGGCAGCACTTCGTCGCTTCGAAATCCGGATCCCAAAAAGTGAGAAATGGACGAGTATTTATAGGCTGAAAACCCTCTTAGGTCGCCCACTTTTAGGTCGTCCACGACCTATAGAGCCCACGACCTACGACCTAGCAAAGCTCCTCATCCTACGACCTAACGCCATAGCAGCCTAACTCCTAAGTCGCTCGCGACTTATCACTACACGACCTAACACATGCGCCTTAACGACCCAGCGACTTAACAACATGTGCGCTTCCTCGACCTAAAAACACTACGACCTATACTGCGCGCGACCTAACAACTCATGCGACTTAGCAAAGTTACGACCTAACCAAGATGCGACCTAACACAAACCGCTTCCTTGCGACCTAACAATTCCTCGACTCAGCAACTCACGCGACCTAACTGGGTTACGACCTAACACTTAAGCATCCACGCGACCTAACATAAGTCGCGAACAAACTGGAATACAACCTAACGACTTAATACCTTAGGTCCTTTAACGACCTAATTATATATAGGATAATCCGACCTAACTCCTAAGTCGTCTAGACGACCTAACTATCCAACTTCTAAACTTAGGTCGCTCACAACAAATTGAACACTAGGTCGCTCACGACCTAACTACGATAACACCTTAGGTCGTTTGAACCACCTTAAACTCCCTAAGTCGTTAACCCACTTAGCTCCTTATGTCGCTGCCGTCCTAACTCTACCCCACGACCTAAGCTTGTCACACGACCTATCTCCCCTACGACCTAACCCCAGAATACTTAGGTCGCCAACTTCATCTTCCTTAGGTCGGTCAATTCCTTAAGTCGTCTAAATTCTTAAGTCGGTCAAGTACTGTAGGTTCTCCCAATCCTTTAGGTCGTTCACTTGACCTAGCCTACCCCACGACTCAACCTTTGAACGACTTAAGCTACATCACGACTCAACTTCTAGACAACTTAACTCCTACGCGACTTAAGCTTAAGTCGAACTAAACTCGGGACGACTTAACAATACTAACAATCTAATATCGACTGTTTTACGATGTTTCGATCCGTAAAAATACGGGTCGTTACACATTTTGTAAGCATAAAAAAAGCCATCAATAATTCGTGGGAATCGGTCCAATCAATGGAGGATTAATTTGACATTTGGTTGCCCAACCATTATTAAAACGTAATTTTGCCTAAAGTTGTATTATCCATCCTTTGTCTCAAGTAATCATGTCATACTTTTTAAGGATGATTTAGGTACTGGGTACGTGGCAAAATTTGATGACGGGACAAAGATCGAATAAATGATGTTATCAATTAATGTGCTTTCTCCCTATAACAAAGAAGGCACTATAGCATGAAGTGAGAGAAAAATAATTTTAGATAGAATATAAGTGATGTTAGAATGGAAAGGTATTTCTCAAAATGTACTTGCAATCATGAATAAAGAAATGAATCATTATCTCGTGGATGTAAGATTCCTTAGTATTCGAACTACATAAAAGTTACATGTGATTTTATTATTTTTTCTCTATTTGTTATTTTCTGAAATTAATTTAGTCTTACTTGCATTTCAACAAACAGTTGATTTGCTACATTATATGCAAATGCATATAATATTGTATAATCTACAAAGTTATGTTATAAGATTCAAAAATCTTACTACCAGGTGACGCTAGAAGAAGGCCACCTCCCCCAGCATATTTCATTGATTAAAGTTTTATAAAGCTCCATATAGGTTCTCATGGTTGACACTACACTTGTATCTCCTCCACATGCATCCCCCAACTCCAAGTTGGCCCACTTTGTGGAAAAACAGAAGACCAATGTGGAGACCACTTCCGATCTATACAGTTAAAACGCTTAGCGGTTCTACAGCAGTGGATATGCAGAAGGTTATAGTGGGTATAAAGCGAGGATATAGCAAAAAATAGCGGAGGTGTAAAAAGCTTTATTGAATATAAAATGAAATATTTAAAGTTGATTTATTATCATTCCCACATCATTTATATAGGAAAAAGAAATATTGTTTAACCTTACATAACAAAATCGAACAATATCATGATTTATGAAGAGTAGATTTGATAACTACAATAGATTTCTAACTTATATTGTGCACTTATGTCTTAAAATTATGCCTTTATCCTAACTTTGTTAATTTGGTTTAAAAGAGAACTAATCAAATCAACTTTTGTATAACAATGTTGCTAAAGCGGATGTTAAAAACCTTAATTTAACGGGTGTAGCAGAAAATAGCAAGACTTAAAGTATGTCTATTGTTTAATAGCGCTAAATTGAAATAACGTAGTGATTGAAGAACGCTATGCGCCATAGCGAATGTTTTGTGGGGCTTTAAAGAGGCAACTCCCAATTTAATAATAGGAACTCCACCAGAACTAACAAGACAAGAAAAGTTTATTGAGAGACATTACAAAAATCCCATTCTAGGGAAAGATGCAGCCAAATCCAAAAGCGGAAGACGAACTCAAGGGGAGAAGGCGCAAGCGAACGATGCCTCAAGATCCAAACAGCCTACCATCAACCCCGGGTTGCATGAGCAATACAAAAACAAATAACAAAAGAGACAGGGTCATTGGAAGCAAAAATCAAAAGATTGGAGAAGGATTGCATATTTCTAGGAGATAAGTCAACAAAGGGACTGAGATGGACACTCCCTTTAGTGAAGATGTTATCAAAGGATGACTTCTCAAACAAATTCAGTCATCTAACGATATATAAGTGTTGTTGAATTTTGAACAAATAATGACAAACATTTCTACACCATTTCCCAATTATTTGCAAATTTAGGTAGTGTTTAGTTTAAAAATGAATTTTGTGTTTTCGGTTTTCAATATATATCTCAAATATGAGAAGAATGGAGGGAGGACTGAGGGGATGAAAGAAAGACAGATAGGAGGACGAAGGGGATAGAGAAACGACGGATGAATGGATTGTTTCACGTGCTTGTGTTATTTTCCAAAATGCAGAAAATAAAAAAAAAAGTTGTTTTCTATTTTGTATGTTAAATTTGTTTTCTAATCGGTTATTTTCGACAATATAAATGCGTCGTGTGCATTTTTGTATGGACGAAAATCCAAAACTAAAAATAACAAACCAAACACTACCTTATCTTCTGCGGCATTACAAAATGTTTTCAACAATGAATTCTAAACGTTTTATCTTAGCTTTTCCATCAATTTTTAAATGTTGCAAGTACAATAAGAACCATCATCGGTGTTTGTTAAATGCAAGGAATACTGGAATAGTACTAGTAGTACAACTGACATTAAATATTACTATGTGAAAATAAGGGACACATCCCTAGAATCAAACTTAATACACAAAACATCCTCCACAAAAATATATATATTACATCCCTATTTTCAAAAACTACAATTTTCTTTCCTAAAATACCCCTCTGCTCCATTGCTGAACGTTGATTCTTCATATGTGGATGTTATTCTCACATCCATAATTATATTTTGCACTCTATTAATCATCAATCTTTAAAACACAATAACTTTTTGTAGAAACGACGGATTAACAAACCGTTTTCACCATTAAATCATAAATTTTATTATCTTTTTAATGAGTGACATTGTGCATATGTAAAAATAATGGCAGGACAAGTTATTATATGCAATTATATGGTGTGATTGTAGACAATTCAGTAATTATATGCAATAATTGCTGAAAAGTCTGCAATTATATAGTATAATTGCAGACAATTCAGCAATTATATGCAATAATTGTAGAAAAGTCTGCAATTATAGGTATAGTTGCAGTTTTCTGTGATTACTTGGAATAATTGCACAGTTTTCTGTAATTATTCCATATAATTGCATAAAAGTATGCACTTATATGGAATAATTGAAATAATTGCTGATATTTGAAGAAAAATTGATGATTATTTCATATAATTGAAGAAAATGACAAGTATACTGAATAATTGCAGAAAAGTAGAAAATGATATTGAATAATAGCAGAGAAGTCTGCAATTATTACATATAATTGCATAAAAGTCTGCAATTATTTCATATAATTGCATAAAAGTCTGCAATTATATGGAATAATCGCTGACATTTAAAGAAAAATCGATTATGTTCAAAAATTGCAGAATTCTCTGTAAATATTTGAAATAATTGTAGCTTTACGGCAAATATGATTTTTCGGTATCAACAATGGATCTCATTTTAAAGATCATAAAATTTATGATTTTTTGGTAAAAACAGTATGCTGATCCGTTGCTTCTACAGAAAGTTATACGCGTTTGAAATGCTAAAAACGTAAAGGGTATTTGGGTCTTTTGGCGCAGACGGATTTGAAAAAAAAAATAGAAACGTAAATTTAGTTTGGGGAGGATATTTTCTCTATTTTGAATTTTAATAGGGATGTGAGCCAAACTATTCCATTACCATTACCATTACCATTTAAACGATTATGAACAAAACATTGTAAACCGTTAATGTATTTTCATTGCCAAAGCATTCTCATATTATATCGAGATTACAATAATTATTACATATGAATTAACAATCATAAATCATACTTGCCGAAAATGCTGACACGTACTTTGAAACCTTGGATTTATCTAACTGTTATTCCTTGGAACCTGTATAATTCACCGCAAAATAAACCAACATTAGAAGTTAAAATATATCGTGAAAATTAACTTAGACAGCTAGACTCTTAGCTCATACTTCTTTGAGCCTCCGAAGATAATTGGTTGTGGAATATATATCAAAAAGAATTTGTTAATAATGCGCTAGATGGCTCCTTGAATTCTATTTAATTGTATTCTACCATCTATGTCCACTTTGGATTAGGTGAAAAGAATAGCCTAAATACCACGTCTGTAACCACTTTGAATTAGAAGAATGCAATCTTCAAAGTGAGTTTCTATCAGCATATGCATTGGACCTTCCTTTTAAAACGTTTGAACATATTAAGTCCAAAATAAACTAGATGAAGCAATCAGCATATGCATTAGACCAATTTGAATATTCAGCATTTATTATATATTTCACTAGACTTTTCAGAGACTCAAAATATACTGATATGTCAAATAAAAAATTAGTCTGCTCATTTATATGCCACTTATTATTTCGCAATTCAACCATAAGATTAATAGTGAATACAAGTACAACGAACTACATGACACAAAATAGAATCTTGAAAAATTCAGAAAAAATAGAAGATAAAGGTAGCTAAAGTTGGCATATAGGATCAATGCATGCACAATGTCATTTGCTGTTCTTTTTAGTGAATATTAGACTTAGGTCCCTAATAAGTTTCAAAATACACAAAAACTCCAGTAAAAAAAGTACGTAAATAGAGTCCTTAGAATTAAGTTATTAAGTAATTGCATATAGTTATGCAATTATTCACTGAATAATTGCAGACATTTATGCAGTTATATCCAAAAGTTGTATAAATTTATGCAATTTTTTCGGTGAATAATTGCGGAAATTTCCGCAATTTTTTTGGTGAATAATTGCGGAATTTTCTTTAAATTTTTGAAAAAATTACGGAAATTTCTGCAATATTTCAGTGAATAATTATGGAAATATCTGCAATTTCTTGATATAATTGCATAAATGTCTGCAATTATTCACTGAATAATTACATAAGTGCATGCCATTATTCATTAACTTAATTTTATGGATCTAATTTACAAATTCTTTTTACTGGAATTTTTGTGTATTTTGAAACTTATTAGGGACCTGTGGCAACTGTCCCTTCTTTTTATGTCATAAGTCCATTCTTTGAACCGTTCCATGTTTTTTTTTCTTCAAAGGGAGTGGAAAAAGGTGAAAGTAAGAAGACGGTTCCAGGATTTCCCTATAATATGAGATTCTGCTAAGAGGAGCAAGGAATGTGCACTAGGCATGGGATGGCAATGTCATCAATATGTCCGGGGATGAAAAGATATTGAGTTATTGATCTTTCACAACAGTACGTCAACACGAGGTTTTTGCTTCAAGCTTGTTTAGATTGATTTTGAGTCGAGTGCGTATTTTTGCTTGAGACACAATACTTCTTGCACCCATTGAGGCTTTAAATTTCATCTACTCGGAAATAGCATGAAATTATATCTATCTAAAATAAAGGACATTAGATAAGTAATAAGGTTGTAAAGACAGTAATAGGTTACAGGCTTTGGTCTGTTCTACAATCTTAATTATATCTCATATCAATGTATACAAAATAATATCTTAATGGTCACATAAGAGATGTATAAAAATCTCACCTTGAAAATACGCATAATAAATTCAGGATAATGCAGAGCTACAGCATAATGAAGGAGATTACATGCATAATAAGTTCAGGTGAATGTAAAGCTACGTTATAATGAAGGAGATTTGAATATATAATAAATGCGAGTTAATATAAGGATGGTGATTAATGTACAATAAATCCAGTTTAATGAAAAATTGCATTACAATCAACATCCCGATTTCTCAATGAATCACAATCAACTTATCATCTAAACAATTAATCATAGCCACATGATTGTAAATCCTGTCAAGTTTCATCTTCTCAGAAATACTTGCCATAATAACTCATGTGCACAAAATAAATCAAGGCTTACCAGCAAAATTTCTAGCAAAAAGAAACCCATATCATCATATAAAAAGAATACAGTTTTCCTAAATTTGATATTTCTTTTCCTTCTCTTACATTAAAAATTACTGGAATATTAATTGAGGTAAAGGTAAACTGGAAAAGATACAAGCCTACCAGCGATGCTTGTAACTCTAACTCCTCGTAACTCCTCATTGATTTCGATCACTAGCAGTATCCACATCCCAAAATATAGAATTTACATATAGAGAAAAGGATTGAGCCTTTGGGCTTTCTTTCACAGAAATTACTACCTTCTACTAAATGTGCCTTAGCCCATTTTATCTCTTTCATTAGCGGATCTCTCTTTAACATATTTCCAATTTTCTTGTAATTTTAGAATTAAAATGCTCTACTCTTGTTGATTCACTCAATTCTTAAACAACATTCATGAGCACTCCACCTAAGTTCGAACCATGATTTCTGTAATATATTTCAGATCATCAACTATCATAGATTCCATCTATCGATCCTCGTTTTATCTAACACATATCAGAATAACGAAGTTTAATAATATTGTTTTTTTCCTCAGTATGTCCCCTCTAACATTATAATTTGTGTCAAAATCCGATTTCAAATCCAACAACCTTAATATATTTCAAATCATTAACTCTCACAGATTCCATCTATCCATCCTTGTTTTATCTTACTCATTTCAGAATAATGAAGTTTAATAATACTGTTTTTTTCTCATGTACGTCTCCTCTTACATTATGATTTATATCAAAACCCAAAGTTCAAATCCTACAACCTTATTGTGGTTATTTTAAATAAGTAGGCATGATCCGTTTTTGAATTTTATTGGTTCTATTTTTTCAATCTTATAATGTACACATTATTAGTGGATCTTTATCAACGTTTTTTCATTTTTTTCTCATAATTTTAGAATTAAAATACTTCATTCTCCTTGATTCATTCAATTCTTAAGCACCATTCATTTGATGATGATGCAGCTGAAAGTCTATACAGGGTGGATCGTGCAGTGTATATGCAAGTATATGTAGCAAAATATATGATGCAACTAAAACAATATTAATCTAAGTAAATAAGAATAATCACACCAGAGATTTTATACTGGTTCAGACCTTCCGTCCTACGTCCAGTCCCGAAGCTCCTCTTCGAAATTTTCTTTCAACTAACCCTCACTTGACCCGGAGGAACAGGTTTACAATAGCAGAGTTTCTTCGTCAAGAATGTGTTCTATAACACGGATGTTGACTATTGAGTACAAATGCTTCCAATATATATATCTATCTAGAGAATATTTGAATGAGGAGTTCTATATATATGGAAGAGTTAAATACAGGTAGTTGATTGCTTAGAGATCAGGTATAAATCAGAGTATATGAGATAAGAGCGTAAGTGAGTAAGGTTAATCTTTCTGCTGAATTCCTGATGCTATTTATAGTGGTGAAGAGTTTCTATGTGTAGTTGCTTCCATTAACAATCGTTGTATAGTTGCTCCTGTTGGTGATGAAGAGTTGCAGTGAAAAGGAGCGGATGTGTCTTTTCGGATGTGACAGTTGAACTTTGAAAATACACAGTCGAGCCTATAATCAGACGTCTGGAAAGTGACCTCAGACGTCTGGCCTTCATATATTTTTTGGGTCTGGTAGCATTTCAGACGTCTGTGTTTATTAACCAGACGTCTGGTCTTCATTTCTGTTTTATGTTTGGATGTCTTTCAGACGTCTGAGTTCAGGATCAGACGTCTGTTTTTTTTTGAGTTGTGAACCAGAGGAATCATTCAGACGTCTGGCTAGTGCATTCAGACGTCTGAATGTGTGCATGTTGCTGTATCTGTGTCTGTGCAATTCCTTTTCCAATTCTATCGACTTGTAGCCTCTTGATACTTCTTTTGAGTCTTGTTCTTGTCTCTCTAGTGATGTTGCTCTAGCAAGTTCTTGTATATATACATATATGCACATTTGATTTTTATTGTATAGTTGTTGTCATTAAAACCATGAATTTGATTTCCTAACAGCAGCGCGTACCTTGAATCGCGCTACCTTAAGTCGCGGCGAAGGCGGAACCCTAGATCGCGAGGAAGAGGCCACCATTCTAGAATTCTTTAGGTCGCGAGCGACCTACCTATGTCGCTTCCTTAAATCGCGAAGAAAGACTAAGTCGCGAGCAAGCCTTAGGTCGCGAACGACCTTCCGTAAGTCGCTCCTCCTCCGCCTTAAAATGCGAGCTCCAGAAACTTTAGGTCGCTCAATAGCGAGCTACGACCTAATTAGCCACGACCTAACAGTAAGTCGCGAACGACCTATGCCTTCTCCAGTTAAGTCGCGAGCAGAGCTGAAGTCTTATGTCGCCGAAGTCTGATGCTGAAGTTCTTAAGTCGCTCCAGTTAGGTCGCTGATTTTTGATGCCTTATTTTCTTATGTCGCGAGCGACATTCCAGCTAGGTCGCTGAAGTTCTGATGCCGAAGTTCTTAGGTCGCAAAGAAGCTTTTTAGGTCGCCGATTTCTTAAGTCGTTATTTCTTAAGTCGTTTGTTTGTTAGGTCGTATTGTTTAGGTCGTTTGTACTGTTTGTGTTGTATTTTCTTAAGTCATTGTTGTTGTATTTGTTAAGTCGTGTGAAGTGTTGTAACGTGTGTTGAGTTGTACTTTACCTATAAATAGGGTTGTGTTGTCATTTGTAAAAGGGAGTTGATTTTTGAATAAAATTTGGTTTGTGCTTTGTGCCACCATTAAAATTGGAAGTTGAGTGTTATCTCCTTTCTCCATCTTCGAATATTTGAGTGCGCTTGTAACGACCCGAAAATTTCAACTGTTTTAATAACGTAATTAGTCGAAATTTGTAAAATTTTAAAACGATAAAATTTTGAAATAAAAATTTGATATTTGGAATACGTCTAGTTAAACATAGCAACTGGTAAATTTTCGTCCGAAAATAAGAAAGTTTATTTCGCGCGTAAATTCACTTCAATTTAATCAGTTAAAAAGCGATGAAATAAAATATTTCCGAAACCTAAATATTTTTACATAGAAAAATTATAAAGCATCTTCTGAGCAAGATTTCAGTTTGTCGTTTTTCCAAATTCGGACATCTTTGGCTCCGTCGATCTTATTTTTCAGTGTTTTTCTTGCATTTTCCGCTATTGGAAATTTCGAATTTTTATAATTAAATCGTATCACTGATATCTGTATACCGTTTTGATTGCCTCGTCGTACTGATCTCAGCGGTATTTTTACTTCCGTGTTTTGAAGTCCAGAACGCGGTAAAATCTACAAGACAGTTTACCGTAAGGGTACCGGTTGAGTTTCGTTTCTTGTGACCTTTCAATCATCTACCGGTTGAAGGCAAACAAACATTTGATTTAATTATTTGAATTCGCGTGCTTGACTCTAGCTCTTACCTATATTCAATTTATTATAATTGCTATTGGTCCTTTCCAATTCATCGGTTTCTGTTCATATTGGTTCTTTAAACAAACATTTTGAACTGTTGCTTCCTCTTCCCACTTGAAACTGGCCCCTC
This sequence comes from Allium fistulosum, assembly GCA_030737815.1. Taxonomy (NCBI): domain Eukaryota; kingdom Viridiplantae; phylum Streptophyta; class Magnoliopsida; order Asparagales; family Amaryllidaceae; genus Allium; species Allium fistulosum. The sequence continues at coordinate 1,145,687,523 of CM060901.1, forward strand.
CTTCTTTCGAAATGGCTCGTGTTGGTCACTTGGTTTCTCTGCCATTTAATATATACGAAAGATGATAATTATTTAAGTTATTCATTTATCTCCTGAAGTCATTCCTCACCCGCCTCTCCCCTCGACCCCATCTACTCGCAAGTGCCAAACCCCACTCCGCAACCTTCGACCACGTATCCCTCCACCACTCGGCCTCCTTCCCCTTGACCTCACACGCAGCCACCTCCAGAGCCACCCCTCGTCTCCAACCGCGCAGCCCTCAGTCTTCTCACGCAAGCAATGACCGAGCTCCGCCTCAGCCTTTCCCAAACCATGTTCCTCCGCCCACCTTCACACCCTGCTAGTGCCGAGTATTCCTCCCCTTCTTCTCCTCTGTTGCTTTGAGATAGGTGAGAATATAAACAAAAATATGTATATTAGTTTGTATAGTCTGTTAGTGGTATAAATTTGTATAAGATAGTTTATTCAAGCTTGGTTGATATATATATTTATGATAAGTTTGTATATGCTATATATTGGCCTGTGATATTGTATATACAAATCCATTGTTTAGAACTATTATGTTAGTATCTTATATATTTTTGTTTTAAGATTTTGTTTCCAGTCAGTTTTTAAAAGTTGTTTATATATGTATTATATTTTGTTTTTTTTTGTATATTTGCCTTGCTGATTACTTTTTGCCGAAAGGAAAATAATACTAATACTATTTGTTTTATTATAAGTAGCTATATTATTATATTACATTCTGTAGTTATATATGTGGGTTATTACATATTAAGTTGATATGTCCTAGTATTTATTATCCGTAGGAGTCATATAAGAGCATACGTGTATATATATTTTGTCAGCTGTACTTGTTCTTTTCTGTATACATTTACATTATTATAAAATGGTTTATGTTGGGTTATACGTAAATTATATCCATTAGTTTGTAAGGTTTATAACATTATAGTTATACCGTATCTTGAAACAGTTTATAATAATGTATACAATGTTTTATATATAAAAAAATATATGATATGGGTATGTAAACATTTAGATATTCAAGCTATATTACTTTATATAAGTTGTTCTGGTAGGGTATCTTCGGTTTGTATATATATTGTATAGGAATTTGTGAATCTGTGTTTATGGTAAAATTTTATTAGTTTATAAAAGATATTTGACCTGTTTAAGTTATAAATATATTCTAATAAAGTAAGTTATTTTGACTTTTATATGAAATATTGATTTATACTGTATTTAGTTCCTAGGCCGTTTGTATATATGTATATGAATTCTATTTTAAAGGTGTGGGATTAGTTTATACTTATTGAAATAAAATAAAAAGCAAATTTATTTTGATTTCTAAATGCAGTATATATATTATATATTAATAACATATATTTTAGTTTAGATAAAAAAAACTGATTATCTTGTTCTCATCGATTCTTATCCATCAGCTTGTCGAATTCGTACCAATATTGCTTTGCTTCGGAAGTCGTGCTTGTATTTCGTAACTCAATTTCATTGTCTATCCTCTCTAGCCTCGAAAGGTGAGCAATCACTCACGATTAACGTTCTTTTATTTATTAAATCTGATTTCAATTGAAACGACAATTGAAATATACTACTGTTAGTTAATTACACTGTTATATATGCTATTATCTGTATCAGTTCACCTGTGACATCTGACACCATTATCTGTTAATTATTTATGCGATGATAATACAGTTTAACAGATAATTGATTGATTGTTGATGTTTATATTGGACGTTAAATTGTTAAGGTTAATTTGATAAATAGTATGCGATTGAACTTGATATAGGATAGTTAAATGTTAAATTTGATTAAATGACATTTGTATAATATGACCCCTTTAACTGTTGAATTTATTGACACGTAAGATTTGTTTAATTACATTTTGAACCACTGAATGTATGTTGTTAAATTGATGATGTATGAAATAGTAAATGAATGACAAGTGAAAACTGTAATGTAATAATCTTTAATCTACATGAAATGATAGTGTAGATTCTAGAAATGATTATATTAATTCGTACAAATAACAATGCGAATTAATACGATTATTTTGGGATTATTTAAATTGATTATTGGATTGTTATTGTTTGTTGTTATTGCTTGTTTATTTACTTTGACACCATCCCAGTTATAACACTGCAAGTTCCCTTTGCTATGCTTTGATCTTGAATTGAATTGGAATCGGGTTGAAATGATAAATACCCAAATTGAACTTTGACCTAGGATAGGAAATTAAATAAAACCCGATTGGTCAATAATTTGATTTAAAAATAAACGAAGTTTTTATTTGAATAAAGAATATGGTTTTGAAATGAAGTTGAATTTGGATTTTTATGAAAGGAAATGTTAATATTTAATAATCTGAACAAAATATTAACAATGTAATTGATGAAAGAATGTTGTTTAATTTGAGAAATGATTGAATTAAGTTTGAAATTATTAAACTTTGAAATGATTTAATAATTAAGTTTGAAATTATAATTAAGTTTGAAATTATTAAACTTTGAAATTATTTAATAACTAAGTTTTGAATTATTTAATAATTAAATAAGATTGAATTATTGAATGATTAGATTGAATTGAATTCTTTAATAAGTAAAATTGAAATTTTGAATAAGTAAATTTTTACTTCGTAAATAATTGAAATTGAGTTTCTTTATTAATTAAGTTTTGGAAAATTATTTAAGTAAGTAAATAAGTGAAATTGAATTTCTTTAACAAGAAATAAAATGTGATTTATTGAAATTAATGTAAGACTTGAAAATTAAAGGATTTGATTTGATGAATTTAATTTAATTCAAATTGTAAGTTTTGAAATAAGGAAGTTGAATTTAAATAATGGATCTAATGAATTGGAAATTAAACAGAAATTGTTTTAAATGAAAATTTACTTAACGAACATTGAATGAAATTGATAAATGGATTTAAATTGATTTGAATGTTAAATTAATTTAAATAATTTCGGAATGAAACTTATATACGAATTTGAATCAATATTTGAATTGTTTTAAATAGAAATTGAAATTGAATTATAAGATTTTGAAATTGTGAATTTGGAAGTTTTGAAACGTAAATATTGGAAATTGGTTTAGAAAGACAAATGAAATGTTGATTTACGAATTCTATTTGAAATTGAAATTGATTTGGTTTTGAAATATATTAAACGACCAATCGGTGAAATAATTACAAAAGTTATTAAAGAGACCGGAATCGGTTATGGATATACTCTCTATCTAAACCGGAAACCACTTTAATAACTATACGTGGAGTGATGATCCAGAATGAAGTGGTTGGATTGATGTACGTGATGACTGAAGAAAGAGAACGATAATGGATAGCCTTGACACTTGTGTCAAATTGGAAATGACTAAAACAGGAGCTGTGCCGGGCCAATGGAGGATTAGCTACCTCAAGTGGACACACTTCTTCGAACTACTTATACTTGTTGTCGATTGGTGCACCCTTGATTTTGGGAGTGTTGTTTCACGGTGTTGCGGGCGCTGCGGCGTTGCGTTCTCACCAGTCCGGATCAGGCGAACGGTAGTATCACTACCTTGGGTATTGCCTCATGTGCCTTGTCATACTTGTATTCCATTTATACGCGACCACTACGATTTTGATTTGTACCTTTAGTATATGGATTGCCCTCTGGTGACTTCCGGTTTTGGGGAAACTACCGTCTTGTATATGCTTTTGGGAATAAAAATGTGTTAAGGGTGGAATGGGCCATGACTTAACGCTATTTTGATATCTTCTTATATTACTGATAGACATTATCTACTTATCGTACACTACTACATAGTAGATAGTTTAACGGATCCTTAAAGGATGGTTATTCCAAACATCCTTTGAGTTACTTGTATTTCAATTGCTATTTCACTTGAGTTGGATTTATTAATATAAGAATGTTAATCCTGAATCGAGTGTCTTGTGTTTTTGCTTTACGCTCGGGTCAGACTGAGTGATCCAGTATTCGAGACTCACCTTTGAAGTTGGAGCTTGCTTGAAGATCCAGCCATCTATTCTGCTTTCAGTATTCGATGATTCCAGTGATGTATTCTGATTTGTATCTGATGTATCGTATTACTCTTCCGTTGTAACTATTCTAACTCTGATGTACTTTATATATTCATATAGTAGCTTCATGAACTACTATCTCTTTTATTTCCGCTGAAATTATTACTCTGTGTCTGTGTTCTGAAATTATTTATTTACTGTATATGTTCAGTTTTGCCAAATTTAAATTAACAACGCGGTATTTTGAGCAATTCAATTCCGGCATGAGTGTCTACCTATAACTTATAATGGATGCGAATGGTCCAAAATACCGGGTCGTTACAGTTGGTATTAGAGCTTTGGTAGCTCTAGGCAAAACTCAACATATAGGGTAAATGTATTTACAGAATCACTCTCATTCGAGTTTCAATCTCTTCCTTTCGTCTCGATTTCTTTGAATTTTGGAACGTTCCCTACGGTTCCAAATTTCATTCGTGTCCCTCACTATTCGTCTCCTTTCAATTCTGGAGCATCACATAACTCCACTTCGAATGACCCTTATAGTGAATCGGCGGTCTCGCCAAACTTCGAATGATTTGTAAAGGGGTGAAACTCCTTTGCAATTGGCATTGATTTACCGGAGATTTCTGTATCATTGGTTTACGATGCTATCTATCTCCTGCTATACCTGAATTCTATTTCTTGAGATCGAATGTAGATTTACCTCGGAATTCAGCATCGATCTTATTCTTGAAGTCACGGTCGACCCAGTTATGGTTGCCCGCAATTTCTATAAGATTGTCTATTTCCTTATTCGGTTAAATAATCATCTTATCTTTCGTTCCAACTTATTCTCAAATCAAAATTTTCTTGGATTGAATTAATCAAATTTGAATCTCTGTCCTTGCTTTGAAATTTATTCTTGTATAGAGTATGTGTAAATCTATATTTAAATGTTTTAGATATTGTGTTGTTTGAGTTGTTAATGTTGATTTGGGTTTTCAACGCTATCGATAGGATTTCCAAAACACTTGAACAGAGCAAACTAACACAGTATCGTTTTCAAATTTGATAAATAAAATAAAAGTTTTGTATGATTATATTATATATAAATATAAGTTTTTTTGAAATTAAATTGTTAATGAATTTGTCATCTGAAATAATAATATTTGATTTTATTTATTGTTTTGTAAACCATTGACTATTGCATAATATAAATAAATGAATTTATAAACTTGGTTATAAATTGATTGGAATTTGAAATGAATTTAATTCAGAAATTTGAGAATTTATTAGTTTCCGGTGATTTCGAACTATGTTTTTTTAAATTTTTTTTAAGTATATATTATTGAAAGTATTTTCGAATAGAAATCATTTTCAAAGAATTTTTAAAATGTTGAAATCAGTGCTCTTCTCTTTGTCGCTGGAAAATAATTTCGGTGATGGCGGCCGCATCATCGACATCCATTTTCGAGTTTCGAAGTGGAGATATTACTTTGTAGCTTTGCTACGGTTTTGTTTTGAAAAATATTTTGATTTGAATTTATTCAGTATAAATTTGATTTATATATAGGTATCTTATTTTAAAATTTTAATTTGATTTGATAGAAAAATATTATATATATCTCTAAATTGTTTAAAGTAAATCGGAAATATAATTCTTAAATTTTGTTAAAGGATGATTTTAATTATAAATAAAACCAAATTTGGAATAAATATTTAAACTTGAATAATTGAATTGGGAAAATTTTATTTGTATATTGTTCAACTGCATTCTAATACAACTTACCTAAATCGTTCAGAAGTTGAATATGTAATTGGATAATATATAAGATGAATTGAATTTATAAATAAAATTTGAGTGTTTATAATAAATGTTATACACTTAATCTTGATTATAAAGATGCTAATAGAGTTAGATAGGATAATAAGTAAACTCAGTTAATAATGAAATAAATTTGTTTTGAAAGAATTAATAAATTTGTTTTGAAAGAATTAATAAATTAAAATTTGATCAACATATGAAAATACCTTGAATTTAAAAGAAATTAATAGATGTAAATTAATTTAAATCGAAACTTTTATGTTTTAAATTAATTTATATGGGTTAAATATATGTGAGTAGATATATTAAGTAGTAAATTTAACAGTAATTTGGAATAAAGAAGAATTTAAATTGCTGGAAAAAAAAATGATTATAATAAAAGGCTATTCAAATTTATGGTTTTAGAAATTGTAAATTTAAGATAATTGGATAATAAGATAATGAATTTAGAAATAGTTGAGATTGATTTTAGTGAAATCAAATGGATTAAATCAATTATTGAATATCAATTAAATTTGAATTTATATGGTTCAAATTAATTATTATTTTGTATTTCAAATCTGTTTTTCTTTCTGGTTGTTTCTATTCTCCTACCTCGTTCCTTTTCGGGGACGAAAAGTTTTGAGTGGGGGAGAGTGTAACGACCCGAAAATTTCAACTGTTTTAATAACGTAATTAGTCGAAATTTGTGAAATTTTAAAACGATAAAATTTTGAAATAAAAATTTGATATTTGGAATACGTCTAGTTAAACATAGCAACTGGTAAATTTTCGTCCAAAAATAAGAAAGTTTATTTCGCGCGTAAATTCACTTCAATTTAATCAGTTTAAAAGCGATGAAATAAAATATTTCCGAAACCTAAATATTTTTACATAGAAAAATTATAAACCATCTTCTGAGCAAGATTTCAGTTTGTCGTTTTTCCAAACTCGGACATCTTTGGCTCCGTCGATCTTATTTTTCAGTGTTTTTCTTGCATTTTCCGCTATTGGAAATTTTGAATTTTTATAATTAAATCGTATCACTGATATCTGTATACCGTTTTGATTGTCTCGTCGTACTGATCTCAACGGTATTTTTACTTCCGTGTTTTGAAGTCCAGAACGCGGTAAAATCTGCAAGACAGTTTACCGTAAGGGTACCGGTTGAGTTTCGTTTCTTGTGACCTTTCAATCATCTACCGGTTGAAGGCAAACAAACATTGATTTAATTATTTGAATTCGCGTGCTTGACTCTAGCTCTTACCTATATTCAATTTATTATAATTGCTATTGGTCCTTTCCAATTCATCGGTTTCTGTTCATATTGGTTCTTTAAACAAACATTTTGAACTGTTGCTTCCTCTTCCCACTTGAAACTGGCCCCTCCTTCTTTCGAAATGGCTCGTGTTGGTCACTTGGTTTCTCTGCCATTTCATATATACGAAAGATGATAATTATTTAAGTTATTCATTTATCTCCTGAAGCCATTCCTCACCCGCCTCTCCCCTCGACCCCATCTACTCGCAAGTGCCAAACCCCACTCCGCAACCTTCGGCCACGTATCCCTCCACCACTCGGCCTCCTTCCCCTTGACCTCACACGCAGCCACCTCCAGAGCCACCCCTCGTCTCCAACCGCGCAGCCCTCAGTCTTCTCACGCAAGCAATGACCGAGCTCCGCCTCAGCCTTTCCCAAACCATGTTCCTCCGCCACCTTCACACCCTGCTAGTGCCGAGTATTCCTCCCCTTCTTCTCCTCTGTTGCTTTGAGATAGGTGAGAATATAAACAAAAATATGTATATTAGTTTGTATAGTCTGTTAGTGGTATAAATTTGTATAAGATAGTTTATTCAAGCTTGGTTGATATATATATTTATGATAAGTTTGTATATGCTATATATTGGCGTGCGATATTGTATATACAGATCCATTGTTTAGAACTATTATGTTAGTATCTTATATATTTTTGTTTTAAGATTTTGTTTCCAGTCAGTTTTTAAAAGTTGTTTATATATGTATTATATTTTGTTTTTTTTTTTGTATATTTGCCTTGCTGATTACTTTTTGCCGAAAGGAAAATAATACTAATACTATTTGTTTTATTATAAGTAGCTATATTATTATATTACATTCTGTAGTTATATATGTGGGTTATTACATATTAAGTTGATATGTCCTAGTATTTATTATCCGTAGGAGTCATATAAGAGCATACGTGTATATATATTTTGTCAGCTGTACTTGTTCTTTTCTGTATACATTTACATTATTATAAAATGGTTTATGTTGGGTTATACGTAAATTATATCCATTAGTTTGTAAGGTTTATAACATTATAGTTATACCGTATCTTGAAACAGTTTATAATAATGTATACAATGTTTTATATATATAAAAATATATGATATGGGTATGTAAACATTTAGATATTCAAGCTATATTACTTTATATAAGTTGTTCTGGTAGGGTATCTTCGGTTTGTATATATATTGTATAGGAATTTGTGAATCTGTGTTTATGGTAAAATTTTATTAGTTTATAAAAGATATTTGACCTGTTTAAGTTATAAATATATTCTAATAAAGTAAGTTATTTTGACTTTTATATGAAATATTGATTTATACTGTATTTAGTTCCAAGGCCATTTGTATATATGTATATGAATTCTATTTTAAAGGTGTGGGATTAGTTTATACTTATTGAAATAAAATAAAAAGCAAATTTATTTTGATTTCTAAATGCAGTATATATATTATATATTAATAACATATATTTTAGTTTAGATCAAAAAAAAAACTGATTATCTTGTTCTCATCGATTCTTATCCATCAGCTTGTCGAATTCGTACCAATATTGCTTTGCTTTGGAAGTCGTGCTTGTATTTCGTAACTCAATTTCATTGTCTATCCTCTCTAGCCTCGAAAGGTGAGCAATCACTCACGATTAACGTTTTTTTATTTATTAAATCTGATTTCAATTGAAACGACAATTGAAATATACTGCTGTTAGTTAATTACACTGTTATATATGCTATTATCTGTATCAGTTCACCTGTGAAATCTGACACCATTATCTGTTAATTATTTATGCGATGATAATACAGTTTAACTGATAATTGATTGATTGTTGATGTTTATATTGGACGTTAAATTGTTAAGGTTAACTTGATAAATAGTATGCGATTGAACTTGATATAGGATAGTTAAATGTTAAATTTGATTAAATGACATTTGTATAATATGACCCCTTTAACTGTTGAATTTATTGACATGTAAGATTTGTTTAATTACATTTTGAACCACTGAATGTATGTTGTTAAATTGATGATGTATGAAATAGTAAATGAATGACAAGTGAAAACTGTAATGTAATAATCTTTAATCTACATGAAATGATAGTGTAGATTCTAGAAATGATTATATTAATTCGTACAAATAACAATGCGAATTAATATGATTATTTCGGGATTATTTAAATTGATTATTGGATTGTTATTGTTTGTTGTTATTGCTTGTTTATTTACTTTGACACCATCCCAGTTATCACACTGCAAGTTCCCTTTGCTATGCTTTGATCTTGAATTGAATTGGAATCGGGTTGAAATGATAAATACCCAAATTGAACTTTGACCTAGGATAGGAAAATAAATAAAACTCGATTGGTCAATAATTTGATTTAAAAATAAACGAAGTTTTTATTTGAATAAAGAATATGGTTTTGAAATGAAGTTGAATTTGGATTTTTATGAAAGGAAATGTTAATATTTAATAATCTGAACAAAATATTAACAATGTAATTGATGAAAGAATGTTGTTTAATTTGAGAAATGATTGAATTAAGTTTGAAATTATTAAACTTTGAAATGATTTAATAATTAAGTTTGAAATTATAATTAAGTTTGAAATTATTAAACTTTGAAATTATTTAATAATTAAGTTTTGAATTATTTAATAATTAAATAAGATTGAATTATTGAATGATTAGATTGAATTGAATTCTTTAATAAGTAAAATTGAACTTTTGAATAAGTAAATTTTTACTTCGTAAATAATTGAAATTGAGTTTCTTTATTAATTAAGTTTTGGAAAATTATTTAAGTAAGTAAATAAGTGAAATTGAATTTCTTTAACAAGAAATAAAATGTGATTTATTGAAATTAATGTAAGACTTGAAAATTAAAGGATTTGATTTGATGAATTTAATTTAATTCAAATTGTAAGTTTTGAAATAAGGAAGTTGAATTTAAATAATGGATCTAATGAATTGGAAATTAAACAGAAATTGTTTTAAATGAAAATTTACTTAACGAACATTGAATGAAATTGATAAATGGATTTAAATTGATTTGAATGTTAAATTAATTTAAATAATTTCGGAATGAAACTTATATACGAATTTGAATCAATATTTGAATTGTTTTAAATAGAAATAGAAATTGAATTATAGATTTTGAAATTGTGAATTTGGAAGTTTTGAAACGTAAATATTGGAAATTGGTTTAGAAAGACAAATGAAATGTTGATTTACGAATTCTATTTGAAATTGAAATTGATTTGGTTTTGAAATATATTAAACGACCAATCGGTGAAATAATTACGAAAGTTATTAAAGAGACCGGAATCGGTTATGGATATACTCTCTATCTAAACCGGAAACCACTTTAATAACTATACGTGGAGTGATGATCCAGAATGAAGTGGTTGGATTGATGTACGTGATGACTGAAGAAAGAGAACGATAATGGATAGCCTTGACACTTGTGTCAAATTGGAAATGACTAAAATAGGAGCTGTGCCGGGCCAATGGAGGATTAGCTACCTCAAGTGGACACACTTCTTCGAACTACTTATACTTGTTGTCGATTGGTGCACCCTTGATTTTGGGAGTGTTGTTTCACGGTGTTGCGGGCGCTGCGGCGTTGCGTTCTCACCAGTCCGGATCAGGCGAACGGTAGTATCACTACCTTGGGTATTGCCTCATGTGCCTTGTCATACTTGTATTCCATTTATACGTGACCACTACGATTTTGATTTGTACCTTTAGTATATGGATTGCCCTCTGGTGACTTCTGGTTTTGGGGAAACTACGGTCTTGTATACGCTTTTGAGAATAAAAATGTGTTAAGGGTGGAATGGGCCATGACTTAATGCTATTTTGATATCTTCTTATATTACTGATAGACATTATCTACTTATCGTACACTACTACATAGTAGATAGTTTAACGGATCCTTAAAGGATGGTTATTCCAAACATCCTTTGAGTTACTTGTATTTCAATTGCTATTTCACTTGAGTTAGATTTATTAATATAAGAATGTTAATCCTGACTCGAGTGTCTTGTGTTTTTGCTTTACGCTCGGGTCAGACTGAGTGATCCAGTATTCGAGACTCACCTTTGAAGTTGGAGCTTGCTTGAAGATCCAGCCATCTATTCTGCTTTCAGTATTCGATGATTCCAGTGATGTATTCTGATTTGTATCTGATGTATCGTATTACTCTTTCGTTGTAACTGTTCTAACTCTGATGTACTTTATATATTCATATAGTAGCTTCATGAACTACTATCTCTTTTATTTCCGCTGAAATTATTACTCTGTGTCTGTGTTCTGAAATTATTTATTTACTGTATATGTTCAGTTTTGCCAAATTTAAATTAACAACGCGGTATTTTGAGCAATTCAATTCCGGCATGAGTGTCTACCTATAACTTATAATGGATGCGAATGGTCCAAAATACCGGGTCGTTACAGCGCTCGAATCAACGAACTTGAAGCCGATTCACGGAATCTCGTGCGCGAGATCAACGTCGAAGAATCGTAGATCTTCTAACACGGTATCATGCGCGATCAACGTGTTGGAGATAGCTAGAATCTGGTATCTCGAGAGATCAACAGATTTGGGCACTTAGGTATCTTCAATTCATCGATTCATTTTGTTTCACCGATTCATTTTCCACGAATTCATCAATTCAGGAGTTGTTTGATCCTGTAGGCTGCGTCAGATAAGCACTCCATCTAATTTTGAATCCCATTAACCACATTTTTTCTAATATATTTTAGAATCATTCAACTCTCATTTGATTCTCTCTATCTAAAACAAGATGCAATTTGGAATCCAATCATCCTCATCTTACCACATATATTTCAGAATCATGAAGTTCATAATACTGTTTTTTCACCTTTATGTCACTTTCTAAATTATAATTTATGTCAAAACCCGATTTCAAATCCTACAACCTTTTTATGGTTAGTTTAAATAAGTAAGCACGATCCTTTTTTATTCTGTTGGTACTATTTTGCCAAAATAAAGTTTATTGGTGAAATTTAAATATCGTTAAGCACGTATAGCCAAATTACTAAGAGGGAAAAAATAAACACTTAAATCATTCACAATATAAATAATAATAAAACCAATAAAATATAATGATCGGTGAATCTTTATATTTAGTCAGTTTAGAAATGTAGATTTCATTTCTATGTAAAAGATTCTTCAAATTATTGTTATATACTATAAGATTTTTTTAATTATTTTATTTGTGTCTTTTTTTGAATTTATTTTACCACTAATTTCTCTCAATATGCATTTATGATGAAAAGTTCGGATGCAACAAAACATGTTGAAAATTAACTTGAATTAATATACATTACTTGTTTGGTTTTAGAAGTTATTTTTTATTGATATAGTTGTATATTAGCCTTCGTCTTAATTGTAAACTTATTAAGTTGTTAGTATTATGTTTGAAAAGATAGAATTCTACAGTTATTTCTTTATACATATTCCACAATAGATAGATGAGTTATAATTTTAATTGTAACAATTTAAGTGGTTACAAATATGATGGCAAATGTAAAAGTTTACGAGTGATTTTAATTACTATTGTACATTTTTTTATCGTTTCAAGTTGAAATAGATGGATATTTTCTTCATAGTGCAATTCACAAAGTTTTGATGAAGTTGTGTCGGTTATCATAATTGGATGTATTTTAACAAAAAATTTATTGTGTTTTGATGAAATAAAATCAACCTTTTCATATCAATAGTAGAAATTAATATGAATACCGAAATGAACACTATCAGCAAACTATTTATTATAATATCATATATATATCTCACTACTAGAGATACAGTGTATTCCAACGTCCATGTTCCAACGGCCTCCAACGAAATTTCTAACGGCTTCCAACGGCTCGTTGGATTTTGTCGTAACCGTCTGAAGCCGTTGGAAACCGTTGGAATGAAGCCGTTTGCGGCCGTTGGAAGTCGTTGGAAAATTTCCTGCATATTTTCCCGAGAGCCGACCTGAAGCTCATTATCTCCTTCCCCAATCTATATTTTCACCCAATTCCCCCATTCCACCACCTCCTAGACTGCTACCGCCGCCCCAAACACCATCCCAACCACCTCCGACCCCATCTAGAAGCTGCTCCAGCCAATCTCCACCCTTCTAGCTCTCCAAATCGGTAATTTTTCTAAACCTAATATTTATGTTTTTTTTTATTTAGGGTTTAATTTGAATTGTGATTGATTCCTACTTGTTATTGTATGCATATTACATCATGTTATCCCCTAATTGCAACTATTATCCCATAATGAACAAGTTATTACCGATTGAAAATTTTGTAATTTAGGATATTGCATTAGTTTATGTTGATTTGGTTAGTATTAAACGTATGTGTGTGATAGAGTTTATTGCATTTGGAAGCCGTTAGAACGGATATTGCATTTGTGCGAACACGAGTTTTGTATTTGTGCGAACACGCGAATTGATTTAGTGTATAAATGAATTTGTAATAAATGAATTTTGTGTACAAATTTTGTGTATAAATGAATTTAGTACTTATGTAATAAAACAGTAAAATATAAACCAATATTAATTAAACGAGTTATATATTTAAATTTAATATAAACAAATATTTAAATCCTTAGATATATTTGGCCCCGTCTGACAAGTGTTGTATATGATCGTTTTAGGGATATTCGTTTTTTCCACAAAACAGACAACTCTATTCATCTGATACATCATTTGTCGGATTTGTCCCTGTATTGGACAAGTTACAAACACTATAAAGTAATTATATTTCATCGATCATATCACTTTAAAAGGTTCACAAAATTTCGACGACATTTCCTTTACGTTCCTTGTGTACACACATTTGTGTACGATACAAGGAACACGGGGGAAATGCTGCCGAAATTTTGTAAAATCGTTTAAAATGATATGATTTATGGAATATAATTACTATTGTGTTTGTAATGGGAAGTAGGATGACCGACCATCAAAGAAGACACATAAGTGGCAATGAATAAATAGTTGTTTATTTAAAATAAAGTTTGTAGAAAAAATATATAATTTAGTACATGTTTACTAAATCAGTAAATAAAATTTAAACAAAATATAAAATGAATGATTTATAATTTTTTTTACTTTATCATAGGTTTTCAAGTAGGAAAAATGATCAATTACTTTAATGATCGGAGCTGGATGTATCAAAGAAGGGAAATTAATGGCGTAATAAGTGAACATTTTCTAAAAGGGGTACAAGTGTTCATCGAATTTGCTATAAGTAATATTGCAAACGATGAAGAAATTCGTTGTCCATGTAGTAGATGCAAATTGTTGAACTATTTAGTACCGAATATAGCTAAGGTTCATTTGCGCCAATATAGTTTCGTACCCAATTATTTGCTGTAGGATCGTCATGGAGAAATTGTAGCCCCTAATAATCAAGAACAGTCGGTGGAGGTCATTAGTGATGAAGTTAGTATGAATCTCATAGAACATATAGTCGAAGATGCAGCACGATCAATGTTCCCTACCGTTGAAATTGATAACGACAATGTTAACGTCGAAGAGGAACCAAATGCTGGAGCTAAAAATATATATGATTTATTGGATCATGCTAAAAAACCCCTTTGGAATGGATGTTTAAGCGGCTCTCAATTATCGGTAACTGCAGAATACATTGCAATGAAATCAAAATACAACCTTACAGAAGTTGGATTTACGGCTATTGTTCAAGCTGCTAAACGTCATATGCCACCCGATAATTTAATGTGCGAAAATTATTATGAAGTGAAAAAACTTATGTCATCTTTCGATTTGCCATATCAAAAAATAGATACATGTTTAAAGGGTTGCATGTTGTATTGGAAAGAAGACATCAATCTTAGAAATTGTAAAATATGTAATCAAGAAAGATACAAACCGAGGAAAAAGAAGGGAAAAGAAGTTCTGTACAAGCGTATGCATTATTTACCCATCACCCCTAGACTTCAACGGTTATATGCATCATCTGTAACAGCGCATCATATGAGATGGCACAGTGTGAGAACACCTCAAGAAGGTACGTTGACACACCCATCCGATGGAGAAGCATGGAAATATTTTGACAAGAAATATCCCGATTTCGCAGCGGAGAGCCACAACGTTAGACTATGTTTATGTACAGACGGCTTCTCACCGTTTTCTTAGTTTGGTTCTAAATATTCATTTTGGCCTATAATAACCACACCTTACAATCTACCCCCGTAGATGTGTATGAAAACTCCATATATGTTTCTCACAATTGTCGTCCCTGGCCTTGATGATCCGACACAGGGCATTGATGTTTACTTACAACCTTAATCGAAGAGTTGAAAATATTATGGTATGAAGGAGTTGAAACATACGACATATCAAAAAAGAAATTTTTTCGGATGTTCTCTTCTTTGTTATGGACTATTAGCGATTTTCCTGCATATGCAATGTTTTCGGGTTGGAGTACGGCCGGTCGTTTTGCTTGTCCTTATTGCATGGAAGAAACACGAGCATTTTCCTTACCGCATGGGAAGAAAATTTCATGGTTTGATTGTCATCGATGTTTTCTTCATATTAATCACCCTTTTAGAAGAGACAAAAAAACTTCATAGCTAATAGGCATGAGACTCTACGACCACCAACGGTTTGGTCAAGCGAGGATATATATGAACTTGTAAAAGATTATCCAAAGATACACGAGACCGGACAACAAATTGAAATTCAAGGTAAATCGACGTTTTATAATTGGTGCAAACAAAGTATATTCTGGGAATTGCCTTATTGGAAAAATCTCTTAATCCGTCATAACATTGACGTGATGCATAACGAAAAAAACGTATTTGATAATGTGTTTTATATAGTTTTGAATGTGAAGGGCAAGACTAAGGATGATTTGAAATCTAGACGTGATATAGAGGAAATATGCAATCGTCCTGAGCTTCATATGAAGCCCAATGATAGTAAAAAACCCAAAGCATACTACGAACTAGACATCAACCAAGTTAAAGTACTGTTAAAATGGGTGGAAGGATTATGATTTCCCGATGGAATTTCCTCTAATCTTCGTAGATGTGTCGACTATAAAAATGGAAGACTGAGTGGAATGAAAAGCCATGATTGTCATGTAATGATGGAAAATTTGTTACCCATCGCTTTCAAAGAATTGTTACCGGTAAAAGTTTGGACAATAATAACAGAACTTAGTTTATTTTACAAGGGGCTTTGTTCAACTACGTTAAAAGTTGACCGTCTACTTAAACTTGAAGAAGAAATTCCTATACTGCTCTGCAAACTGGAGAAATTATCTCCTCTGGGTTTCTTTAATGTAATGGAGCATTTACCTGTTCATCTTCCATATGAAGCACGTCTGCGAGGTCCTGTGCAATATGGATGGATGTATCCATTCAAAAGGTATGTTACTATACTGAGTATGTAAATGTTAATTTAATTTTAAATAGAATTTAATACTTAACCGAAATATTTTTTATTAGGTACTTAAATCATTAAAAGAAAAAAGTGAGACAAAAAGTTCGAGTTGAAGGTTCTATTTGCAAATCATATATTGAAGAAGAAGCTTCTTTCTTTTTCTCTCAATATTTTAATGATCATGTGAACTTATCATTTGTAAGTGTTCCGCATAATAATGAGGCCGTTGAACAAAATTCTTCTTCTGAATCAATATTATCTATTTTTAAACAACATGGCTGACATGCTGGAAAATGTGTGGAAGTATGGCTAGATGATAAAGATTACCCTGTAGCACACACATATATTATTCTTAATTGTCCTGAAGTTGCACCATTTGTTAGGTAATTATCACCTTCCAAGTTTTGTTAAATTTAATACTACACGTGTAAATAAATAATAATGTAATATATCATGTTTGTGTTTGCAGTATTTTTGAATCACAAAATCCAAGCGGCGATTTAAGAAAAGATTTCAGTGCTTGGTTTTCGAAATACATTTCTGATCCCACAAATAATGTGCTCAATGAAGGACTGAAACATTTGGCGTTTGGATCGAAAAGAAAAGTTAAAACGTATCTAATATTTTTTGTTAATGGATATAAATTCAACACCAAAGAATACGGTGCTGAAAAATTAACAAACAATATTGGTGTATTTGTTAAAGGCAGTGATGATCCTAATAATCATATAAATGATTTTTATGGCGTGTTAACTCAGATTTTGCAGTTGTCATATTTTACAAGACCCGCGGAGGATGTTTATTTGTTTAGATGCAACTGGTTCAGCAATGTTCCAGGTTCTGGTATTAACGTGCATCCAAATTATAATCTTATAGAAATTAAACATACCTCGCGTTATCAAAAGTACGACCCTTTTATACTAGCCAAACAAGCCCTACAAGCTTATTATTCCCCTTATCCATCTCTAAAAAGGGATAAAGCAGATTGGTCTGGGGTTGTTAAAACCAAAGCAAGATTTGCGTTCGATGGACAGAATATTCCAGACAAACAAGCCTATCAAGCAGATCTGGAGGAAAATGTTGAAATAGCAATTACAGACGATCAAACTGATTTTGGACCTTTAAATGATGAGACAAATGTATTAGTCGAAGCATTTGAGAGTGTAGTGGAAAACGACATAGAACACGAAACCGAGTCTGAATCAGAAAACGACGAGGACGACTAAGTAATATCCGATAATTTTTACAATTATTCACATTACATTTATCTCTGATTAATAATGCATTTATCTAAAGTTATAAAATTTTAATGACAACAAGTGTATACTCACACACTCAACACATACACACAACATGACACATTTGTAGCATATTGTATTACATTTTTTTAATGGTTTGTCATATCATAATTATTATGAATTGTATATGTATGTATATGGCAGGTATATTATGTCTGGCTCTAGTTCTGGCTCTCGGCGACGTGGCTCTTCCCAGCAGATTGGAGAGAGTAGTGGTGAGCCACCAGCTCGTCCAGTCATTTACTTGCAGCCAAAGGCTGATCAGGCGTAAGTATCATAATTAGCAGCATAGCAATTTAATTTTTTGTACATGATATATCTATAATTGTCTAAAGTTCTATTTTATATTTAATGCGGTGGGTTTGAGTTGGAGCCGTCTAAAGTGGTTCTGAACATTTCTAAACAGGCGTATATGGGCAGGATGTGCGATTGCTGGCCTAAGTGGAGCAAGATCCCCGATGATGTGAGAGAGACCATTTGGCAAGATTTTCTAGTAAGTTTATACCGCTTTACAAAATGATTAATTAAATACAAATAAATAATTAGTAATATTTTCTCATTGTACAGGGCACAGTAGATTTGCAAGAGTCCGACATCAACTTAGTTCAGCGACACTGGAACTCAAAGATCGCTAAGAACTATAGGGAGAAGATGTCAGAGATTAAAAAAGTGAGGAAGAAACCAAAGTGGATGAGCGCGGCTGTATATGATAAGTGGGTTGACTGGTGGAACTCTGAGGAGTTCAAGGTAAATCTAGAATGAATCTCAGTAATTTTTTTAACATTTAATAAATAATTATTCATTTTAAATTTGCAGGAGGAGTCAGAAAGGAACTCAGCAAACAGGAGCAGGAATCCAGTAACTCATCGTGGAGGCTCCAAATCTTTCCAGCATCACCGCGAAGATTTGGTAAATTTATCTATTATCACATTTGTATATTGATCAGTTCAGTAATTAGTTATGTGGAGTTAAATTATCCAAATTATCAATTGCAGGAACGAGCTTATGGACATCCCGTTGGCTTAGTGGACTTATTTTCTCACACCCACACATCTAGGCAAGTAGACGAGTCTGGCAAAATCACATATCAGTGGGGTGATCAGGATAAGGCAACTGAGGCATATGTATGTGTTTTTTAATTTCTAATACTTACATCGATAAGTTTATTAATTACTAGCTATGTAAAATAAAAATTACATTCTACTATTTTTCAACTGAAATTGTTTTTTTCATTATAGTCAAGGTTACAGGAGGCACGGGCTTATGCGCTTCAGCAGTCTGGTCGTGATGAGTTGACACAGGAGGAGCAACATAACATATTTGACGCTGTTATGGATCCGACGCAGCGGAGTAGACATTATGGCTTCGGGAACGTAACGGTAATTAATCCTTTTACATATGTACAACAAATTAGCGTTTAGATATATAGTGTTATAATATTTTATATGCTGAGACAACCCTTTTGCTATTATTTCTATTTGCAGGCTCGGCAAGCTCAAAAGGCCCAAGACAAAGAAGAAATTAAGGAGCTTAGAGCTATGATTGAGCAGCTACAGGAGGAGAATCGTCTGCGAGCTGTACAGATGGAGCAGCTGAATCAAAAGCTTGTGGAGTATGTGCAGAATCATGGTACCTTTCCTTTGTTGTCTGGTGCTTCCGGAGGCGACGACGAAGATGCTTGAGGAGGTATGCTTTTTCGTGTTTGTGTTTGAACGATGTATATATTGACTTGGAGATGGTTATTATGTGTTTTAATGTTGTATATATTGGTACGGAGTGGGTGAGAACGATATTTTAATGGTATGTACGTGGTTTGTTGACATGTTTTGATGGTATTTACGTTGATGGTACGGTTTATGATGTTTGAATGGTTTGGTTTGTTTATATTGGTGTTTAATTGATTTATATGTGTTGTTTATATTGATATATATGTGTGGAATGGATTGGAAATGTATTGGAAATGGAATGGATTGGAAATGGTGTGGCTGGAAGGTGAATAGCCTTGTTGTTGTACAGCAAAATAAACCCAGATTTCCAACGGTTTCCAACGGCTTATTGGACATTTTATTCAAACGGCTTGTAACGGTTTCCAATGGCTATTAACCGTTGGCGGCCGTTGGAAATTCCGTTGGAAAATAGCCGTTGGTTCCGTTAGAAAGTGTTGGTTCTATTCCAATGGCCGCCAACGGCTGCGAGCCGTTGGAATAGCCGTTTAATCTTGTAGTGTCTATTGGTTTTTTTTGAAATAACAGAGATAATTATTCAAGTAAAGCTCTCATTTTTTTGTCTTAGGGTTTCGAACCAAAAATCTCTAAAACTTCAGTCTATAGCGTCATATCACTTACCACTAAAGCAATTGGTCCTAGACTATATCGATTGGTTTTACCAAAAAAGACTCATTTTATATATTATATGTGAATCTCGCTTTCAAACTATTAGTTTCTTTCACAAATTGTTGCAGTAAACTCTCCATTCTCACAATTCCATATGAATCCAAAAATTCACCCTGTTCTTAGAGTGGATCAAAGGCCTATATGTAGGCTATCAAATATAACAAGTTGGATATTTACTACTATGATTGTTTCATTATTATCAATTTCAAATAAAGAGTTACAAAGAAAAAATATTATGGAAGGAACACATAACATCAATAAATTTATCGGATTCATAACTTCTTTGCATAGATCTCTAAGAAATGCATAGAAGATACAGATACTGAAAATTATTGTAGCTATTAAAGTTATTTGCATTGAAGATCTATATGTAGGCTATATATCTTATTAGGGGATCTCTCTCAACCAATTTAAATTTTTATCATAATTTTTTTTGAAATGATACTTATATACAACATGTCACTTAGACAACATATCACATGTCAATAAACGTTCGAATCACGCTACGCAAGTTTCGAACTTGTGACCTCTCGCACCAAAGCTGAATCACTTAACCACTTGGACAATGGTCCTTGTCATTTTATCATAATTTTAGAATTGAAATATTATATTTTCATTGATTCACTCGATTTATAAGCATCATTCATTTGATGAGCACTTCATCTAAGTTTTAATCCCACTAACCAAGATTTCTCTAATATATTTCAAATCATTTAACTCTCATAGATTCCCTATATCTATCCTCATTTTATCTAATACATTTTAGAATGATGAAGTTAAATAATTTTTTTTACCTTTTTCCCTTTTCCCCTTTATATGTCCTATACATTATAATTTTTATCAAAACTCGATTTCAAATCCTACAACCTTTTTTGTTATTTTAAATAAGTAAGCATGATCCATTTTTCTGTATTTTATGGTTTCTATTTTTCCAATCTTATATTATACCTTATTTGTGGATTTCTCTCAACAATTTCCCAATTTGTCTCATAATTTCAAAATTAAAACACTCCCACTCTCATTGATTCACCCGATTTATAAGCATCATTCATTTGATGAGCACTCCATCCAATTTTGAATCTCACTGTTATCCACATAATTCCTAATTGGAATATAATATCAAATTAATAAATCTACAATTGGGCTTCTGAGATAATAATACGATTGTTACTATCATTATTGATCCTGAAGATATAGGGCATGTCAACATAACTACAATCTCACATCAATAAGTAATGTCGAAAGTGCGAAGATAATCCAACGTCGAAAGAATACAATGCCACCCCTCATAAAAAAGGGTTAATAGCCAACGTCGTAGGTCATCAATAAAGAAAAGGATATCGAATGCCATCAATGCAGCATACCGCTTATAGAGCTGAATGAATGAGGTCGGATCTCTCATATCACTAAACAATGTCGAATGGAACCAATGCGGTATCTCATTAAGGAAGTGGTGATGTCGAAGAATACTATATTGAAAGCCATCAATGTTATAGTGACATGGTTTATCATCCATGTCGTCCCTCATTCATTCTAATCAATGTCGCACTTTATCTATGAAGGTAGAATGGATACTGCATCTAGTTAATATCGCCTCAAGTTGATACCGCATCTCTTCGATGTTGTTTCCTTCTGATGTCGCTCCTTATTGTTGCCGCTTATCACCAATGTCATCTCTTATCAATGCCACCTATCATCAATGCTATATATTATCAATCCCGCATGTTATCAATGCCGTTTAATATCAATGTCGTGCCTTGATGATGCCATAGTCTATCAATAAAATGCTGCAAGTCATGAAATCAAAGCAATATTCTTAGTGCCATCGAGATGAACCTTAATGCCATAGAATATGCATGCCGCATAACATCCATGCAGCATCTTACCACCCCTATAAATACCGACCTAGGGGCATGAACGAAGGGGCGAATCATTCTTTTCTCAACTTCTTACATTTTAAACTTTGCAACCCAAAATTAATTTGGTGATTTTTGCCAATTGTAACACTCGAACTTCATACGTATAAGGCTATGTAGATTCAACTATTTCATAGCATATCAATAAAGATTTCATGACTTATGGCTTATTTCGAGTTTCAAATCACTTATGATTTTTAATCATAACTTGCTTTGAATTCTTAAACACTCATAGTCTCGATTCCTATTCGTATAAGACTATTCTATATTAGTGACATGGCTTCAACATGAATTTAAGCATAGTTTTGATACGAACAATTTGTGATATCACCATGAACTTAAACGTACTAAGCATGTCTACTTAAAGCCTTTCTTAACCAATTTTCATTTTTTCCAACACTCATTGAGGTCTATAAGGATCAACCAAGTCTTTACTGAACCAAGTCCACTGTCCTTATGCTCTTTGGGGTTGACGAAGA
Source organism: Allium fistulosum (assembly GCA_030737815.1). Lineage (NCBI taxonomy): Eukaryota > Viridiplantae > Streptophyta > Magnoliopsida > Asparagales > Amaryllidaceae > Allium > Allium fistulosum. Next base: position 1,145,710,157 of record CM060901.1, read on the forward strand.
AATTTGTTAACATTTTGACGCTAGAAGGAGGGCCTGAACCTCTAACCCTCCATTTCTTTTTCTTATAACTAATTGAGCAAAACTTTTATTTCAGGGAAAAATGAAGAGAACCAAGAAAGATAACATTCCAAACAAAGAAGTTATACAACATACGACTTTGGAGGAAGATATCATCCCACAGTTCAATTCAGAGAATACGGAGGTTGGAAAACCTTCGACCCTAACAAAGCTCACAAGCAGTGAGGCCAAGGTTCGGGATTTAACATGGCAACTAATAGATGTGCAAGAGCTTCTTGAGCAAGTTTTATCTCAAAAATCTTCTCAAACAATAAAGCTTATGTAGAAGATGAAGCGGAATCTCCAAGAAAAGCCCAAGATGACAGACCAAAAACATATTCTCCAAGATCACAAACAAAAGTATGCAATGGGGCTAAGATGAATCAAAGGAACAAAAATCAAGAAAGTCAAGCAAGAAGACCCCTTGAACAATTGGATAGCTTAATCCTACATAAAGAGTATAACCCCTACAAGAGAAACTACATGTAACGACCCCACATCCATACCCAGTTTAGCAAAGAACATTATAAGTAATGTTGTCTGCTAATCCGGAGAATACGCCTTGTTAAGGGCGATCGAATGTGAATATATCTTTATACTAACACTGACATGTCATTTATACCTTTTTACTTAATTCTGAACTGAAATTTGACGTGTACAGTATTCATACAAAGTAATAGACACATCAATTTCTCAAAATCAGAACAATACATCATATAAATATCAGTCACAAATCATAGCGAAATAATAAACATTTATACCTATACAAACCGTGAGTCTACAAAATGAAATACTGGACTCAATAATATTAAGTTTACAATTCTCTAATCTTAGTTATACATTTAATATATAAAGTACAAATTTCCTAAATGGGATAAAATAAAGTCTAAATGTTTATCTCCTTGCTAGCCCAACCATCCAAAGGTCAACCTGTCCTATAACCTGAAAAGTCTCAGTCTGACTCGAGCAAAATAACACCCGGTCAGACTATCTCTAAATATCCAATAGGGTGAGAACAAGATATAACACAAGAACAAATACTATATATAGGTAATACAAACGTCCAAGAAATAACAAGTCATAGAATTTAACTTAGAATTCATCACAAGACATATATATGTTTATACATTTAGGTTACGAACACAAACTAGGCACTAAACACTGAATTCCCAGAACAAAGCACGACATCTCTAAGCACACATATATCAATAATTTAATTTAGAATCCATCACAAGACACAAGAATATATATATTTATTTCACTAACACATAATAGTTATAGAATCCTAATTTCCAGAATCCAAGAAATCTTAATCCAAATCGATCGTAATGATCGTCCAAAACAATCGCAATGATTGTACTCAAAATCCATGGCAAACAAACAAACAAATTGGTATCACTCGAACTGATTCGATACCAAGGATCGTACTTAGATCGGGAACACAAAATCACAGAATGATCTCAAGGATAGTCCATACCGATCAAGGTGATCGTAGAAACCATGACTTGATAAATCTACATTTATTTAATATTATTATATTATTATGTTCAAAATGAAATCCAGGAATAAACTTCTTAAGTATCTAGAAGCCAGCCACTTATGTTACGCCCCACCTCTATGTTCACACTAGCCAAGGACACTACGGAGTAATGCCGTCGACTAGCGCGAAGAATAAGGCTGTTGAGGAGCGACCATCCGTGTAATTGCCTTGTGCGAGTACCGATATGTCAGATGGTATAACAGGCATTTCGTTTCAAGAGGAAATCCGACATACCGATACAAACTCAACGCTACCACACAGTGGCTATGAGGCCTTCGAAAACAAATATAGAAATAAACGTAACACAAATCAGTCATAGACATCCATATTACAAAGGCGGAAATATATATGAATATAACACATAAAAGTGTACATCAGAGTAGTGGTCAAACAAGATCCACAATATCACAAAAGAATAGTTACAAGTGCTAGACAAAAGAATAAGTATACATCATGGAGTCTATATCACGAATGTATAACAACAAAAACTACAAATGTAATGTAGTTAGGCAAAAGTCAGAAGATGATCCCAGACAAGGAGTCAAGCAGATGCACCTGTAACATCTCGGTCCGACCTGAGTATTATTTAATAAGAAAATAATAAACGGATCAGTCTAGCTATAAATATCAGGTAAAGGAATGAGATATAGGCAGAGATATAATAAGAACGTATGATATCAATAATGTCATACCAGAACAAATATGATATAAAACAACAACATAATCATACAACATCTCATAAATCTCAAAGCATCAAAAAGAATATCATATTCTTTATCTTATTCACCAAACTACAAATATTGACAAACATATTAATGCCAATCGAAAAAGTTGGTGAAACCCAAATTCTAGAAATCACAACAAGAAATCCAGAAATCACAAAACGGGGGAGGCCTATCACAAACGGGAGCATGAAAACTCACCAACACGTGTATCACAAACGGAACGCTATTCCATGGTCGCTAACCATTATTATTGAGCCGAAGCTCCACAAACGGTCCGAAGACCACGGGTCGCTACCCCGCCAAATTGAAGCGAAGTTCCACAGAAACGGGGTTTAGTCTCCCTCGCAGATAAATAGACATCGCACATCGCTAGTCTAAATCACAAAATGATCGCCATCGATCAATAAAAGTGTGAATTACACTAAGCTAGTAAATATATGAGTTTAGCTTCATGTCCCATAACCACTAGCTTAACTTAAATATTTACGAACAAATTGTAGATTTCCACTCGAAAATTGTCACAAGATTTTCAATCGAACAAGTCAAAGAATTAACCGGCGAAGTAAACGCAAGCGTTTCATACCACTTGTTTTGCTAAGCCGTTTAATTAGATTTTCTCATACGAATGAGGTAAAGGTTTGTATATACTAATAGATTGGAAAACGGTTTTATAAACGAGCTTTGTAATAAAAATAGAGTTGAAATCATTTTAGTAAAAGAGTTTGAATATATTTACTACTAGTATAAAAAACCTTTGTATTTTAAAGTGACAAAGCACAGAAGTGATTGTAGAAACAATTAAACATCAAAAAATTCACATGCGAAGACGTGAATCAAATCCAGAGAAATCGATGCCGAATCCATCAAAATGGATATCCACAAAAATCCCGAAAAAGAAGTCATCAAAATCATAATAAATGATAACAATCAAATAGGATCATCACGAATCGATTTAAATTGGAAATTCAATCCCAAAGAGGCAAATTGGGCAGAAACAACAAATTCAGTCGACTGACTCAGAGATTTCAGTCGACTGACTCAGGCCCTGGAAACTTTATGTTTCCAAGTTCAGTCGACTGACTTAGAGATTTCAGTCGAATGAATCCTGCCTGGGAACTTTCGGGTCCTAGGTTCAGTCGACTGAACAGAGATTTCAATCGACTGATACTGGCCCAGGAAATTTCCTGGCTTCAGCTTAGTCGACTGAACGCTCTGAGTCAGTCGACTGAACTGGGATTTCCAGTATTTTCAACCTAAAAATGAAGAGGCAATCTCTTCGCAAATGCAACCGGATGAGCAATGGGCGCTAGGGGTTTATGCCAATCGACGACCCGGCCATATAAGCTCTTCGATGCATTACCAAACCATGATCAAACATCCATAAAAGGATTTACACACAAATTTGACTTCAAAAACCAAAAATAGAAATATTCACAAAGCCAATCCAAATCAAGAGCAAATGCACATGAAGAAGTGTTAGGAATTCATACCTAACAACCAAAGATAATTATAAACATAGATGTAAGATAAAAATCTCACCTTTGAACCCAAAAACAATGAATGAGAAGCTTGAAGACAAAGGAAGATCAACCACACTTCAATCTCAACACAAGAAGCTTGAATCTAAGCTTTAAAAGAGAAACATTTCCTAAATTATGTTTAGGAATTTTCTGAAATCAAAGTGAGAATGAGTTGGAGAAGAAGGAGATGATACTTACCAATGCTTCTCTTTGAATTTGGAGCTAGAACTTGATTTGCAAATGAAAACTAGGGCTTAGGATTTTAATTCTTTTCTTTCTCTTCCCCCATTATTCTCTTTAGGACTGAAAATATTAGGAAGAGGAAGTAAATGAAGAGGAGTGGTTCAGTTTGGGGTATTAGTGGGCTAGTGGGTTGAACCCAAACCCAAAGTGAAAAAGGTCAAAAATTTAGCTAGCTCTAAACATATCAATGTTTATACTCAAAAAGGTCGCAAACGACATTTTGGACTCAATGGAAGGGGCCCCGAGTCCTAATTCGACTGTTTGCAAAAAGTAACTTTTCGGACTAAAATCCGACTAACGATACCATATTTAAATAAAACATTTAAATAGATAATTGTAAAATATGCGGGTTGTTAGAGACTCCCCTCCTTAAAGAAATTGCGTCCTCGCAATCATAAGAAATATTTGAACAAAAAGTAACAACCATAAAAGCATATCAACACAAAAGAAGAAATTTGAAATAAGAAGTTCACCTCAAAGAGCTCAAGAAAGTAAGTCCGGATGTGTTCGCTCGATGAACTCTCTAGATTCCCAAGAGCAATCCTTAGGATTTGAGGACCATTGAACTTTCACAAGCGGGACATCTTTATTTCGAAGGCGTTTAACCTCCGAAGCAATAACACGAATAGGATATTGCTCATATGTTAAATTAGGCGAAACTTCAATTTCTTCAACAACACCGGGCTCGAGGATAGAATCAGAATCTCGAAGGCATTTCCGTAATTGAGAAACGTGAAACACGTCATGAATAGCAGAAAATTGAGCCGGTAACGAAAGGCGATAAGCCACGGAACCAATGCGTTCGGTGATGGGAAATGGGCCAAAATAACGAGGTGCTAATTTTCCCGATCGACTGAAATGCACAACACCCTTCATAGGTGAAACACGAATGAACACAAAATCCGCCACAGAAAATTCTAATTTCCTTCTTCGATTATCGGCATAAGATTTTTGTCTACTTTGAGATTCTTTCATCCTATGACGAATAAGGTCAATCTTTTCTGTGGCATCACGAATAAAATCTGGTCCTAAAACCAGCTTCTCACCGGCCTCAAGCCAACACGAAGGAGATCGGCATGGCCTTCCGTATAGTGCCTCGAAAGGTGCCATACCAATACTAGATTGGAAGCTATTATTATAGGAAAATTCAACAAGAGAAATATGATCTTCCCAACTTCCACCAAAGTCAAGAACACAAGCACGAAGAAGACCTTCAAGATATTGATTCACATGCTCAGTTTGTCCATCGGACTGCAGATGTTAAGCGGTGATAAAAATTAAGCTTCATTCCCAAAGCTTTTTGAAGACTCTTCCAAAATCCACTAGTAAACAATGGATCACGATCACTAACAATAGAAGTAGGAACTCCATGCAATTTAACAATTTCTTTAATAAAGAGTTTGGCCAAAAGAGGAACGGTCCGATTAGACCAAACAGGAATAAAATGGGCGGATTTAGTAAGTCTATCAACTATCACCCACAAGCTATCATGACCCGAACGAGAATGGGGAAGGCCGTCAATAAAATCCATGGAAATATGATCCCACTTCCACATTGGAATGTCTAAAGGTTGCAATAACCCATTGGGCCTTTGATGCTCGGCCTTAATGAGTTGGCAAGTCATGCAACGCTTAACGAAGTTAGCGATATCAAATTTCATTCCCTCCCAATAATAAAGTCGCTTCATATCCGCGTACATTTTACTACTACCGGGATGAATGGTGAATTTAGAACGATGGGAATCTTCTAATATGTCTTTGCGAAGATCACTAATATTTGGCACGACAAGTCTACCAAATTTTCGAATACCGCCACGAGAATCAATATCAAAGTCTTTCATACCTTCAATATCAATTTTATCCCTCAAATTTTGGCCAAGAAGAACCAATTCGGGATCTAGTTTTTGAACTTTAAGAATGCAGTCCAATAGAAATGGATGAGCCTCAAAGCTACATAAAACAAGAGATGAACATAATTCGGATACACGATATCGAATCTCACAAGTAGACAAAGTCTCAAGATCGTTCCATTCGGATATCATCATAGAAACAATCGCTTGTTGCTTTCGGCTAAGGGCGTCGGCAACACGATTTCCCTTTCCGGGAGTATAAAGAATATCAAGATCATATGATGCAAGGAACTCGAGCCAACGTTGTTGACGCAAATTAAGTTCCTTTTGGGAAAATAAATACTTTAAAGATTTATGATCGGTGTAAAGAATAATTTTTTCTCCCAAAAGATAATGGCGCCAAATTCTAAGGGCGAAAACAATAGCCGCGAGCTCTAAATCATGAGTGGCATATCTAGTCTCGGCTGGCTTCAATTGCCTTGAAGCATAAGCAATAACACGTTCTCTTTGCATAAGAACGGCACCCAAACCAACGCGACTAGCATCGGTATACACAACAAAATCTTGGTTTCCTTCGGGAATCGCAAGAATAGGAGCATCAGAAAGGAGTTCTTTTAATTTTTGAAATGAAGCTTCACATTTGTCTGACCAAATGTATTTAATTCCCTTCTTTGTCAAATTAGTAAGAGGTACGGAAATCTTAGAAAAATCTTGTATGAACCGACGGTAATAGCCTGCCAATCCGAGAAAGCTACGAATTTCCGTCACACTCTCCGGCCTCTTCCAGTTTTGAATCGCTTCAATCTTTGAAGGATTCACGGAAATTCCGGATTCAGAAATGAAATGTCCCAAAAATTTCACACGAGATTGCCAAAAGTGGCATTTAGAAAATTTTGCTTTCAATTGGTTGCTCCTAAGAGTTTCCAACACAATCCGAAGATGATTTTCATGCTCTTCCTCGGTTTTAGAATAAATAAGAATGTCATCTATAAAGATGAGAACAAATCGATCGAGGAAGTCTTTAAAAACTCGATTCATAAGGTCGACGAAATATGCTGGAGCGTTCGTCAAACCAAATGGCATAACAAGCCATTCATAAGATCCATAACATGTACGGAACGATGTCAAAGGAATGTTATCCTTTGCAATACGGAGCTGATGAAAACCAGTTGCTAAGTCTAATTGTGGAAAGACTTTAGCACCACTAAGCTGATCGAACAAATCATCAATCCGCGGTAAGGGATATTTATTCTTGATGGTGAGATCGTTAAGCATGCGGTAGTTAATGCAAAGCCTAAGTGTACCATCAGATTTCTTCACAAAAATAGCTGAAGCTCCCCATGGAGAGGAACTAGATTGAATAAATTGTTTCGCTTCCAATTCGGATAATTGTTTGCACATCTCCTCATTTTCTTTATTGGACATACGATAAGGAGGACGAGTAATAGGTAGAGCTCCATGGATTAGATTAATTCTGATCTCAATTGCTCGCTTAGGTGGTAATCCTAGAACGGGCTCAAATATATCGGGAAATTCACAAACAATGTGAATGATAGAAATAACATCTTCCTCATCATCATTATCGTCGTCATGAGGATTGAGAGAATATAAGGACGCTTTCGAATTGGAATCTGGATCTTTCAGATCAAGATAAATCTTCTTAACAGATTGAGGATGCCGAAGATATATTGTCCGCTCCGGACATAAGATATAGGCTTCATAACGGTTAAGCCAATCCATTCTCAAAATCATTCCGAAACCAAGGTAACGCATAACATGCAAATTGGCATGGAAAGAGTAATCACATAAAATAATTTCGACATCTTTACACAATAAACTGAGTGTTGCGGATCCACCAACCGGATTCGCAATTCTCAAAGAAGTCATCAAGCCAATAACGTCCAAAGACAAAGCATCAACAAGTTCTTTTGATATAAAAGAGTGAGATGCAACCGTATCAAAAAGAACTCGTATAGGAAGATCATGAAATATAATAATGCCATTAAGGATAGAATGAGAAATACCTTGAGCACGAGAAGTGTTAGCAGGGGCTTGTACAACATTTAGCTTGCCCTCCTTCTTGCCCTGAAGTTTGGGACACAAAGATAGAGTATGGCCCGAACTCTTGCAATAGCGGCAAAAAAGAGGCTTCGGGCACTTGTTTGCATAATGGTCCTTAGAACCACAATTGTAACATTCTCCACGGCGGGAGGTAGGAGTATTTACTACAGGGGTTGCTTGCTTTCCCTTCTTGTTGGGATTAGGCTTGAATTTAAAAGGTCTCTTCTTGTTGTTGTTTGGTTTGGCCTCAGCATCGCTATCTTTATCAGCGTCTTCGAGTCGAAGAGCAATATCAACAAGTTAGTCAAAAGAAACTTCCAATTTCAGAAGTAATGGCTTTTTGAGGCTCTTGTTCAAACCATAAACAAATCTCTGGTTTTTCTTCAATGGGGTATTAATATATTCAACCCCATATTTAGACAAAGATTCGAAAGAAGCGACATAGTCGGTCACGGAAGATTCACCTTGAACAAGTTCTATGAAGCGTCGAGCTAGTGACACTTTTGCAGCTTCCGGCACAAATTTTAATTCGAACCTTTCCCGGAATTGCTCCCAAGTAAGGCCCGCTTCAATAATTTCGGAGATAAGAAGCTCGTACCAATCCAATGCTCTTTCTTGGAGCATACTAGAGGCCACTTGGACTCGATGGAGATCAATAAGATTCATGCGAGAAAAGATACGGTCGCATGTTCGAAGCCAAGCCTGGACTTCTATAACGCTCTCGGAACCTTTGAATGGCTTTCCACCCAAATTAGTGTAGTCACTGCACAAGCGTGCAAACCCAGACTTAGGATGTGTGGGCTAAGGAATAGGTCCGACAGCTTGAGCATTTCTCACAAGGTCTAGAATTTGCTGAGCAGACATAAATACTCCATCCTGGGGAGTTGCACTAGATTGACCGACGCTGGGACGGCCAGGTCTAACTATTTCTCTTCTTTAAGAAAGCAAGAAAAGAGAAAAAAGGTTAATCTCAGAATGAATATCAAACAAATTTGATTGATAAAACAAGGAATCATAAAAAGAAATAGGATAGAACGGTACAAAGACTCGAATTAAATCCTATGGCACGATTCCTAAGAAAGACTTAGGACAATGATCCTTGCTAGATTATTCTACATTGTTCTGAAGTTTGGCTCCGATACCATGCTGTTATGCCCCACCTCTATGCTCATGCTAGCCAAGGACACAACGGAGTAATGCCGTTGACTAGCGCGAAGAATAAGGCTGTTGAGGAACGACCATCCGTGTAATTGCCTTGTGCGAGTACCGATATGTCAGATGGTATAACATGCATTTCGTTTCAAGAGGAAATCCGACATACCGATACAAACTCAATGCTACCACACAGTGGCTATGAGGCCTTCGAAAAAAAAAATAGAAATAAACGTAACACAAATCAGTCACGGACATCCATATCACAAAGGCGGAAACAGATATGAATATAACACATAAAAGTGTACATCAGAGTAGTGGTCAAACAAGATCCATAATATCACAAAAGAATAGTTACAAGTGCTAGACAAAAGAATAAGTATACATCATGGAGTCTATATCACGAATGTATAACAACAAAAACTACAAATGTAATGTAGTTAGGCAAAAGTCAGAAGATGATCCCAGACAAGGAGTCAAGCAGATGCACCTGTAACATCTCAGTCTGACCCGAGTATTATTTAATATGAAAATAATAAACGGATCAGTCTAGCTATAAATATCGGGTAAAGGAATGAGATATAGGCAGAGATATAATAAGAACGTATGATATCAATAATGTCATACCAGAAAAAATATGATATAAAACAACAACATAATCATACAACATCTCATAAATCTAAAAGCATCAAAAAGAATATCATATTCTTTATCTTATTCACCAAACTACAAATATTGACAAACATATTAATGCCAATCGAAAAAGTTGGTGAAACCCAAATTCTAGAAATCACAACAAGAAATCCAGAAATCACAAAAAGGGGGAGGCCTATCACAAACGGGAGCATGAAAACTCACCAACACGTGTATCACAAACGGAACGCTATTCCATGGTCGCTAACCATTAATATTGAGCCGAAGCTCCACAAACGGTCCGAAGACCACGGGTCGCTACCCCGCCAAATTGAAGCAAAGTTCCACAGAAACGGGGTTTAGTCTCTCTCGCAAACAAATAGACATCGCACATCGCTAGTCTAAATCACAAAATGATCGCCATCGATCAATAAAAGTGTGAATTACACTAAGCTAGTAAATATATGAGTTTAGCTTCATGTCTCATAACCACTAGCTTAACTTAAATATTTACGAACAAATTGTAGATTTCCACTCGAAAATTGTCATAAGATTTTCAATCGAACAAGTCAATGAATTAACCGGCGAAGTAAACGCAAGCGTTTCATACCACTTGTTTTGCAAAGCCGTTTAATTAGATTTTCTCATACGAATGAGGTAAAGGTTTGTATATACTAATAGATTGGAAAACGGTTTTATAAACGAGCTTTGTAATAAAATTAGAGTTGAAATCATTTTAGTAAAAGAGTTTGAATATATTTACTACTAGTATAAAAAACCTTTGTATTTTAAAGTGACAAAGCACAGAAGTGATTGTAGAAACAATTAAACATCAAAAAATTCACATGCGAAGACGTGAATCAAATCCAGAGAAATCGATGCCGAATCCATCAAAATGGATATCCACAAAAATCCCGAAAAAGAAGTCATCAAAATCATAATAAATGATAACAATCAAATAGGATCATCACGAATCGATTTAAATTGGAAATTCAATCCCAAAGAGGCAAATTGGGCAGAAACAACAAATTCAGTCGGCTGACTCAGAGATTTCAGTCGACTGACTCAGGCCCTGGAAACTTTCTGTTTCCAGGTTCAGTCAACTGAATTAGAGATTTCAGTCGACTGAATCCTGCCTGGGAACTTTCGGGTCCCAGGTTCAGTCGACTGAACAGAGATTTCAGTCGACTGATACTGGCCCAGGAAATTTCCTGGCTTCAGCTCAGTCGACTGAACGCTCTGAGTCAGTCGACTGAACTAGGATTTCCAGTATTTTCAGCCTAAAAATGAAGAGGCAATCTCTTCGCAAATGCAACCGGACGAGCAATGGGCGCTAGGGGTTTATGCCAATCGACGACCCGGCCCTATAAGCTCTTCGATGCATTACCAAACCATGATCAAACATCCATAAAAGGATTTACACACAAATTTGACTTCAAAAACCAAAAATTGAAATATTCACAAAGCCAATCCAAATCAAGAGCAAATGCACATGAAGAAGTGTTAGGAATTCATACCTAACAACCAAAGATAATTATAAACATAGATGTGAGATAAAAATCTCACCTTTGAACCCAAAAACAATGAATGAGAAGCTTGAAGACAAAGGAAGATCAACCACACTTCAATCTCAACACAAGAAGCTTGAATCTAAGCTTTAAAAGAGAACCATTTCCTAAATCAGGTTTAGGAATTTTCTGAAATCAAAGTGAGAATGAGTTGGAGAAGAAGGAGATGATACTTACCAATGCTTCACTTTGAATTTGGAGCTAGAACTTGATTTGCAAATGAAAACTAGGGCTTAGGATTTTAATTCTTTTCTTTCTCTTCCCCCATTATTCTCTTTAGAACTGAAAATATTAGGAAGAGGAAGTGAATGAAGAGGAGTGGTTCAGTTTGGGGTATTAGTGGGCTAGTGGGTTGAACCCAAACCCAAAGTGAAAAAGGTCAAAAATTTAGCTAGCTCCAAACATATCAATGTTTATACTCAAAAAGGTCGCAAATGGCATTTTGGACTCAATAGAAGGGGTCCCGAGTCCCAATTCGACTTTTTGCAAAAATTAACTTTTCGGACTAAAATCCGACTATCGATACCATATTTAAATAAAACATTTAAATAGATAATTGTAAAATATGCGGGTTGTTACAACTTACCACACACCAAAAAAGAGTAAACTCTAAAGTGCTAAATACTATCACCTTCAGTAATCACTAGAACTTAACCAATACGTTCCATACCATATGGTGAAATCCAAGTATTTACTAAAAGCTAGTAAATATCACTTATTACGGATACCACCGGAAAACCTGAACTACATTCTCTTAAGGATCTAGCAACCACTTGTCGCACACTAGAAAAGAATACAACTCTAAAGTGTAAAATACTTCCTAATAGCAATCACACGAATTTAACCAAGGCATCCCATACTACCCGGTGAAATTCGAGTATTTTCTAATGGGCTAGTAAGTTCCATTCAAACATTCTATTCGATGAGTTATACCATATTCGACAAAGCATTATTCGAAAGCATTTAAACCAATCGATGACACTAAGTTGATTATTAGTACTCCTCAAATTATAGAATTAAGGTTCTCAAAACATTTTTCTCTTTTGAGTTTATTATTTAAAACACTTATTATAATTTTCCATAAATCCGTTCATTATTTAACTTTATAGAAATATTCACAGATTTGCTAAAATATTCCATAACTCTGAGTTGTTCCAAGATTTTACTTATATACACAAAGTTGTCTCAAATTTCCATATGTTATATTATTTACAAAACCATATTTAATTACTCTTCTAAATCCATATTAAAATATAATCATTTTCTTTTAGGAAAAAAGCTAGGTTTAGACTTTTCAAAATTACATTTCCTAATTCCATGAATCCTACATCATTTATTTAATAAAATTGTTATACTTATATTTCAATTCCATAAGCACTTTTATCTAAAAATTGATTAGATTTTTATTTCTAAAGTCATATTTCCAAATCCATAAATATTTTACTAACCATGCTTAATATATAAAATAACTTGCTAAAAAATATTTTTTAATATTTATTAACTTAATTTAGAAATAATTCTAAGATTTATAAATATAAATAATTCTCTTTCGTAAAATTACTTGTATATGAAGCTGATCAACTTATTACATTTAACTCAAATTTAGGCTCTAAAGATCTGCAGTCATGACCACTTAAATCTCATAATTTTACGAAACATAAAACATGAAAGTTGTAGAGAAAAGTCTATGCTTTCAAACAAAAAAAAGATCATCAAATTTGGACTTAAGTTTCAATAGATATGGTGATTTCATTTTTAGGTTTTAAAAATACCAAACTCAGAAAATTGATATTCACAGGGCTGAGGCATTCGGTTGCCATTTCTATAATCTAAACCTAAAAATTTTCAAAAAAATACAGCATGAAAGTTGTTCCTTAGTGTCTCAGATATGTTTGCATAATTTGGATTCACGGTTAAAAAGGTATGGCCATTTTACTATCAGGTATCAACTCCGAAAATTTGATATGGCAGTGATAGAAAATCTATTTAAAACTTATTTTAGACCATTTTAAACACAGTATTTTGAAAAATTCTCAAAAGATAACTTGTAGGTTATTGAAATATCATTCTACCACAAAATGTTTGAACCAATTTGGATCAATTTACAGCAAGATATCGCTGTTTTACTACAGCGATGTTCACAAATAATTTTCAGCAAACAAATTTGCAAATTTCAACAATTCAATCACATGCAAGCAACAAACAACTATAGACATCGAAACAACACTAAAACTTAGCATGAAAACCTTGTTTGCTGTAACAATGAGTAATCACTCACTTTCTATCATATCTAAACACCCAAAACATAACATGCAACCTACTACAATCACTGATATCAACATACACAAATGCGCATGCAATCAACAAGAAATGTTTTGGGGAAATGCATCTCTAAATTAACCTAGAAATTCATAATTCATCAAATTCATAATTGTCATAAATATACATTAGTTTGTAGACACAAAATCACAAGATTTAGATACAATGATGAGTGCAAACTCACCTTAACTCCTTGCTATCAATTCTAGAACATTCCCTAACCTTACTAGCCGCCAATCTTCACCAAATCATGCTCAAAACCTAACTTTGATCTCAGGACAGCAAATAGAAGAGTTCAAAACAAGGCTAAAATTGCAAACAAGATACCTAAAAGATGTAGAATGGATAGAGAGACTCACCAATATTTTTCTCCTATTTTTTCTGAATTTTTCTTTAATTTATTTTGCCAAAATTTTAAGCTAGGGCATAAGTGTTTTGAGAGAGGGGTTCGATTTCTTTTGTCTTAAAATGGAATTGCACATACAAAATTTTGAGAAAGGAGATAAGAGAAAAGGCTCTATCATATTTTCTCTAAGTGTTGGCTAAGTGGGCTTAAAATGAAATGGACCCAATAGCCAATTTAATTAAAACAAAGGTTTTAATTCCTTTTCTCTCATTTAAAACATATAATGAAAATGAAATCAAAAACTCTAATTTTTTATTTGCAAAACTAATATAAATCCTCTTCATTAATAAAACTATTTACTTTCACAAAATCCCATTTTAGCCCAAAAATAGGATTGAATCATTTTCTTAACAAAATTACTCAATTTATCAAAAATGATAAAATCCATCTTCTAAAATAAGACAATATGACAAATAAGTAATTTATCTTTAAAAATCCCCATTTTCTTTTTTTAAAATAAAATTACACAATATTTAGAAAACACTAACACATTATTTAACAAGTTTCGAAACAAGAATTTTAACATCAACAAATTTCTTATTTTGTCTTTTAATTATTAGTTAAATTAAACACTTAATATTCAAATCCACTTCAATAAATGAGAAATTCAATTTCTCATTAAAATTACAAGTTTCAAACTTTATTAAATTTAAATTAACAACACTAAAAAATCAGGGTTGTTACACTACAATAATGATGAAAGCTACCAAAGGGACATACCGAACCAAATAACAAAGGATATGTTTGCCCTTAAAGAAGAAGGGACCCTCGATCCAAGGACTAATAATAGTTTTCGAAAAACTCCTTTTACAGAGGTAATAATGGCTATTAGGATCCATCCTACGTCAAAATTCCTTCACTAAAGTATGATGGAACCACCGATCCAGATGATCACTTTCAACTTTTGAAAGTCAAATAAATTTGTATAACGTCTTTGGAGCAATTCATTGTAGGCTCTTCTCCGTAACTTTTCATGAAGAAGCTGCCAAATGGTATTGGCAGTACTAATAAAATTCCATCTATTCTTGGAAGCAATTCTCTTATGAATTTTTGATGCAGTTTTGCATTAACAAAGACCCAACTATAGACTCCAGCATGTTAGCTAATATCAAGCAAAGGCCAGGAGAATTGCTTGGCAAATACCTAAAGAGATTTAATACAAAAGCATTAAGAGTAGGAAATGCTACCGATAGAGAAAAGCTGATGGCAGTTCGTTCAGGGATAACTGAGCAAACTCCTTTTTGGAAAGAACTTTTTATTCATGGATGTAAAGATCTACAAAAATTCCATTTTCGAGTTGAGAAATTCATCCATATGGACGAGATATACCATGCCAAGAAGAAATATCAACAAAACAAAAAAGAGGGAAAGTTTGGTTTCAATCACCCCAACAAAAGGCCAAAATGGAATGAAAGTAGAAGAAAAGGTCAGAAGGGGATTTTCGAATCCAATTATGTAGACTTAAACAAACCCCTCTCCCATATTTTTGTCGTGGAAAAAAATAATGGAAATTTCCACACCTCCTACAAAATACGAAGCCACCCTAAACCAAATAGGGGGAAAGATTATTGTGATTATCATAAAATAAATGGACATAAAACTGATGAATGCTGCATCTTGGTAGGAATAACTTAAAACATAATCAAGTCAGGATCTCTAAAAGAATTCATTAAGGAAACTTAAAAGGTTTTCCATTCTAAAGGGAATAAATAGTCAAAGCACCCGAAACTTAATTTTTCTAGAAGAAACAAATAAAGAAATCAGAACAAGTATATCTACCGAATTGACAGTGTACCTAAAAATTCCAAGAAGAAAAGCAGTTTCTATAACTTCAAACTCAGATTCCAGTCAAATTGTAAAGTTTTATAGCAGATGCCCACCATGGATCAACTCTACTCATTGAAATTTCTAATTTGATTTATACTTGAAATTCACCATGTGCTAACATAAAATTTGAGTTTTTTTATAGGATGAAACGAAGACTTACCTACTATAAATAAACATTCATGAGGTTCTGAATTTCCTTGTCAAAGTGTAACGATCTGCCTTTCTTACACCTAAAGATGACACTAAATACATCCTCGGTATTTATGTGCCAATCATTTAAGTGTTCGAAAGACAGGTCATTTAGGGTGAAGAAGAAAAAACAAAATCTCACAAATGTAATGAGTAATATATAATATGAACAAGTCTTTACAAAAAGAAATCATCTTTATTATACACAACATCAGAGTACACTAACCTATTATCAGCTTGGACAGTTATAATAGCCTATACTTATAATTGCTGACAAATACAGACAAGAACAAAATAAAATAGAACAGCGGAAGAATATAAGATACATGAATACGTCTAGAAGAATCCAGTTCGTCGCCTGAAAGCTCTAAAGAATCCTGCTAAATCTGGAAAATATGCTCGAGCTGACACGAGCATTATAGAAAAACAACGCCCGCGTCAGTCTGGTAAAACCAGCGTGAGAAAGACAAATTACAAGGAACTTTATTATAACTTGTAAAACACTTTTAAAATCAGAGGTATCTCGTAAGACCGCGCTGCACATAAACTCGGACGGGTTTTTACCTTACAATAACCAAAGCATTTTTATAGAAATTCCAGTGATATTATGATAATGTTTAAGTGTTCAAAATAAATATACGAAAATAGCCAAAATTGTTACATTATTAAATTCCATTATAATAGGCATACAATCAAGTCCGCACGGCGTTTATTGGAGAATGGATTTCGACAATGGCAAGGTAATGGACCACCTTCCGTACAATATACCTCTAGATAAAATGTACCTGGGGTCCGACCCAGAACTTGGTCCACCCCTGCCAACACAGAACCGGCCTACCCCTGAACTTGGATAGTACCAAATATGTCATCACCCAGTTGTTCCCAACCTTTATCGAGATCTCTCATGCACAACCAAATCCATAATGTGATAATCTAGAAAGGTGATGACACACCCTAATGGAAGCGACCCACATAGCCCTGCTGCATCTACCCTGCTTTAGCCATTTCCCTGGTTGTGAGGCTTCAGGCAATGCTTTTACCTTTTCTTTTATCAGATCATCTTGGAATGCTAACACTGCCCTTTGACAGAAATGCAATGTCAGCATTCATCCATACAAGTTCATTCTAGGTCTGAACGAAACCGAAGGCACTACCTCTACTACATCCATTTTGGAATCACCCTTGGGATTAGTAGCAAGTAGCCCTTGCAGTTCGAAGGCTCCGTCTTCAATCCCCTTCAAGATATATTCAGTTCGAAACACTTGAGTTGGATCGAAGTGGTTTTCGGATGATTTGTACTTATCTGATCCCGATCTCTTCGAAACAACTTTCGATAGTTTCCGGTAAACTCAGCCCCGGTTCTTTAGGAAATAAGTTGACAAAAGATAAGAGCGGAGTTCACATCCTAAATGTTTGTTGACGGATTTCCTTATCATATATCCTAGAAGAATGAAATGATATTTATACGCACAGTATAACATCACCGACAATAACTGTACCATATAATTCTCATGTTTCTCCTAGATATTTCCAAAGTTACGTTTTGGTCCATGTTTGATAATCGATTATTTAACTATCAAATAAACAATCATTCAAACATTGATTTAATTCCATATGAGATCCACTTAGCCTTTATTAATTAATATTTCATTAATTAAAACACTTTGCAAAACTTGATCAAAAGATCTTTTTAAAGCACTATTCCCAAAACCCTTTACATTCCTTTTATACTTGAAAGAAAACATTTAAATACTTATCTCAACGGTATAAGTATATTTACCAAACTTTACAAAAGTTTCCTTCTTTTCAAATTCCATATTAAATGGCCAAGAAATTCCCTTTTCGAAACATCACTTACTATAAAACCATTCACTTTATAAAAACCCATTCACTTATCCCTTATAAATATTCTTTTTATAAGTTCACTTCATATTTCAAACCTCCTTATAAATATTCAAACTAGATTTAACTTCTTTATAAAATCTTTAAAATGATTTATAAAATCTATTTCCAAGTATAGAAGTCTTTATAAAATTTTCTATATAAAATATCTTTGACATTACAAAATATCATTTTAAAGCACTTTAAATAAACCCTTTTATTTAATAAAACCCTTTTATTAAAACAAGTTATTATTTATAAATACCTTTATAAAATAATTATATAACGTGAAAGTTATTTATAAACTTTAAAACCCCAAACTGGTTAAAGAATTGAAGTAAATTCAAAATCACACTTCATAAATTCAAAAAGAGGCTTAGCACTCCCAATGGTACTATTTAAGTTACCATTTAATTTCATTTTCATTTTCAAGTCATTCAACAATTTATCTACATAAGTCAACATATATATATATATATATATATATATATATATATACACACACTTCATATACGAATCAGGAAATAACATGTCAATAAACTAACCAGTATAAACATGTCCAAATAACATAATAGCAGGATGGTGATTTGTCCCGCTAAATATATGTCTAAACAATCAACAATTAACTTATAGCAAAATGGAGATTTATTCTGCTATCAAATGTCCACACAATAAAACAACCAATCTATAGCAGAATGGGGATTTATTCATCTAATATATGTCCACAACAATCAAATCTATTACATTATAGAAGAATGAGGATTTATTCTATTATCAAATGTCCACACAATCAAACAATCAATTTATGCTAGAACGAGGTTTTATTCTGCTAATAGTTGTCCACACAAACACAAGCAATCACATCATAATCATTCACAGTCATTTATCTACTTAATGGTATCGACATTTGAATCCCTTATGCTCAAAACTGTCATTTTTAAAAGAACCCCCTTTTAAATAAATTGATTCTTGGAAAATCAAAGGATTTAAAACTTAAACTCCCCTTTAAAATAATTAATTATTAGTTAAAATCTTATTAGATCATAACAAATCTTTAATAAATCTTAATTTAGTTAAATAAATAAATTAAGAAATAATTAAACCTTTGAATAAATGATTAAACAATAATTAATTATTAAATAAATAATTAAATACTAATTAATCCTTTATTAATTATTAAATAATCATTTAAACCTTAATTAATAATTTTTTATTATTTGATCTCAATTAAATAATCTTTATTTAAGTCTTAAATAATAAATTAAAACTTTAATAAATAATTTATAAATTAAAACATTAATTAATTTAAAATTAAACACATGGTTAATAATTAATTAATAATTAGCCCTATATTTAATTAGTAATTAACTAAAAGTAAATCATATACTTAACTTATAATTAATTAAACATTAATCATACTTAATAATCGATTAATTAAAATTAATCTTATCCTTTAAAGGTAATTAATTAGTAACTAATCTTCACTTAATTAAAGTTAATAAACCTTATTAACACGTAATTAATTAATAATTATTTAAAATTAATTAATTAATTATTAATTATTAAATCCTTAATTAAATTTTAAAAACATTATTATTAGGCTTATAAAACATTTACAAAATAATTTTAAGTATGAAACTTAAATTTGAAATTTTTGGATTTTTAAAGCGAAACTACATCCATAGCGACTATCGCTATGGACACCATAACTTGAAAATATTTTGACTTTCCACATTAAAACCTCAACGCTTAAATACTTACCATCTTATCATAAACATAGCATAAGAGTTTGCATAAGAATACAAAGTTGAAAACTTTGAAACGATTTTCAATTTCCTTTAAACTAAACACTAGTTTTTCCACAAAGAAATCAAATCGTCAATACCATATCAAAGTGTCCACTTCGTTAGCATGACATCACATATACATGCCTAAACATCCATAAACATATCAATATCATAGCACAAACCTAAAAATCACATCTTTATAATGAAACACAACGCTTTAGCTTTCGATTCACAAGTCAATATCTAAACCGCAATTAGCAACATACACATATATTCAAACCATATAATGTTCCAACCAAGCAACCAACATATTTTACCATCCAATATTAAATACATATAAAGCTAAACTTTCCCAAAAGTTGAAGAATTTACTCACTAAAAATCTTTTGAAAACTTGATACATTTTGGAGTTCGAGAAACTTGGAAAATCACAAAATCCACTCGAAAATAGATCAAATTCCCCTCGATTTTTGGACATGTAATTCTCGGATTTTGGTAAATTAGTCCAAAGGAAAGTTTTCGAAAATTCTTTCCTCTAAAATTTGGAAAAAATAAACACTCAATTTTAGAGATATGGTCGAGATGAGAGGAGCTATTTTCGGACTTGTATTTCTGAGTCCAAAAATACTTCGGAAAGAAATGGGTTTTTGACATAGCTATGCTCAGAATTGGAAGAAGTGATACCAACAAAAGTTGTAGCAATTGAAATTTTATATGGTTTTAAATATAGGAAATATCTATTTGAATCGGAGATGAGAACGATATGACAGAATGAAGAGAGGGCAAAAATGAAGAAATTAAAGGGGTATTTATAAGCAAGAACAAAGTAAATTACCTAAATACCCTTGGTCCTTTACCCTCCACCTCCTTTTGCCACCTCATCATGCTCCTCTTTCTACATGTACTTTTGCCTAAAACATGTTTTTTTACTTAGTGTACTCTATGTTGGCTAATGACTTGACATTTATATTTATGTTTATATTTTTATTTCTAAACTTATTTAACTTAAGTTTATTTATATTTAGACTTATTATTTTTTAAAAATTATTTTCTCTTAACTAAGGATCTTCGCAACATATAAATGTTGCTTCAAATAGAAATAAGAGTGACAACACTTCAAACAACATTTATTCGATAAAATGTCGAAAATTCGAAAACGGTTTCTGGTCAAATTTTCTGTTTTTCATCGAACTATATATTTTTGTAAACAAAATTTGAAAACTATTTCACCATCATTATTTATTATTTAAAAGAGTTTTATTTTTATTATAAAACCTATATATTAAATATTTAAAATTAATTAAATATTCGCAAATCAAAGTAGCGAAATTCCGGGTCGTTACACTCTCCCCCCTTAAAAGAATTTCGTCTCCGAAATTACACCTTAACATGTCCTAGAAAAAACTAAACACTGCATATCAGTTCATATGATGTACATAGATCATTCTTATATAATAGTTTGATTTGATCACTAGAGAATTGGGTGAGCGATACTAGTTTGGAAGTTAAGTATGTATTCGATCACTACTCGAATACATACTTAACTTCCGAACTAGTATCGCTCACCCAATTCTCTAGTGCGGACTCCGATCAGGTTCCCTGATTAAGAACCTCTGTTCCCCTTACATAGTCATATACTATGATAGAAAATTTTGATCCTATACCAAAAATCCTCATCAAGTGCTCGTCGTCAAAAATCGAGTAATAGATCCTTATTCGGAATGGTGTGAATCACCTCAAAGTCATGTACTCGAATCTTGAATGGGAATTATATAAAAAAGAGGAAGGTTCTACGTACAACTTACGCACTCATTTATAGGTTCTTACTGCCCAATTACTTTTTACCCTCCCAAAATGATTTGTGGTACATTTCATAGAAATATCAACTTAGGTTCAACACTTTAAAACGACAACTTATTTATGAAACTTTTTCATAAAATCATTTTAATTATTAATTTGTATAATACTCTTCTAAATCCTAAGAGTATACAAAAAATATGATTTTAAACATTATTCATCTATTCTATTCAGATGTAGGCCCAAAATAACTTGGGTCTTAATACTGAGTCAACTAATCCAACCTCTTTACCCAATCGGTCTAGTAAGTAGCTAAGAGAATTATGATGCTGGTATCCAAACTCCGTCCTGGAGTCTACTTTTCTTTAGACTCTTCTAAGGTAAAGATGTTTATTAGCCGGCCCAATAACATCAAATAACTTTTCACTTCCTTGATTTAAAATCAAAAGACACAATTTAATGAAACCAAGTTTATTAAACCTTTTTATTAAATCAATTTTACTTCATTTATCAACCCATTCTTACATCAAAGCACCACTATATTTTGGAAACTTAAGAGCCAAATACCCGGGTTTTATTTCAAAAACTTTTTGAAATGATACTTTATCTTTAAACCTTAGTAAATATACATATAGCCCGAGTAACTCCAAAATGACATCAAGGAACTAGGTACTACTGAATAGTATCATAAGTCCCCTTTACCAAGAAGGGTAATACTCAAGAGAAGTGTTTACCATCCAAACACATCTCCTGCCCAATTTTTGTCACTTTCGAGTTACTCGAACTAGTTAGTTATGAAAATATTTCTTTTTCAACTCCCTTTTCGAAACAATACTATATATATATATTTCCAACTAAATTGATTTTAACGAAATATTTATCATCCACTTTCTTTGGATTCATTCGGATTTGAACTTATTTCGATCGTACAATGACAAAGAGAATAATTTACTAAATGCGCTATCACATCTGCCTAAGCAAACATTCGATTGTCACTTAGAAGATTATTCAGATCATCACAAAATATATCGAGGCTCATTTCCTAAACCGTCCAAAGATAAATCTTGCTCTCAAATTCTCTTTTTTTCTTAGAATATTTATACCTCAAAGTATTTTTAAGTAAAATTTTGTCTATTTTTCCCAAACCTAGCAAACCATTTTCCAAAAGCATCGGGAATTAAATTCTTTGTAAAATCAACTTATTTTCAAAATACATTTTAAAACTCTGATTTATAAAATCAACTGAAATATTTCTTTTTAATAAACACCTTATATTAAACCCAATTTTAACCCAACATTATCAGTAAATGCCTTATAGTCAAATTGTGAAACTTAATTCACAAGGTGTTCATTTCAATGTTCCCACAAATTCTATCTATCTAACCTAGGTTTCAAAATGGAAGATTCTAGATAAATTAGTAGATAATAGTCAATGCTCATAACTGGATGAGCATGACTAAGCAAACCCTAAATGATAATAAATAAATATTATCAACTCCTAGCAACAATCACAATATATATAACTATACTTTATTTTTGAAAATTATTTCTTTATATATATAATATATTTATATGTAAAATAATTTCATTTACCAATTTAAACAATACTATGTTGATTTGCCTTGTTTAAGTGTTTAGAAATCCCTATCGACACCGTGGTGCCCCACGTCTCGACTAGAATTCATAAACCACTCAACCGATAAATCAACACAATATAAAACATTTTTATAGGACTAACAAATACGCACTCAATATATACACTCAAACTCATTCTAGGGTCTCACTTACCCTATCTCAAATGAGTCAATCCCACCAAAGCCTAGGTGTTCGTTCAACTTAAGCTCTGATACCACGTTGTAACGATCTGCCTTTCTTACGCCTAAAGACGACACTAAATACATCCTCAGTATTCATGTGCCGATCATTTAAGTGTCCGAAAGACAGGTCATTTGGGGTGAAGAAAAAAGAAAAAAAATTGAATCTCACAAAACGTGACGAGTAATATATAATATGAACAGTACACAACAACATACCAATAATGATGCAGTAGAATAATACTAATAATATAATATACCAAACTCCATCTTCGTCCTCTAGAAATAATGTCTTCAAATACTGAAATGCTCAGGCTGGCCCGAGCGTAATGAAAAGACAAAACACTCGAGTCAGAACTAAAAATTCTTATGTAAGTTAAACCAACAACAAGTAAATATGAGTGTAATAGCTTCAGAAATGTTTACAGGATTTTACATCTCCTGTCCAGTGGATAACGTGCGTGCAATAACTTAAGAGATACTACGGGATTTTCATCTCCTAAGGATCCGTTAAACTATCTATATGTGGTAAGATACGCTATATATGTAGTGTCTAATCAATAAAGTATTAAAATAGTGTAAAGGCTTTACATTGATCCCCTTTAACACATTTTTAAGCATTTTCCTATAGTTTGCCTTAGTAGCATCACCAGTAACGTAAGTAGTCAGGGAGGCGCCATGATAAGACAACACTAAAAAAATCGTAGTGGTCGCGTATTAAGATAAAAGTATTACAAGGCACGTAAGGCAGTGCCCAAGGTAGGATACTACCAGTTCGAGTCGCAGGGCTGGTGGTAACGCATCATAGCCATGACCGCCCATCGCATCCAACACCCCCAAAATCAAATCAAGGTGCATCGATCAAACCAACATCAATATAGTAATACGAAGAGGTGTGTTCGCTAGGGGTAGCTAGCCCACTTGGCCTTGACAAGCCATCCTGTTTTAGTCATTTCAAATTGGCACAAATGCCGAGGTCATCCATCATCGTTCTCTTTCTTCAAATCCAGCAAATGCCTCTAATTCAACCACTTCGTTCTGGATCATCCACCACGTACATAGTTGTTAAAATGGTTCCAATATTGATCGAGAGTATGCAAATAAAAGGCCTCGGTCTCTTTAACAACCAAACATCATTTTTCGCACCGATTGGTTCTTTTACATTTCGAAACAGATTCACATTTGATATCAAAATATAATATTCAATTCAACATATCCTTCATTTCATAATCATCATATTTATTCAAAATATGTCATTTTAACTTGAAATATCATTTCAAATTCCACTTAGGTTATAACCTCATTTATCCATATTCACATTTAAATCAACGATTTAAATATAACCATTCCGACTTTGCACAGTTTGAAATTTTAGAAAATAGTTTGAAAAGTTATAAATATTTTAAAATAGTTTAAATAAATTAGTGATTTAAAACAGTTTACTATAAAATGGTTTGAGTATCGAAAATGGTTTATATAGTAAAATAGTTTGGAAAATCTAAATAATTTGAATATTAAAAAGAATGGATTTTTAAACAGTTTATATTAAAATAATTTATTTGAAAATAGTATCTAATCAAACTGTTTCTTTCCATTTCAACAATTTGGACCCAAGTCAAATTTCAAGTCAACAAAACTCAATTCCAATCTTTTAATTCAATTGACTCAATTTCGATTTAGTCTCAAATCAACTTGATTTCAATTTCAATTCGATTTATCTTCGATTTTCGAAACGTTCATTTTTACCTTCAAATTCGATTCAACAATTTAATTCAATGATTTAAATTTCAATCCAATTCTTATTTTAAACCATTTCAATTCATATCAATTTCAAGTCCAATTTCAAATTACTGATTTAAACTAATTAAATAAATTTAAACATCACTGTTAAATTTTAGGTTCCAAATCTTAAAATTATTAAATTTCCACAATTAAAGTCATACCTCGATTATAACTTCACAGATCCAATTTAATTCTTTCAAACAATCTCCTTTAATCAATTTAAATTTCAACATTTGAAAGCTTGAATTAGAAATAATTCAATTCATAAAAATTCACAATTTAATTCCTTTAAAACAATGTCATTTAATCAATATCCAAAAATCAATATTTTGAAATCATTTAATTTAACCAATCCGGTGTCTGTATATAATTTTCTACCCTATGGCCAAGTGATCAATTATTTTAATTTTAATTTCATGTATGGATGTATATCATTTCAATCCAAATCAAATTGTCATAGGTATATATCATTTCAATCTATTTCTTAATTTATTCGAAATAATTCAAATAATAGGTTATATGTTGTCACTCAATATACAGAGTGATAACAGAGATATATAAAAATAAATAAACATTCAATCATCCAAAATGTCAACAAATAAATATCCATCATAATCAACATCCAAACCAGCCAATAATTCACAACAGTTTATTGGTTAACGATATCAGGTATCTAACTAGCAATTAAATTTTATATTAATTTAAATGTCTATTAATTCAATATAAATTCAAATTAAATTTAAACGACAATTCAAAGTACCAAACAACAATCGATAAAATTCTTATCACTTCATAAATTTAATTCAATGAACATAAGTAGGTTAAGTATTGCGTGAGTGGGTTAAATCACTCACCTTTGATTTACAGCCTATTAAAAATCCAAATAAAGCCCAAAATTTGAACAGCCATCAAATTCAACCAAACCAGTTTCATATTGTCCGGAATTTCGATACGAACCCAATGAAAGAAACCACGCATCAATCAGAGCTTGTATGAAAAGGTTATGCTACTTAGAAGGTTGAAATTTTAAATTTAAATTAAAAAAATAAATAATGGCAAAATCGTAATTAGCTACCTCTCTCAGAACCCTACACGCACGCACGCGATCAAGTTCGAACCCACTTCAGCTGCCACTATGACCTGCCACCGCTACCACAGCCAATATCAACTAAATCTGACCATGCCACCGACCGCCTCGCCCATGGCCGCACCCACCAAGCCTCACGCGGTCGCTCCGATCGCCCCAGTCAACCTCCGCTGCCGCCCCCTTTGATCGTTATTTCTGGTGAAATACGACACTTCTAAACCAAAGTAACTGTATGGATTGCTCCTATTTGTTGCCCTCTACGCTGCAGCGCTTCCTGATCGTCGATTGGTCGACGATCCACCGTTGATCGAGAAACCCTAACAACGGACGGCTAAGAAAGATCACCAAATTCTGGACAAACAGAGCCTCTAATCGAAAAATGAATTGTAGATGCAGATTACGTTCATCGAGAGCTTCACGATGATATATTATATGACATGATTTAAGTAGTTTGAATTTTTGGAGTTTGATTTGGAAACAGTAATTTAGGGTTTTGCTATGTCTACCATTGAGAAGGAACAAATAGATAGAAATTGTACGTAAGAAATAAAAATAGAAAGCTGATAGGGTTTATAATAGCCTATATATAGACAAAGCTGAAATAAGAATAGATGGAACAGATCGGTTAGGCCCACGCGATAACAAAGACTCGAAAAGCCTGTTTCGTTCCCGAAATGAAAGAAGGTCATACCATATATTGAAATATAGGTTTTCAATATTTTTAAACTCAATGGCACTACAAACTCTAATTCTATTGTATATAGAAGTTAGCTTTTAAATCAATTATATTCATTTAAATTCATTTAATTGATTTCTACGCGTTTCGAGCTCGCATGATCAAACGATAATTCTGATCGCCATGAAACTTGAAATCCTATAATAATTCACTATTACAGATCCGATGAAACCGGTTTCGTCGAAATCCGAGACAGTGCCCAAAAAGACTAATTTTACATGTTAATTAAATGAATTATTATTTTAAAATCAATTTAATCACTTTTAAATTCTAAATTAAAAGTTAACAATTTTCATCACTCACAGTCAACAGAAATTAATAATCTTTTAAAATTTAATTTTCCATGTTAACTTCAAGATTTTAAATATTAAATTAATTTCAACGTCAAATTACAACAGTAATGAAACCCAGTTCATTATATTTTAATTTCAATCAAATTCTTTTATTTTGATTTAAATTCTTATTATTAAATCAATAATTCCCTTATGAAATTTATTAACATAAGTTTCCATCTTATTATTCTCATGCTCTACAGTTAACGTCTTTTTTTATATTAACTGCAATGTTTAATTACATTTAATTTAATTGATTCCCAAATTAATTTCAAACAGATTAAATAATAAGGTGATAATTAAAACAATTGTTATACATTTATAATTCATATTCTATATTAACCAATTTCAATTAAATAACATATTATTCATATTTTTAATACAACATTTATTTTATTCATATTTAACCTTCATTATTATAATTAATTGGAATTACATTAAACAATTGTCAGTTTCATCCAATCAACATTATTAAATTATATTTCGATAACCATTTTCCATTTATAAATCATAAATTTTAATTTCTCACAATATTAAATTTCAAAATCTCATTAAATTTAATATTTTTAATTATAAAAAATACGGGCCGTTACATTCCAGCTCATAACAATGCAATTGAATGCCGAAGACAAAGATAAAAGTTAACTAACTATCCATGAGAGATCGAGGAAGATTCTCATGGCAATCTTATTGATCGGTACCAATCCATGGCCATGGATCGGTGTAGATCCCAAAAAATTGATGAGCTGGGCACAATCTCTTCAGTTCAACTTCTTCTAGACATGGGGAATGTGGGCAAGAACGTGGTGGAGAGAATTTTCGTTGATCGACATCTATAAATAGAGGAGGATGGGAGTTATTTAAAGGATTTTTAGCTTATTTAAAATAATTATGTACTTTCCCTATAATCTTACGGATCATCATCGACCCAGAGCTATGGATCTGTAAGATCAACTATATAAAACTCAGTAGAAACATAAACAAAGTTCAAGCGATGTAGGCCTTCGTTAACCGAACCACTATAATTGTTGTGTGTTTTCTTTTTCCTCATTTTCAATTTATTCTCTTCATTTTATTCTACTCCATTAATCTTTGGGTGTTTGTGCCAACTTTTGGCATAAACATTTTGGTGTTTTCATTGAGAACTGTATCGATCTCAGGCCACTTGCATCTATTCTCTACTGTTGGATTGCCTTAATTCACAAATTAGATCTGTCAGTTTTGTTCTTGCAATCCATGACTATTTAGATTTCTGCAGAATTAATAGGATTAATCAAAGTTATGGCCCCACGAAAGGAAAAATATGCTGCCTCCAAGCTTGCTAATGGTGTTAAGAATGATGGTTATCAACATGTTGAAGAAGTCGCTCAACCCAATGCAGCTAAAATTCAAAGTCCATCAGATATGACAACACAAGTTGAAATGGATATGATGATGAAGGAGATGAATGACAAGATGCATGAAAGTCAGGACAAACTGAGTAAGTAGAAGAAGGAAAGTTTTGACTTGGTGAACATTTTCAACTATTTACATTTAAAATGAAACCATTCTCACCTTAGTAAAATATTTTATCAAGGTATTGCAAAACTAGATATTTTATAATACATTATTTCTTAATAACACATCCTCAATAAAGTAATTTTCAACTTAGGTCTTTTTCAGCAAAACTCTTTGTCTAATAATATTTTTCTTTTCAAAGCATCATCTATCAAAGAGCACCTTTTTAAGTGAAAATATTTTCAACAAAAATCAATTTTCGGACAAAAGTTTTCTGAATCAAATACATTACTTCGATAAATTTTTTCTTCTGAAATAAATATTTTATTATATTCTTTACCCATAAATGTACTTCTCAAATAAAGACACTGCCATAAATTATTTTTAGTTATTTCAACCAATAAAATGATTTCCCAATTAAAAATATTTCCATTATATTATTTTCAAATACTTGTTTTGAGCAAACATTCCTTTTCTAAATAAAATACCATTTTGTGAAAGTAAACTTCCCGTATGGTATCTTTAAAATAAATCTTCCCCAAATCATATAATATTCACTATAAAAAATGTTTTACTAAAATACTCTTTTCTATAAAATAAGAGTTCTCACTAGATGCTTCTCACAAGGTATCTTTAATAAAACATTTTAAAATATTTTACAATCATTAAAATAGTTTTCTCCCTCAAAGCATCTTTTTAAACAAATACTCCCCAAACCTTTCAATATATATTTTGAAGTATTTATCAGCTAGAAATATTCTTTTCCAAAATGATCCTCGATTGGATATTTTTACAAGGTATTCTAAATCAAAACTAAGGTTACAAAATGCTTTTCAACATATATCCATTTTTTCCAAGAGACATTCCCAAATTATAACAATTTTAGCTAAGATGTTCTTGTTAAAGTATTTCTTCCAAAATAAAATATTTTCAACCAAAACATCCTTTCATAAAATAATTTCGAGTAGAACACTTTCAACAAAAATTTCCTTTTCGTAGATCAAATCTTCCTTTATTAACAAAGCATTCCCAAACAATGATACCATTATAAAATTACATTACAAAAGATGTTTTAAAAACTAACAAATTTTCCCATACTAAATGTTTCTTTAAAGGTTGAATTCATCTCCTAATACCTAATTAGAACACCTTTTACTAAAATACTTCCAAATAAAATATTTTTACAATATTTACTTTTCTTATAAAAATATCTTTGTACAAACATTTTATTTCACTAGGTTAAACAATTTATTTTTCAACAAAAATATTGGCAAATCACTTTATGTCATCTTTCCCACTTTAATAAAATATCACTAAATTTAGAATTATATACTTTATAAATTTTAGAAACAAATATTATATATGACAAAATAAAAATGATTCTATTTTATTAAGGTTGAGTTTCAATTATAATTTAACATCGGGTGTGTGTTACTCGATTTATAACCGACACTTAGTCCCTCTTATAAGTGTTCACTATACCTCACTCTTTCTTTATTTATCTTCCATCATCGTAAATACATATCATTTTACAATGAGTAATAATGGTTAACAAACAACCCATACACAGAAAACATACAATTATCAAACAAAACGCTCTCTCATTCTATATTTTAGCCCAACCTAAGATGTAAATCATTATAACCTAATGGTCAAACATATCCAATGGTTAGGGAATTATTATACCTAAGCTCTGATACTAAGTGTGGCGATCCACTATTTTTTACACATAATTCAATTATAAACAACGTCAAAATATGCATACAACTAAATGTACACATTAAAGACAAAGGAACATGGGTATAAAGGTTTAAAAATTCTAAAATAATGAATAAAAGGAAATCCTCATAGCAGAATTTAAACATCAATGTATGCATATACATACATATCATTTTAATAGCCAGACATTGCTCCAATAAAATACGCCACATAATTTATACATTTCATTATGTCAATTATTAAACATCTTTATAATTATGATGCAAGAGATATTCCAATCTATCATGTAAAAACAACTCCTTTCAGGCTCTTTGCTTCATTCTTTACTTTTACATGCAAACTTACAAATATACATGTACATAAAATAAAAACGAAAATGGTTTCAACTATTTTGACCACGTCTAACCATATATACTATGACCATTGGCTCAATAGCTATTGCATACAAAAAGATTACATACGTACACTGTAACAACTCGCACCTTAATTGGTCCGAATTTTGACTAAATCAAAACCCAAGTCCATTAGGGCATGGATCATTGGTTTTGGTAACATGTAATAAACACTAGTATATCAGAGTGCGATAAATATAAACTCACAGTGGAATTGAAAAATATAATATAATATACGTATTGACTGAGGCTACTACCTTATAATATTATTCCTTGGATATTTAATTGCCTTGTCAGCGTCGAGCATGAATAAGAGGACTTTATCATCAACCGTTCCCATCTTGCTCCAGTATCTAATCCATCTAAATCTAACATGTGGTTTTTTATGAGGAGGGGAGGTCAGAACAATGTTTTGATGATTGGAAAGTTACAAAACTTTATTCATCCTATTAATTCATGCCGATTGATTTCCATTAAATGTTATGTCTATTTTTACGGCTAATCCGTTAAATCTTATGTACGCATACGATATGCTTAACCTAACCTTCTCCAAGTTATCATCATATTTATATATTCTTATAACATATATATATTAAACCTTGTTTCACTCAAAAGCCCAACCACTTAATACTTCTTAAATAGAGAGGAGGTAGACCCATCGGGCATTTACTACCTTAAGTCCCCAAAGCGGGCCCTTCACAATATCAACGCTAGTCAATCGGTTCTAACTACATAGACCTATGGCTCCTATATACAACTTTATAATATAATATACAACATAATTGTCGTACGACTAACACAACTCAAAGACTCATCTAAGGGTTAACTAGCCCAACTCCGCTAAACAAATAACAATCAAACAATTATTAAAACTTTAAGGTCTATGCGTATCCCATACAATTATATACTAGTAGGAAGCGAAATCCATTAGGGCATAACCTGAGTCTTTGCTAACGACCACGCGAGAACGCTGATGGTCATAGCCTATATGCCAGCCTTACCGATCCAATAATGACACTGACATAGCCCACTGACTTCCCATAGCCAAAATCCCATTTTGACTGCCTAAGAAAGTCGATGAAAATGCCTTTTTAGTTACTTTCTACCTCTTAGTGGATGTGAAGTAGACCCCATTTCCCAAATGGTACTAGGTCATTTAATACTTTAAATCCTAGGCGAACCCTTTGTATATTTTTCTGTACCAATCCGTAATATATATCCCTTTCCCATGGGTCATATGGTTGGAGATATTGTACATCAGTAATAAGTGCACACAATTGCTGGTAGCCTCTAGATGAAGGGTAGACATTTGTTATGTAAGTCTACTGACCTTGCATCCTAACCCACTAAACCAATTCTATCACCCAAAACCTAAGTGTTTGGCTAAGCCCACAAATTCACGTTTGTCTCAAATGTATAATTGAAGCTATTTAATTTCCTATTATGGAAATTATATTGCTTTCTATGTATAATTAATAGTGTTATTACTTACGTATTAGCTACAGTATTGTTCCTAATTTATACGCTGAGGCTTTGGTTTCTTTTTAATGCTTAATAAATGTGTGTTACCCCTATTAATTAGTCATGAATGTCTAAATTAGACAATCTCTAATCAATCCACATTTAGTTCATTTAATCTCGTATTGATTGGTCATTAGTGTCAAATTAGACAATCTTTAATCAATCCTTAGTTAATTCTTTTAATCTCGTATTAATTGGTCATTAATGTCAAAATTAGACAATCTTTAATCAATCCTCATAAATTTCATATTAATCTCTCTAATCAGTCCCTATTTAATTTCTTTTTAACTCTCATTAGTTACAAATTTATTGCTTGTTAAATCTGTAATTAATATCCATAAATCCTAATCCGTTAATTATTACGCTTTTGATAATTAATACGTGTATAGCCATAAATTACGATATTTATATATTTTTTTTATTTTTAAACGTCAAGCATATTTATACATGTATATATATTTTTATTTTTATTTCTAGTTATTTATCCTTAACTAGAATATTCCTTTCCATATTTTAATTCGTTAGAATTGTCCTTCAAAAAAGGTTTTCCGTTATAACTTTCCATAAATTAACCAAAAATAAAGGGTTTACTTCGTTTGAAATTATAAGGAATTATTTATTTCCTTTTTATTGAAATAGACAGTGTAAGCTATGAAAAGAATAACCATACTTTGCACATCTCTTTCCCTTTTTGCGATATTCCTTGTCAACTCAAATGCTTAACTTTTTCTATGCATCTAAGAAATTAGGCAAATTTAAAGAGGTTACACGGATAATATTTCCAACAAATTAAAACATAGAATTTCTATTCCAATAAAATTAGGGCAAATGTAAATTATATTAACATCTTTAGAACCTAATTGTAGATCTGGAACAAATGCTACACATTATTAATATCAAACTTTTAATAACTTGACGACTGATATTCCAGTTCTGGGTGTAAATAATGTTCCTATTCATTTTTTTCAATTGCAGAATATGTAGACAATGTTTTATGCGTTTAATTCGGGCCTACATTTCTTTAGATCTTTATTTAGGTATAATAATTAAATAAAAACCCAACGAAATAAATTCCAATGTTATACATAAATTACATAATTTCTCACTTACCTTTTATGCTTTCCAAATCTCCTAATCAGAATCCAATCCCTCACTTGACTCCTTTTCTTCTCTAGTCCAAAAGAAAATGTATAACAAGATGTATACATTCTATTCGAATTACAAATCTGGGAAGAGATTTAGGGTTTAGGGGAAAATGATTTATAATTATAAAAATTACCTTTTTCATAGTATTGATTCGTTCCATTTCTTCTTCTCTTTTATTTTCTACCCTTCTCCGATTATATATTTATACATAATATTTTATAATTTTTAGAAGTAGTGGAAAAGAGAAAACGACAAAGCTTCATCGTTTGGATTGGAAAATATGAGAAGAGAAGTGTGGTGTTAGGCCCTTATTTATAGGCATACGAATTAATCGTAATCGTTAGAATAAAATAATTAAATCTGGGCTGTTGGCCAGGGTTCAAACTCAAGTCGCCATACCCCGACCAGTCGACCACCCCACTATAACCGATTGACCGACCTAATAAAGAGGGTAGACCGTGGGATCCTGCATTTATTATTTATTTCCATATTCGTACTTAATTATTTTTGCTCTCGAAACTTCAAATGCTAATAAATTTTTCATTTGAGCTTCGATCGTAACACTCCAAATATGAAAGTTGCTTAGAAAATTGCTATGAACACAATGGTGTAAGTTTCATGGACAAATTCCAACATTTGCTCAAACTCTATTTTTGGAGCTGTATTAATTATTTATTAATTATCGTAAATTTTATGCGGTGTTACATTCTCCCCCTTAAAAGAATTTCGCCCTTGAAATTTCTCAAGGGTGGAATCTTGTAAGATAACACGCAACCAATCCAAACTAATAAACCAATTAGTGTACAATCAATTTTGCAGCCAAACGTGTACAAGTACGAATTGTATCCCAGCATATAAGACAAGTATGCAGAATGATTATAAATCGGCGCCTCCTATATGAATGCATTCCTTCTTAAAAATATTTTGAAACTATAATGCCAACAACCTAGATTTACTAGTAGTTCTATATGTATGCAAGTTTTCAAAAATCAATTTCACATAAAAAATTTCATACGCCTGCGAGTAGGAGTATGGTTCAACCAATTTTGCATCAAATCCCTACCATCCAAAACCTAGCACACAATTTTTAACATCCAAAAATTTTAAAAATTCAGTTTCTGAATTTATACCCTTATGTTGGAAAAAGAATTTAAATTGAAAATCTTACATTTCCACTCTTCTCTAGGATATCTATTCCATTGTAATTGGGAACCCTCTCTTCCATCCCCAGTACTTTTCCAACTTTTACAAGTACAATTTGCATAAGGAGGTTTATTTTTGGATGTTAAAGCGTAATTATCTTAAGCGCAAGTTTCATTTCACCATCAACAAGGTATGGAAATAGAAATTCCAAAGTTAAAATAGTCTTTTCCCTTGTTATTATCTATGTTTTGTCTACTGTCACCCTTGTCAGAC
The DNA here is from genome assembly GCA_030737815.1 of Allium fistulosum. NCBI lineage: Eukaryota > Viridiplantae > Streptophyta > Magnoliopsida > Asparagales > Amaryllidaceae > Allium > Allium fistulosum. The sequence continues at coordinate 1,145,745,153 of CM060901.1, forward strand.
AATAAAACTTATACTTACTAACACATCGATGCTCCTTACATTAGTATGTGGAATTTAAACATCAAACATTTTCTCATTTTAAAGGAAAACTTTTGTAATGACCCAAGATTTTAGGAATTTATTTTGTAAAATATAAATAAGTTTAAAATAATTTTTAAACCAATTTTAAAGGGGAATTGATATGGCTTGATATGGTGTAACTATATGGGTGTACATGTGTGCATAGGGAATACACATGAATTGAAGCTAAATTCCTGAATGATATAAATGAACATATGTTGATGTGTATGGGAAATATATATATATATATATATACAGATAAATAAAGTAAATCCTTAAAGGCTATATGCAAAAATATATATGGATGCTACTGATTGTATTTGAGTGTACATGTGCATGTGTGTCAGTACAAAATAATGTATAGATATATATATATATATATATGTGTGTGTGTGTGTGTGTGTGTGTGTGTGTACTAATTATTTCTGTAAGACTTATATATACATATATGTATGTTAATCAAATACTAGAGTTCAAATCAGTAAAATGAAATACACAAATATATTTTTAAATTATAAACAGAAAGAAAAGAATGAAGATATAAAAGGAGTAATCCTTTTATAAATAAATAAAGGAAGTACATACCATTTAAGTGAAAGCTAAAAATAGAAAATAAGATAAAACAGAGATATGTTTTGTATAGGCAGAATTAGGAAGAATACTTGATATATATATATAATAACCAATGGAAATCAAGTCACACTTTTAGCATGATAGTAGACAAGAGGAAAAGTATTTTCTGGAAAAGCAAAATTTCTGAAAATAACCAAAAGGATATAACCACTTTTCTCTTCACAAACTTAAGCCGGGGAGGGTAAGATTTTGGGTTTAGATAAAATGCAAATGGCATGATTTCTGATGGGCAAAAATGTCTTTAGCTAGTGCCTTTCTTTAAGAAAGACCCTACATAAATAAGCAGTGATATGAGGAACCTCCTCTTCTCCCCGGATAGCTCTTGAGAAAAATATATATATTATATAAATATAAAACAAGTGAAGAAAAGGGTTTGAGGGCAGAAGCTTACCAATCAACTAGGAAGTGAAAGAGAGCTAGGTGAGAAAACTCACTCATAAAAATCTAAGGCACTAAGTCCTAATGTAGGCAGCCAGTTTATAAGTTAATTTTTCTTAAAAATGAATTTTCATATGTGATTGTCTATCTGTGATTTCAGAGATAAAAATGTTTTGATTTTTAGCTGGTTGTTCTGCTTGTTTTATTATATGAGAGTTCTAGGTATTATTAGTATATATATAGTTTAAAAACCCAGATCTCTTTGATATGTTAATGTTTAGAACATAAGTAAATATCCAGAGAATCAAATGTTGAATATAGGCAAGTAGTGTTGGTTTTGGCTCAACCCAGAAAAATATAAACATGTGAGCTGCAATATACTTATGTATAAGTGCTGAGGCTTGAGACAAAAAGGAATTAGGGGTGCAATAGGGTTGCCTATGTGCTGATGCTCCCGATTCAATGAAAATATATAAATATTCATACACATAGCAAATAAATTTTGTGATTCAGTGAAACTTGGTTATTCTGAGTTTAACTAAAGCACAGATGTTTGCAAAAAGAAAAACTCTCTCAAAAAGCCATAAGCCAATGTTAGTTGTCTATACCCCTTTTTAAAAATGCAAATATATATATATATACGTGTGTGTGTGGGTGTACAAAATCTATTTAATAAACACATTTCACTTAATTGCCTATTTGCCTCTGTTTGGTTATGAATGATGTGGAATGCCATGACATGGATGTTTGTCTTAGTGAAATGATTCACTGAATGGTTTAGTCATGAAAAATCAAAAGTGTTATTATTAACTTAAACCTGATTAGGAAATGGGGGTCAAGAGCACTCCAAGAATGACTTGTGTTCTTGAGTAATACAAGTTGACACATGGCTTTTTTAAGTCCTGAGATCTTTGTGTAATGGAGTGAATTAGTCCATTACAGTGTGTCCATTGATTCATTTAATTGCAGATGAGACCAAGATAGATAAATATATCAATGTAAGAGAATTTGATATAAAGAGGAACTAGAGTTTTCCTGGAATGAAATCTGAGTAGGGAATAAATGATTTAATCCATTTTGGTGATTTCCCTGTTTTGTATGGATGCTTATTTGATTTATGACTGAGTTGTATGAATGTATGAATGTACCATATCTTTTTGAGGTTTCTGGAAAGGCAGACTTAAGTGTGCACCTACACACTGACACGGAACATGCACACATGACTTATTATTTCATTTAGGCAGAGTTATATACATATATACATGTTTCAACTTTAACTAGATTTATAAATTGTTTTAGTGGATTTTCTCATACCAGACATGTGTCTGACCCTAGTGTGCTAATGGCATATGGGGTGTCCCATTTAATATGGGGCAGCTTCAAATGCATTTTCAGGGACTGCAGAAACTAAGTAGGAGTAGGAGCAAGGCTTTGAGAAGAAGATATTAGCATGCTAAAACTAATTAGATAAGAGCCTAAATGATGAAATCTGCAAGTATTGATATTTTTAAATTGCCACTTGTATTAAGTACTGAATGTTGGATGGATATTTTGCTAAATGTTTTGATAAGGAATTATCTTGTAATTGGAGTTTATATATTTAGTGATTATCTGAAAAGTTAAAGAAGCTAAACTATGATTTTTGTAAGCAAATCAGAGTAAGAACTCCATGATAAAAAGGGTGGTTACATTTTATAAATGTATTAGTCAACCTTGAGTCTTTGAAAAGGGTTGAGTTTTGGGAAATCTGGATAGATGAGTCTCAGTGAACTATATGATTTATTCTTCCATCATAACAATTGCATACAAGAGTTGATAGGCATTGGGAAAATGTACTTATGTGTCTGCAATGTTTCCCTAATTCAATTTGTTCTACGAAAATGTTTTATACCTTGTTTTTGGAATAAAGGAAAATCTGTAATATAGGAGTTAAAAACCATGTCCATAACAGTTGGATAAATATACATATGTACATTTAAATATGTTTTGTTCAGATATTAGCACATCAGTTATCCTTGTATTTTGGCATGAGTCTGGATTCCTTTAATTCATTAAGGCTAGGATCAAAAATGTATTTTTAAGACCCTAAGAGATATACCAGAACAAAGAGTCTGGTTGAACCATGTTCTTTTCTGGGTACCCATGGTCTCAGGGAAACTCACTCATGTTTACATTTCATTTAGCTTAGCACCATGGCATCAAAGAATCAAGCTTTTGAAATATGATATCTCACTTAAAAATATTCCAGAAAAGAGATTGTACTCTAGACAGATTTTATAAGAAAATCAAACATGGATAATGATATAAACTTCTATCATTTTTCGGAGCATAGGCTAACACCATCAATTTAAGGGTAATCAGAACACAAATATACTGTTTGTAGGAATTACACTTCATTGAGAATCCAGCAAGCAATCAAAGGTTTAGAAATCATGTTGTTACCTATATGGATGAAATTTTATTGTATGAATTGAATTGAACTATGTCTGGATTGATTAAATTTAATCAATCAAATTAGGCTCTTGCTTACCAGAACTCTGATTCAAACAAGAGAGGCACATGCATCTTCACATGTATGTGCATATTTTTGTGAATGCACTGATATATTTATATTGGTAAAGATTTTGATCCTGGATAAGATGTATAGATAAAAAGAAAAAAAAATCACTCTAGTCTTCAGAAAAATATATATATGCCTATATATATAAATATCTCTATGTAAAAAAAAATCCTTACAAATTAAGGTACAAAAGAGCGGGTCATTTCATTTGGTATCAGAGCTATGTTACTAAAACATAGTTAAAAAAAAATTGAAATCAAATCCTTCTAAAAAAAAACTAACCAGCTATGTAAATTATTATTAGCAAACTATGGTAGGAAGACCACCAAATCAGGGAGCAGAATCCTCCAATGCACCACCAATGGTCAATCTACAAGATTTGGTGAGAGCATTTAGGGACGGGGCCGGACAAAGGCAAGAAAATCCCCATGAAGAGCTCTCAAAATTACTCAAGACTTATACTCATTTAGGAGGCAAAAGCTTTGAAGGGACAGAGAGTATTATGGAAATTCAAGCATGGTTGAGAACATTGGATAGGATTTTCAATGACATGCAGCTTGATGATCAAAGGAAGAGGCAAGTGCCTTCAAGACAGTTGAAAGGAGTAGCTTTAAGTTGGTGGGAAGTAATCATTACAGGGAGAAATGAGAATGAAATCACTTGGAATCAGTTCAAGGAAATGTTGGAAGCAAGATTTGTACCAGCATCAGCTAAGACCACTTTACTAGAAGAATTTATTAGACTCAGGCAAGGAACTTTGAATGTCACTGAGTACACTCAAAAGTTTGAGGGGCTTTCCACATATGGAGAAATGCTAGTGGCAGATGAAGCATCCAAAAATGATAGATACATTAAAGGTTTGAACCCAGGACTTAGCAGAGCCATGTTACCTTATGCTGACAGGACATTTGATCAAGTAATAGACTTGGCTTTGAGATTGGAGCAGCATGACAAGGAAAGGGAAAAGTTCAGAAATTTAAAGAATAATAACACTAAGAAGGGTAAGGGAAGATATCACCCTTATGATAAGAAGAAAGAAGAGGTCAGTAACAAGGGCACTGGAGATATTAAAGCTAAGGAAACCAAGAAGAAAATTGTGTTTTATCAATGCGGAAAGGAAGGACACATCAAACCAAGATGTTCAGAATTGAAAGGAGGAGCTTTCAAGTGCTATCTATGTGGGAAAGAGGGGCATATGAAGAGAAATTGCCCTGAGTATAAACAACAAGGAAAATTAGCAAACTTGGAAGGCAAAGGCAAATCCACAATGGAGATTAATGTTGAAAATCACAGTCAAGTGGAAGGTACACTATTTATTTGTACCATACCCATAGCAGTAGTATATGATACTGGGGCAACTCACTCTTTGATTTCTTATGAACTAGTTAAAATGCTAAATTTGAATTGCATATTGGTTGAAACCCCATTGCATATACAAAGTCCATTGGGGAGTTCTAGTGTTTTAAATATGATTTGTGTGGATGTGAAATTAAACATAGGAGGAGATACTTTTATTTCCAATTTATATGTTTTAAACTACCCAAGCATAGGTGTTATATTAGGGGTATATTGGTTAAGGCAATTTAAAGCCATAATTAACTTGGATTCATCCACCATATCATTGCAAAACCTTAGAGGCCAGAGAATCACAATTTTGTGTGAAGTGGCTAAGGGAAGGAAATTGTATCATTTAATTGACTAGGAGAAAGATTTCAATGAACTAACTATTGAAGAAATTCCCATAGTCAATGTATACTTGGATGTGTTTGAGGAGGTTAAGGGTGTTCCAAACCATAGACCAGTGGAATTCCAAATTCATTTAGTTCCAGGAGCAAGCCCAGTGATTAAAAAGCCAACTAGAATGGGGCCAAATGAGCTAAAAGAATTAAAGAAACAGTTAGAGGAATTAGAGGAAAAGGGTTTTATAAGACCAAGTAATTCTTGCTGGGGAGCATCGGTGGTATTTGTTAAGAAACAAGATGGTTCCTTAAGACTTTGTATAGATTATAGAGAATTGAACAAAGTAACTATTAAAAATAAATATCCATTGCCAAGAATAGATGATCTTTTTGATCAATTAGCTGGGTCAAGAGTGTTCTCTAGACTAGATTTAGCATCTGGTTTTCATCAAATGAAGGTGGAGGAGTCAAGTGTTAAGTACACTGCCTTTAACACTAGGTATGGGTTGTATGAATTTCTGGTTATGCCATTTGGCTTGACTAATGCACCATCATACTTTGTAGATTTAATGAACAGAACCTTTAGAGATTATTTAGACAAATTTGTGCTTATTTTTATAGATGACATTTTAATTTATTCCAAAACAGTGGAAGAACATAAAAGTCATTTGCATCTGGTTTTGTCTAGATTGAGGGAAAAAGATTTAAAGGCAAAATTTTCAAAATGTGCATTTTGGAAAGAGGAAGTACATTTCCTTGGCTATGTCATCTCTGCCAAAGGAATTTCTGTGAACCCCAATATAGTAGTGGCTATTCAAGCATGGAAGAGGCCTAGCACTGTGAGTGAAGTGAGATCATTTATGGGGATGGCAGGATATTATAGGAGATTTATAAAAGATTTTTCAAAAATTTCTACACCCCTTACTAACCTAACCAGGAAAAACCAAGCTTTTGTTTGGTCAGAAAAGTGTGAGAAGTCTTTTGAATAGTTGAAGGAGGCATTGGTGAATGCTCCAATCTTGAAAGTACCCCAGGGAAATGAAGAATTAGTTGTATACACTGATGCTAGTGGGTTTGGTTTGGGTGCAGTATTGATGCAACAAGGCCAAGTCATTGCATATGCACCCAGACAACTCAAACCTCATGAAGTAAGGTATGCCACACATGATCTTGAATTAGCAGTTGTGATCTATGCTTTGAAACTTTGGAGACATTATTTGTTAGGAACTAAGTTTGAACTTTACACTGACCACAAGTCTTTAAAGTATTTATTTTCACAAAAAGATTTAAACATGAGGCAACATAGATGGGTGGAGTTCTTAGCTGCTTATGACTTGGATATACTCTATACACCAGGTAAAGCAAACAAAGTTGCTGATGCTCTAAGTAGACAACATGCTAAATTAGCTACGATGATGATAGAAGAGTTTAAGGACTTGTCTTTGCTGGCTGAGTTAGAAATTGGGAAGAATGGCTGTGTACACATGGATGTGCATGTGCATGGTGCACAGGAAAATAGTGGGAAGTTAAGCTTGATGACACTTCAATCTGAATTAATTTCGAAGGTGAATAAAATGCAAGACCAAGACTCTATTATAGTTGAGAAGAAAATTCTCATATCAAAAGGGGAAGAGGTGACAAATTACCATGTTGACAAAAATGGTTATTTAAGAAACCAGAATAGAATATGTGTTCCAGAAAACATGGAGTTGAAGGAGGAAATATTGAATGAATATCATAGAAGTAAGTACTCCATACACCAAGGCAGTACAAAGATGTATCAAAATTTAAAAAGAGATTTTGGTGGAAGGGAATGAAATCAGATGTAGCCAAATATATTGCAAGATGTATGACTTGCCAACAAGTCAAGGCTGAAACACAAAAGCCATCAGGGTTGTTGCAACCTCTTAGCATACCACAGTGGAAATGGGAAGATATATCTATGGATTTCATAGATGGACTGCCTAGATCTAAAAGAGGAAACACAAGCATATGGGTGATAGTAGATAGGCTAACAAAAGTGGCACATTTCATCCCAGTCAAATCAGAAAGGAATGCACCAAAGTTAGCACAAGTATTTATGAAAGAGGTAGTAAGATTGCATGGCATTCCCAAAACTATTGTGAGTGATAGGGATACCATCTTCACATCAAGGTTCTGGAAAAGTTTTCAAGAAGCCATGAAGTGAATTATGCTTGAGCACTGCCTACCATCCACAATCAGATGGGCAGACTGAGGTGGTGAACAAAGTTTTAGAGGACTTGTTAAGGGCATGTGCACTGGATTTTGGAGGTAACTAGGAAGACTATCTCCATTTAGCTGAATTTACATACAATAACAGCTATCAAAGCACCATAGGGATGGCTCCATTTGAAGCCTTATATGGCAAGCCATGTTTGTCACCTGTATGTTGGGTAGAAGCAGGGGAAAGAGCTATTTTAGGGCCTGAGTACATACAAGAAACTAAAGAGAAAATTGAGTTGGTAAGGAGAAGAATGGCAGCAACTCAAGATAGGCAAAAGAAATTTGCAGACATGAAAAGGAAGCAGGTGGAATATGAAGTAGGAAATTTTGTTTTCATCAAAATCTCACCTATGAAAAATGTACTGAGATTTGGGAAACAAAGCAAGTTAACCCCAAGATATATTGGGCCATACAAAATTCTGGAAAGAATTGGTTCCTTGGCATACAAGTTGGAATTACCAGAAAACATGCAAGGGATGCATGATGTTTTTCATGTATCACAATTGAGAAGGTGGGTCCATGACAAGGCAGAAATTCTTGAGACCCCAACCCAAGTGCAAATAAATCCTAATTTGATTTATGAAAAGGATCCAGTGGGAATTTTGGCAAAGGATGTGAAGAAGTTGAGGAATAAATCACTGAAACTTGTGAAGGTACAGTGGAGTCTTGATCCCAGTGATTGCACATGGGAATTAGAAGACAAAGTTAGGATGAACTACCCTAAGCTATTTTCAGATTAAAGGTAATTCTGATTTTTAATTTGCTTTCCTTTTGGATGCATGTATTTTTAGTTATTATGATAGAACTAAAAATCTATTTGGTTGAGAATGTACTTGTTCTCTGAATTAAGTTTGAAATTGATTTAAGCTTAGGAAAATTGTGGGACACAATTTCTAAAAGGTGGGGTGTATGAAATGACCCAAGATTTTAGGAATTTATTTTGTAAAATATAAATAAGTTTAAAATAATTTTTAAACCAATTTTAAACGGGAATTGATATGGGTTGATATGGTGTAACTATATGGGTGTACATGTGTGCACAGGGTATACACATGAATTGAAGCTAAATTCCTGAAAGATATGAATGAACATATGTTGATGTGTATGGGAAATATATATATATATATATATATATATATACAGATAAATAAAGTAAATCCTTAAAGGCTATATGCAAAAAAAAAATATGGATGCTACTGATTGTATTTGAGTGTACATGTGCATGTGTGTCAGTACAAAATAATGTATAGATATATATATATATATATGTGTGTACTAATTATTTCTGTAAGACTTATATATACATATATGTATGTTAATCAAATACTAGAGTTCAAATCAGTAAAATAAAATACACAAATATATTTTTAAATTATAAACAGAAAGAAAAGAATGAAGATATAAAAGGAGTAATCCTTTTATAAATAAATAAAGGAAGTACATACCATTTAAGTGAAAGCTAAAAATAGAAAATAAGATAAAACAGAGATATGTTTTGTATAGGTAGAATTAGGAAGAATACTTGATATATATATAATAACCAACGGAAATCAAGTCACACTTTTAGCATGATAATAGAGAAGAGGAAAAGTATTTTCTGGAAAAGCAAAATTTTTGAAAATAACCAAAAGGATATAACCACTTTTCTCTTCACAAACTTAAGCCGGGGAGGGTAAGATTTTGGGTTTAGATAAAATGCAAATGGCATTATTTATGATGGGCAAAATGTCTTTAGCTAGTGCCTTAAACCCTAAAAAAGACCCTGAATAAATAAGCAGTGATATGAGGAACCTCCTCTTCTCCCCGGATAGCTCTTGAGAAAAATATATATATATTATATAAATATAAAACAAGTGAAGAAAAGGGTTTGAGGGCAGAAGCTTACCAATCAACTAGGAAGTGAAAGAGAGCTAGGTGAGAAAACTCACTCATAAAAATCTAAGTCACTAAGTCCTAATGTAGGCAGCCAGTTTATAAGTTAATTTTTCTTAAAAATGAATTTTCATATGTGATTGTCTATCTGTGATTTCAGAGATAAAAATGTTTTGATTTTTAGCTGGTTGTTCTGCTTGTTTTATTATATGAGAGTTCTAGGTATTATTAGTATATATATATATAGTTTATAAACCCAGATCTCTCTGATATGTTAATGTTTAGAAACATAAGAAAATATCCAGAGAATCAAATGTTGAATATAGGCAAGTAGTGTTGGTTTTGGCTCAATCCAGAAAAATATAAACATTTGAGCTGCAATATACTTATGTATAAGTGCTGAGGCTTGAGACAAAAAGGAATTAGGGGTGCAATAGGGTTGCCTATGTGCTGATGCTCCTGATTCAATGAAAATATATAAATATTCATACACATAGCAAATAAATTTTGTGATTCAGTGAAACTTGGTCATTCTGAGTTTAACTAAAGCACAGATGTTTGCAAAAAGAAAAACTCTCTCAAGCCATAAGCCAATGTTAGTTGTCTATACCCCTTTTTAAAAATGCAAGAATATATATATATATATATATATATATGTGCAGAATCTATTTAATAGACACATTTCACTTAATTGCCTGTTTGCCTCTGTTTGGTTATGAATGATGTGAAATGCCATGACATGGATGTTTGTCTTAGTATAATGATTCACTGAATGGTTTAGTCATGAAAAATCAAAAGTGTTATTATAAACTTAAACCTGATTAGGAAATGGGGGTCAAGAGCACTGCAGGAATGACTTGTGTTCTTGAGTAATACAAGTTGACACATGGCTTGTTTAAGTCCTGAGATCTTTGTGTAATGGAGTGAATTAGTCCATTACAGTGTGTCAATTGATTCATTTAATTGCAGATGAGACCAAGATAGATAAATATATCAATGTAAGAGAATTTGATATAAAGAGGAACTAGAGTTTTCCTGGAATGAAATCTGAGTAGGGAATAAATGATTTAATCCATTTAGGTGATTTCCCTATTTTGTATGGATGCTTATTTGATTTATGACCAAGTTGTATGAATGTACCATATCTTTTTGAGGTTTCTAGAAAGGCATACTTAAGTGTGCACCTGCACACTCACACAGAACATGCACACATGACTTATTGTTTCATATAGGCAGAGTTATATACATATATACATGTTTCAACTTTAACTTGATTTATAAATTGTTTTAGTGAATTTTCTCATACCAGACATGTGTCTGACCCTAGTGTGCTAATGGCATATGGGGTGTCCCATTTAATATGGGGCAGCTTCAAATGCATTTTCAGGGACTGCAGCAACTAAGTAGGAGTAGGAGCAAGGCTTTGAGAAGAAGATATTAGCATGCTAAAACTAATTAGATAAGAGCCTAAATGATGAAATCTGCATGTATTGATATTTTTAAATTGCCACTTGTATTAAGTACTGAATGTTGGATGGATATTTTGCTAAATGTTTTGATAAGGAATTGTCTTGTAATTGGAGTTTATATATTTAGTGATTATCCGAAAAGTTAAAGAAGCTAAACTATGATTTTTGTAAGCAAATCAGAGTAAGAACTCCATGATAAAAAGGGTGGTTACATTTTATAAATGTATTAGTCAACCTTGAGTCTTTGAAAAGGGTTGAGTTTTGGGAAATCTGGATAGATGAGTCTCAGTGAACTATATGATTTATTCTTCCATCATAACAATTGCATACAAGAGTTGATAGGCATTGGGAAAATGTACTTATGTGTCTGCAATGTTTCCCTAATTCAATTTGTTCTACGAAAATGTTTTATACCTTGTTTTTGGAATAAAGGAAAATCTGTAATATAGGAGTTAAAAACCATGTCCATAACAGTTGGATAAATATACATATGTACATTTAAATATGTTTGTTCAGATATTAGCACACCAGTTATCCTTGTATTTTGGCATGAGTCTGGATTCCTTTAATTCATTAAGGCTAGGATCAAAAATGTATTTTTAAGACCCTAAGAGATATACCAGAACAAAGAGTCTGGTTGAACCATGTTCTTTTCTAGGTACCCATGGTCTCAGGGAAACTCACTCATGTTTACATTTCATTTAGCTTAGCACCATGGCATCAAAGAATCAAGCTTTTGAAATATGATATCTCACTTAAAAATATTCCAGAAAAGAGATTGTACTCTAGACAGATTTTATAAGAAAATCAAACATGGATAATGATATAAACTTCTATCATTTTTCGGAGCATAGGCTAACACCATCAATTTAAGGGTAATCAGAACACAAATATACTGTTTATAGGAATTACACTTCATTGAGAATCCAGCAAGCAATCAAAGGTTTAGAAATCATGTTGTTACCTATATGGATGAAATTTTATTGTATGAATTGAATTGAACTATGTGTGGATTGATTCAATTTAATCAATCAAATTAGCCTCTTGTTTACCAGAACTCTGATTCAAACAAGAGAGGCACATGCATCTTCACATGTATGTGCATATCTTTGTGAATGCACTGATATATTTATATTGGTAAAGATTTTAATCCTGGATAAGATGTATAGATAAAAAGAAAAAAAATGACTCTAGGCTTCAGAAAAATATATATATGCCTATATATATATATATATATAAATATCTCTATGTAAAAAAAATCCTTACAAATTAAGGTACAAAAGAGAGGGTCATTTCAACTTTTAAACAATTTCCAAAAAAAAATTCCAACTTGCCAAACAGTTTAAAGAATTGAATTCCTAAAAGCATTTAAACATCATATTTTATCTGTTTATTTAAATTTATTCACAAAAGCATTTGAGGAAAAGCTTCCAAACAAATTTGAACTCAACTTTTCAAAACTTACACCAACATTTTCAAATTACTTGGAATACCTTTATACAAAATTTATCCACCATTTGTTTTCTAAAACTTTCAACCACTATTAAAATTACTTCCAAAACATTTCCAAAACAATTTATCAAAAAATCATTAAATTCGCAAATCCCCTTTTGAAAATATTTCATATCACTTCTAAATATAGCACTATCATTTCATACTTTTCAAATACTTCGAAACCAACTTTTCAAAAGTATTTAAAAAATAATTTCCAGAGCTTTCAAGTAAAAAATTTCAAAACATCCGCCGCTCTATCTTCAAAACAAATCAAGCCATATCTTAAAGTAATTAGAACTTAGTTAATGGGTTAATGCATATGATTGGCCCCAATATTGTGTAGATAATCATAGATTTTGGTAACCTTTTTTATTTTTACTTTAAAACAAAAAACTACCTACAAACGTATTTATAAATTTTAGCTTTTAAGGCATATGGATAGTGACCCGTGATTTTGCAGTAACCTTTCCCTGTCCTTTGTTTGCTAAAAATTTATTTTTTCTAAAATTATAAAGTTTTGGGATTTAAATATTTATAAATTTTCTAGTTGCTAATTAATTTCCTAATTTATTTTATAAACTTCCATTCTTACCTATAATTTTTATTGCCAAATAAGTGTCCTTATAAGATTTTCTTATTTACACTGTTTTCCAATATATTTTAATTTATATAGCAGTTTAATCTCATTCATACAATCAACATAGTGATAAAACATGAACATATCTCATACCATATCTTATGCTTTTCTAGTAACCTAAGGGAGACAACTAGCGATTGCAACCTAAAAACTCTAAAAGAAAATTTTGTTGGAAGTTGCCATTCATCATCAGCTGGTGTTAATGATGGTGTTTCCCTAACTCCCCTTACCAAATTAAGATGGACATTTCGAATATGCCATTTAACTATCACCCACCTTCCTTAACTCACTTTTTGTATCCTAATAAATGTGGTCCATCCGTTACTTCAATTATACCACTATCTTCTCCCAATCAAAATCTCTTGAAAGCACATACTTCCTCTATATGCTCGATCCTTCATGCGAGAATACCAAGGACTAGCAAAATTGTACGTTGGTACCATTTATCAATCATTTGCGGGTTCACGGCTTCCACACTATAATAAAATATTTCTAAATTCATACTAACACTCCTTATATTTAATGGGGATTCCTTGTTGCTACCCTATGAGCATTTGTAGCTCTTTTATTCATAGCATAAATAACCCGTCTTATCTAGGTAGTGATCCCCATCTAATTTATATTAAAAGCTTGGTTTGGTACTCCCATTCTTTATAAAATTAAAACCTCATAATCATGAAATACTTGATCCAAAACCTTTACCTTTAAAAATATAAACTTAGAAAATTTCTATCAAATTCAAAAATTACTTAGCTCCAAAAAAGAACCATGAAATAAGGGGAGTTCTTGCTTCATGCTGTACAAGGGAAATTGCTTCAGGGAAGGAAACTGACTTATGGAGGGATCCATGGGTCCAAGGAAATTCATTAATAGATATTCCGGGACTTAACACATTCTCAGACTATGGTTGCCCAGATAAAAAAGTAACAGAAATTATTAATAATAATGAGTGGAATTGCTCAATGATACCAGTAAGTCAGGAAATAAAAGGGAAAATTCAATATATGCCGATATTTAGTGGACGAGAAAACGATATTTGGGTTTGGAAACATACTGGAAATGATTTTAGTACGAAAACAGCATGGAATGAAGTCAGACATTCAGATAACAGGGTTGATTGGAGCAAGATTATCTGGAATCATGAGAATTGCCCCCAAAATGGCTTTCACAGCATATAAAGCGATACTCAAGAGACTTCCTACTAAGGATAGACTCTTAATATGGGGTATTATAACAGAAAAGATGTGTGTACTATGTAATCTAGCTGAGGAAACGCATGAACACCTATTTTTTTCCTGCAACTTTTCGGAAAAAGTGTGGAATATATGTAAAAATGCGATCAATTCAACAATACAGACTCACCTGCTAACTGATGCGATTAATTACCTGGCTCATAATAGGAGAGGCGAAAACATGGAAGCCAAATTGGGCGGAATTGCTATCACTGTCACGATTTGGAGTTTGTGGAAGGAGAGGAATCGCAGAGTATTTCAAAACAAAAAAAAGGAAACATGAAGAGGTCAGTAAACTCGCGATTACTGACATGCGAATGGTTCAGAGAAGAAGTAAAATTTGGGGTCTTACGTCACAGGGAAGAGACGAAGAGCATACTAGAGTAGGGGATCTGAGCTATTCATCGGTAGAAATCCCATGTACGAGTTACCTTGTTCATGATCGGCCGCCATGACTGAAGAGGAAGAAGTGTTTCGTCTTTTAATTTCTGTCTTTTGGCTTTCCTTTTGGAAAGTGTGTGAGTTATGTCGGAGACTTTGTCGTATAACTCGTGATTTGTAGATAATTTCTGGGCCTGTTTTTGGGCCTTGATATGGGCTTTCATTCCTTAATAAATTTCTTACCCATTTCCAAAAAAAAAGAACCATGAAAAATTACCCTTTTCTAACCGATTTTACCTTTTTAAGGACTTTCCATAACAGAGATTTACTTCATTTAAAATTAGGAATTTTAACCCAAAAATTTACCACGTTTAAACAAATTGTCATACCAAACCATATTTTTTCAAAAACATCCTCTATAACTTTAAATTGTGAAATGTGGAGGAGACAAGGATAAATTCCATCCTATTATTTCCTATACTCATGTTATGTCCGCTTCCACCTTTGTCGGAGATTTTTATAGCACAAGTGGGGACTTTTAAAAGATACAAGTAATTGCAACATCATTCTAATCGTCTGTCTAAAGTGTATGTGCAATTACTACACATCCATGGAATTTTGCCATTCTTCCTATCATATTCCTATGATTTTACTACTATATTATTTCTAACTAGATTACTAATCCTGTTCCTATATATATATATATTTGGAAAATGGGTAAATATTTTTAAGGCATTACAGCCCAAATGAGTTCGGTCCAAGACTACAAACAAGCATGTGGAAACAAAATAAATACAACTTTACAACTGAATATTCTTTCACTTTCATATCTACTTTCTCTCTCTCTCTCTCCCCGTCTTCTTGAAGAAAATTCATTATGGCGGCCGAAATTCACTGCTCATACCTTGGTTATTTGTTGATGCCAGCCACAAGTCCCCTTCTTCAGACACGTCATGGATTTATATTTCACCCATATTTTTTGCGAATATTCACATTAATTTTTTTTAATGAGAATGACTTTCTTCTTTGGTTTTGCACAAAATACAATTTTTATCCATTAAAATACCCTATTTTACTAACCGGTCAAGTGTAGGGAGATGATCAAGCATTGCTTTGTAGATTGTAAGAGACATTTTGGGGCAATTTACTCTATCCCGGATAATTTTGGACCACACTGCTTTAGGGTGTTGTTTCCTTACAACATGCACACTTAGTTGAGAAGTTTGAACCATGCTTCCATGACCCTATGTCATTGTGTCTATCAAAGTAGAGAGGCATGAATTCAGCATGTCTTTTTAGATCTTTTAGCGTCAAAATTGGCCACCAACATCCAATTATGTAAAAGTACCAATATCCAATCCAATCACAGAAATATGAAGAGAAATAAATGAAGAATAAAATTAAAACAACCAGAAAGCAAGTAAAGAGAGACACAGATTTATAGTGGTTCGGCTAACTCCGGCCTACGTCCACTCCAGAATAATCCTTTTTATTATACTGTAGTTTGTTTACAGTTACAATCCGAAATTCAAGAATAAAATTGGTTGAGTGTAGCCTAGGTTAAAGATAAAGATAAGTAGAAAGAAGATGCCAAAGATCCTTTCTCTGACACCAAGCCTGCTATGTTTATAAGGGAAGATGTGCACGGATCGAGCTAAAATTTTGATAGAAGGTCCAAGAGAACAAGACGAGGCTACCCAAAAATTTCCAGGCCCATCATGGGCCTCAATAGGGATTGTTACCGATCCCTATTAGTGTGTCCAAATGGGCTGCAATCCCTATGAGTGGTGCCCCATGATGTTAGCTACCTGCACCCTAAATTTCGTGCAATTCTGACGTACGGTTTGTGAGATATCACATTTTCCGTGAAGTAGTCTTGCTTGAATTCTGATTTCTGTCGATCCCTCTAGAAAAATAGTACCAATCTCTTCCAAATGCCATGCGATCCCTAGGGAAGCTTCTCCATGTTGTATTATGCTTAGACTCCAAGTTTCATGCCAATTGGATTAGTAAAACTCGAGTTATCGATCAATCTTTGTTGCAATATGTTGTGAAGGCTAATTATAGCCAATCCCTATGGAGGGATAGTTGCCGATACCGCCAAATTGCTCCAAATGAAATGCGATCTCCATAGGGTGTTCCACATACTGTAATTAGCTTGTCCTCCAAGTTTCATATCAATTGGATGTGTAGATGTTGAGATATTTATCAATCTTTGCTAGGGTTTAGCGGATCCCTAAGAGGGAAGAGGGCCGATCACTCTTTCTTCATTTCTTTGATGTGCGATCCCTAAGGTAGGCTCCCAGGGTCCCCACATCTTGCTCACAAAATTTCATATGAATTGGACTTATGGATTTTGAGATATTGATTGTTTTTCATTGAGTTGTACTTGCTTGGCTGAAATATGCCAATCCCTTTTATACCGATCCCTTTTATATGATCCCTTTCTTAGGTGAAGTAATTTGCCCATAACTTGCACATACGGACTCCAAATGACTTGAAATTTGAAATGTAGCCTCAAGGGGCCTTCCTTGTCATTCCATATCAATCTCAACTAGTTCAAGGCAAAAACCAAGGATATGTACTGATCCCCTAGGGGAGTGTTAGTTCCATACTTAGCCATTTTTTGAGTGCCATCCATTAGAATCCATTCGACTATCGTGCATAGTTTTAAATATAACCGACCTCTAATCCAAATAATCACCTCTTTTGGCAGCCTACCTTGATGATTACAAAATCCATTGGGTTAAATTTGGCCTTGCCAAAAGGAGGGTTAACACTTTGCCTCCCAAAACATATCTTGCAATAGGAAGATGTGTTTTAAATAGTTGTAAATCCAAAATCCAAAGTCCAGAATCCATAATCTACCGATATCTAATCCAAAATCTAATCCATTTCCAGGTCGAATCCATGTCCATCCATATCTAATAACCGAGGCCACATCCGAATCCATATCCAATAGCTAAATCCATATCCAAATCCGTGACATCTCTGATTCCTTGTCGAGCATGGTCCATACTCGACGACCTGAGTAGGTCGATCCAACGCGTTCAGGCAAAACGATCTACCCCCTGCCAAGCATAATCCATACCTAATAACCTTGATCTCTCTGGATCCTTGCCAAGCATAATCCATACCCTACGATCTGAGTAGGCCGATCCATCACATTCAAGCAAAGTGATCTACCCCTTACCAGGCATAATCCACACCTGACGACCTTGATCTCTCCGTCGCTGAGCATAATCTATACCCGGTGACCTGAGTAGGTCGATCCATCATGTTTAGGAGAAGCGACCTACCCCTTTCCAGGTATAATCCATACTTGATGACCTGTTTTGTTCATCACATTACTGCAGTTTCAAGTGTTTTGAGATTCATTAGTTATCGTGGTTTATCACCATCTCAGAGAATGCCTAGGGATAGTCCTCGATCCCGTACATGTGTAAGTGACTTAGCCGTTTTATTGTAGAGTTGATTATTAGTTATTTAGTTCATGCCATCCCCATCAAGAGATGATGACCTGAGCCCTTAAGCTGGGCTGGCTCCAATTTGTGGCAGATGACGGCTGCTCCTGTTCCATCACCGCTATTCGTTTCCATACAAAGCCATCCAAATCCATGCCCTTGATTCCATAGGGAGTAGTGCCGATCCATTTTCCTTGGCTGGGGTTTGCCCCCGGTTGCCCCAATCCGTATCAAGCCAGCTAGTTTTTGCTCCAAGTCCTGGATTCCAATTTCCAGCTATTCTAACATCTATAAGTGGTCTCCAATCATCATTTCCATCCTGCCCCACGAGTCCATGAGGAGATCCCAGATTATCCCTTTCCAGACGAGTGTCAGCATTTCGATTGACTCCAAACTACACATCATCAATATCAGTTCCTTCAGTAGCGCAACCGTCCAGACCTAGGGGCATACCCCCAAGCTTTTGAGGATCAGTGCCGATCCATTTGGAGGGATCAGTGCCGATCCCTCTAAGATGGCCAGGGATTGCCCCCAGCTGCTCTGTTCCATTCCTTTGTCCATTGGCTCCATTCCCATGTTCCCGGTTCTATTTTGCAGTGATTCCTGAAGCTTCAACTCCTTGATCCATAGCTCATGTAGTTCTTATCGTTCCAACTCTTTGGTTTTTCATTCCAACAGCTCCTATGGCTTTAACCTATCTGATTTGTTGGAGTAAATTCTGCGTCATCTCCTCTTCTCTTTTCAACATCCGCTCCTGCATAGCATTCACCATTGTTTCCATCTCCTCCCTAGTGATGTGGGCGGAGGTTTGATTAGCTCCAGCTCCTGAGGAAGCTTCCGGGCTCCCTTTATGATCGCTCCTATCCGCTACCTGTCTTCTTGTAGATTGCTTCACCATTGCTCCAAATCCAAGCTCATTAATTGATTCCAAATCTGAACTACAAATCCGTGGAGGCTAGCTCTCTCAATGAAAGCACCAAAATGTTGGCGTCAAAATTGGCCACCAATAGCTAATTATGTAAAAGTACCAATATCCAATCCAATCACAGAAATATGAAGAGAAATAAATGAAAAAAAATTAAAATAATCAGAAAGCAAGTAAAGAGAGACACAGATTTAAAGTGGTTCAGCTAACTCCGGCCTATGTCCACTCCAAAATAATCCTTCTTATTATACTGTAGTTTGTTTGCAGTTAGAATCCGAAATTCAAGATTAAAATTGGCAGAGTGTAGCTTAGGTTGAAGATAAAGAGAAGCAAAAATAAGATGCCAAAGATCCTTTTTCTAACACCATGTCTGCTATGTTTATAGGGGAAGACATGCATGGATCGAGCTAAAATTTCAGCAAAAGGTTCAGAAGACCAAGACGAGGCCACCCAAAAATTTCCATGCCCATCGGGGCCAACAATAGAGATCAGTACCAATCCCTATTAGTATATCCAATTGGGCTGCAACTTGTATGAGGGGTGACCCATGATGTTTGCTACTTGATCCCTAAATTTCGTGCAATTTCGATGTACGATTTATGAGATATCACATTTTCCATGAAGTAGTGTAGCTTGAATTCTGATTTCTACCGATCCCTCTAGAGGGATTGGTATCGATCCCTCCAATCTCTTCCAAATGACATGCGATCCATAGGGGAGCTTCTCCCTGTTGTAATATGCTTTTCCTTCAAGTTTCATGCCAATTGGATTAGTAGAACTCGAGTTATTGATCAATCTTTGTTGCAATTTGTTGTGAATGCTGATTATAGCTGATCCTTATGGAGGGATAGGTGTCGATCCCTCCAACTTGCTCCAAATGATATGCGATCCCTATGGGGTGTTCCATATATTGTAATTAGCTGTTCCTCCAAGTTTCATGTCAATTGGATGTGTAGATGTTGAGATATTGACTGATCTTTGCTATAAAGTTGGGTTTAGCCGATCCTTAAGAGTGAAGAGGGCCGATCCCTCTTTCTTCATCTTTTTTATGTGTGATCCTTAGGGTAGGCTCCCTAGGGTCCCCTCATCTTACTCACAAAATTTCATATGCATTGGAATTATGGATTTTGGGATATTGATTATTTTCATCAAGTTGTACTTGCTTGGCTGAAATATGCCAATCCCCTTTATACTGATCCCTTTTTATACGATCTCTTTCTTTGGTGAAGTAATTTGCCCATAGCTTGCGCATACGGACTCCAAATGACTTGAAATTTGAAAGGTTTCCTCATGGGGTCTTCCTTGTCATCCTACATCGATCTCAACCAGTTCAAGACAAAAACTTGGGATATGTATTAATCCCCTAGAGGAGTGTTAGTTCCATACTTAGCCATTTTTTGAGTGATATCCATTCGAATCCATCTGACTATCATGCATAGCTTTAATTATAACCGACCTCCAATCCAAATAATCACCTCTTTGGGTGTCCTGCCTTGATGATTACAAAATCCATTGGGTTAAATCTGACCTTGCCAAAAAGCGAGTTGATAAAATCTTTATTACATGGAATGAAATCGTAGTGCCAAGTATTGTCATGTATAATAGAGTCCACTATAGAATCTAGACATCCATAGGCAGAATAAGTGTCCCAGCCCAAGAAAATCAATAAGTGACTTGCCGTTGATCCATGTGTCCTTTTAGAAATTAGTATCCTTCCCACTAGCAATTCTCTAGTGCAGTTTTCAGCTAACTTGTCTCCAATTTTCAGAATGGCTTTTCATGTAGGAGAAGCATTGTTATCGATCGCCATTTGCCCGAAATTACCCTTAACATGTCTTTGCCTCATCCATCTGCCCCACAAACAGTTAGAATTTATAATTTTCCAGCCTTTCTTCAAAGTAAAAACATTTCTCATCTCTCTTAAATTCCTGAGACCCACCCCACCTTCAGCTTTAGGCCTGCATAGATCCTAATAATTTATTTTTTGTAGCCCTCATTTTCAGATAAAGTCAGCACAAACTTGTTCACTTTTATCAATTGAAGCATTCGAAAGTTGAAAAATATGGAGCCAAAAGTTAATTTTTGCTTGCATAATAGTGTGGACAAGTTAAATTCTCCCAACAAAGAAGAGGAGTCTCGAGCTCTGCCCTTATAATTTGTTCCTGATTTTAGTAACCAACTAAACACATTCTCTATCAGTAATTTTGTTTGAAGATAAAGGAACTCCGAGATTTTTGACCGGAATCTCTCCTTCCTATACCCTTAGAATTTGTTGGACTTCCAACTTCTTAACACAGAACTTGTTAAAGTAGAATCTGGTCTTAGTTTCATTCATTTTCAAACCCATTCTTTCTTCCAGGCTATGAAAAATATCTTTAATGGTTCTAGTTGATTCTTTACTTTATTTAATGCATATAATCAAATCATTAACATATAACATGTGGCTTACTCTAGGATAGAAATTATGTATAGTCTGGATCAGCTTGTTGTGACAAGCTAGCTCCATTTGGAGAGAAAAATATTCCATGGCTATCGCGAATAGGTAAGGAGATAGAGGGTCTCCTTGCCTAATCTCATGAGAACTGTTGATATGTCCTTTGGGAATTCCATTCACCAGGATTGAAAAGATAAGGGTAGTAATATAATCACTAATCAAAACAATCAGTTTGTTTGGGAACCCTATATATACTTCTAAGCATGTGGAGGATAAAATGTCGGTTTATCTTATCATATGCCTTGTGGAGGTCAACTTTTAAACAAAATTTGTCTACACCCTTCTTATCAAAGTTTCTAATAAGTTCATGTTCCATTAATGAATTTTAGAAATGCTTCTACCTTTGATAAATGCACTTTGACATTCAGCAATAAAATCCGATAAGATTTTTTTAAAATCTATTGCATATAATCTTGCTAAGGATTTTATAAATTACATTACAGCAGGTAATCGGTCTATAATTTTCAATCTTTACAGGGTTTTCTTTCTTTGGAATCAAGCAAATAAAAGTGTGATTTATTTCTTTCAAAAGTGTACCGGATTGGAATGATTCTTGCATGGCTTATACTACGTGATGTTTCAAGTCCCCCCAATGCCACCTGTAGAACATGGACTCCATCCTATAAGGGCCGGGAGTGGAGTCTCGATGGATGGAGTTTAGGGCTGTCCAAACTTCATTTTCAGTGATCCCTCTGCACAACACATGTCTTCCATTGGAATTCAGCAGTCTTTTGCAGTTAATCGGTGATAAGTTTCTTTAAGAACGACCACTGTAAAGTTCAATGTAATATTTGATAGCCTCTGCCTCTAATGCCTGATAATTATTGAATTGATTGCCATCCTGTTTAAGACAATGAAAATTAAGTTAGAGTTTCTTCAGATATATATATATATATATATATATATATATATATATATTCTAGTGTTATTTTTATCTAATTGTCGGGTATTCCAACCCTTCTACTCTCTATACCCTATTTGAATCAAGTACAATTTCCATTTATTCGTCCCTTAAAAAGAATTTTAAAATGGTATTTCTAAATTTACACAATGGGAAAAATCATCGATTCCAACATACGCTCTATTTTACATTTATTTCAAAAACGAAATATCCCGTTATCAAAAATATTAAAATCCAAACTTTTTGACTTAATCAATTTTAGACTAAGAATTTCAAAAATGAAACCTTTTCATTGAAAACTTTTAAATCAAAAACTTTTGAATCAACGTATTTTCAAATTGTGAATTTCCAAATTTCCTTCGAAAACCGCATTCAAAACATTTCAAGGTATTTACAAAAAAATTCAAATTCTTTCACATAGGGTTAGAAATAGACTTTAATTGTCCTTCCTTTTGGGCTCTCCATCTTTTCCATACATCCAAAAAATTCTAGCTTATCTTCCTATGATAATTAGTGCACACCTTCTTGAGGGAACTTTCTTCACTTCCTCTTCATTCCTTAGTTTGGACGCTTGCAACTAATAGTTTCTTACTTCCCATTTGTATGAATGAAATGTGCATCTTCAATCAGCAATTCATAAAAATCGAAAACCATAAGGCAACCTACACCTAATAAGCCCAACAAAGGAGTCAAGTACCATCCAACCACCAGGATTCTTCTATATGCCATGCTCATGCTCTTCTAGGTCCACTCCGTATGGTAGGACTCCGCCCCGCGGAGTAATCAAGGCAGGAGTATAAATTTAATTTTATTTATTTTTCTAACTCATAGTCACCTCACTCATTCTTTTGGAATATAGTTGCAACTACTTCTATGGTCGGAATTTATAGTGTTAGGAATATAATATATAAAAATACAAATAAGTTCTCTCGGCGTATCCTAATTCCTATGATCGACTAACCTAAGCTCTAATACCGAATGTAACAACTTGCACCTTAATGAGCTCGAATTTTAACTAAATCGAAACCAAGTCCGTTAGGGCAAGGATCGTTGTTTTTGGTAACCTGTAATAAGCACAAGTATATCAGAGTGCAATAAATATAAACTCACAATTGAATTGAAAAATAATATAATATATATATTAACTAAGGCTACTGCCTTGGAATATTACTCCCTAGATGTTTAATTGCCTTGTCAGCATTGAGCATGAATAAGAGGAGTTCATCATCAACCGTTCTCATCTTGCTCCAGTATCAACCTAAATCATCCAATAAAGAAACGACACATATGTACTTACATGCATTATTAATTATCAACTATAATAATACATCATCAATGTAAGTGTAGATAATCTAATGTATAATAATCACTCCACAATATCAACACAATATCAATGTCATCAAATATGTACCAATCCAATCAATGTTAGTAACACAACATCCATCCTCAAATAACCATAATTAACTACTAATGGTCTAATATTATAATGGTAAAATATCTCACACTCATCAAAATGCGATACCATCATTAAAAATCATATATAAATGATAATTACAACCAACAAATAATCCCATATTTTACAATCGTCTAATTAATATACTTATGACAATTATCCTCTTAAGTATAAAATCATTTTATTATTGTTTATTACAAAGTTACCTTTTTTCTATTTATCCTAAAAACAGTAATAATTCTTTTTTTAAATGATAATACATTCTTTAAATCTGTAATTGTACTTCCATTTCTCCAAACACTTCTAAATAACACAATTTAAATCAAAAATAGAAATCTTCATTAAATCGCTCTTTAAAATGACATTCTTGCTATTTTACATCAATATAATAATATATATAAAAACCTCTTTAAATACTTTCCAAAACTAGTTTATTGCTATTAATTTCAGAAACACAACTTTTTATTATAAATCATCGAAAATCGCTTTATTAGATAATAATAATAAACCTTTCAAATTTAGTTTAAATATATTTTCTGTTATTATTTATGAATATCCCAAAAAATTCATAAATAATAGCCTTGTTAAATTTATTCAATAAATTTTATTTTCTTTCATTAAACCATTATTATTTACAAACATCACACAAAATCTATAAATAATCACATCTATTATTTATTTATCAAAATTTTCCACTATTACACAATATTACCCACTTTATTTTAATTTCTTACATCAAATTTTTAAATCCATAAATAATTATAATTACATCCAGTTATACAACAATCAATAGTATACAATCAACCCAAGGCACAACATATCCACAATATCCAAACAATCACAAATATATCACAACACATATTAATAATTGTAATTTTCCATTAACAGATAAGCATTTAATATTTTAAAATTCAATTAATTAAATTAGCCATACTAATGTGCTTTTGCAAGTAGCCTCCAAACTCTACAAACTCGATGCCAAACCATCTAGAATTTCGCCACAAGTCCAACGAAAGAAACCGCACGTGAATTAGAGTTTATATATGAAAGATACGGAGGTTATAAGTTTCAAGGTTTAAATTTTAAGTATTAGATAAGGGATAAAATAAAAAAGAAGCACTCGCCCTAATGAAGATTAACCTAGATTTATTTTGAACCAATGAAAAGTAGCATTTTCTTCTTCCATCATAACCCAAATTGCTTTCGGAATCCAAGTTTGTTCATTATTGAATGAATCTCTACCATTTTTTTATTACTACTTTCTTTTCAAATAGATGTTATATCTTATGAATTACGAAGGAAATAAAGATTGTAGAATAATTTTTAGTGGTTTCTTCCCAGAAGTTAATTTCCTCCCATCTCAAACTCTTTTATTTATAGTATAGGATGATGGATATAGGAAATTTGAACGTACGCGTGTACAGAGACTACAATACGAATATTTATTAAAAATTTACTTTTTACATAAATAAAATTAATTTCCGATCTACATAGAATCAATCTCCATAAATAAAAGGATTAATATACCTATACGTCAGTCAATGCATAATTAATCTACGCAATTAGTCTTCCACAATATATGAAATTAATACACAACCAATTATACATACACACACACACACACACATATATATATATATATATATGTATGTATATATATATATATATGTATGTATGTATGTATATTCAACAATTAGGAAATATGTTAATTAATATGCAATAAATTCCTAGTATAAGCAATTAATTTCCCACAATACAAGAAATTAATATACAACCAATTATACATATATTGAACAACTAGAAAATATGTCAACCAGTTTAAATATAGACATATACAATTTAATTAGACATATGCATATTTAGTGTACTCATAATTCATACAATTAATTTGCACATAGTTACAAAATTTATATCTTCTTACATCAGATTAACTATGTGTGTGAGTGTGTATAGAGGCACACATCTTAATTTTCCCTTATATATGCACGCACACACACAGATATATATATATATATATATATATATACATATATGCACATGTACATGTACATGTATATATATATATATATGTATGTATGTATGTATGTATATATTGACTATACTGTTTTCCTATACCTTATTTTTCATACCTCTCTCCCATACACACACGTACATTTCTCTTTTTGGATATGTATCAATTTGTTTATTCTCTATAAAAATTCAAAAATGTGTCATTAGCCAGGATTGAATCCTTGACCTCTCCAAGTGAAGACTACTCTCTTAAGCAACTGTACTAAATGTACTTCTATTTTGAAAATTAGAACATTGAAAATTATTTTTCATAAGTGCAAATCTTTTATACTTGTAAAGTCAATATCTTCTAAACCGTAACTCCAAATCCCTTAAATTTATTTACCATATTGAAAAGCTCAGAAACACCTTTGCTATGTTTATAGATACAACATCCAATTCAACCTTTTTAAATTCATTTAAAATTAATTTAATATTAATTGTGTTGGATTCGTGGGTCTTTACATCTTTGCTTTGTAGCAATTCTTTCGATCAACATTGGTTGAACTTCTCAACAAGATTATTGATGTACTTTGACTAGAACTGGCATTCGACCTCATTCAAACTCCCCAAAAGGCTAACGCCTTTAAATCATTTCATTCAGATAACATCACCAATACCACATTCTGATGTTTTCTTCTAAGTTCATCATCAACATTACTTCCTTTCCCCAGCATATGCTCAATCCTAAAGTCATATGCTGAACTTTAGCCACCTTTGATGTCTTATATTCAACTCTTTTTGAGAGAATAATTACTTCAAGGACTTATGATTCATGAACAATTCGAACTGCTCTCCCAAAAGATATTGTCTCCACACTTTTAGTGCAAAGATTACTACTGCCAACTCTAAATCATGGGTAGGAATTAAACTTCATGCGGTCGAAGCTGTCGAGAAACAAAGGTGATGATTATACCTTTCTAAATCAATGTAGCTCCTAACCCTATTCCACAAGTGTCGGTATAAACCACTAAGCCTTTATTCCCATCTGAAACAACTAACATGGGGCATTATACAATAAATACTTTATCTTTTTAAATGCTTCTTCACAGGTCCAAACATACTACATTCTTCCTTGTTAGTTTAGTTATCGATGCTGCTATATGGAAGAAGTCTTTAATGAATCTCCAATAGTAGCCAACAAACCCCATGAAACTTCTAATCTCAGTTATGGTCTTGGGACACTTCCAATTATTAATATCTTTGATCTTCAATGTATTAATAGAAAATAAATTATCAGAAACTACAGGTCCAAGAAACTACTTCTTTTACCCAAAATGAGTTTGAAAAATTCACCTTCAGCTAATGCAACCTCAAAGTATCTAGCAATATTCTGAGATGAACCTCATGATCTCATTCATTCTTGAAATATATCAAGAAATTATTAATAAACACCAATGGGAATCTGTCTAAATGCTCTCGAAAGATCCATTTCATTACGTCTACAAAGAAAGTAGATGCATTGGTCAGTCCAAAGGGCATGACGACCCATTGTTCAATATGCCATCAGCAGGTCTATCGCACTCAATTGATAGAAACACGTTGTTAAGTCGAACTATCAAAATACCTTAGCTCCACTCGATCGTGAAAACACCTTAGTATGCAGGAGGCTTGGCTTTTAGTAATTAATGCACAGCCTCAATGACCCATTTTGTAACATCTCTCATTTCAAAGCTGAAAGATACAACCCCCATGAGCTGCAGTCATTATGGATTTATATTTCATAGAGATGGTATCGGCTATCCGATACAGTCTTAAGTAAACAAAGGAGATATAAAAAATGAAACAAATCATTATAGATTTAGTTTAGCAATTGTTTTTACATCCCAAAGTCATGCCTACGTAGGGTCAAATATATTGTCCATTATAGCTATTAGTGTCCAATATATGATGATGCAGACACTAACACTAGATATAATGGAAATAAATATAACACCCAAGCTTCCTATTTCACCTTCGACTTGCATTATTCGACTATCCCCAAAAGCAACTTGCCTAAACCAATAAACTTGGGATACCCAAATGAGTACCCTTGAGTTTATAGGGAAAACAAGAATAAAAACACGATCAGACATAAAGTCTGGTGTGAATAACATATTACCCAAAAGAATACAAGTGAAATGACCCTCCTATTTCTACTCTAATTCCATAAGGATTTTTTTTAAGGTAAAGAGGATATATATATATATATATATAGATATATCATCCATTGCAATTATAATTCTCAGGGTCAATATCTTTTTCCAATGAACCAAATATATCCAGGATCACAATAATCAACCAATATAAATATATCAGTACATTCACAAAGATAAGCACATACATGTGAGGATGTATATACCTCTCTTGTTTGAATCAGAGTTCTGGAAAACAAGAGGATATTGGATTGCTGTTTTTTTTTTAACCAAACAATCCACTGGAAACATATACTTTAGTCTGTTTATCCTAACTAAGAAGTGATCAAGTAATAATCAGTGGAAAGCAAGCTTTTGATATAGATGTTTGTGTTAAAGTCTGAATAGTATCAAACTCAGGCTAAAAGAAAGCGGGTCATAAGAGAACACAAGCAACATCTAGGCGTAATGGAAACGCGCCTAACTTATACACGAGAGGTCATGAGTTCGAGTACTATGCTGGTTGGTTCAAACACAATTTTTGTTTTTTTTTCATTTTTCTCCTGTACAGTTTGGAACCTGTTATCTACCTATATCTGCACATATATACTTTATTTTTGCCTATATTCTATCATACAAAACAATAATTCTTGTTTAATTATTTTTGAAACCCATTCCTACAACCTGGAAGGCTTCATGATTGATGTAAATTAAGGGTCTGTTGCTTGGGTTTTGTAAATGATAGAAGTGTTTATCATTTTCCAGGTTTGAATTTCTTCTCACAAAATCTGTCTGGAATTAAGAATGCATTTGGTTAGAATCTGAGTGAAATTCAGATTCTTATCACAAATACAAAGGAAAAGGTGTGGTAATATTTGCATTAAACATGTTTATGTGCATATATATCTGCAACTATTTGGATCTGGCTTACACTTCCCTTATTACAAATCCTTTCTTAAAAAAAATAGGACATGAGACATTTGTATGAAACAAGTTTAATTATGGGAACCTTGCAGCCATATAAAACATTCAACCTATACCTATTTTCTTTTGTATACATATGCCATGGTAGAAAATAAAACCATTTAATTTTCTGAGAATCAACTATCCAGATTTTCCAAAACTTAAATCCTTTCCAAAGACTCAAGATTGACTAATACATTTATAAAATGCAATCATTCGATTTTAACATGGTGTTCTTGCTAAATCCACTTACAAGATTTGATTAATTTTTTTTAAACATAACAGATATTTAACTTGGTTCATAGATTCCAGATACAAGTCAATCTCTTAATAAAATACCTAACAAAATATCCATCCAATATTCAACACTTAATACAAGTAGCAATTTAAATTGTCAATACATGCAGATTTCAACATTTAGGCTCTTATCTAACTAAGTTTAGCATGCTATATCTTCTTCTCAAAGCCTTGCTCCTACTTAGTTGCTGCAATCCCTGAAAAAGCATTTGAAACTGCCTCATTTTAAATGAGACACCCCAGATGCCATTAGCACACTAGGGTCAGACACATGTCTGGTATGAGAAAGCTCACAAAAATAATTAGTTAATTAGGTTAAAGTCAAGTTAAGTACATATACAGAAAGTTCGGCCCTTTGGAATTAGGTAAATACTTGTGTGCATGCTCTGTGTCATTGTGCATGTGCACACTTTAATTTTCTTTCCAGAGACTACATATATAAATATGGCACATACATTCAAGCATACAATTCAATCATAGTCAAACAATCATTCATACCAAACAGGAAAATAACCAATATGAGTTAAATCATTTATTCAATTCTCATATTTCAAATCTGGGAAAAACTCTAGTTTTCTCATCATCTCAAGTATTATTCCCTTGGTATATTTATCTATCCTTGGTCTCATATGCAATATTTATGAATCAATGGACACACTGTAATGAACTAATTCACTCCATTACACAAAGATCTCAGGACTTAAACAAGCCATGTGTCAACTTGTGTTACTCAAGCACACAAGTCATTCCTGCAGTGTTCTTGACCCCAATTTCCTAATCAGGTTTAAGTTAATAATAACTCTTTTGATTTTTCATGACAAAACCATTCAGTGAATCATTTCATTAGCTAAAAACATCCATAACATGGCATCTCATATTATCCATGACCATACAGAGGCAAACAAGCAAACAACCATTGGTGATTATAAAATAAGGTTCTGTATATATATATATATATATATATATATATATATTCATCCTGGTATTTAAAAAGAGTTTAGGCAACTAACATTGGCTTATGGTTTCTGGGAGAGTTTTTCTTTTGCAAACATTTGTGCTTGAGTTAAACTCAGGATGACCTGGTTTCACTGAATCACAAAATTTTGTTTGCTATGCATTTTATTGAATCAGGAGCATCAGCACATAGGCAACCCTATTGCACCCCTAATTCCTTTCTATTTCAAGCCTCAGCACTTATACATGAGTATATTGCAGCTCAACATTATTTACATCTTTCTGGGTTGAGCCAAAACCAATACTACTTGCCTATTCTCAACATTTTATTTTCTGGGTATTTGTTTATATCCCTAAATATTAAAATATCAGAGATCTGAGTGTATAAAACAGATATGTATACTAACAACACATAAAACTTTGTTATAATAAAACAAATGATCAACCAAAGAGAATCAAAACATTTTCAGATTTAAATTCACAGATAAGCATTCATATATGAAAATACTCTTTTAAGAAAAATACTTTTAACTGGCTGCCTACATTAGGACTTATTGCCTTAGATTTTTGAGTGAGTTTTCTCACCTAGCTCTCTTCTTTGTTTCCTTAATTAATTGATGAGCTTCTGCTGTTTGCACAAAAAATGGACAAACACCTCAAAGTTGTATGATTTAATAGAGCTTATGTTGTTCTTAGCGATTTTGGAGGTTTATGCAAATATATGAAAAGCAGGGACTAAACTGTAAAAAGACACGCAAGTTTATAGTGGTTCAGCCAGAATGTGCCTACGTCCACTTTATATGTTATTTCACTTCTCTAGTTTTGATTACAAGTACAAAGCTTTGATATGAGTAAAAGAAAGTTATTTTAAGAGTTCCTTCCGTGCTTGAGCTCTCAAAACTTGTCCCCATTGTTGTACCCCTGCCCCTCTATTTATAGAGTGGGGTTGGGGGCAGGGGTCTCAAATGTATACAGCTGCTGGTGGGCCTGGGCTGAAGTGATCTGGCCTGGCAGTCTGGTTCGGCATCTTCTTGGTTCGGTCATGAGGTGGTTCGGTGATGGGTGGAGAGGTTTTGGTCCGGTTGTATTTGGTTCGGTGGTAGTTTGGATCGGTGGTGGCTTGGATCGGTGGTAGCTTGGATCGGTGGTAGCTTGGATCGGTGGTAGCTTGGATCGGTGGTAGCTTGGATCGGTCTTGGTTTGGATCGGTGAAGTGTGGATCGGTCTTGGTTTGGTCCGGTGAGGTATGGAGTTGGCTCGGCCTGGATTTGGATGTGGCTGGTTCGGTCGAAATCATATACAACACTTGCCCCCCAAAGTAGGGCGTGTGCGTGTGCATGTCCTGCTTTGTTTTTCGACAATCCCATTTTACCATCTTCATCCGGTTCCCACTACCGAACCATCTGATCCGGTATTCTGCTTTCCCTTATAAGTAAGGGACTAGGACCTCCGTTTTTTCTATCTGCCGAATCGCTTCGAAAGTATTAGCCGAATCAAGCCTCTAGCCGAATCAAGTGAGAGTTTTAGCCGAACCAAGTCCTTAGCCGAATCAAGTGAGAGTTTTAGCCGAATCAAGTCCTTAGCCGAATCACCCAAGGTTTTTAGCCGGACCAAGTTTTTAGCCGAATCAGGTACTATTCCTTTTTCCGAATGTGTTTTCGTATCGTACTTCCGAACAGACTGATGTGTTTATATGCCGAATGAACCTGTTACTTGTTGATGATGATTGAATGCCGAATGAACGTGCATTCGTATGCTGATTGAATATGACTTTTACATTTTGAATTTACATGTAAAATCCTATACTGCAATGTTTGTGTGTTCTAACGATATACCTTTCCCATGTTTGTAGATAAATGTCTCGAAAAGTTGAAACCAGGTCAGATAAGAAGAAGTCTGGGGGCGAAGGAGAGTCCTCGGCCGTGCCCCCAGCTCAACCAGGATCGGAGCGTCATGGGCCCGCCCCAAGGTCATTAGTGGATGGACATGGTCCCCAGGAGCTGCTGGATTCCCCGCCTGACTGCTTTCCTAGCTCTCTCAAAGAGGAGCAGCTCGATGTTATATCTCGTTCCTTTGGGATCGATAGAGCCCTCATGCTGTTGCCGGGCCCAGGAGTCATGCCATACAATCCTCCCGAAGGGTACTTTGCTTTTAGTAGGTACCATTGTATGTGTGGTGCTATCCCGCCTCTCAATGCTTGGGTAGTCAGCTTCCTCACGTATCTAAAGGTGGCCCCATTCCAGCTTCAGCCCAACTCTTATGCCATACTGGCGAGCCTTTTCGTCATCTTTCAAAGGAAGTACGGGCGCCCTCCTTCCAACCGGGAGATCCGGTACTTATATAATTTGCGAGGCTACAAGAAAGGATCCCCATACATTAGCTTGGAGTCAGCCGTGACCTTCAAACCGGTCTTGGATCTGTACTCTAAATTCAGCATGTTCAAGAAAGAGTGGTTCTTTGTTAGGGACGAATCCGTTTCTATCCGGCGCTTTACCTCCGGATGTAAGTTGATGCTTTTACTTATAATTTCTATTCCGATTGTGATGCTTCTTCTCATACTTTCTCATTTTTGCTAGCGACAGGTGGCTTTCCGGTTGTGGAGACCGACCGCCTGGTTCAGACGGCGGCTGAGATAGAAGCCATTCTTGGGAAATATAGATCATCTGCCTTCTTGATTAGAAATGCGATTCTTCTGGAATATAACCTAATCCTTCCGCAGCAGTCTGTAGTTAAGTTGAGGGAAACGGCGGAGGAGAGGGCGGCTGCTCAGACCAAGGAGAGGGTTACGGCAGAGGGTAGCAAGAGGAAACCTTTCACAAAACCTCCAGCTGTCGGAGGTAAGAAACTCAAGAAATCGGACGGTCCTTCCCCCAGCAATTGTCCACTTACCCGGGAGGAGGAAGACATAGAGGAGGAACGAGGCGAGGGTGGAGATGGTCGGGATGGTGACAAAGGTGGCGATGGCGTCGGGGCCCTACTTCCTGGGCAAGCGGGCGAGATTCAGGAGTGGACGGATGATGCGTTCCACCAGGCTTTTGAGGGGTTGGATGAGGATCTGGCTTTGGCAGAGAAGACCGGGAAGGCGGACAAAGCCGGGACTGGTGCAAGTGAGTCTTCTCCGACCATTCCAGCCAAGGTGGCTCCGACGATTCAAGGTGAACTCTTGACTCCTGCATGCTTCATTAATGATAGGGACTTAGGAATATTTTATGACCCGCTCCCGTCCTGGAATGAAATCCAGGACTTATTGCAGTATCCCACTCCTCCCCAGGGTTTGTACAACCACAGCTGTGTTTCTTTTCCTTTTTTAACTTGTAATTTACCGCGTTTCTTGAATCGTATAGTAATGTAAGATTGTGACACTTGTTCTTTATATCAGGAGCAGGCAAGACGCCCAAAGCTTCAGACCTCCGACACAGGCTTGAGCAATATAAACTTTCCAAAATTTCTGCTAAGCCGAAGCCCTCAACCCAACGCTCCGGGGATGTAGTCGGATACCGTCCTCTTCTTGGGGTCATCGAAGAGGGTATTCAGCAGAGGAAGAGGAGTCATCCTTTATCCGAAACTTCGCCCGGTCCTCAGCCTCCGGCTCAGCCTATTCATGATATTACTGAGGAGGGTAGCGAGTTTGTACCTTCTCCGCACCCGTCCGGAAACCCTTCTGTTATTCATATCGACCGTCCCGACTTGGCCCGTAATCCATTTGCGGGTCATCCTGATCTGGATCCAGGTTCTCATGATATTACTTTTGACGAAGTCACTGGTGAACACCTTCTCCCCCGTAACCCCATGGTACGAGTACTTGATGAAGCCAAGTCCTTAGATCTCGATCTACTCACTACTCGTATAGTCACTATGGGAGACGAGGCCAAAGCTAATATTGATCGGGTGGCAGAGGAGACCAAGAAGCTGATGGGGCATCATGATCGGCTGGTTAAGGCCGGAGAGGAGATTGGGAGCGCCAATATCCGACTTCGATTGGTGGTTTCGGATCAGGCCAAACAGCTTGCGGATCAGGCTATCCAGATTTCTCAGCATGAGGCTGCTACTGGGCGACTAAGGAAAACCATGGAAGAGGCCAGTCGGGCCGAATTGCGGAAAATGGAAGCTGCTTGCAAAGAGCGGATTGACATGGCTATTGCCACGGTGGATGAGGTTCGGAGAGCGGATCTCGAGCAGGTGGAGGAATTGTCCGAGAAACTTGAGGCTGCAGAGCTTGCTCAAGCTAAGTTGAGGGAAGAGATGGAGGTGATGCGGAGGTCCCTTCAGGCTGATTGCTCGAGATACAGACTGGAGAGAGATGCTGCCGTCGAAAGGTTGTCGGCTTCCGATGCCCGGATGAGGGAGTTTGAGGAGAATGAGGGAATGATGGATGACATGCTCCAGGACATGTATTTCCGGACTTGGAAGCAGGGCAATCTCTCTTGGATGGATGATTATCCCAGGGTCATGGCCAAGATCTATCTTCGGGCTTTGGAGGAGGCTAAGGCTGATGCAGATAAAGAGGGTGGAACGGTCTTCAGTATGGATGTGGTCACTGCCCAGTTCACCAAGGAGGAGAAAGTGGCGGTAAAGGAGGGTATGCGGCTGCTTGCTGCTGAAGAGGCAGGTGTGCAGGTAGAGGATGACGACCAGGACGGTCAAGAAGCGAGTGCTGGTAAGTCTTCCTTTCTAGTCTTTCCGTTAACTTGGTTACTCATCACTAATGAATCCTTTTTATGACCGGACAGGCGGGCAAAAGAGCAAGGACAAGACTTCGACGCAACCGGCTCCCTGATTGGACCTGGAAAATTCTTTTTGTAGGCTTGGCATTGTTGTATCCGTTAGTCTTAAGACAGTAGAGTAACTTCTAAGTTGTAATTCTTGCTACTTGTAATAATCAACATTATTCTTGACGTGTAATTTTTTAACTTAAGCTGATTTTGTCGTTTCTTGAATATTTGTTGCTATTTCGACATATCGTATGAGAAATGTAGCTATGTATATTCTTGTAATTAAATTGTGTTTGATGTTAGACTCTGGTTCTACACCATAATTTTATGACTTGCGATATTAGTGTGTGGTGTGAACAAATTATGGTCATGTATTTGTACATAAAAGAAGAAAATACCGCCTTTCACGTTTTAATCGTAGATGGCAGTCTTGAATATCTTGTAGGACCGTGCATGGAATGTAGTCGAATGTCCTGCCACTGTGAGTCCCTACACCCATTGGCGAGTATCTCCTACTCTGTATCATGTACTTTAGGGATTGTTATAGGGGATAGAAAAAAAAACTTTTTAAGTAAAATTGAAATACGTGAAATAGTAAAACTTCCAATCACGGAAGGCCTTCGATGTGCTTAAGTTCGTGGCAAACGGGTTTTGTAGTCACTTTCCCTAGCTGTGGGTCTTGGAGACGTTTGTCACCCATCTTACGCCTCCGCGGGGAGTTAATTCTTTTTTACTACAGCCGCACTTAAGACACATCGGAGCCGAGATCGCGCACAGTAACTACCCGGGCCATTATGGCCCGTAATCGTGGGTATTATTCGATTTACTGTGGCCGGCTAGCGTGGGTGCCGATCGTCAACTGTGAACTGCCCCTGGCTGGCCACACCTTATGTTGGGGCTTATAGTCGGTTCACAGTTGCCGGCGAGCCTAACGCCGTAATGAGTTGCCTCGGCTATAGTCGGCCTTCTCGGTGGCTTATAATCGACTCATTACAGTTGGCTTTAAGGGCCGTCGCGAGCAATGAGTTAACCCGCAGCAAAGGGATGCTGGAGCAAAAGTGTCTCATTGGCGAGGGCATAGATTCGCATAGTACCTGTTAGGTCTTGTCCAGGTGAAGTTGTGTTGTGGAGCACTTTGAATAGAAGTGCTGTATACTCAGGATTTTGTTCAACAGAAAAGGGATAAAGTTAACAAGCAGCCAAGATACAAAGGAACAAAAAAAAAGAGACAAGGTTTTTTAAAGTGGTTCGGCATGAAAAGGCCTACGTCCACTGATTCTCTTCGTTAATTCACTTCATATGGGCAATACAAGTTAAGAAAAGTATCGACGGAGGTGTTGGATGTTCCATGCCCTCTGGAACACCTCTCCGTCCACTGTTGACAAAATATAGGCTCCGTTGTGGAGATCTTTATGAATTACATATGGTCCATCCCAGATTGGGTCTAGTGCTCCGGGGCGAGGGAAGATTCGCTTGAGGACAAGATCCCCTTCTTGTAAGGTACGATGCTTGACTTTGGAGTTGTATTGTGCTGCCACTTTTTGCTTGTGGGCTGCGGTTTTGAGGATTGCATCGTTTCTTCTCTCCTCGATTAGATCCAAAGACATGTGAAGGAGTTCTTCGTTCTCTTCTGGGTTATAGTGGATCCGACGATGGGAAGGCACAATAGTTTCAACTGGGAGCATAGCCTCCGATCCGTATGCCAAAGAGAAAGGAGTGTGCCCTGTCGATGTTCTGAAAGATGTGCGATATGCCCATAGTGCCGTAGGAAGTTCATCCACCCAAGCGCCCTTTGACTTTTCGAGCTTCTTTTTGATTAGAGTTTTCAGAATTTTGTTGACCGCTTCGACTTGTCCGTTTGCCTGGGGATATTCTACGGATGAGAAGCTTTTATGAATTCTGTGTTCTTGGCACCAGTTGGCGAATTCCTCGCTGTCAAATTGAAGTCCATTGTCTGATATGATTTTG
This sequence comes from Allium fistulosum, assembly GCA_030737815.1. Lineage (NCBI taxonomy): Eukaryota > Viridiplantae > Streptophyta > Magnoliopsida > Asparagales > Amaryllidaceae > Allium > Allium fistulosum. The sequence goes on from CM060901.1 coordinate 1,145,782,086, forward strand.
AGTGGGACTCCGTACCTGCACAGAACATTTTTGATCAAGAAGTTAATAACTTTTGCTGAAGATACTTTATTTAGAGGTTCCGCTTCCACCCATTTGGTGAAATAATCAACTGCCACTATAGCATATTTGGCCCCGCCTCGGCCCATTGGTAGCTCGCCGATTAAGTCAATTCCCCATATCGCGAAGGGCCAAGGGCTGGTCATCTGAGTAATCTCGGTTGTTGGTAGCCGAGGGATCTTAGCAAATTTTTGGCATCTGTCACACTTCTTGACGAAATCTAAGGCGTCCTTGCTTAAGGTGGGCCAGAAATATCCGTATCGGAGTATCTTTTTTGCTAATGTTTGCCCCCCGGTGTGATCTCCACAGCTCCCCTGATGGATGTTGGATAAGATTTCCTTGGCTTCCCTTCCGGCGACACACCTTAATAATGGGTTGGAGAAACCGCGCCGATAGAGGATGTCTTCTTGTATCGTATAGCGGGACGCTTTCCTCAAGATTTTCTTGACTTCATTACGCCCGTTGGGTAGTGTGCCACCTTGTAGGTAGTCTCGGATGGGAGTCATCCAAGTTGCTTCTTCGGCTGCGGCTATCAGATTCACTTGTTCAAAACTCGGGACCGTTTGCTTTGAGATGGTTACTGCCCCGAAGATGGCGATGTCTCTCATACTCGCTTGCTTTGCCAATTCGTCGGCTTCTTGGTTTTCTTCCCGAGGGATGTGTTTGACTAAGTACTGATCCAATCGGCTGAGAAACAACTTGGTCTTCTTTAGATATGCGATGAGTCGTTCCTCTCGAGCTTGGAATTCCCCTAGTATTTGATTAACAATAAGTTGAGAATCGCTGTGAAGACACAAAGAATTGGCTCCGATTTCTATGGCAATTTCTAGTCCAGCTATCACTGCTTCATATTCTGCATCGTTGTTGGTGGCAGCGAACTCCAACCTTATAGCATAGTGCAGTTTATTTCCCTTGGGAGTGATTATTACCACACCTGCCCCCGAGCCTTATTCGTTAGATGCACCGTCCACAAAGAGATTCCACTTGATATCTTCCGTTATTTCCAGTTGCTCCTTATCCTCGTTGGTGGTGAATTCTGCAATGAAATCAGCCATGGCTTGTCCCTTGATGGCGGTGCGAGGGTGATAGGTGATATCATATTGACTCAGCTCAATACACCATTTAAGTAGTCGCCCGGAAGTGTCGGGACGATGGAGTACCTGCCTCAGTGGTTGATCGGTCAGAACTTTGATGGAATGGGATTGGAAGTAGTGACGTAGTTTTCGTGAGGTGATTAGTAAACAGTATGCTAACTTTTCAAGCTTAGGATATCTGACTTCTGCTCCAGTAAACCTTTTACTGACGAAGTAAACTGGTCGTTGCGTGCGGTTGTCTTCTCTTACCAAGGCAGCGCTTAGAGCGTGAGATGACACAACAAGGTATAGGTATAATTCTTCGCCTTCACTTGGGGTCGAGAGTACCGGTGGTTTCTGGAGGTGTTTGATTAGGTTAAGGAAAGCGTTTAAGCATTCGTCCGTCCATTCGAACTTTCCTTTATCTTTCTTTAGAGCTTCGAAAAAGGGGACGCACTTGTCCGTTGCTTTGGAGATGAATCGGCTTAGGGCGGCCACTTTTCCATTTAGGCTTTGCATTTCCTTTCGGGTGGAAGGTATCTTGATGTCCCTTAATGCTCGGACTTGTTCAGGGTTTGCTTCTATCCCTCGGGCATGGACGATGAATCCTAAGAATTTTCCCGATGACACTCCGAAGGAGCACTTTAGTGGATTCAACTTCATTCCATACTGTCGAAGTACCTGGAACATTTCGCCTAGGTGGCTTACGTGATCTTTGGCTTTCCGTGATTTTACCAGCATGTCGTTTACATATACTTCCATTGTTCGTCCTATTAGCCCTGCGAACATCTTGTTGACGAGGCGCTGGTAGGTGGCTCCTGCATTTTTAAGTCCGAAGGGCATCACTTTGTAGCAGTATAAACCCCGGTCGGTGATGAAACTAGTGTGGTCTTGGTCGTGAGCATGCATAGGAATTTGGTTATATCCTGAGTATGCATCCATAAAAGACAGGAGTTCGTGCCCGGCTGTGCTGTCTACAATTTGGTCGATTCTGGGAAGCGGGAAGCAATCCTTTGGGCAGGCGTCGTTTAGGTTGGAGAAGTCAATGCAGGTCCGCCACTTCCCATTAGCCTTCTTTACTAGTACCGGGTTGGCGATCCATTCCGGGTAAATAGCTTCTCGTATGAAGTCATTGGCGAGTAGATTCTTTACTTCTTCATCGAGGGCTGCTGATCGCTCTGCCCCCATACTTCTCTTTTTTTGTTTTACAGGTGCCTTGGTAGGATCAATGTTTAATACGTGGTACGCTATGTCAGGGGAGATTCCGGTCATGTCAGCGTGTGACCAAGCGAATACATCCAAGTTGTGGCGGAGAAAATCAATGAGTTGTTCCTTCAATTCAGCTTTCAGCTGGGACCCAATTTTCAGTAGCCTACTTTGGTCATGCTTGTCTACAGATATAAACTCCATAGCCTCCGCAGGCTCGGCGGTGGCCTCCTCCTCTTTGTCCCTAGGGTCTAATTCATTGAAAGGGTCGCTGGTATATCGAAGAGGAGGGGCTTTCTTTAGTTGCTATGCTTCAAGGCTTTTTGTGCAGAGGGCAATCTCTGCACCTTTCCCTTTATCTTTCCTGTGGTTGTTGCGAAGTTCGGTTACATAGCAGTCTCGTGCAATATCCTGGTCTCCTTCCACTTCCCCTACCCCATTGTCTGTTGGAAATTTCATTTTCAGGCACCACGGGGCTAGGACAATCTGGAAGTCAGATAAGGCTGGTCTTCCTAGGAAGGCGTTGTAGGCCGAATGGTTTTCTATCAGCACAAACGTCTGTTTCCTTACAACGGAGCGGGGATGGCTTCCAATTTCAACGAAGAGGTCCAGCTGCCCGATGGGCATTTTCGCATCTCCAGTGAAACCGTGTAGTGGTTTATCGCAGGGAGATACATCCTTCATTGATAGCTTCATTTTGTCGAATGCGTGTTTGAACAGGATATTTACAGAGCTTCCAGTGTCTACAAGGATTCGGTAAACTTCGGCGGGACCGAGTCGAGCAGAGATAACCATGGGATCCATGTGAGGGTACTGTCTTCCTTCTAGGTCGCGTTTACTGAATGTGATGTCATCACTTTCTTTCCGCTTTGGGTGGCGCTCTTCTATAACCGTATTGACACAGTCCCTATTGTCTCTAAGCGACTTCCCATATCTTTCCATCTCTTTCCAACTTCTGTCTGCGATGTGCGGACCTCCTGAGATGGTATGGACCACTATCTTTTCTTGACTAGAGCTGCTAGCGTTGCGGTCGCCTCTGCCGGTCCCTGGTGAGGGTAGCCTTGGGTTTTCATTGGCAGGAGCTGGAGTCCTGTCTTGACTTTTTACATAGCGTTCCAGTTTCTTCCTTCTGATGTGTTCCTCAATCAGATCTCGAAGATGATGGCATTCGTTGGTATCATGTCCGTGAGATTCGTGGAAGCGGCAGAATTTTCCAGACTTCTGTGCGTTATCTGATTCCTTCTTGTATGGTGGGCGTTTGTATCTAACTTCGCCTTGGGTGGCAAGGAAGATATTTTCGACGGTCTCGTTCAAAGGGGTGTAAGAGTCGAATCTTGGTCCTGGCCGATATAGGCGTTTTTCTACTTTCTTGCCCCCAGCATTGTCTCTGGAATCATTTCTTCGAACGTCCCTCGCCACAGCAGGGGCGTTGCCATGGGTCGTCTTACTTTGCTGTCCTGACTGCCCCTCAATGGCAGCATCCTCAAGCCTCATGTATTTCCCGGCTTCATGGAAGAAATCGGGTAAAGTAGCTGGTTTTTCTTTTGTCAATCTTCTAGCAAATTTAGTGTCCGGATGCACCCCACTGCAGAGGGCCATCAGGATAAGCTTCTCATCGGCGTCTTGAACTACGGCTGCTGCGGCGTTGAATCTGGTTAGGTATTGCTGCAGCTTTTCTCCAGGTCTCTGTTTGACGCTGGATAAGGAATAAGCGTCCTTAGGTTGCTCCATATGAATGCGGAACTGACTGATAAATTTTTCTTTCAACATTTCCCATGAGCTGATGGATCCTTGGGGTAGATGACAGAACCAGGAGGTAGCAAGATCTGCTAAGAAGAGCGGAAAGCATTTGCACAGTACTCCCTCTGTTGCTCCACTCATGAGCATATGCTGCGTGTACCTCTGTAAGTGTACAACGGGATCGGAGGTTCCTTTGTAGGGTTCCATTGTTGGCATCTTCCATTCTCGGGGGGTGATAGCAATTTCGATATTGCGGGCGAAAGGGCTGGTTACCCTAGCGCCTATCCCTCGATCTCTTTGCTCTCGTTGGACACACTCTCTGAATAAGCGCGCCATCCTTTCATCAGAATTTGGAGCAGACAGAAATGAGTTTGGTTCTGTTCTGTGGGGTTGATTCCGTCCAGACAACCTGTAGGGATGGTATCGTCTATCATTCCTCATATTTTCCAGTGGCTGCCTTTGATCTTCTGGGAGCATGCTTGGGTCAGCTACAGTTGGCCCTTGCCTTGATCTTCCCCTGTTGGGTTCTGATCTAAGCACTTCCTCGGGTCCAACTTCGGGCTGAACTCTAGCTCGGCCCCGTTCACTGGTGTTTCTGTGGTTAGGCAGCATGACAGGCTCAGCTGTAGTTGACCTTCGTTCGGTACCTTCCCCGTTGGGTTCGGTACCAAACGTTTCCTCAGGCCTAACTTCGGGCTGGGCTCGGTCTCGGCTCCTACCACGGCTACTTCTGCCGTTAGCTCCTTCGAAGAAGGAAGATCTTTGTTGTCTCTGAGATCCTCCAGACTGGGACTCGCCCCATGATTCAGTGTTGCGGTTGGATTCTTCAGCGTCCCTCAAGCGTGACATGAGATGGTCCACCAAGGCTTCCTGCTGGGACGTGAAGCGGTTAGTTACTTCAACAACAACTCTGTCCAAATCTGCCCTAGTAATTGCTGCAGGCTGTTCTGTGGCAGGAGTGGTTGGGTTAGCCTGTCCTTCATTTGTTACCGTTGCTGGAGGAGGACGATTTACTTGATTCGCGACAGATGGATCAGGAAGACTACTGGATGCGATGTTTTTTCCTTTGTTAACATCTTTTCTCTGTTTGGGAGGCATGTTTTCCAAGTGGCGGACGATGCTGTTAGGAAAACTCGTTAAGTAGATGAAGCTGAAGCTTCGAGCTTCTAGCTCTCGATGAAAGCACCAAAAATGTTTGCACAAAAAATGGACAAACACCTCAAAGTTGTATGATTTAATAGAGCTTATGTTGTTCTTAGCGATTTTGGAGGTTTATGCAAATATATGAAAAGCAGGGACTAAACTGTAAAAAGACACGCAAGTTTATAGTGGTTCAGCCAGAATGTGCCTACGTCCACTTTATATGTTATTTCACTTCTCTAGTTTTGATTACAAGTACAAAGCTTTGATATGAGTAAAAGAAAGTTATTTTAAGAGTTCCTTCCGTGCTTGAGCTCTCAAAACTTGTCCCCATTGTTGTACCCCTGCCCCTCTATTTATAGAGTGAGGTTGGGGGCAGGGGTCTCAGATGTATACAGCTGCTGGTGGGCCTGGGCTGAAGTGATCTGGCCTGGCAGTCTGGTTCGGCATCTTCTTGGTTCGGTCATGAGGTGGTTCGGTGATGGGTGGAGAGGTTTTGGTCCGGTTGTATTTGGTTCGGTGGTAGTTTGGATCGGTGGTGGCTTGGATCGGTGGTAGCTTGGATCGGTGGTAGCTTGGATCGGTGGTAGCTTGGATCGGTCTTGGTTTGGATCGGTGAAGTGTGGATCGGTCTTGGTTTGGTCCGGTGAGGTATGGAGTTGGCTCGGCCTGGATTTGGATGTGGCTGGTTCGGTCGAAATCATATACAACATCTGCCCTTAGCCTCAAGCTCTCTTCCTTCCCTTGTCTTATGATTTCTATGGTGTTGTTTTTTTTTTCAAAATTCTTTTCTGAGGAGGAGAGGAGGCTGCTGCATATACATGTATATATATACAGGGCCTCTCTTAGGGTTTTGGGTATTGGCTAAGGCCATTTTTGCCCACCAGAAAAATCATGTTATCTGCATTTTTTAAACCCAAAGTTTTACCCTTCCCGGCTTAATTTGGGTGAAGAGAAAAGTGGTTACACATTTTTTCAGAAATTTGCTTTTCAGAAAATACTTTTCCCCTTGTCTACAATCATGCTAAAAATGTGACTTGGTTTTGTTATTTATTAAATACTCTTTTCTAATTCTGCCTATACCAAGCACTTCCCTGTTTTATCTTATTTTTTTCTATTTTTGGCTTTCATGCAAATGGTATGTACTTCCTTCATTTATTTATAAGAGGATTATTCCTTTTTATACCTTCATTCTTTTTATTTCTACTTATATTAAAATATGTCTATATATTTTATTTCACTAGTTTAAACTCTAGTATTTTATTAACACATATATATTTATATAAGTCTTACTGAAATAATTAGTACACCCTCCTATATATTCATACATCATTCTATACTGACACACACATGCACATGTACACTCAAAAATATTCAGTAGCATTCATATATACATTTACTCATGCATACTACTTTTAAGAATTTAATCTACATATATATATATATATATATTTCCATACACATCAATATGTATGTATTCTTGGAGTTCAGGGTTTTAGCTTATATTCATGTGCATTTCCTGTGCACACATGTACACACACTGATACACTATCAAGCTATATCAATTCCTCCTTCAAAATTTATTTAAAAATTATTTTAAATTTATTTATATTTTCCAGAATAAATTCCTAAAATCTTGGGTCATTACATACACCCCTCCTTTTAGAAATTGTGTCCCACAATTTTCCTAAGCTTAAAATAAATTTTAAACTTAATTCAGAGAACAAGTATATTCTCTACCAAATAGATTCTTAGTTCTATACTAACTAAAAATATATTCATCCAAAATAAAGAAAACAATCAAAAATCAGAATTACCTTAATCTGAAAATAGCTTAGGATAATTCATCCTAACTTTGTCTTCTAATTCCCATGTGCAATCACTAGGATCAAGACTCCACTGTACCTTCACAAGTTTCAGAGATTTATTCCTCAACTTCTTCACATCTTTTGCCAAAATTCCCACTGGATCCTTTTCATAAATCAAATTAGGATTTATCTGCACTTGGGTTGGGGTTTCAAGAATTTCTGCCTTGTCATGGACCCATCTTCTCAATTGTGATACATGAAAAACATCATGTATACCTTGCATGTTTTCTGGTAATTCCAACTTATATGCCAAAGGACCAATTCTCTCCAGAATTTTGTATGGTCCAATATATCTTGGGGTTAATTTGCCTTGTTTTCCAAACCTCAGCACATTTTTCATGGGTGAGATTTTGATGAAAACAAAATTTCCCACCTCATATTCTACCTGCCTCCTTCTCATGTCTGCAAATTTCTTTTGCCTATCTTGAGCTGCTGTCATTCTTCTTCTTACCAACTCAATTTTCTCCTTGGTTTCTTGTATGTACTCAGGTCCTAAAATAGACCTTTCTCCTGCTTCTACCCAGCAAACAGGTGACAAACAGGGTTTACCATATAAGGCTTCAAATGGAGCCATTCCTATGGTGCTTTGGTAGCTGTTGTTGTATGTAAATTCAACTAGATGAAGATAATCTTCCCAGTTGCCCCCAAAATCCAGTATACATGCCCTCAACATGTCCTCCAAAACTTTGTTTACCACCTCAGTCTGCCCATCTGATTGAGGATGGTAGGCAGTACTTAAACATAGTTCACTTCCCATTGCTTCTTGAAAGCTTCTCCAGAATTTTGAAGTGAAGATGGTATCCCTATCACTCACAATGGTTTTGGGAATGCCATGTAACTTTACCACTTCTTTTATAAAAATTTGAGCTAGTTTTGGTGCTGTTCTTTCTGACTTGACTGGGATGAAGTGTGCTACCTTGGTTAGCCTATCAACTATCACCCATATACTTGTATTGCCTTTCTTAGATCTAGGCAGTCCATCTATGAAGTCCATAGATATGTCTTCCCACTTCCACTGTGGTACACTAAGAGGTTGCATCAACCCTGATGGTCTTTGAGTTTCAGCCTTGACTTGTTGGCAAGTCATACATTTGGCAATGTACTTAGCTATATCAGATTTCAGCCCCTTCCACCAGAAGTCTATTTTCAAATTTTGATACATTTTTGTGTTACCTGGGTGTATGGAGTATTTACTTCTGTGATATTCATTCAATATCTCCTTCTTCAATTCTAAGTCCTCTGGTACACACATCCTATTCTGGTATCTCATATAACCATCTTTATCAATGTGGTGATTCATTACTTCCTCCCCTCTTGAGAGGAGCATTCTCTTCTCTAATAAGTGAGCATCTTGTTCTTGCATTTTTCCTACCTTCAGAATTAAATCTGGTTGAAGTGTCATTAAGCTTAACTTCCCTTTATCTTCTTGTGCACCATGCATCTGCTCATTAATGTGCACACAACCATTCTCCCCAATCTCTAACTCAGTTAGCAAAAATAAGTTTTTAAATTCTTCTATCATCATCATAGCCAATTTAGCATGCTGTCTACTTAGAGCATCTGCAACTTTGTTTGCTTTTCCTGGTGTATAAAGTATGTCAAAGTCATAGGCAGCTAAGAACTCCACCCATCTATGTTGCCTCATGTTCAAATCTTTTTGTGAAAACAAATATTTTAGAGACTTGTGGTCAGTGTAAAGTTCAAACTTAGTACCTAACAAATAATGTCTCCAAAGTTTTAAAGCATATATCACAGCTGCTAATTCGAGATCATGTGTGGCATACCTTACTTCATGGGGTTTAAGTTGTCTGGATGCATATGCAATGACTTGGCCTTGTTGCATCAACACTGCACCCAAGCCAAATCCACTAGCATCAGTGTATACCACTAATTCTTCATTTCCATGTGGTACCTTTAGAATTGGAGCATTCACCAATGCCTCCTTCAACTGTTCAAAAGACTTTTCACATTTTTCTGACCAAACAAAAGCTTGGTTCTTCCTGGTTAGGTTAGTGAGTGGTGTAGAAATTTTTGAAAAATCTTTTATAAACCTCCTATAATACCCTGCCATCCCCATAAATGACCTCACTTCACTCACAGTGCTTGGCCTCTTCCATGCTTGAATAGCCACTACTTTATTGGGGTTCACAGAAATTCCTTTGGCAGATATAACATGGCCAAGAAAATGTACTTCCTCTTTCCAAAACACACATTTTGAAAATTTTGCCTTTAAATCTTTTTCCCTTAATCTAGACAAAACCAGGTGCAAATGATGCTTATGTTCTTCCACTGTCTTGGAATAAATCAAAATGTCATCTATAAAAATAAGCACAAACTTGTCTAAACAATCTCTAAAGGTTCTGTTCATTAAATCTACAAAGTAAGATGGTGCATTGGTCAAGCCAAATGGCATAACCAAAAATTCATACAACCCATACCTAGTGTTAAAGGCAGTGTACTTGATGCTTGATTCTTCCACCTTCATTTGATGAAAACCAGATGCTAAGTCTAGTCTAGAAAATACTTTTGCCCCTGCTAATTGATCAAAAAGATCATCTATTCTTGGCAATGGGTATTTATTTTTAATAGTTACTTTGTTTAATTCTCTATAATCTATGCAGAGTCTTAAGGAGCCATCTTGCTTCTTAACAAATACCACTGGTGCTCCCCAGCAAGAATTACTTGGTCTTATAAAACCCTTTTCTTCCAATTCTTCTAACTGTTTCTTTAATTCTTTTAGTTCATTTGGCCCCATTCTAGTTGGCTTTTTAATCACTGGGCTTGCTCCTGGAACTAGATTGATCTGGAATTCTACTGGTCTATGGTGTGGAATACCCTTGACCTCACCAAACACATCCAAATATTCATTGACTATGGGAATTTCTTCAATGGTTAGTTCACTGAAATCTTTTTCTGAGTCAACTAAATGATATAGTTTTCCTTCCTTAGCTACCTCACATAAAACTGTGATTCTCTGGCCTCTAGAATTTTGCAATGATATGGTGGATGAGTCTAAATTAATTATGGCTTTAAATTGCCTTAACCAGTCTACCCCCAATATAACACCTATATTTGGGTAATTCAAAACATATAAATTGGAAATAAAAATATTTCCTCCTATGTTTAATTCCACATCCACACAAATCATATTTAAAACACTAGAACTCCCCAATGGACTGTGTATATGCAATGGGGTTTCAACCAATATGCAATTCAGTTTTAGCATTTTAACCAATTCATAAGAAATTAAAGAGTGAGTTGCCCCAGTATCATATACTACTGTTATGGGTATGGTACAAATAAGTAATGTACCTTCCACTTGGCTATGGTTTACAGTGTTACTCTCCACTGTGGCTTTGCCTTTTCCTTCCAAATTTGCCAATTTGCCTTGCTGTTTATACTCAGGACAATTCCTCTTCATATGCCCCTCTTTCCCACATAGATAGCATTTGAAAGCTCCTCCTTTCAATTCTGGACATCTTGGTTTGATATGTCCTTCCTTTCCACACTGATGGCACACAATTTTCTTCTTGTTTTCCTTAGCTTTGACATCTCCAGTGCTTTTGTTACTAGCCTCTTCTTTCTTCTTATCATAAGGGTGATACCTCCCCTTACCTTTCTTGATATTATTGCTCTTAAAATTTCTGAACTTCTCCCTTTCCTTGTCATGCTGCTCCAACCTCAAAGCTAAGTCTATCACATGGTCAAAAGTCTTGTCTGCATAGGGTAACATGGCTCTGCTAAGTCCTGGGTTCAGACCTTTTATGTACCTATCATTTTTAGATGCCTCATCTGCCACAAGCATTGCTCCATATGTGGAAAGCCCCTCAAACTTTTGAGTGTATTCTGTGACAGTCATGGTTCCCTGTCTAAGTCTAATGAATTCTTCTAGCAAGGTAGTCTTTGCTGATGCTGGTACAAACCTTGCTTCCAACATCTCTTTAAATTGATTCCAAGTGATTTCATTCTAATTCCTTCCTGCAATGATTACTTCCCACCAGCCTAAAGCTACTCCTTTTAGCTGTCTTGAAGCCACTTGCCTCTTTCTTTGATCATCAAGTTGCATGTCATTGAAAATTCTTTCCAATGTTCTCAACCATGTTTGAATTTCCATGATATTCTCTGTCCCTTCAAAGCTTTTGCCTCCTAAATGAGTATATGTCTTAAGTAATTTTGAGAGTTCTTCATAGGGATTTTCTTGCCTTTGTCCTGCCCCATCCCTAAATGCTCTCACCAAGTCTTGCAGATTGACCATTGGTGGTGCATGGGAAGATCCTGCTCCCTGATTTGGTGGTCTCCCTACCATAGTTTGCTAATAATAATTTACATAGCTGGTTAGTTTGATTGGTAATTTGGTTGTTTCAGTGGTTTTTTTTTTCACACTGAACACATTGTTATATATATATATATAGTTCCTTTTAATTTTATTTCTATCTAAGAACTTGATCCTTACTTCTACTATGTTAAATAACATAGCTCTGATACCAACTGAAATGACCCTCCTATTTCTACTCTAATTCCATAAGGATTTTTTTTTAAGGTAAAGAGGATATATATATATAGATATATCATCCATTGCAATTATAATTCTCAGGGTCAATATCTTTTTCCAATGAACCAAATATATCCAGGATCACAATAATCAACCAATATAAATATATCAGTACATTCACAAAGATAAGCACATACATGTGAGGATGTATATACCTCTCTTGTTTGAATCAGAGTTCTGGAAAACAAGAGGATATTGGATTGCTGATTTTTTTTTTGACCAAACAATCCACTGGAAACATATACTTTAGTCTGTTTATCCTAACTAAGAAGTGATCAAGTAATAATCAGTGGAAAGCAAGCTTTTGATATAGATGTTTGTGTTAAAGTCTGAATAGTATCAAACTCAGGCTAAAAGAAAGCGGGTCATAAGAGAACACAAGCAACATCTAGGCGTAATGGAAACGCGCCTAACTTATACACGAGAGGTCATGAGTTCGAGTACTATGCTGGTTGGTTCAAACACAATTTTTGTTTTTTTTCATTTTTCTCCTGTACAGTTTGGAACCTGTTATCTACCTATATCTGCACATATATACTTTATTTTTGCCTATATTCTATCATACAAAACAATAATTCTTGTTTAATTATTTTTGAAACCCATTCCTACAACCTGGAAGGCTTCATGATTGATGTAAATTAAGGGTCTGTTGCTTGGGTTTTGTAAATGATAGAAGTGTTTATCATTTTCCAGGTTTGAATTTCTTCTCACAAAATCTGTCTGGAATTAAGAATGCATTTGGTTAGAATCTGAGTGAAATTCAGATTCTTATCACAAATACAAAGGAAAAGGTGTGGTAATATTTGCACTAAACATGTTTATGTGCATATATATCTGCAACTATTTGGATCTGGCTTACACTTCCCTTATTACAAATCCTTTCTTAAAAAAATAGGACATGAGACATTTGTATGAAACAAGTTTAATTATGGGAACCTTGCAGCCATATAAAACATTCAACCTATACCTATTTTCTTTTGTATACATATGCCATGGTAGAAAATAAAACCATTTAATTTTCTGAGAATCAACTATCCAGATTTTCCAAAACTTAAATCCTTTCCAAAGACTCAAGATTGACTAATACATTTATAAAATGCAATCATTCGATTTTAACATGGTGTTCTTGCTAAATCCACTTACAAGATTTGATTAATTTTTTTTTTAAACATAACAGATATTTAACTTGGTTCATAGATTCCAGATACAAGTCAATCTCTTAATAAAATACCTAACAAAATATCTATCCAATATTCAACACTTAATACAAGTAGCAATTTAAATTGTCAATACATGCAGATTTCAACATTTAGGCTCTTATCTAACTAAGTTTAGCATGCTATATCTTCTTCTCAAAGCCTTGCTCCTACTTAGTTGCTGCAATCCCTGAAAAAGCATTTGAAACTGCCTCATTTTAAATGAGACACCCCAGATGCCATTAGCACACTAGGGTCAGACACATGTCTGGTATGAGAAAGCTCACAAAAATAATTAGTTAATTAGGTTAAAGTCAAGTTAAGTACATATACAGAAAGTTCGGCCCTTTGGAATCAGGTAAATACTTGTGTGCATGCTCTGTGTCATTGTGCATGTGCACACTTTAATTTTCTTTCCAGAGACTACATATATAAATATGGCACATACATTCAAGCATACAATTCAATCATAGTCAAACAATCATTCATACCAAACAGGAAAATAACCAATATGAGTTAAATCATTTATTCAATTCTCATATTTCAAATCTGGGAAAAACTCTAGTTTTCTCATCATCTCAAGTATTATTCCCTTGGTATATTTATCTATCCTTGGTCTCATCTGCAATATTTATGAATCAATGGACACACTGTAATGAACTAATTCACTCCATTACACAAAGATCTCAGGACTTAAACAAGCCATGTGTCAATTTGTGTTACTCAAGCACACAAGTCATTCCTGCAGTGTTCTTGACCCCAATTTCCTAATCAGGTTTAAGTTAATAATAACTCTTTTGATTTTTCATGACAAAACCATTCAGTGAATCATTTCATTAGCTAAAAACATCCATAACATGGCATCTCATATTATCCATGACCATACAGAGGCAAACAAGCAAACAACCATTGGTGATTATAAAATAAGGTTCTGTATATATATATATATATATATATATATATATATATATATATATATATTCATCCTGGTATTTAAAAAGAGTTTAGGCAACTAACATTGGCTTATGGTTTCTGGGAGAGTTTTTCTTTTGCAAACATTTGTGCTTGAGTTAAACTCAGGATGACCTGGTTTCACTGAATCACAAAATTTTGTTTGCTATGCATTTTATTGAATCAGGAGCATCAGCATATAGGCAACCCTATTGCACCCCTAATTCCTTTCTATTTCAAGCCTCAACACTTATACATGAGTATATTGCAGCTCAACATTATTTACATCTTTCTGGGTTGAGCCAAAACCAATACTACTTGCCTATTCTCAACATTTTATTTTCTGGGGTATTTGTTTATATCCCTAAATATTAACATATCAGAGATCTGAGTGTATAAAACAGATATGTATACTAACAACACATAAAACTTTGTTATAATAAAACAAATGATCAACCAAAGAGAATCAAAACATTTTCAGATTTAAATTCACAGATAAGCATTCATATATGAAAATACTCTTTTAAGAAAAATACTTTTAACTGGCTGCCTACATTAGGACTTATTGCCTTAGATTTTTGAGTGAGTTTTCTCACCTAGCTCTCTTCTTTGTTTCCTTAATTAATTGATGAGCTTCTGCCCTTAGCCTCAAGCTCTCTTCCTTCCCTTGTCTTATGATTTCTATGGTGTTGTTTTTTTTTTTCAAAATTCTTTTCTGAGGAGGAGAGGAGGCTGCTGCATATACATGTATATATATACAGGGCCTCTCTTAGGGTTTTGGGTATTGGCTAAGGCCATTTTTGCCCACCAGAAAAATCATGTTATCTGCATTTTTTAAACCCAAAGTTTTACCCTTCCCGGCTTAATTTGGGTGAAGAGAAAAGTGGTTACACATTTTTTCAGAAATTTGCTTTTCAGAAAATACTTTTCCCCTTGTCTACAATCATGCTAAAAATGTGACTTGGTTTTGTTATTTATTAAATACTCTTTTCTAATTCTGCCTATACCAAGCACTTCCCTGTTTTATCTTATTTTTTTCTATTTTTGGCTTTCATGCAAATGGTATGTACTTCCTTCATTTATTTATAAGAGGATTATTCCTTTTTATACCTTCATTCTTTTTATTTCTGCTTATATTAAAATATGTCTATATATTTTATTTCACTAGTTTAAACTCTAGTATTTTATTAACACATATATATTTATATAAGTCTTACTGAAATAATTAGTACACCCTCCTATATATTCATACATCATTCTATACTGACACACACATGCACATGTACACTCAAAAATATTCAGTAGCATTCATATATACATTTACTCATGCATACTACTTTTAAGAATTTAATCTACATATATATATATATATATTTCCGTACACATCAATATGTATGTATTCTTGGAGTTCAGGGTTTTAGCTTATATTCATGTGCATTTCCTGTGCACACATGTACACACACTGATACACTATCAAGCTATATCAATTCCTCCTTCAAAATTTATTTAAAAATTATTTTAAATTTATTTATATTTTCCAGAATAAATTCCTAAAATCTTGGGTCATTACAACAAGACGGAGAGACCACGCCACAAACACGTGGAATGGGTTATCCCTTCACTATCCAAATCAATAATTTATTAGATTGAATAGTGTAACGAACCTGGATTTACGACCCTCAAAAATCGACACTAATATGTCCATTGTGTCACATGCCAAGCAATCGAATGTCGGAAGACCCGATTGTTAGGGAAAAAGAAAGAAGAAAGAAGATAAGGAGGAAAATAAACAACACAGAATCTCACAGCGGAACAAAAAATCTATAAAATACCATAAACCTTTACACAAGAACAAAATTGTATTATATTTATATACATGCATCAATCAGAGTATACTAATCTATTTCAGCCTGGACAGTTATAACAACCTATCCTCACAATTGTAAATAACACAACCATGCATACAGCAAAAAATAACCATCTACGTGAATACGTCTCTGGCCTCCAATCTGTCTCTTGAAGCTCCAAGCATCCAAACTAATATGTAATATTCTCGATCTGACTCGAGCATTATAATAAAATAATACCGGAGTCAGTCTAGAAAACCAGCGTGAGAAAACACACCCAACTAGATTTTAAAGTTATATAAAAATCGTTGAAATCAAAAGGTATCTTATAGGACCACGCCGCATATAAACACGGACGGGTTTTTACCTTATGATAACCAAATCATTTATATGGAAAATCCATTGATATTATGATAATGGCTAAGGCTAAGAATAATAATAATCAAGTAGTTGTGATGCTCATGAGTGTACATCACAACAATACTAGGTATATAATCGAAAATCGATATGACGTGTTCGCTAATTGTGTAGGATTTCCATGGAGGTGCCCTCAGTACTTCGAGGAGCGGTCCTCCTGTATAAGGATCAGAGCTATCCTTTCGAAGTAGCATACATCCCTAGTGATGCACCATAGGAAAAACAAGGCTGGTCACGCTAAGACCGAATGCATCACCCAATGCATGCATAACAAATTTAAGTGACATCTAGGAGGAGCCGACTACACCCTATGGGTTTGCCAACCCTACTGGCCATGCCTCTTATATCTGGTTTTAGTCATTCCCGCTGATGAGTGTAGGATCAATTTCACCATAGAGGGGGTGAATAGGGTGATACTATCAATTATAAAAATTTATTGCGGAAGTATATAAAATATTGTCAACACAGATCATAGAATAATAGCAGCACAGATAATAGAAAAATAATAAATAGAACACATAGATTTACCCAGCTTCGGCAAAACCCTGCATACGTGCTGCCCCCAAGGTTTCTACTAGAAATTAGATAGTCAGACGCTTACACACGTAAACTTGCGACACCCGCTATCGACTAATCCTAACTCTACGCTCAAAACCCTGCCACAACTCAGCCACTGAGTTGTGAATTCTCAAACTATGCCACGTAGTTTGTCCCCTAGTCACACGACTAGTAATTACAACTGTTTAATAGAAGAATTTAAATTTAAAAACAAATTTAAATAATAAAACCCTAATTTAAATATACTAAAGACTTATATAAAGAATAACAAGACCGGCCTAATAATTTAAAGTGATAAAAACTATCCCTCTCTCTTTTATATCAGCCCGACTCCTTGTTTGTGAAAAATGGCAGCTTCGTCTGTTTCTTCTTTGCTCTGAAATTAGGGCTTGTAATTTGGAGCGCCGATTGTTGTCGTTTGATCTTCGATGCTATTTGATTTGGCTCGCTGATTGCTTCTTCAATTCGGCTCACGGTCGCTTCCAATTAGTCGAGGTTGAATGATTGTGTGAATTGGTACGTTTGTCCCCTTTTCGATTTATATTACACTCGACTTTGATTCGAGTTCTTAATTGATTGTTCGTTTTTGGTTGTTGCTTGAACTCGAATCATGATTCTAATTGCCGATGATGTTATGGTTTATATAGAGTTCGAATCCCTTTATTTTCGTTCATCTGATAATTTGCTTGGCCGTTTGATTTTGTATGGATGAATGTAATGATTTCTGAACTTTTCAAATTCGTATATTTCTTTACTTGTTTAACTTGATACTCATGGCTTTGATTTCGACTTGCTTGTCCACCACGGTGTTGATTTTTAACTGTTCGATTTCGTTGATCATTACGGCTTCGATTCTCTGGCGATTTTGGTTCCGTGAATTTCTCTTTGTGCTTGTTGACAGTGATAACCTTTGACTTCGGCACTGACTTGTTCATTCACGGCTTCGGCTTGATTTTGTTATAGCTGCACATTATTTTTGACTTGCAGTTGTCTTTGAGCCTGTTTGCACTGCCTTTGTTTATGTGATAATATTCACTGGTTCGTAGTTGACTTCATTCATTTTCGAAAATTCCTGCTTGATCAATTACTTGTTTGTTGTTGCCACTGTTTCATTTGATAC
This sequence comes from Allium fistulosum, assembly GCA_030737815.1. Lineage (NCBI taxonomy): Eukaryota > Viridiplantae > Streptophyta > Magnoliopsida > Asparagales > Amaryllidaceae > Allium > Allium fistulosum. The sequence continues at coordinate 1,145,799,811 of CM060901.1, forward strand.
ATATATGTATTTGTATACATATATATGTATATATGTATACTTGAATTCGTATTGCATTTGGACCCATTGATGTGCACTGTATATATGATGTTTCATGTTATAGCTGGTATTTCCAGCGTGCACTTGTTTGCACTGTCACTTTGCTGGAATGACTTCGACATTGTTTTGATGCTCTGGTCTTTGACTTGTGAACTTGAATATGTACTTGTAGTCTTCACTGGTGCATGTTGTATCATTGAGTCTGTACATTCATTGTTATGTATTATGCACCTTTGCCTTTTTATCTCATGTAGCATTTTCTGTTGTCTGGTGGCATTTGGTCTTGATGTTGTACTTGATTCAGTGCACTTGAATATCATGTGTGCTCGAGTCTGTATTTTATTTGTATTACAGTTGAGTTGAACCCGGCTTTTCATTTGGGTTTGACCTGTGCTCACCTGTCCCTGTAATTTTATCAAGTGTATATCGGTGTGCACGGCCTTGTGGCATGTACAGTGATACACTGTGCATGTCACAAGCTATTCGTGTATAATGAATTCAGAATTTAAATGATGACGAACAACCCAAATAACTGAGGCAAATAATATTTTCAAAATCACATTTTATTTTACACTGCAAAATATTTTCTTTTCAATTTTACTGCGTTAGTGTTTATTTTGCAGATTACTCAGATGCTGGATTCAATCTGGAATGAAGTTCAAGATAACATACGAGTGTATGAGTGAAATGTAGTTAGGTACATTTGTAAATGAATAATTGATGTAGTCAAATGTATATTGTAATTGAAAATTGTATATATACAATGAGAGCTTGAATTTGTACTATTCAAAATTGTAATAAATATTTGTTTGAATAAAATATCTATTTGACTTTAAATTCTGTGTTATTTATTTTATTCAGCAAATATTTATTTAATTTGTGAAAATAAAATAGTACATTAAAAAATACATTTAAATGAATATATATATGTTTATTATCATCAAACAAAAATCGTATAGTCACATATTCAACAATCTCCCCCTTTTGATGATAACATACATATATTTAAGATTTTGATTTTATTAAATGTATCTGATTATTCAATTTGCTCCCCCTATTTGAATGCTTCCTCTCTACACAAAACTCCCTCTTCATATATGCATGTGAATAAAAATATGAAAATGCGCTTAGATGCAAATTGAAAATATTTGACCTTTTTTTGCCAAAATCTTAACTTTTCTCTCCCCCTTTTGTTATCAGCAAAAGAGTAATAGTGTTAGAAAAATAGAGATAAAGTGATAGACATTAAAACAATATTAATTCCCAATCGAGTATAAATATTAAATTTCAATAAAAAATCAAACAAAAATCGTAAATACTCTATTTGACGCATATTCCACTTTAAAATGATAGGGATGATGTCATCATATAAAACCATATAGTTGTGTCTATTTGTGGTATATTTATATCAGGAATTTGAATATCTACTAACCATGCATAACCGATAGGACTTTTAAATGAGATTAGTAGTATTCCAAATTAAAAAAAATGAATTCAAGTATCTCCTAACCACGCATAACCGTGAGGATTTTTAAATGGGATTGGAATCAACTTGTCTATTTAATTAATCAATTTTGATATGCGTTCCATACATGCATAACCGTGAGGTCTTTTAAATGAGCATGGAAGCACATAATCAAAAATCCAAGTAATTCACCCATGCATAACCGTGAGGACTTTTAAATGAGAGCGAATACTTTGGATGTTTTTATTTGCTAAAAATATAAAAAAACGAATGATTCCCGTTTAAAATACCACATATTGACATACTATATTGGATTTTGATGAGTGATGGTTGATAGAAATATGATAGAAATAGAAATGGTCATGGAATTTTTGCCAACAAAAAGTTTTTATAACTCTTGTTTAAATTTCTAAAGAAATTTACTAATTATACTGTCTCAAGTTATAATATATGATTAATATCAACACTCATCACTTTTTCAATCACTATTTATCCTTTTGATAATCAGTAGGGAGTCAGATTAGTTAATGCAGTCATTTAAAATCAAATCCAAAAATAATTATAAATCAAAATTTCAAAATAACTAATCTGAAACAAGGTCAACAAAAATGATTTTCTAGAAGGGGTTTTTATAAGAAAAATGTCAGCTATTTGAAAATTATTTGAAGTGAAAAATATGCAGATATTTTCTTTGAAAAATGATGCAATTACTGAATGTTAAATCATGTTCCACTAGAAATTTTTCTATCAACTAGATTGCCAGTGTAATCTGCATCTGAATTTTACTTCAACTCAAGATTATCATTAATTGAATGTTATAGATCAGATCGTGAAGTGTGCAACACAATATCTTAAAATCGTTTTCAACAGCTTTTAAATGAAATTGAATTGAATTTGAATTTGAAGCTGTGCAAATAAACAAATCAGTGAACATAATCACCAAATGTAACATGAGCAATTGGAAGTCGATAAAACACCATCATTTGACCAAACAAATTTATATGAATTAGTTCAAAGATGAAAAGATGATTGGTCAACATTTAAGCACAAATCAAATTCATAAATAAGAACAAGTCAAATAAGAACATATGAATAAGTCAGAATCAATATCAACATTTATTTTATAATCACATAATTGGCTGATTAGATTACGGTGCAGATTTTCACATTAAATATATCATTCAAAATAAATATACCGTTACCTCTTTTACCTTTACAATATTTTTTCGTTGTTGTCCATTGTGATTCTGTCACTTTTGTACTAGGCTAAGGAACTATGATTTGTCGCCCGTTGTGTTCCTGGAACAGCCAGAATCCAAGTAACACAGTTGATGTTCCTTAGCCTGCCACCACACCTACACGGTAAAAGATTTTTGTGACCTATTTGTTTTTATAGGTCCATGATTGTTAGTGGCAAATGATTTTGAAAAATAATTTTGTGGAGACCCATAACTATTTATATATGTTCCTTTTGGCACCCAGATTTGTTTAACTTTGAGCGATTTTATATTCGTGCCTTTGGGAACCCAAATTGGAATTATTTTCACGTTTTTGGGTCTATACCAACAAATATTTTGATTGTGTCCAATTTTTCTACAAATAGTGCACTCGGTTTTGACTTGATTAATTTTGCTTTTAACAGATTCAGATTGATTATACCCAAGTCCTTGTCTATATATATTAGTAGTTTGTTTTCCTATTAGCATATTTAGTGATCTTTCACTTTTGGAGAATTTTCCTAAAGTTGTAGACAATTGTTGGACTTGTGTTTTAAGAGATTCATTTTCGTTCAATAATTGTGTGCACTTTTTAATTGAATTTTCTCTCCTTTTGTTTTCACTTTCTTTCAAAATCAGAATATCATTTTCAACTGATTTAATTTTAATTTCTGATTTTTAATCTCTTCTTCGAATGTTGGACACTTATCACACTTAGGGATTCTACTTTAATAGTTTTAACTAATTGATCAAGCTGTGTATTTAATTCTATCAAGGTATCTTTTTGTGATTCAAGTTTTGCGTATCTTTCCCTAAGTCGTTCAAAACAGCCGTTTACTTCGTGGAAATATATAAGCAACTCAGAATGGGTAAGTTTTGATACCTCACTTGGATCGTCATCATCATCACTGTCAGTTATATCACCCCGAAGGCACAGATCTGCCTTTTCGCTCTCACTGCCAGTGCTTTGATCATCCTCATTCGTTTCATCCCAAGTGGCTGCAAAACTTTTCTTTTTCTGTTTCTTTCCATGGATGAATTGATTCTGTGGGCAAACGGGCTTGATATGACCGGGTTTATTGCACTTGTGACAGATGATTTTCTGTTCTTTTGAATTGTCTAGTGCTTTGGCTATTCTGCTTTTCAAATTTTGATTCAGAGCTGAATTTCCATATCTACGATTCCACCTTTTGAATTTCTTTATTAACAGCCCTAGTTCTTCTGCATCATCATCATCATCACCATCACTTTCTGTTGTTCCTTTGAGAGCTATTGATTTCTTTCGAGTATCTCCTCCTTCACGTTCTTCCTTGAATTTCATCTCTAGCTCGTAAGTGGTGAGATTTCCGATAATTTCTTCAACTTTGAGTTGTTTCAAATCTTTTGATTCTTGAATGGCGGTAACTTTCGCTTCAAAGATTCGTGGAAGGACTCTGAGGATTTTTCGGACTATTTCCAATTCTGTGTATGATTTTCTAAGAGCTTTTGATTTGTATACGATATTGGAAAGTCGTCCGTACATCTCTTTGACATTTTCATCCTTGGCCATTGTGAAATTCTCGTATTCGCTGCTTAGCATGGCAAGTCGGGATTCTTTGACTTGAGACATTCCTTCGTGAGTCACTTTGAGCGTGTGCTATATTTCTTGTGCAGTTGAACAATGTGAGACACGATTAAATTCAAATTGATCCAATGAACAGATAATAGAATTCATAGCTTTAGCGTTAGCATTTTGTAATTTATTTTCTAGCTCTATCCATTGTTCCTTCGGTTTATTTATTTCCTGATTATTTACAATTATAGTTGGTGCTTTATACCCTGTCTCAACAATATCCCAAGCGTCAATGGTTTTCAGAAAAATTTCCATCCTATTTTTCCAGTAAGAATATTCACCATTGAACATTGGTGGTCTAACTATGGACTGACCTTCCGCAAAAGCATTATTAAAAGAAGCCATTTTAAAAATTCAAAATTTTAAAATAAAAATTGGTTTTTGAAAAATTGAATTTTTAAAACAAAAGTTGACTTCTATTCCTAGCTTTGATACCACATGTAGGATCGATTTCACCCTAGAGGGGGGGTGAATAGGGTGATACTATCAATTATAAAAATTTATTGCGGAAGTATATAAAATATTGTCAACACAGATCATAGAATAATAGCAGCACAGATAATAGCAGAATAATAAATAGAACACATAGATTTACCCAGCTTCGGCAAAACCCAGCATACGTGCTGCCCCTAAGGTTTCTACTAGAAATTAGATAGTCAGACGCTTACACACGTAAACTCGCGACACCCGCTATCGACTAATCCTAACTCTACGCTAAAAACCCTGCCACAACTCAGCCACTAAGTTGCGAATTCTCAAACTACGCCACGTAGTTTGTCCCCTAGTCACACGACTAGTAATTACAACTGTTTAAAAGAAGAATTTAAATTTAAAAACAAATTTAAATAATAAAACCCTAATTTAAATATACTAAAGCCTTATATAAAGAATAACAAGACCGGCCCAAATAATTTAAAGTGATAAAAATTATCCCTTTCTCTTTTATATCGGCCCGACTCCTTGTTTGTGAAAAATGGCAGCTTCGTTTGTTTCTTCTTTGCTCTGAAATTAGGGCTTGTAATTTGGAGTGTCGATTGTTGTCATTGATCTTCGATGCTATTTGATTTGGCTCGCTGATTGCTTCTTCAATTCAGCTCACGGTCGCTTCCAATTAGTCGAGGTTGAATGATTGTGTGAATTGGTACGTTTGTCCCCATTTTGATTTATATTACACTCGACTTTGATTCGAGTTCTTAATTGATTGTTCGTTTTTGGTTGTTGCTTGAACTCGAATCTTGATTTTAATTGCCGATGATGTTATGGTTTATATAGAGTTCGAATCCCTTTATTTTCGTTCATCTGATAATTTGCTTGGCCATTTGATTTTGTATGGATGAACGTGATGATTTCTGACCTTTTCAAATTCGTATATTTCTTTGCTTATTTAACTTGATACTCACGGCTTTGATTTCGACTTGCTTGGCCACCACGGTGTTGATTTTTAACTGTTCGATTTCGTTGATCATTACGGCTTCGATTCTCTGGCGATTTTGGTTCCGTGAATTTCTCTTTGTGCTTGTTGACAGTGATAACCTTTGACTTCGGCACTGACTTGTTCATTCACGGCTTCGGCTTGATTTTGTTATAGCTGCACATTATTTTTGACTTGCAGTTGTCTTTGAGCCTGTTTGCACTGCCTTTGTTTATGTGATAATATTCACTGGTTCGTAGTTGACTTCATTCATTTTCGAAAATTCCTGCTTGATCAATTACTTGTTTGTTGTTGCCACTGTTTCATTTGATACATATATGTATTTGTATACATATATATGTATATATGTATACTTGAATTCGTATTGCATTTGGACCCATTGATGTGCACTGTATATATGATGTTTCATGTTATAGCTGGTATTTCCAGCGTGCACTTGTTTGCACTGTCACTTTGCTGGAATGACTTCGACATTGTTTTGATGCTCTGGTCTTTGACTTGTGAACTTGAATATGTACTTGTAGTCTTCACTGGTGCATGTTGTATCATTGAGTCTGTACATTCATTGTTATGTATTCTGCACCTTTGCCTTTTTATCTCATGTAGCATTTTCTGTTGTCTGGTGGCATTTGGTCTTGATGTTGTACTTGATTCAGTGCACTTGAATATCATGTGTGCTCGAGTCTGGATTTTATTTGTATTACAGTTGAGTTGAACCCGACTTTTCATTTGGGTTTGACCTGTGCTCACCTGTCCCTGTAATTTTATCAAGTGTATATCGGTGTGCACGGCCTTGTGGCATGTACAGTGATACACTGTGCATGTCACAAGCTATTCGTGTATAATGAATTCAGAATTTAAATGATGACGAACAACCCAAATAACCGAGGAAATAATATTTTCAAAATCACATTTTATTTTACACTGCAAAATATTTTCTTTTCAATTTTACTGCGTTAGTGTTTATTTTGCAGATTACTCAGATGCTGGATTCAATCTGGAATGAAGTTCAAGATAACATACGAGTGTATGAGTGAAATGTAGTTAGGTACATTTGTAAATGAATAATTGATGTAGTCAAATGTATATTGTAATTGAAAATTGTATATATACAGTGAGAGCTTGAATTTGTACTATTCAAAATTGTAATAAATATTTGTTTGAATAAAATATCTATTTGACTTTAAATTCCATGTTATTTATTTTATTCAGCAAATATTTATTTAATCTATGAAAATAAAATAGTACATTAACAAATACATTTAAATGAATATATATATGTTTATTATCATTAAACAAAAATCATATAGTCGCATATTCAACAGTGAGGTTACGTCCGGAATTCCAGCTTACCCACCGCCACCAAATAGATCACAGAATCACACATGGATTACCATACCCCAACGGGTCTCGGAATCACACAAAGGTTTCGACATCTCAATTAGATCTAGGAATCACACCCAGATTCCCATATGCCAACGGGTCTCGGAATCATACATGGATCCCAACATCTCAATATATCATGAAACTCCTCCATAGAACCGTATATGGTTTTCGGAGTGGTTACAGGTTTGAGTCATCTCTTACGATACACTCTTCTATTTCCGGGTGCTCCACAAAACCAAACGCCGATTTCCAGAAAGCTCAATATCGGTTTTTAGGAAATAATCAGACAATATATAAGAGTGGGGATAACTCCCTAACCGTTTAACTGGATGGATCTCCTTATCATTTTTCCTAGAAGAACGAAACGAGTTTACACGTACAGTATAGCACCACCGATGGTAACTGTACCATATAATTCCCGTGTTTCCCATATATATTTCCAGTGTTAAAATCCTTCGGTGTTAAGTAGGGAATATTTCCGTACCACCAAATTTAAGAAGTATTACATATTTAAGCCAAGATTTGATAGTCGGTTATTGAATTATCAAATAAACAAAAATTCAAACAAAGGTTATGTTTCATAAGGAAAACCAACATTGGTTAAGTATATAAGTGACCACTAGCCTCGCTTTATAAACCTTTTATGAATATAAACCACAGGTAAATTTATTGTATAGAAATACTTTTACAAGATATATCCATTGATTCCTATATTTTCAATATTTAGAAAATATCTATATACTTATCTCAACAGTATAAGTATATTTACAAAACTGAGAAAGATTCTCATTTTATTCAACTCTCAAATCATTTATAAATTTCCTTACAATTCTCCAAACCATTTATAAATCATTCTATAAACATTTCAAAAACCATTTATAATTCCTTTATAAACATTCAATCCCTTATAAGCTTCTTATATATTTCAAAATCACTTATAAACCCTTTTTGAATCCATAAACCATTTATAAAAACTTCTTTTATAAATCTATAACCTTGTCTCTAAAATTCATTTATAAATATCTAACCATTTATAAACTCTTCCACCTTGCCAATAATCTTTCCTCAAGTCTTAAATCCATTTTATAAATTTCTTTATAAAATGCAAGTCTTTTAACTCTATTTATAGTTTCAGAAACATTAATAAATAATTAAAATCTTTTACTTCAATACATTATTATATAATAATAATTATTATCAATGAACATTATAAATTAATGCAAAATAATTAACTTTAAATATCTTAAAATAATAATTAATCATCCAAAAATATTGCTTAATAAAAAATATAATAATAAAAAAAAATCTTTATCATTTTATAAATAATAATTTGTTTCAAAACCTTATTAATAAATCCTTATTAATAATTCCAAACCATAATTATTTTTCAATATTTATCCTTATCACATTTTGATAATTCTTTAAATCCATATTATTACAAACAATTAACTTTAAAACAATACCAATAAATTAAATAACCTTAAATTAATATTACTATAATTAATTAACTTTAAAACCATATTAATATAGTTAAATACTTTTTAAACAATAATAATTTAATAACTTAAAAATAACATTACTATAATTAATCAGCTTTAAAAACAATATTAATTTAATTAAACACTTTAAAACAATATTACTATAATAAAATAACTTTAAAACAACACTTTAAAAACAATCTTAATATAATTTAGTAGACAATCCTTAAAACAAAATATCGTCGAAACCTAATTCAGATTTAAAAATCGTTTCTTGTCTCACAAACGAATTCCGATTAAATCGATAATTTATAGTATTTTTAAATAACTAATTTGAGGCCTATAGCCACCCAACACTTAACCAATATGGATATTGATTTCTATCACTACCGGGTTTTAATTTCAAACATATAACGATGTTATAACCATCGTGTCCACAATCATATTTATTATTCAATAAACCACATAAAAGAAATATCATTGAACAATTCAATAATAGCGAGGAATCCCATTGGATCCCTTCAACCTGTTTCCACCTGCATCACAAATGTTATATAATTATAAAATATAAATCAGCCTCTTCGAGGCGGAATTTGTATACAAAGGGTCATCCGCTCTTACACTGGAACGTAATAGGGTCTCATCCGCTCCAATAGGCGAGAATATATCCAAACCAACTAATAAATATAATAATTTATCCAAACAATCATTCAACAATTTTTATCAACTATATACCATACTAGTTACCCAAAAAGGTAAGATTAACTCACCGAAATATCCCGTTGTCGCCGAAGCGTTCCAATTTGGAACTAAAACCACGACGTCCGATTTTAGCCCAAAATTTAACAATCTCCAAATCCAACCAAACCTGTTCCATTGCAAAGCATTCGTCGTCACGAGCGCAACGCAAAAAGTTTTGTCTCGATCATACCTCGTATGAAGGAGTTATACATTTAATAAGTTATCGAACGTTTAAATTTAAATATTAATAACTAATTACAACTTCCACAAATTTACAAAGCTGCCCTTACCCCTTTTTCTTCCCAATCCCATTTCCTGTACATGCAAATACATATGGCCATGCACGCCAAGCTAGGATACAGAGCTACGCTCCGCTAAACTTCATTCCGACGATTCCGTTGAACTTCTCTTGCGAATATCCACCTTCCCATACCAAATTCATTGACTTCGTCATACCCTCGTGAAATGCGACCTCGCCACTTCTTGTTGCTGCTACAGCAGTCACCTCCATCTACAGTGAACCACGCCTACCCTATCTCGGCGCCAAGGTGCTAGACACTATTACGATTCTGATTCCGGGCTTCGTTTGATCTCATTCCTCCTCGATTCCAAGCAATCGCCAACCCTAGTTGCCATACCCATAATTGTCGAGCTGAAGAAGCGATGTCGCACCCTCCTACATGCATCTCAGGTCGAAGCTCTCGCTAAAACAAGCTGTTGAAAGCCTGTTTCAGATTTTATTATTGAGTAAATCTTGAAAAATAAATTTTTGAATCTTCATTTTTTTCTTTTCTTCCTCTGTTTTGCTGCGTTTATATAAGTAAGGCAGGATTTGATGTATCGTAGAGGGGGTGCGGCTTGTACAGTTAAAAGTCGGTTGAAAGGAAAGGTGAAGGCAGTGTATGGTTAAATCGAATAAAATATATTATTTAAAAGTCAAAATATCTAGCTGTATAATTTCGGACCCCAATCGAGGCGTGCCGCCTGGCGTTTTATATGTTATACCCCTATTCTGAACGCAATGGAACTAGTCTCGAGCCCTAATTCGATCGTATGGAGAAGATAGCTTTTTGAATCCAATTATTATATTAAATTTTCAATATTAATTTCAATGCGTTTCTATCCCGTACGACCAAATGATACGTCTGATCGCTATGAAATTTAACGGCGTATTATAATTCATTATTACGGACCCAATGACACTAGTTTTGTTGAAATCCGAGATAGTGTCCCAGAAGGCTATTTTTAAATGTTAATTAAACAAGTTATTTTCAAAATCGAGTAAATCACTTTTAAATCCAATTTAAATGTTTTATTACTTTCATTTTTGTTAATTAGAAGTTGAATAAGCTTTTTAAATTATTTTTATCCAAATAAAAATCCAAGATTCAATTATTTAAACAAATTCAATTATTAAATTGAACAATTAAACTATCCAATAAATCACTATATTTGAAATTTAAGTTATTTAACCTATAAAATTAACTTTTCAATATTTAAAATTAATTTAATATTCCAAAGTCAAATAACTAAAATTTTGGGTCGTTACATTCTTCCCCTCTTAAAAGAATTTCGTCCTAAAAAATGCTAAGGTAGGAAAAATGGCAAAACCATTAGTTTTTAAAACCAATTAGTTGAAATAACTTACCAAAATCCTTTTAGCCCTTAACTTTCCAAAATTAATTTGTTGAAACCTTTATATTACTTTTACTAAGTTTCCAATTCATTCATAGATTCCAACTACTATTATCCATTCAATCATTTCAAGTTATAACCCAAAATCAAATTTTAGTTATAAAAAATTTCTAGCTCTTTAAATTTTTGAAAAATTCGCCAGTGTCTCCTTTGCGTGGCTAGATTAGAACAACCACAAGTCACCACCACGGCCCAAACCAACAAAAGAAAACAAAAGCCAAATGGCTCAATCATAAAACCATCAAATTCAAACAACAATTTAAACATGTACCTTTTAGTCGGGCAACCAAATTTTCTTATGAAATCAGAGCCATTAAATTAGTTCTTGCTTTTATATACCTACATCTTATTTCTCAATGATGTCTAATCACATATATCAAAATCATATTATTCTGCATTTTCAATTTCTAACAATTGCTTTACTAAAACCATATGATGTACATATATCATTCTTACACAATATCAAATCAAATTGCTCGCTCGATCACACAATTTCACCTCCAAACTAGTGTCGTTCACACGACCACTCTAGTGCGGACTCAGATTTGGTTCCTTGATTAGAAATTGTCATTTTCCTTGCATAGCCATATATTATGATAGAGAATCTTAGAATCAACCAAAAATCCATGTCCAATGTTCGCCGTTGAGAATCGAGTGAAAAATCCTAAATTGGATCGATGTAAATCATCTCAAAATCTTATGCTCGAGTCTGGATCAAACCATTACGCGAATAAAATAATATACGTACAACCCACGTATTTATTTCGATTGATTCTTAGCTACACCAAATCCCTTTTATTCACCTTTATCCCGTTCTCATTCATTTAATCCACATTCAATTGATCTACATTCAATTCATTCACATTGCATTATTCACATTCCCTTATTTACTTAGTATATTCCTTTCAATACTAATTATCTCTTAAAAATTATTCCATCAAATTTTCTTAAGCCTATTATAACATATTATACAAAAGTTCTTATGTTTATTACCACTTCACAACTTAAGTCTTTATCCATTTCTAACCAAATTCAATTTCATTTTCCAATCTCAACATTCAATTTTATCAATCAACATTCCAAACCATATCCAATTCAATAATTAATTTAATTAGCCCATTTCATTAATTCATTCAATCATACTCAATTTTATTTCCAAAAACGCATTTCATTTAACTTAGATTGAATTTCTTTCCAAAATTCATTTTATTTCACTTATCTTAAGTTAAGTTCCATCTCAATTTTTACTTTTCTTAACATTCATATTCAACGATTTAAAATATTATTTTAACTTACTAATTTCAATTTTTATAAGTTATCAAACTTATTTTCTCATATTTTCAATAAAGCATTTAAATGAAAATCCTAGAGTTTAAACACCTTGTTCTTAAGTATTTCAAGTCATTTTTGAAATCACATATATATATAATTCTCTTTGGTGTATCACATCATTCTTTTGAATTTTAAAATCAAAACTAGTTTTACCAAAACAAAATTCCAATGGTAGTAATCCTCCCTTTGAAACTCGAAAATGAACGTCGATGATGCTGCAGTCATCATTAAAATAATTTTCCTGCGACCGAAGTGAGTTCAATGCTTTTATCTCTTTTAAAGTCCTTTTTAAATACTTTTATTAATTTTTTTGTAAATAATATTATTATTTTTATTTTCAAAGCTTTGTAAAAAACATTTCCAAAACCAATGGGATTTAAATTTCCAAATTCCCAGTTTTTAAATCCTTTTAAATTTATAACCCACTTTTATAAATCATATTTATAATATACTTCTGAAATTTGATTTCCTTTTAATTTATAGATCACCTTTATAAACTATATATTTGGACAATTCCACTTGGGTTACATGAAATCATTTCTTTGTTGTTAATCTTTGTATTCATTATAATAATGACAACTTTTATTAGATCACAATAACAAACAACAAATAATAATAATCAATATTATCATTTCTAACAACCAAGGACACCATATATATACAATAATAATTTATGAAAATTATTCCTAATTTGTATATAAAAATAATCAAGGTAAAATTATTTCATTTACCCAATTCAAAACTATACCATGTCGAATTACTCTTTCAAGTATTTAGAGATCCCTATCAATAATGTTAATTACTCGTATTGACCAGAATCCATAAGCCACTCAATAGATCAACCAACACAATATAAAACATTTTTATATCACTAACAAATACGTGCTCATATATATACACTCAAACTCATTCTACGGTGTTTGTAACAACCCTGTATTTTGTAATTATTTTAAATTGAATTTCCTGATTTAAAAACTTTATTTTATTTATTAAATGGAAAATTTGGTTATTTTAAATATTAATTATGATCTATATGTGAATTATAATCCCAAACATGAATAAATAGAGTATTTTCCAGAACTGTGAATTTTGGTCAATATGTTCAAACTTCGACTTTTAATTTAAAAATTTAAAAGTTTGAATTTTTTAATTTTATATTTTATTATGAAATTAAATAAAATTTCAAGTATACTGCTTTTCGTTTCGTTGAAATCTGATTAATATTGTGAAAGTTATGCCTTTTACACTATTGGATGTAATTTGTTGTATTTAACAAAATTGTTATTTTAATTTTATATAAATAATATTTTGTTGTCATGTCATGTTCTAATTTATGTTTACATGTGTATCATGATGTTATGTATATATATTTTAGTTTTAAAACATTTTAAAAAGTGTAATTGAAATTTTCTAATGTCAGTTGTACTTTGTTTACAATTTTTAATTTCTAGTTTCAATTAATTAAAGTAATTCTTTATTTATCTTTCTATTTTCTTAAAACTTTATTTTATTTTCATTTCCACTTTATTTTGTTCAGCATTTATTTTATTTACTTGACTTTTATATGTTTAGAAGGGTTGTTATAATTTTCCAAAGTTAATTGCATTTTGTTTGAAATTTTAAGAAGTTTCAATATATGTACGTTTTTGATTTTTAAAGGCATATCTTTAAAAGGTATTTATTTAACGTTGTTGTATTTATTGGTTTGTGAAAGCTTCTTGTATACACCTTTCTTTAATATATAGGTAACACATCAATTAGGATACGTTATCTATTTTTAAATGGAGGCATACGTTACGTTTTGATTTATTACCTCTTTATCTTTCCTCCCCTTTATTTCCTACCATAACTTCTCCAATTTTGGCCGTTCCTTTCTTATTTGTTGCCATGACTTTTAACCTTTTTTTTAACGAGAAATCACTTTCTCATTCACAAATTTGCAGCCATCATTTCAGATCTGAAAATTGGTAATGTCTTTTCTCCTATTTTCTACTTTTTCTCTTCACTTTTTTTCCATTGTTTTCTATGTTTTTACCTAGCCTTCTTCATAGCTTTGCTCGGCCATCCCCTCCACCACCACCACCAACCACCACTCCTCCTCCTTCCCATGATCCAAGGAAATAACCCCTCCATCACCTGTGCCCAATTCAGGCCGTGATCTCCCCTTGATCTAAACATCACAAAACAATGTCCAAAACTCCTTAAAACATGCCAAACCGAGCCTAGTCTTCATCACCATCACCTTAGATTGCCTTGGCCACCTCCCATGCTCAACCACACCATGAGATGACAATTTACTCTCAGCCTTACCTCTGTCCAGATCTGTAGCATGAATGGCCGAGCCCATAGACCCATGTAGCCGAGCCAAAGTGATGAACCAAAACCTTCCTCTTATGCTGGCCCCTTTGTATTCATGTTGTGTAACCTCTACCACTTCCTATTCGTTGTAGCCATGCCTTTTTAGGTCCAAACTCGAACCAAAACCATGTTGTGGCTGAACTTATAAAGCCTTATGGTCGAGCAAAGTTGAGTGGAGATCAAGCAAAAATGGTTTAAAAGCTTTGTGTAGTCAATTGTCTATTTCTATTTCAATTTGTTTCAATAAATTCTTTTGTATTGTATTCATATTTATATCTTGCTTTGTTTATTTTGTGAATACAAGATTTACATCTTGGCTCTCTCTCCATCCAAATCTAGTCGTGCTTTCGTGCTTTCCGGATTTTTGTTTGTGTGTTTGTTTTGCAAAATTTCAGCGTAAAAAGGTGAGTAATCACACCTGACATTCATACTTATATTATTGTGAATTGATAGCAAGTGAAAGTGTAGAAATTATTATATCATGTTATACCTGCCTGTGATGTAAATTATATGATGTTAAACCCTGTTATTAACTTGTCACATCATCTGTTATATTTATTTTATTTTACTGTTTATTTATACTCTATTCTCACACTGCAAGTTCCCTGTAGAATAGAATCACTATGGGTTGAAATGATACATACCCGAACGGACTTTAGAACAGGGAAAGATCGTTATGGGGCTGAAATGATAAGCCTAAACGATTTTTATTTAACTTGGGATTGCGGGTTTGAAATGATAGAACCCGGATTTTTCTTTGTAAATTACGGATTGAAATGATATATTATCCGTATCACTTGACCTAGGTTAGAAAATATTATACAGACCCGTGGTTATTTTATATATTTTTCTGGAAGATTTAAGTATTTTAAAAATGTAAAATTTGATATTTTGATTTAAATTTGGTTTTTAAAATGATTTAATAAAGTGAAAATGATTTTTATATGTGTTAAATATGTTAATAAATGATTGGAAAAATTGTGATTTTCAACATAACTTAATTTGGAAATTTGTGATTTGATTTTTAATGAAAGTTTAAATTAATTAAATAAAAATGGAAATTAAGTTTTATTTATGAAATGAAATTTAAATTTAAGTGTAAAGAGAAATTGTTAAAAATGAAAAGAATAAGAAAATGGCACACTTGAATTAATTTTTGTAAAATTGGATTTTATTGTAAAAATTCACTTTATAAAAATCATAAGTTAGAGGTATTTAAATGAACATTTTGATGTGAAAAAAAATATGATTTTTATAAGTTTAAATGATTTAAATTGAAGTTTATTTATGGCTGGATTTCTATTTAAAATCTTGAAATTCATTTAGTAGCACTTCAGAAATGCTATCGTTTCTGGAATTGAACTAAAATCTTTAAATAGAACCCTGAACTATTACAGCGGTTTTGTGAATGCTGTCGTTTGTGAATTGAACTATTTTTCAACTATAACTGAACTATTACAACAGCTTTTAAATGCTGTCTTTGCTGAATTGAATTGTTGTAACGACCCAGAATTTTTATCATTTGAAATTCGTATATTTAATTGATTTTAAATATTAATAAGTAAGATTTGAAAGTCGAATTTATTTAATTTCGATATAGTGATTTAATTGGGCGATTAAACTATTAATTTAATATTGAAATTTAAGAAATAATTAAAATCTGAATTAAATATGATTAAAAATGATTTATAAAGTTATATTAAATCATATTGGAGATATAGTGATGTTTGTAAACTTTTAAAATCGAATTAAAAGTTAAATTGTGAAAATTGAATATTTTAATATTTAATTGACGACTAAAAATAGTCATTTTTCAAACAATATCGGAATTCGACGAAACCAGTTTCATCGGATCCGTAATGTTGAATTATTGTAAGGTTTCAAATTTCGTGTCAATTGGACGTACCGTTTGTCCGAGGCAAGCCAAAACGCCTAGAAATCGGTTTAATTTAAATTTGATCGTTTAATTCCGTAACTCTCACATACGATCGAATTAACCTTCGAAACCTATTCCACTGTGTTCGAAACGTGGGGCAAACCTTAGAAACGCCAGCTGGCACGCTTCGTTTGGAGTTCGGAAAATTTTCGATGAATAGTAATTTGAGAAATTTCTATATAAGGACCTCACATCTTCAATTTGCAAACTAAAATCAAACCCTAACCCTAATTGTTCTAGTTGCCACTTTCAATTTTAATGGCTGAGAATTTCGAAACTTCCTCCTCTATTATCTCCAAATCTACAAACAATTAGCAAAAGTCGTCAACTACAAAGTTGTAGAGGGCATCAAGATCTAGCAATCCAACGGTGGAGATCGGAAACGGAGCCACAGATTGACTGCAAATCGAGATGGAAGTCGCTGCGTTTTTCACGCAATTTGAGGCAGAGGGGGGGCTGAGTCTGGCCGCACTCACGGCGTAGGTGGCTCTGGTGATGGGCTTCGTGGTGGCGCTAGCTGATCGTTCTGGAAGTCGTCGAGGTGGTCGCGATAATTGAAACAAGGAAGGCGGCTATGGGTTTGGGAACGCGTTCATTACCTGGAGATGGAAGAAAGGGAGGTGCGGCCCTGATGCAAGCAGATGGAACGAACGGTCCAGATGTGATTAGGTTTAAAAGTTAAAAGGAAATTGTAAATTTATTTATATAAAAATTCGTGTAACTTTAAAATGATGTAACTTCTTCACACGAGGTCGAAAAATTACGAAACGAATTGCGTTGGGTTCGTTTTGTCGAGCACTACGCAGTGGAGCTAGATTGGAGTTGATTGGAGTCAGTGAAAATTTTGAGTAAAATTAAACGTTCGTTTAATTTTATCCGAAATAAAACGCTGCAACCGTTATTGAAAGCAAGGTGAGAACTTCTCACTCAATCGAATATTTTGCTTCGATTTAAATTTTAAATAGTTAGATTTAAAATTGCTTGATGTGTGAATTGGATGATGACTGTTATGTATTGTGTTAAATAAACCCTATACGCCGTATATTAAGCGGAGGTTATTTATTAAAAACATATACCGCGATAATTCTACTGTGAAGTGGAATTAGTATTATATATGTATATAGCAATATATATATATATTGGAATATGTATATATTGGAGTTGTTGATTTCCCGAATTATATAGCGGATGAGACCCTATTGCGCCGCATAATAGCGGATAATATTTTATAAATCCCATATACCGCGATAATTTCACATTGAAGTGAAATTGGTATTGTGCTAACATATGTGGATGCAAGAAAACAGGTTGGAGGGATCCAACTGAATTCCTCAAACATTTGAATTAGTTTCAATGTTGTGTGTTGTTTTATTTATAATCGCCGTGTGATATTTATTTATAATCTGTGAATGATTATATCTGTGATTGAATTCGTTGAAGGCTATAATTTAGCCGAATATATTTTTGGTATCGTTGGATACCAGAAATGAATAAATTGGATTTTTAAAATTAAAATTGGAAATTTTAAGTAAATTCTTTTGAAATAATTGGGTGAATTTAAAAGAAAGGATTTTAAAGTATAAAGTTGATTTTCGAAATCTTATCGAATTATTTCTAAAATAGGGTAAAAGATTTTTATAAATAGATTTTGAATAGTATTATTTGACAGTTGAAGAATTTGTTTAAAATGGAATTTTAAATGGTTTGGAAGAGATAAATGAATTTATTTTAAAAGGTGATTAATTACTAGAAATCAAATTTATAATTGATTTGGTATTTGAAAATAAATCTTTGGGAAAACGATATGAAAATTTATTTGATGTTGAATGAGGAAAATTAATTTGTGTTGAAATGAATTGTGAAATCAATTTGGAATTTGATTCGGTGTTTGAAATAAAGGGTGGGAAATCAATTTGGGTTTTGAAACAAATTTAGAAATCAATTTGAAAGTTGATTTGGAGTAAAAAAAAATGGATATTTGGAAATTTAATTTCACAATGGAATATGTAAAGGAAAGGGGAAATTTGTTTTAAAAATAAACATTGATTTATTTTTGAAGTGTGAAATATGATTTGAAATTTGTTTTCAAAGTGATGAAGTGTGGAAATAAATTTACAGATTTGGAACGTAAATTTGAAATAAATCGATAAGGATTTATTTAATTGGGTTAAATGAAAGTGATTTGAAATTTATTTTTCAAATGGTTGAAGTGTTAAACCGTATCTCGTGAAGAGATTTGAAATAAATAATTTGGGAAAAATTATTTAAATTGGTTGATTGTTGTAAATGTTGTTGATAGTTGAATAACCGACTATCAGTATTTGCCTTTGAAATGGCACTTGATTTGTTTTTAAAACAAACGCTCACTATTCGGGTTAGCCGGGAAAAGACCTATGGGTCATATAACCCATTCCGAATTAGTGATACGACGACATGGATCGTATTGAAGACCGGTGGTGAAGACCAGATATTTTCGAAAATGAAAGGACAACCTGTCGAATGTCTCTGCACCGAGTTGCTCCGGTATAGAGATTTATATCACTCTTTTTGTGATGGGAAGTCTGGACGTGATTAGTGAATATCCGGATTGCAAGGGCTTCTTTGGAAGTGCCTTCGGTTCCGTTCGATCCCGGAACGGACTTGTATGGATGTGTGTCTGACGTTAAACTTTGAGATGTAAAGCTGGTTTCTATCAAATACATTTCTGTTGGTGGCGGAGAATTTATTCTCTTAGCTTAACACCCTTCTCTGAGAAGTACGAGCTCAGAGGTTATGTAGTTGATGGTTACTAGTGATACATTCCCAATTTGGTAATGTGGCATACGAAGTGCTGTTGATCATTTGTTGATCAAAGCGTTGCTTTGTGAAAAAGCGTGGCTTTGTGAAAAAGTGTAGTTTTGTGGACGAGACTTCGTCGAGCCTCAAAACCCGGTAATGGTCGAAACAGGAATGTTGCGGCAAAGGTTTGTAGGGGTAGCGCCCCTAGGGTATGTCATTTCCTTCTGGATAAAAGGTAATATCATGGTATGGAGCCCAGATATTTTACCTATGTTGATGCCGCAGATTTATTATACTTTGTGGTTGTTGCTTTGTGATTGAGGATCCTCGTATAAAGGTCGGTGACGACCGGGGGATGACATAGCTCGTGTGTTAGTTACCTAGTTACAGCTTGGTAAAAGCATGAGGTAGCGTCGGCCTTGTGTTTGCAGAGATCCGGTTAGGTTCTCGGGGCGTCTTTCTAGAGGCGTTTCCATTTCGGTGTAAGGAAGTTCCTTAGCCTGACCATTTGTTGGAAATCAAAAGATAAAATACGAACCCTGTACGGTTTTAGTTGTATTACCTGCTATGGAATGTGGCGGTAACCTGCTATTGAACGTAGTAGCTATAGTAGGCATACAATAATGATTGTATGCTGGCTAAGATTAATATTATATTTTCGAAATGGTTTTCGACACTATGCACTAATGATAATAATATCGAATGATTTTGCGTAGTAAGCATTTTTGACTATCTCCTCCAATTCTACGTTTGCATTGTGTGTGTGGCGGGAGATCTTATGGTAGTTTCATTTTCCAAAAACATTGCGAAAATGTTTTATTTTCTTTGAGATAAACTGTTTTAGTTCTCACACCAGTCACCATGACTGACCTGGAGTTTATTGTTTCCTTCCTAAACTCTGGGTGCCCTCCAATTTCCACACAGGCAATCTAGAGTCAGGTTATCAGGTCATTCTGGATTCAGGAGATGCTGTGGAGTTCAGTGGTGAGCTGGATGGCGAGGCGTAGCATTTGTATATGATATTATTTTTCCGCTGTGTATTGTGTATGAGGACAGGTTTGTATAATTGTCCAGTATTGTGTTGTATATTGTTGTGTAAACTCTGATGATGATGTAATGTATAAAATGATATAGTTCTTTGATTTAAAGGTTATTCATTTATCTATTATATGTTATTCTGCTGCGAATGTGAGATTCTGATATTGTTTCTGTTGTTTCTTCTTTCTTTTTCTTCTGTCTTCTTCTATCTCTTCTTTTTCTCCATAACAATTCGATTTTCCAGCATTCGATTGCTTGCCAGTTGATACAGTGGACGTATTAATGTCGATTTTCGAGCGACGAAAAATCGCGTTCATTACAATTGGTATCAGAGCATATGGTTAAGCGATAACCTTGGCTCTATTGGGAATTACTCATTAGAGATAGAGTCAGTAGTACTCTAGAATGAGTGTGAGTGTAATGATAGATATGAGCGCGTATTTGTTAGTGAATATAAAAATGTTTTATATTGTGTTTGCTTATCCGTTGAGCTGTTTGTGAATTCTGGTCGGTATGTGGGACGCCATATTATCGATAGGGGTTTCTAAACACTTAAACGAGGCAAGTCGACATAGTATCATTTTAAATTGGGTAAATGAAATAATTTTACCTCGATTATATTTTTTATATAAAGGAAATAATTTTTCAGAATTATTGAAGTGTATCTAATTGATTGTTTGGTTGTTAAAAATGTAAAAATATATGTATCAATAAAAGTTGTTTGAATAATTATATAAAAACAACAATTGTAAAAGAATGAAGTATAAAAGCAACAATTGTACAAGTATGAATTATAATTGATATGATTTACAATTGTGAAATAATCTTGTATAAGTAAAGTTAAATAGTGAAATTATATGAGAAAAGATTTATAAATGTGATTTATAAATAAAAGGAAATTTTTGAAAAGAATTTAAGCACTGAATTCACTAGTGTTGCTGGGAAATAATAAGGGTGATGACTGCAGCATCATCAGTATCATTTTCGAGTTTTTGTGTGATTGATTTGCTACCATAATAAATTGAAAAAAAAATGAAGTTTTGTTGTGACAAACAAATTTAAATTAAAATCCAAATTACAATTGATGATTATAAGTGAAATGAGTTTTATACTTATAATATAAAATAAAGATTTTAACTTTGGTAAAGTTGGAAGGGATTTGAGTTAGTATAATAAATATATGATTTGAAATTTAACTAAAGGAAAGTTAAATAAATTGAATTGAATTAGATAAGTGATTATCCAATATAAATTGGAAGTTAAACAAATAAGTTGTGTAACTTATAAAATGAAAAGATGTAAATGAAACCAAATGATAAAAATGGTTAAACAATTTTGTTAAGCAAAAAGTGATATGAAATTTGACTTTGGTAAAAGTTAAATAGAATTTACTTTAGAATTGGAATCTGAATTGGATTTATAAGTGGAAATTTAAGTCACGATTAAAACAAATGATGTTTAATTTGAATATAACTTAAGTGATGTTAAATGAAATTGATTTTAGTATCAAAATGAATTAATGAAATGAAGTCATTAAATGGATTTGAACTTGAGCTATATAAATGAAATTCAACTTTATTTGTTAAATGAATTAGCAATTGAATTAATAAATGGATTGAATGTTAAATCAATCGAATGTGAATAAATTGATATGGAATAATGAATGTAAGTGTTAATTCATTAAAGCTAATTGAAAATGTTGAACCAAATATAATGTGAGTAAAGTAAATTGAATTTATTTGGTTGTGTTGAATGACATTGGATGTTATATGATTGTTGGTTGATTGTTTATAATTCGTTAAGTGTTAATGAAGTTGAATTGATAAAAATGGAAACCTATGGTAATTGAATTTAAATTGAAAGTGAAGTAAATTTAAATAGAAATTGATTTAAATTGGAAGTGAACCAACTTGAATTTAAATTAGTGAATGTAAACTAATTGAAGATAAATAATTGAATGTCATTGTATATGAATTGGTTGTAAACAATTACAAGTAATGTTGAAATTTTATAAGTTGCTTATAAACCTTGTTAGTATGCATTTCTTCTGATATGCAAGTGTTGTAGTTGTTTAAAAGAATAAATTGTTGATAACTTTATATATATGTCACTTACATATTTGAATTGAGTAAGTACAGGTGCCGTGGCTGCCGTTCGGTTGATTTGGTTACGCTAAAATGCTAAATAAATAACTGCTTTGCTTAAAAATGCTAAAAAGGTACGCCTACGCAATAAAAATAGGAAATATGAACTGTTTTTCTGCTTTTCCGACCGGGTGGGTCAATGTATATATATTTATGTCTATTGTGATCCTACTACGATCGAACCGCGCAAAGGAGACGCTGGCGAATTTTTTTGAATATTTAAGGCGTTAGAAAATTTTTGAAAATTTTGGAAAATTTTTGTTAATGAAAAGTCAATTCCCAAATTGAAATGAAACGTAGAAATTGAACTAGAAAATGGAAGCCACTGTTTTGGTTGAAGTTAAAGGTTTTGGGAAAAGGTGAATATAAAATTTTCAGTAAGTGAATTTTTGAAAAAGTTAATGAATTTGGGCCATTTTTCTTACTTTGCAATTTCGAAGACGAAATTTTTTTAAGGGGGGAAGTTTGTAACGACCCAGAAATTCTGTCATTTGAAATTCGTATATTTAATTGATTTTAAATATTAATAAGTAAGATTTGGAAGTCGAATTTATTTAATTTCGATATACTGATTTAATTGGGCGATTAAACTATTAATTTAATATTGAAATTTCAGAAATAATTGAAATCTGAATTAAATATGAATAAAAATGATTTATAAAGTTATATTAAATCATATTGGAGTTATAGTGATGTTTGTAAACTTTTAAAATCGAATTAAAAGTTAAATTGTGAAAATTGAATATTTTAATATTTAATTGACGACTAAAAATAGTCATTTTTCAAACAATCTCGGATTTCGACAAAACTAGTTTCACCGGATCTGTAATGTTGAATTATTGTAAGGTTTCAAATTTCGTGTCAATCGGACGTACCGTTTGTCCGGGGCAAGCCAAAACGCCTAGAAATCGGTTTAATTTAAATTGGATCGTTTAATTCCGTAACTCTCATATACGATTGAATTAGCCTTCGAAACCTATTCCATTGTGTTCGAAACGCGGGGTAAACCTTAGAAACTCCAGCCGGCACGCTTCGTTTGGAGTTCGGAAAATTTTCGATGAATAGTAATTTGAGAAATTTCTATATAAGGACCTCACATCTTCAATTTGCAAACTAAAATCAAACCCTAACCCTAATTGTTCCAGCCGCCACTTTCAATTTTAATGGCTGAGAATTTCGAAACTTCCTCCTCTATTATCTCCAAATCTACAAACAATTAGCAAAAGTCGTCAACTACAAAGTTGTAGAGGGCATCAAGATCTAGCTATCCAACGGTGGAGATCGGAAACGGAGCCACGGATTGACAAAAAATCGAGATGGAAGTCACTGCATTTTTCACGCAATTCGAGGCAGAGGGGGGGGGGGGCGAGTCTGGTCGCACTCACGGCGTAGGTGGCTCTGGTGATGGGCTTTGTGGTGGCGCTAGCTGATCGTTCTGGAAGTCGTCGAGGTGGTCGCGATAATTGAAACAAGGAAGGCAGCTATGGGTTTGGGAACGCGTTCGTTACCTGGAGATGGAAGAAAGGGAGGTGCGGCCCTGATGCAAGCAGATGGAACGAACGGTCCAGATGTGATAAGGTTTAAAGTTAAAAGGAAATTGTAAATTAATTTATATAAAAATTCGTGTAACTTTAAAATGATGTAACTTCTTCATACGAGGTCGAAAAATTACGAAACGAATTGCGTTGGGTTCGTTTTGTCGAGAACTACGCAATGGAGCTGGATTGCAGTTGATTGGAGTCAGTGAAAATTTTGAGTAAAATTAAACACTCGTTTAATTTTATCCGAAATAAAACGCTGCAACCGTTATTGAAAGCAAGGTGAGAACTTCTCACTCAATCGAATATTTTGCTTCGATTTAAATTTTAAATAGTTAGATTTAAAATTGCTTGATTGTGTGAATTGGATGATGACTGTTATTTATTGTGTTAAATAAACCCTATACGCCGTATATTAAGCGGAGGTTATTTATTAAAAACATATATCGCGATAATTCTACTGTGAAGTGGAATTGGTATTATATATGTATATAGCATTATATATATATTGGAATATATATATATTGGAGTTGTTGATTTCCCGCATTATATAGCGGATGAGACCCTATTGCGCCGCATAATAGCGGATAATATTTTATAAATCCCATATACCGCGATAATTTCACATTGAAGTGAAATTGGTGTTGTGCTAACATCTGTGGATGCAGGGAAATAGGTTGGAGGGATCCAACTGGATTCCTCAAACATTTGAATTGGTTTCAATGTTGTGTGTTGATTTATTTATAATCGCCGTGTGATTATTTATTTATAATCTATGAATGATTATATCTGTGATTGAATTCGTTGAAGGCTATAATTTAGTCGAATATATTTTTGGTATCGTTGGATACCAAAAATGAATAAATTGGATTTTTAAAATTAAAATTGGAAATTTTAAGTAAATTCTTTTGAAAGAATTGGGTGAATTTAAAAGAAAGGATTTTAAAGTATAAAGTGGATTTTCGAAATCTTATCGAATTATTTCTAAAATAGGGTAAAAGATATTTATAAATAGATTTTGAATAGTATTATTTGACAGTTGAAGAATTTGTTTAAAATGGAATTTTAAATGGTTTAGAAGAGATAAATGAATTTATTTTAAAAGGTAATTAATTACTAGAAATCAAATTTATAATTGATTTGGTATTTGAAAATAAATCTTTGGGAAATCGATATGAAAATTTATTTGTTGTTGAATGAGGAAAATTGATTTGTGTTGAAATGAATTGTGAAATCAATTTGGAATTTGATTCAGTGTTTGAAATAAAGGGTTGGAAATCAATTTGGGTTTTGAAACAAATTTAGAAATCAATTTGAAAGTTGATTTGGAGTAAAAAAATGGATATTTGGAAATTTAATTTCACAATGGAATTTGTAAAGGAAAGAGGAAATTTGTTTTAAAAATAAACATTGATTTATTTTTGAAGTGTGAAATATGATTTGAAATTTGTTTTCAAAGTGATGAAGTGTGGAAATAAATTTACAGATTTGGAACGTAAATTTGAAATAAATCGATAAGGATTTATTTAATTGGGTTAAATGAAAGTGATTTGAAATTTATTTTTCAAATGGTTGAAGTGTTAAACCGTATCTCGCGAAGAGATTTGAAATAAATAATTTGGGAAAAATTATTTAAATTGGTTGATTGTTGTAAATGTTGTTGATAGTTGAATAACCGACTATCAATATTTGCCTTTGAAATGGCACTTGATTTATTTTTAAAACAAACGCTCACTATTCGGGTTAACCGGGAAAAGACCTTTGGGTCATATAACCCATTCCGAATTAGCGATATGACGATATGGATCGTATTGAAGACCGGTGGTGAAGACCAGATATTTTCGAAAATGAAAGGACAACCTGTCGAATGTCTCTGCACTGAGTTTCTCCGGTATAGAGATTTATATCACACTTTTTGTGATGGGAAGTCCGGACGTGATTAGTGAATATCCGGATTGCAAGGGCTTCTTTGGATGTAACGACCCGCTATTTTGGACCATTCGCGTCCATTATAAGTGTATAGGTAGACACTCATGCCGGAATTGAATTGCTCAAAATACCGCGTTGTTAATTTAAATTTGGCAAAACTGAACATATACAGTAAATAAATAATCACAGATCACAGACACAGAGTAATAAGTGCAGCAGAAATAAAAGAGATAGTAGTTCATGAAGCTACTATATAAATGTATGAGTTACATCAGAGTTAAACCAGATACAGCGGAAGAATAATACGATACATCAGATACAAATCAGAATACATCACTGGAATCATCGAATACTGAAAGCAGAATAGATGGCTGGATCTTCAAGCAAAGCTCCAACTCCAAAGGTGAGTCTCGAATACTGGTACACTCAGTCTGACCCGAGCGTAAAGCAAAACACAAAACACTCAAGTCAGGATTAACATTCTTATATTAATAAATCCAACTCAAGTGAAATAGCAATTGAAATACAAGTAACTCAAAAGATGTTTGGAATAACCATCCTTTAAGGATCCGTTAAACTATCTACTAGGTAGTAATGTACGCTAAGTAGATAATGTCTATCAATAATAATAAGATATCAAAATAGTGTTAAGTCATGGCCCATTCCACCCTTAACACATTTTTATTCCCAAAAGCATATACAAGACCGTAGTTTCCCCAAAACCGGAAGTCACCAGAGGGCAATCCATATACTAAAGGTACAAAACAAATTTCGTAGTGGTCGCGAATAAATGGAATACAAGTATGACAAGGCACATGAGGCAATACCCAAGGTAGTGATACTACCGTTCGCCTGATCCGGACTGGTGAGAACGCAACGCCGCAGCGTCCGCAACACCGTGAAACAACACTCCCAAAATCAAGGGTGCACCAATCGACAACAAGTAATAAGTAGTTCGAAGAAGTGTGTCCACTTGAGGTAGCTAATCCTCCATTGGCCCGGCACAGCTCCTGTTTTAGTCATTTCCAATTTGACATAAGTGTCAAGGCTATCCATCATCGTTCTCTTTCTTCAGTCATCACGTACATCATTCCAACCACTTCATTCTGGATCATCACTCCGCGCATGTTAGTTATTAAAGTGGTTTTCGGTATCGACAGAGAGTATGTCCATATCCGATCCCGGTCTCTTTAATAACTTTCGTAATTATTTCACCGATTGGTCGTTTAATATATTCCAAAACCAAATCAAATTCAATTTCAATCAGAGTTTATAAATCAACATTTCGTTTATCTTTCTAAATCGATTTCCATAATTTACGTTTCAAAACTTCCAATTTACCGTTTCCAAATCTTATAGTTCAATTTCAATCTTTATATTGAAAACAATTCAAATATTGATTCAAGTTCACAAACAAGTTTCCTTCCAAATCATTTGAATTAATATACTTTAACATTCAAATCAATTTCAAATTTATTTATCGATTTCATTCAATATCGTTAAATTAATTTATCATTCAAAAAAATTTCTATTAAACTTCTCATTCATTAAATTAATTACTTAAGTTCAACTCCATTATATCAAAACTTACAAATTTGAATTAAATTAAATTCATCAAATCAATTTCTTTAAATTTCAAGTCTTACATTAATTTCAATAAATCGCATTTTTATTTCTTGTTAAAGAAATTCAATTTCACTTATTTACTTACTTAAATAATTTTCCAAAACTTAATTAATAAAGAACTCAATTTCAATTATTTACGAAGTAAAATTCACTTATTCAAAGGTTCAATCTCACTTATTAAAGAATTCAATTCAATTAAATCATTAAATCATTCAATCTTATTTAATTATTAAATAATTCAAAACTTAATTATTAAATAATTTCAAAGTTTAATAATTTCAAACTTAATTATTAAATCATTTCAAAGTTTAATAATTTCAAACTTAATTCAATCATTTCTCAAATTAAACAACATTCTTTCATCAATTACATTGTTAATATTTTGTTTTAGATTATTAAATATTAACATTTTCCTTTCATTAAAATTCAAATTTCAACTTCATTTCAAAACCATATTATTTATTCAAATAAAATCTTCGTTTTATTTTTAAATCAAATTATTGACCAATCGGGTTTTATTTAATTTCCTATCCTAGGTCAAAGTTCAATTTGGGTATTTATCATTTCAACCCGATTCCAATTCAATTCAAAAATTAAAACATAACAAAGGGAACTTGCAGTGTGATAACTGGGATGGTGTCAAAGTAAATAAACAAGCAATAACAACGAACAATAACAATCCAATAATCAATTCAAATAATCCCGAAATAACCGTAGTAATTCGCATTGTTATTTGTACGAATTAATATAATTATTTCTAGAATCTACACTATCATTTCATGTAGATTGAAGATTATTACATTACGGTTTTCACTTGTCGTTCAATTTCAATTTTTACACTACAACAATTAATCCAATATACGTCGATGGTTCAAAGTGTAATTATCACTATTCTACATGTCAATTAATTTAACAATTAAAGGGGTCATATTCAACTAATCAAATTCAACATATATGTCAATTCAAATTTTTAATTATCCTACGTCAAATTTACTTGCATAGCATTTATCACTTTATACATTTCAATTTAACATCCAATATAAACAACAACAGTCAATCAATTATCAATCAAACAGGATTATCATCGTATAATTAACAAATAATGGTGTCAGATGTCACAGGTAAACTGATACAGGTAATAACAGTGTAAATATCTAACAGCAGCATATTTCAATTGTCGTTTCAATTGAAATCAAATTTTAAATAAAAGGACGTTAATCGTGAGTGAGTGCTCACCTTTCGAGGCTAGAGAGCATAGGAGATGACACGGATACGCACACTGATACAGACACTGAAATTTGAGTTTCGCGTCCAAACAAAGCAAAATCGGCACGAATTTCAACGATCAAAGCTGATTGGCCCGAATTGATGAAACAGATCTGAAAATCAAGAATTGACGAACTGAATCAGAATCAGTTTGATATATACAAAAATATTTGTTATAAAAAAAAATCTATTTAAATTTCAAAACAAATAATAAAATAACATATATAATGGATTTCACTTGAAAATATCTTTTTAAAAAAAACAATTCAAACATATCTCAAACTGATCATTTGATTTCAAATACATAGACAAAGTCTCAATATATATGTAAATTTGAAACTAACAAATGCATTCAAATTAATAGTTAAACTCTGTATATATACAATATACAACTGAATGTAAGTATGCAGGTCGTACTTGAGACAGCATTTATATATAATAAAATAAACACTTACATAACTTGTACAAACTTGTACCTACCTATAACTATACAGTAACATATATTATACTTATATGCTAGAATAGGAGTGCTGCATCTTTTAGCCTTTATAGGCTATAACTTCACCCATGAATGCACGTAACCTCAAAGAACGCAATTAGACTTACTTTAGGAGTACTAATATATACAAACTATTCAATGTACATAAGCAGAAGTTGTTAAATCTGTATAAACTTATATTGGTATAAATTCATTTTTATTACTAAATATGTCTACCAACTTATATAAACCTACAATGTATATGAAATTGTAATATAAACATTTACATTTTATAACTAAATGTACTAAAATATAAATGAAATAGTTATATATATACTTAAACTAAACAACTGTTATATATCCTTTGAAATCAAATATATATCAATAAGTATACAAGCTGGTATAAAACTGACTTAGCCTATTTAAGTATATACTGCATTTCGAAACATGTGTATATAACATACCTTCTAAATAATATATATATGCTAAAATGAATAGGCTGATATATTTGTGCAGGCAACACAAATATAAACAAACACACAAATATATAACCTTATATACTTAATAAACTAATGTGTGTTTAACGTATAAAACTTATATACTATATATATATATATATATAAACCAAACTCATATATAAACGGTTTGCAAAACAAAATAACATTTTAAACCCACTGAAATTTATATAAACTAGAACATGTATAAACTTACAAATTTTTCTATCACCAATAAAGCAGCCTCGTCTATGGGTGAAAATGGTGGCTGTGGGTGCTCGCGTGGAGGGTTGTGGGGCAGAAACTAGAGGAGAGAAGGCGAGGCGAAGTCGGGTTCGGCTGATGTGGTGGCACAGGGCAGTTTGTGGCGAGTTGAGGAGGGAGGCGGACGCTCGCTGGGGGTTGATGTGGCAGGTGTGGCGAGCAGGGGTTTGGTCGCTGGAGTGGATGAAGGCGGAGGGGTTCTGGAGGGCAGTAGAGGGTTTGTGGACCGGGTCGGAGGAGGTAAGGCAGGGGACGGCTGGGTTAGGCGTGAGCTCGGGTCTGGCCGATGGGATGAACGGTGAGTGGGTGGCGCGCTACGCGCGGAGGAGGGGCGGTGGCCGTTGTCGAGGTGGTTCAGGTGAGTATGAATGGACTGGAGCAGTTTCGGCTCGGAGAAAATGATAGGCGGAGGATGTGGATCTGAGATGAGGCGATGGTGGAGCCTGCGCTACAATGGAGGGGAAGTGGCTAATGCGCGCGAAGGTTTAGGTTTCGGCAACCATGCGAGCATCAGGTTTCATGTGTGAAATAATATTGATTTTATTATTTTTAGAAGGCCACTTAAGAGGGAGGAAGGAGAGATGCCGAACAAGTAAGGAGTGGGTAGAAAATGAAGAGATGTGAATGGCAAAGTAGGTGGTGACAGCAAGCAAGAATAAACAGAGAACAAGTTTGGTTTCCTATTTATTATCCTTTCAAGTTTCAAGATGACAGCGAAAAAAAGGAGGTGAATGGGTAGGAGGTGGATGGTTTTTAACGCAAAGCTCTTTAAAATTCTTTTCTGTTGTAAAGAATGAGAAAATATACAAATTTGAACGGACCCAAAAGTTAAAGTTAAACTGGTACCGATATAGCTATTTGTTTCCCGAATATCGCTGCGCTCTAGAAATCAAAACCTAGAATGAATATATCGTTGAGATCAGACGACGAGACGATCAAAACGGTATATAGAAATCAGTGGTACGATTGAATTACAAAAATTCAAATTTTCTAATAGCGGAAAATGCAAGAAAAACGCTGAAAAATAAGATCGACAGAGCCAAAGATGTCCGAATTTGGAAAAATGACAAACTGACATCTTGCTCAGAAGATGGTTTAGAATTTTTCTATGTAAAAATATTTAGGTTTCGAAAACATTTTATTTTCATTATTTTTTAACTGATTGAATTGAAGTAAATTTACGCGCGAAATAAACTTTTATATTTTCGGACGAAAATTTACCAGTTGTTATGTTTAACTAGACGCATTTCAAATATCAAATTTATATCTCAAAATTTTATCGTTTAAAATTTCACAAAATTTCAACTAATTACGTTATTAAAACAGTTGAAATTTACGGGTCGTTACACTCTCCCCCACTCAAAACTTTTCGTCCCCGAAAAGGAATGAGGTAGGAGAATAGGAACCACCAGAAAGAAAAACAGATTGAAATACAAAATGACAATTAATTTAAACCCTGTTAACCCGCCTTTTGGCAAGGCCGCGGACAGACGAATTTAACTTAAACAACTTCACAACTATCGAGACTAAAGTATGATGGGTTCGGTTTAAAATGATGAAGTTCACTTGAATATGTCGTTGGGAAAAGGAGTGGAGAAATTACATGGCTCGGCCTAGGCAGTTTGGCAGATGTCGCTCGGCATTGGGATGGTTCGGCGTTGGAGGCTGTTCGGCATAGAGAGATCGTCGTTCGACATAGAGGGATCGTTCGGCATTCCAGGAGCACTCGGCATTCAGTAGCGCTCGGCATCCAGGAGCGCTCGGCATTTAGAGGCGCTCGGCATTAGAGATCGTTCGGCATGATGGGCGCTCGGCATTAGAAACTGTTCGGCATCAGACATGGTTCGGCATGACGGAGGTTCGGCATTAAGTATCGTTCGGCATTGGACGGAGCACTCGGCATAAATCTCATTCGGCATTGGATGGATCGTTCGGCATTAGGGAGCGTTCGACATTGGATGGGTCGTTCGGCATACCTCACCTCGCTCGGCATTGCACCTCGCACCTCGATACCCCGGTACCTCGCACCTCCATACCTCCATACCTCGCACCTCCGTATCTTGATACCTCGCACCTCCATACCTCGGTACCTCGCACCTCCATACCTCGGTACCTCGCACCTCCGTACCTCGATACCTCGGTACCTCGCACCTCCCAACGTTCGGCATGAGGAGATCGTTCGGCATTCACACCTTGTTCGGCATTCAGCGTTCGGCATCTATGGTTCGGCATATGGAGACCACTCCATATGGGCTGAGGTACTCGGCTACCAGGCCCACCAGGGAAGTCCAACCCATCTTTGTCTATAAATAGAGAGGCAGGGGCACAGTAAAAGGGGATCTTCTTTCTGCTTTCTTACTTTCTCTTTTCTAAGGCTAAGGCAACTCTGCCATTTTGCAACTGTAATCGATTATTACAGCAATAAAAAGCAAACTTCTAAGTGGACGTAGGCCGGAGTTAGCCGAACCACTATAAAATCTGTTGTTCTTTACTGCTTTCATTTTAGTTTTAACTGTTCTTCACATTATTACTCTCTACATACATTCTATCTCTGAGCTGTGACTGGTATTTGGTGCTTTCATCTGGATTTGGGGGTTAGTGACCAATTTTGGCGCTAACACTTTGGTGCTTTCACTGAGAAATTGAAACACTCAGGAATTTTGGAGTTAGGAACTTGGATCTTAGAAAGCAATGGCAAGACCACCAACGAAGAGGCAAGCAGTGGAAAGGAGCAATCAGGAAGGAAGTCAAGCGGCGTCTTCTGGAGCTGGAGAAGGTCACGCATCCATCTACATAACTCGGGACGAGATGCAAGTGATGATGAATTCTATGCAAGAGCAGATGATGAAACGGCAAGAGGAGATGATGTAGGCTCTTCTTAGGTAATTTGGACAACCAGGAACTGCAGGTGCTCAAGATCATGGAGCTGGACCAGAGGAACTCAACCAACGAACAGATGGAGTGAATCAGCAGGGGGCAGCTCCCAATCAACAAACAGTTAACAATCTAGATGGACCTAGACTCGGGGGCACGCCACCAGGAGTACGTGATGAAGAATATGTGCCAGAATTTCCTCGGGGACTTGAGGGGCAGTCTGGATTGGTTGCAAACACTGGATTGGCTGACATTATCAGGCGGACTATTCGCGGAGGTCTGACAAACAAGGATTCAGAGGGAGTTAACAAAAGTCCGTTTACCCGAAACATCAGGACAGCTAGGAATCCGCCCGATTTCAAACTACCCACTCTGGAAGTATACAACGGGAAGACGGATCCCACCGACCACTTGATGAGGTACACTAGGCATATGGAAGTGCTGGGGGCAACGGAGGAGGTTATGGCCCGATGTTTCCCCCTGTACTTGACTGAAATTGCTGCTATGTGGTTCAGACAGCTGGAGGATGGATCCATTGGAACATGGACAGAACTGGTGGACAAGTTCTTAAGTCAGTTTCGAGTTCACATAAAAAGGCCAAAGAATGTGATGACGCTAACATCAGTCAAACAGGGGGCAGATGAATCGCTCAGGGCATTCTTAACTCGATTTAATGCAGCAGTTGCTTCGGTGGATCGGCCAGATCCATCAATGGTTCTGATGGCTGCGGTATCAGGAGTCGAAGATAATTCGGATTTCAAAGTATCATTGGTACGGGACCCACCGTTGGATCTTGGTGACATGAGGTCGAAGGAAGTAAACATGACTAAGGATGGAGGACTACTCGGCGAAAGCTCGGGTGGGGGCGAGGATAAAGGTAAAAGGAAGCGCTGGGGAGAACCAAAGTTCTCCACTTACACAGGATTGAATGAAACGTTGGAATGGATTTTCTTAGATACTCGAGATCGCCTTTCTTATCGAAGGCCAGCAAGGAGGGAACCCTCAGAACGAGAAAGGGCGTCAGGAAGGCACTGTCTTTTTCATGACCTGGACGGGCATGACACTAACAGCTGCCGGCATCTAAAGGATATAATCGAGGAGCATATAAGGAATGGTCAGTTGCGACAGTATGTCGGAACTTGGAATGCGGCGGTGGAACAGGAGCAGCCACCGCCTACCTCGAACGACGAGGGCATGAGGCCCAGGAATGGTGGCCGATTGGTCATCAACTAACTTTAATGGTTTGGAATAAGTAACAAACTCCGGGCAAACGGTTAAATCACTTACTCATGTACGGGGTCGGAGATAACCCTCAGGCATGCTCTGAGATGAAGGCTTACCGAGACGCCCAGGTTTGCAAATCTGTTTTTTTCCTTTGACTTGGACATTTGCTTTTTCTGGTTTGGTTTTGGAGTTTGGTTTGAACTCCCTGTTTTGCTCGTTTTCTGGTTTGGATTCTGGTTTGGATGTTTGTTTTTTGGTATGGATTTTCGATATGGGTTTTTGGTTTTCTATTTTGGATTTGTATTTCGGATCGGATTTTGGTTGGATTTTCTCTGGATTTTGGCTAAAAGGTCGTCGAGTATGGACTATGCTCGGCAAGGGTCCGGAGTGACCAGGATTCGGCTTAGGACTTAAGCCACGGCATTATTCGACGTTCAGGGACACTGAACCATGAACACCATGGAATTACTTAACGTAGGTCGTCAAGTGTGGATTGCGCTTAGCAAGAACCCGGAGAGGTTACGGATTTGGATATTGGCTATGAATGGCTAAGGATTCAGACAAGGACCCGGAGCGGTCCCGGATTTGGATATCGACCCGGAGAGGTCACGGATATGGTTATAGGTTATTGGATATGGATGGATTGGAACTCGGTAGTCGAGTTCAGATGGATGTGGAATTGGGTAAGGACTTGGTTACTGGATAAGAATCAGACATCGACTCAGAACAGTCGCGGAAATGGATCAGGATATGGTCGTGGCACTCGGATAAGATGGCTTGGTAATGGATTGGAGTATGAATCGGAAAGTATGGATGTCGATAACATACATACTTGGGATATTGGACTTGAGGCTATTCAAAACACACCTTTCACAGCAAGGCATGTTTTGGGGGGCAAGTGTTAACCCGCCTTTTGGCAAGGCCGCGGACAGACGGATTTAACTTAAACAACTTCACAACTATCGAGACTAAAGTATGATGGGTTCGGTTTAAAATGATGAAGTTCACTTGAATATGTCGTTGGGAAAAGGAGTGGAGAAATTACATGGCTCGGCCTAGGCAGTTTGGCAGATGTCGCTCGGCATTGGGATGGTTCGGCGTTGGAGGCTGTTCGGCATAGAGAGATCGTCGTTCGACATAGAGGGATCGTTCGGCATTCCAGGAGCACTCGGCATTCAGTAGCGCTCGGCATCCAGGAGCGCTCGGCATTTAGAGGCGCTCGGCATTAGAGATCGTTCGGCATGATGGGCGCTCGGCATTAGAAACTGTTCGGCATCAGACACGGTTCGGCATGACGGAGGTTCGGCATTAAGTATCGTTCGGCATTGGACGGAGCACTCGGCATAAATCTCATTCGGCATTGGATGGATCGTTCGGCATTAGGGAGCGTTCGACATTGGATGGGTCGTTCGGCATACCTCACCTCGCTCGGCATTGCACCTCGCACCTCGATACCCCGGTACCTCGCACCTCCATACCTCCATACCTCGCACCTCCGTATCTTGATACCTCGCACCTCCATACCTCGGTACCTCGCACCTCCGTACCTCGATACCTCACACCTCCGTACCTCGATACCTCGGTACCTCGCACCTCCCAACGTTCGACATGAGGAGATCGTTCGGCATTCACACCTTGTTCGGCATTCAGCGTTCGGCATCTATGGTTCGGCATATGGAGACCACTCCATATGGGCTGAGGTACTCGGCTACCAGGCCCACCAGGGAAGTCCAACCCATCTTTGTCTATAAATAGAGAGGCAGGGGCACAGTAAAAGGGGATCTTCTTTCTGCTTTCTTACTTTCTCTTTTCTAAGGCTAAGGCAACTCTGCCATTTTGCAACTGTAATCGATTATTACAGCAATAAAAAGCAAACTTCTAAGTGGACGTAGGCCGGAGTTAGCCGAACCACTATAAAATCTGTTGTTCTTTACTGCTTTCATTTTAGTTTTAACTATTCTTCACATTATTACTCTCTACATACATTCTATCTCTGAGCTGTGACTGGTATTTGGTGCTTTCATCTGGATTTGGGGGTTAGTGACCAATTTTGGCGCTAACAAACCCTATAAATTCAAATTTAAATTAATTGATTTAATCCATTTGATTTCACTAAAATCAATCTCAACTATTTCTAAATTCATTGTCTTATTATCCCATTTCTTCAATTTACAATTTTTAAAACCATAAATTTGAATAGTCTTTTTATTATAATCATATTTTCTTCAACAAATTTAAATTCTTCTTTATTCCAAATTACTGTCAAATTTATTCTACTTAATATATCTACTCACATATATTTAACTCATATAAATTAATTTAAACCGTAAAAGTTTCGATTTAAATTAATTTATATTCTCTAATTGCTTTTAAATTCAAGGTATTTTCATATGTTGATCAAATTTCAATTTATTAATTCTTTTAAAACAATTTTATTAATTCTTTCAAACAAATTTATTTCATTATTAACTTAGTTTACTAATTATCCTATCTAACTCTATTAACATCTTTGGTGTATAACATTTATTATAAACACTCAAATTTATTTATAAATTCAATTTATCTTATACATTATCCAATTACATATTCAACTTCTGAATGATTTAGGTAAGTTGTATTAGAATGCAGTTGAACAATATACAAATAAAATTTTCCCAATTCAATTATTCAAGTTTAAATATTTATTCCAAATTTTGGTTTTATTTATAATTAAAATCACCCTTTTACAAAATTCAAGAATTAGATTTCCGATTTACTTTAAACAACTTAGAGATATATGTAATATATTTATATCAAATTAAATTTTAAAATAAGATACCTATATATATGTAAATCAAAATATATTGAAGAAATTCAAATCAAAATATATTTTTCTCAAAACAAAACCGTAGCAAAGCTACATAATGGATTCTCCACTTCGAAACTCGAAAATGAATGTCGATGATGCGGCCGCCATCACCGAAATTATTTTCCAGCGACAAAGAGAAGAGCACTGATTTCAATATTTTAAAATTCTTTGGAAACGATTTCTATTCGAAAATACTTCCAATAATATATACTTTAAAATTTTAAAAACCAAAGTTCGAAATCACCGGAAACTAAATTCTCAAATTTCTGAATTTAATTCATTCCAAATTCTAAATAAATTTATTTTAGAATAATAAATGATAATCAAATATTATCATTTCAAACAAACAATTTAATTAACCTATTAAATTTCAGAAAATTTTACTTATATTTTTTTACAATATAATCAAACAAATTTGAAAACAATATTGTGTCAGTTTGCTCAGCTCAAGTGTTTTGGAAATCCTATCGATAGCGTTGATCAGACGAATCGATCGAAAACCCAAATCAACATCAACAACTCAAACAACACAATATATATCAGAACATTTAAATATTAGTTTACAAATACATTTCTTTGCTCGACGATACAGGAATGAATTTTCAAAATAAGGATAGGGTTTCAAATTTGATGGACTCAAATCAAAGAGAAATTTTATTCGAAGATAAGTTCGAACAAAGATACGATGATTCAATTACCACAATCGGGAGATGGATGAGTTTATTTAATTCATGGGCAACCTTAACCGGGTCGACCGTGACTTCAAGAATAAGATCGATGCTGAATTCCGAGGTAAATCAACACTCGATCTCAAGAGATGGAATTCAGGTATAGCAGGTAATAGATAGCATCGT
Source organism: Allium fistulosum (assembly GCA_030737815.1). NCBI lineage: Eukaryota > Viridiplantae > Streptophyta > Magnoliopsida > Asparagales > Amaryllidaceae > Allium > Allium fistulosum. Next base: position 1,145,837,857 of record CM060901.1, read on the forward strand.
AAACCGAGGATACAGAAATCTCCGGTAAATCGATGCCTATTATAAAGGAGTTTCACCCCTTTACAAATCATTCGAAGTTTGGCGAGACCGCCGATTCACTATAAGGGTCATTCGAAGTGGAGTTATGTGATGCTCCAGAATTTGAAAGGAGACGAATAGTGAGGGACACGAATGAAATTTGGAACCATAGGGAACGTTCCAAAATTCAAAGAAATCGAGTCGAAAGGAAGAGATTGAAACTCGAATGAGAGTGATTCTGTAAATACATTTACCCTATATGTTGAGTTTTGCCTAGAGCTACCAAAGCTCTGATACCAACTGTAACGACCCGCTATTTTGGACCATTCGCGTCCATTATAAGTGTATAGGTAGACACTCATGCCGGAATTGAATTGCTCAAAATACCGCATTGTTAATTTAAATTTGGCAAAACTGAACATATACAGTAAATAAATAATCATAGATCACAGACACAGAGTAATAAGTGCAGCGGAAATAAAAGAGATAGTAGTTCATGAAGCTACTATATAAATGTATGAGTTACATCAGAGTTAAACCAGATACAGCGGAAGAATAATACGATACATCAGATACAAATCAGAATACATCACTGGAATCATCGAATACTGAAAGCAGAATAGATGGCTGGATCTTCAAGCAAAGCTCCAACTCCAAAGGTGAGTCTCGAATACTGGTACACTCAGTCTGACCCGAGCGTAAAGCAAAACACAAAACACTCGAGTCAGGATTAACATTCTTATATTAATAAATCCAACTCAAGTGAAATAGCAATTGAAATACAAGTAACTCAAAAGATGTTTGGAATAACCATCCTTTAAGGATCCGTTAAACTATCTACTAGGTAGTAATGTACGCTAAGTAGATAATGTCAATCAGTAATAATAAGATATCAAAATAGTGTTAAGTCATGGCCCATTCCACCCTTAACACATTTTTATTCCCAAAAGCATATACAAGACCGTATTTTCCCCAAAACCGGAAGTCACCAGAGGGCAATCCATATACTAAAGGTACAAAACAAATTTTGTAGTGGTCGTGAATAAATGGAATACAAGTATGACAAGGCACATGAGGCAATACCCAAGGTAGTGATACTACCGTTCGCCTGATCCGGACTGGTGAGAACGCAACGCCGCAGCGCCCGCAACACCGTGAAACAACACTCCCAAAATCAAGGGTGCACCAATCGACAACAAGTAATAAGTAGTTCGAAGAAGTGTGTCCACTTGAGGTAGCTAATCCTCCATTGGCCCGGCACAGCTCCTGTTTTAGTCATTTCCAATTTGACACAAGTGTCAAGGCTATCCATCATCGTTCTCTTTCTTCAGTCATCACGTACATCATTCCAACCACTTCATTCTGATCATCACTCCGCACATGTTAGTTATTAAAGTGGTTTTCGGTATCGACATAGAGTATGTCCATATCCGATCCCGGTCTCTTTAATAACTTCCGTAATTATTTCACTGATTGGTCGTTTAATATATTCCAAAACCAAATCAAATTCAATTTCAATCAGAGTTTATAAATCAACATTTCGTTTGTCTTTCTAAATCGATTTCCATAATTTACGTTTCAAAACTTCCAATTTACCGTTTCCAAATCTTATAGTTCAATTTCAATCTTTATATTAAAAACAATTCAAATATTGATTCAAGTTCACAAACAAGTTTCGTTCCAAATCATTTGAATTAATATACTTTAACATTCAAATCAATTTCAAATTCATTTATCGATTTCATTCAATATCGTTAAATTAATTTATCATTCAAAATAATTTCTATTAAACTTCTCATTCATTAAATTAATTACTTAAGTTCAACTCCATTATATCAAAACTTACAAATTTGAATTAAATTAAATTCATCAAATCAATTTCTTTAAATTTCAAGTCTTACATTAATTTCAATAAATCGCATTTTTATTTCTTGTTAAAGAAATTCAATTTCACTTATTTACTTAATTAAATAATTTTCCAAAACTTAATTAATAAAGAACTCAATTTCAATTATTTACGAAGTAAAATTCACTTATTCAAAGGTTCAATTTCACTTATTAAAGAATTCAATTCAATTAAATCATTAAATCATTCAATCTTATTTAATTATTAAATAATTCAAAACTTAATTATTAAATAATTTCAAAGTTTAATAATTTCAAACTTAATTATAATTTCTAACTTAATTATTAAATCATTTCAAAGTTTAATAATTTCAAACTTAATTCAATCATTTCTCAAATTAAACAACATTCTTTCATCAATTACATTGTTAATATTTTGTTTCAGATTATTAAATATTAACATTTTCCTTTCATTAAAATTCAAATTTCAACTTCATTTCAAAACCATATTATTTATTCAAATAAAATATTCGTTTTATTTTTAAATCAAATTATTGACCAATCGGGTTTTATTTAATTTCCTATCCTAGGTCAAAGTTCAATTTGGGTATTTATCATTTCAACCCGATTCCAATTCAATTCAAAAATCAAAACATAACAAAGGGAACTTGCAGTGTGATAACTGGGATGGTGTCAAAGTAAATAAACAAGCAATAACAATGAACAATAACAATCCAATAATCAATTCAAATAATCCCGAAATAACCGTATTAATTCGCATTGTTATTTGTACGAATTAATATAATTATTTCTAGAATCTACACTATCATTTCATGTAGATTGAAGATTATTACATTACGGTTTTCACTTGTCGTTCAATTTAAATTTTTACACTACAACAATTAATCCAATATACGTCGATGGTTCAAAGTGTAATTATCACTATTCTACATGTCAATTAATTTAACAATTAAAGGGATCATATTCAACTAATCAAATTCAACATATATGTCAATTCAAATTTTTAATTATCCTACGTCAAATTTACTTGCATAGCATTTATCACTTTATACATTTCAATTTAACATCCAATATAAACAACAACAGTCAATCAATTATCAATCAAACAGGATTATCATCGTATAATTAACAAATAATGGTGTCAGATGTCACAGGTAAACTGATACAGGTAATAACAGTGTAAATATCTAACAGCAGCATATTTCAGTTGTCATTTCAATTGAAATCAAATTTAATAAATAAAAGGACGTTAATCGTGAGTGAGTGCTCACCTTTCGAGGCTAGAGAGCATAGGAGATGACACAGATACGCACACTGATACAAACACTGAAATTTGAGTTTCGCGTCCAAACAAAGCAAAATCGGCACGAATTTCAACGATCAAAGCTGATTGGCCCGAATTGATGAAACAGATCTGAAAATCAATAATTGACGAACTGAATCAGAATCAGGTTGATATATACAGAAATATTTGTTATAAAAAAAATCTATTTAAATTTCAAAACAAATAATAAAATAACATATATAATGGATTTCACTTGAAAATATCTTTTTAAAAAAAACAATTCAAACATATCTCAAACTGATCATTTGATTTCAAATACATAGATAAAGTCTCAATATATATGTAAATTTGAAACTAACAAATGCATTCAAATTAATAGTTAAACTCTGTATATATACAATATACAACTGAATGTAAGTATGCAGGTCGTACTTGAGACAACATTTATATATAATAAAATAAACACTTACATAACTTGTACAAACTTGTACCTACTATAACTATACAGTAACATATATTATACTTATATGCTAGAATAGGAGTGCTGCATCTTTTAGCCTTTATAGGCTATAACTTCACCCATGAATGCACGTAACCTCAAAGAACACAATTAGACTTACTTTAGGAGTACTAATATATACTAACTATTCTATGTACATAAATAGAAGTTGTTAAATCTGTATAAACTTATATTGGTATAAATTCATTTTTATTACTCAATATGTCTACCAACTTATATAAACCTACAATGTATATGAAATTGTAATATAAACATTTACATTTTATAACTAAATGTACTAAAATATAAATGAAATAGTTATATATATACTTAAACTAAACAACTGTTATATATCCTTTGAAATCAAATATATATCAATAAGTATACAAGCTGGTATAAAACTGACTTAGCCTATTTAAGTATATACTGCATTTCGAAACATGTGTATATAACATACCTTCTAAATAATATATATATGCTAAAATGAATAGGCTGATATATTTGTGCAGGCAACACAAATATAAACAAACACACAAATATATAACCTTATATACTTAATAAACTAATGTGTGTTTAACGTATAAAACTTATATACTATATATATATATAAACCAAACTCATATATAAACGGTTTGCAAAACAAAATAACATTTTAAACCCACTGAAATTTATATAAACTAGAACATGTATAAACTTACAAATTTTTCTATCATCAATAAAGCAGCCTCGTCCATGGGTGAAAATGGTGGCTGTGGGTGCTCGCGTGGAGGGTTGTGGGGCAGAAACTAGAGGAGAGAAGGCGAGGCGAAGTCGGGTTCGGCTGATGTGGTGGCACAGGGCAGTTTGTGGCGAGCTGAGGAGGGAGGCAGACGCTCGTTGGGGGTTGATGTAGCAGGTGTGGCGAGCAGGGGTTTGGTCGTTGGAGTGGATGAAGGCGGAGGGGTTCTGGAGGGCAGTAGAGGGTTTGTGGACCGGGTCGGAGGAGGTAAGGCAGGGGACGGCTGGGTTAGGCGTGAGCTCGGGTCTGGCCGATGGGATGAACGGTGAGTGGGTGGCGCGCTGCGCGCGGAGGAGGGGCGGTGGCCGTTGCCGAGGTGGGTCAGGTGAGTATGAATGGACTGGAGTAGTTTCGGCTCGGAGAAAATGATAGGCGGAGGATGTGGATATGAGATGAGGCGATGGTGGAGCCTGCGCTACAATGGAGGGGAAGTGGCTAATGCGCGCGAAGGTTTGGGTTTCGGCAACCATGCGAGCATCAGGTTTCAAGTGTGAAACAATATTGATTTTATTATTTTTAGAAGGCCACTTAAGAGGGAGGAAGGAGAGATGCCGAACAAGTAAGGAGTGGGTAGAAAATGAAGAGACGTGAATGGCAAAGTAGGTGGTGACAACAAGCAAGAATAAATAGAGAACAAGTTTGGTTTCCTATTTATTATCTTTTCAAGTTTCAAGATGACAGCGAAAAACAGGAGGTGAATGGGTAGGAGGTGGATGGTTTTTAACGCAAAGCTCTTTAAAATTCTTTTCTGTTGTAAAGAATGAGAAAATATACAAATTTGAATGGACCCAAAAGTTAAAGTTAAACGGGTACTGATATAGCTATTTGTTTCCCAAATATCGCCGCGCTCCAGATATCAAAACCTAGAATGAATATATCGTTGAGATCAGCACGACGAGACGATCAAAACGGTATATAGAAATCAGTGGTACGATTGAATTACAAAAATTCAAATTTTCTAATAGCGGAAAATGCAAGAAAAACGCTGAAAAATAAGATCGACGGAGCCAAAAATGTCCGAATTTGGAAAAAAGACAAACTGACATCTTGCTCAGAAGATGGTTTAGAATTTTTCTATGTAAAAATATTTAGGTTTCGAAAACATTTTATTTTCATTATTTTTTTAACTGATTGTAATGAAGTAAATTTACGCGCGAAATAAACTTTCATATTTTCGGACGAAAATTTACCAGTTGCTATGTTTAACTAGACGCATTTCAAATATCAAATTTATATCTCAAAATTTTATCGTTTAAAATTTCACAAAATTTCAACTAATTACGTTATTAAAACAGTTGAAATTTACGGGTCGTTACATTGGAAGTGCCTTCGATTGCATTCGATCTCTGAACGGACTTGTATGGATGTGTGTCTGACGTTACACTTTGAGATGTAAAGCGGTTTATATCAAATACATTTCTGTTGGTGGCGGAGAATTTATTCTCTTAGCTTAACACCCTTCTCTGAGACGTACGAGCTCAGGGGTTATGTAGTTGATGGTTACTAGTGATACATTCCCAATTTGGTAATGTGGCATACGAAGTGCTGTTGATCATTTGTTGATCAAAGAGTTGCTTTGTGAAAAAGCGTGGCTTTGTGAAAAAGCGTAGTTTTGTGGATGAGACTTCGTCGAGCCTCACAACCCGGTAATGGTCGAAACAGGAATGTTGCGGCAAAGGTTTGTAGGGGTAGCGCCCCTAGGGTAAGTCATTTCCTTCTGGATAAAAGGTAATATCATGGTATGAAGCCCAAATATTTTACCTATGTTGATGCCGCAGATTTATTATACTTTGTGGTTGTTGCTTTGTGATTGAGGATCCTCGTATAAAGGTCGGTGACGTCCGGGGGATGACATAGCTCGTGTGTTAGTTACCTAGTTACAGCTTGGTAAAAGCGTGAGGTAGAGTCGGCCTTGTGTTTGCAGAGATCCGGTTAGGTTCTCGAGGTGTCTTTCCAGAGGTGTTTCCATTTCGGTGTAAGGAAGTTCCTTAGCCTGACCATTTGTTGGAAATCCGAAGAAAAAATACGAACCCTGTACGGTTTTAGTTGTATTACCTACTATGGAATGTGGCGGTAACCTACTATTGAACGTAGTAGCTATAGTAGGCATACAATAATGATTGTATGCTGGATAAGATTAATATTATATTTTCGAAATGGTTTTCGACACTATGCACTAATGATAATAATATCGAATGATTTTGCATAGTAAGCATTTTTGACTATCATAAGAAGAAATCTCCTCCAATTCTGCGTTTGCATTGTGTGTGTGGTTGGAGGTCTTATGGTAGTTTCATTTTCCAAAAGCATTGCGAAAATGTTTTATTTTCTTTGAGATAAACTGTTTTAGTTCTCACACCAGTCACCATGACTGACCTGGAGTTTATTGTTTCCTTCCTAAACTCTGGGTGCCCACCAATTTCCACACGGGCAGTCTAGAGTCAGGTTATCAGGTCATTCTGGATTCAGGAGATGCTGTGGAGCTCAGTGGCGAGCTGGATGGCGAGGCGTAGCATTTGTATATGATATTATTTTTCCGCTGTGTATTCTGTATGAGGACAGGTTTGTATAACTGTGTGTTGTATATTGTTATGTAAACTCTGATGATGATGTAATGTATAAAATGATATAGTTCTTTGATTTAAAGATTATTCATTTATCTATTATATGTTATTTCGCTGCGAATGTGAGATTCTGATATTGTTTCTGTTGTTTCTTCTTTCTTTTTCTTCTGTCTTCTTCTACCTCTTCTTTTTCTCCATAACAATTCGATTTTCCGGCATTCGATTGCTCGGTAGTTGATACAGTGGACGTATTAATGTTGATTTTCGAGCGACGAAAAATTGCATTCATTACAATTGTTTTCAAATGTAACTTACCGTAGCATTTTCTAAGTGCTGCGAAAGCTGAAATTTAAATTGTTTGAAGTATTTAAGTGAATAAATGAGCTTAGAAAAGGCTAAATTTTTGGGAATTGAATATTTGATTTGTAAGTATAATGACTTCATATTTAAATGGTGTAAATGAATTATTTTGATTTGATTATAAACCACTTTGAAATTTATGAGTTAATACAATGTTTGGAATTCGCATAATTGAATGAGTGAACTTAAAATGTTATTACTTTGGTAATGAATATTAATTTAGAAGTATTATGATTTTTCTAAGTATTATGAGGTCCTAATGACAATATTTCAAGTGTTATGATTTCCAAGTATTTTGATTTCAAAAAGTTTGGTTTCAGAATTTTTATGACTTTAAAAGTACTACAGTTTGGAAATGAAATTAATTGGAATTGTATTTAATTAAGAATTATCTTTAATTATATATTAATTTGAAACTTGTTGAAACTAAAGATTAAAGGATATGACTTTATAAGGTGGTTTGACTTAAGATGATTTAAAAGAATATTTCAAGTTTAAATAAATTGAAAGAAACATTCAGTGATTTGGAAATTTGGGTTGAAATATAAATGTTATATTGATTTGGTACAGGAATTTAAATAATATATTATTGCTTTGATTTTTGAAAAATATATGATATATTGATTTGGTACCGGAATTTAAATGATATATTATTTGCTTTGAATTTTTTGAAAAATAGATGATATATTGATTTGGTTTTGGAATTTAAATGAGATATTATTGCTTTGATTTTTGAAATAGAAATGATATATTATTGAATTGGTTTTGAAATGGAAATGATATATTTTTGAATTGGTTTTGAAATGGATATGTTTTGGGTTTGAAAGTATGTATTATTTTGAAATAAATGATATGATTTTTGAAATGGTTTAAAGGATGTATTTTGATTTGAAATATAAACTGTTTTAAAATTTATAACCATGGGTTATAATAACGGTTGGTTGTTAAAGAGACCGTGGTCGGATATGAACATACTCTCCGTCGATACCAAAAACCACTTTAACAACTATGTACGCGGTTGAGTTTCCAGAATGAAGTAGGATGGTGGCGACAATCCTAAGGTATATGCATGGACCCAACTCTCGTGAGTTGGCATAAGGTGGCTAAAACAGAAGCGATCCCGGGCCAATGAGGTAGCACCTCTGATCGGACACACTTCTTTGATACCATTCTATTACTTTGTGATTGATTGGGTGCACCTCTTGATTTGGGAGTTTTGTTCGAGGTGGAGCGGTAGTGGCTGCTATGCATTTCCATCAGTCCGTGTGCGTAATTGGTATATCTACCCTGGCATTGCCTTGTGTGCCGTGTCACCTACCATATCGAGCTTTACTACGAGTTGTGATTTCTCCCGTAGCCTGTGGAGTATCGAGGGTAGCCCCCATTTTGGGAGTATGCTAATACTGGATAGACTAATGGGACTATTATGTGTTAAGGGGAATATTGGGTCACTCCTTAATGCTATTTAAAAGTATGTTTATTTTATATTAGACATTATTATAATAGCGCAATATTACTACATAGTAAATATTTTAACGGATCCTTGGAGGATGGGCGATTCCAAGCATCCTTTAAGTTACTTGTACCTTTATTACAGTTCACTTGAGTTGGTTTACATTGTATAAGTATGTATATCCTGACTCGAGTGTTTTGTGTTTTGCTTTAAGCTCGGGTCATACTGAGTGATACAACATTAGAGACTCACCTTTGGAGTTGGAGTTTTGCTTTGAAGATCCAGATATCTATTCATTTTGTTATCCAGTTGATTCCAGTTGTATTCTGAGTTGTACCTGATTATCATACTATTACTCCTGTTGTATCTTGGTATTCCTATTGTATCTTACTTAACTCTGATGTATTTATGTAGTAGCTTCATGAACTACTATTTCTTTGTTTCCGCTGCATTATATTACTCTGTGTCTGTGATCTGTGATTATTTTTATTTATTGTATATTTTGAGTTTTGCCAAATATAAATTAACAATTCAGTATTTTGAATTATTCAAGTCAGACATGTGTGGTTTTATTGTCGATTTGAATGGTCCAAAATAGCGGGTCGTTACAGTTGGTATCATAGCCAGGTTTTAGGCAAACTCAGCATATAGAGTAAATTTAATTACATAATCACTTTTGTTCGAACTTGAATCACTTCTTCTTCGATTCGATTTCCTTTGAATTTTGGAACGATCCCTTCGGTTCCAAGTCCATCCCTGTCCTCCCTTATTCGTTTCTTCTTGATTCTGGAGTATCCCATAACTCCACTTCGAATAGTTTCTGTAATAAATCGGTGGTCTCGCCAACCTCTGAATGACTAGTAAAGGGGTGAAACTCCTTTACAAAAAGCATTGAATCACCGAAGATTTCTATATCCTCGGTTTAGATGCTAGTATCTCTTATTATTCTAAATTCTATCTCTTGGATCGAATGTAGATTTACCCCAGAAAATCCACATCGATCTTATTCGTTAAGTCACGATTGACCCGGTTAAGGTTGCCCGAGATTTATATAGGCTTATCCATCTTCCTGTTCTGTTATTTAATCATCTTTTCTTTTGTCTCCAACTTATCTTCAAATCAGAATTCTCTTTGACTTGAGTCCATCAAATTTGAATCCTTATCCTTATTTTGAAAAAAAATTTATCTTGAATTTGGAAATTTAATATTTAAAAATGTTTTATATTTTGTGTTGTTTGAGTTGTTGATGTTGATTTGGGTTTCCGATCGATTCGTCTGATCAACGCTATCGATAGGATCTCCAAAACACTTGAACAGAGCGAACTGACACAAATGGTTTCCAAATTTAGTTGATGAATAAATTTTGTATAATTATAATATTTATAAGGTTAATTTTCTGAATTTTTGATAATTAATGGAATTGGGTGTTAATAAATAATATTTAACTTTGTATGTATTTTATAATCATTGGCTTTAGTTTCTTATCTAAATAATTAAACATGGTTATAAATTAATTTGGAAATTTAAATGGATTTAAATCAAGAATGTGAGAATTAAATTTCCGATGATTTCGAACTTTGTTTTGAAAGTTTTAAAAGGATATATTATTTAAAGGTATTTCTAGTAGAAATTTTTTCAAAGGATTTTTAATTTGTAAATCAGTGCTCTTTTCTTTGTCGTTGGAAAATAATTTCGGTGATGACTACAGCATTATCGACATTCATTTTCGAGTTTCGAAGTGAAGAGACTATTCTGTAGTTTTGCTACAGTTTTTCTTTGGAGAATTAAATTAATTTGGCTTTCTAAATATGACTTGATTTATAATATATGTGATTTAAGAGTTGATTTGATATATATTGTGTATATTTAATTATCTCTAAAATAGTTTGAAGATAATCGAAAATTTAATTCTTAAATTTTATCTTAAAGGATAATTTCAATTATAAAAGTTTGAATAAATATGTAAACTTGTATAATTAAATTAGAAAGAATTTATTTGTATAATACTCAATTATTCCAATATAACTTACCTAAATTATTAAAAGTTAAATATGTAATTGGAGAACATACAATATAAAGGGGATTTTATAAATAAAATTTGAGTGGTTATAATAAATGTTATACACTTAAATTTTAATTATAAAAGATCAATAGAGGTAAATAGAAAAGGTTAATTGAATAATTTACAATATATTGATATTTAAAAGAAATTATAAATAAATTGGAATAGTTATAATAAGTGAAATACACTTAATATATATAGGATTTGATATATTAAGTGGAATAAATTTAAGAATAAATTGGAATAAAGAAGAATGAAATTTAATGAACAAAGATGAAATATAATAAATGATTGTTCAAATTCATGACTTTATAAATTGTTGATTTGATGTTGAGATAATGAGATTTAAAAATAATTAAGATTTATTTAACTTAAGTGAAATCAAATGAATGAAATTAATTATTAATGGAAGTTGAACTTTTCATGGTTTTAAATTTATTATCTTATTCTGTTTTCAAATCTATTTTCTTTCTGGTTGTTTCCATTCTCCTACCTTCTAAGTAGGAAATCGAACTCGAATTGGTTAGCCTTGGAGCTACTGTTCTCTTTCAGCTTGATCTTGCCTCTGATTCTCACCAACTCAGGGTTGCTGAGGAAAGTATTCCCGAGACTGCTTTCCGTACTGAGAATGGTTTTTCTACGAGTAGTTAGTCATGCCTTTTGGTTTGACTAATGCTCCTGCTCTCTTTGTTGATTTGATGAATCGTGTTTTCGTATTGTGTTTAATAAGTTGTTCTAGTCTTTCTTTCTTTCTCTTTTTCCTTCATAATTTAATTTTTCTATCTCTTCTGTGGTTCTTACTTCTTCCTATTCTGAATCTGAGCACTGCTTACCATCCACAGACCGACGGTCAAACGAAAAGGGTGAATCAGATTCTCGATGATCTTTTTCGTGATTGTGTTCTTGATTCTGGAGGATCTTGGAAAGATCATCTCCACCTTGTTAAACTTACCTATAATAATAGTTATCACGTATAATTTCAATCTTCTTGTCATCTTGTCTTAATCCTATTTCATTCTATCTTTTTCTGTTTTTTCCCGTACCTCATTCCTTTTCGGGGACGAAAAGTTTTGAGTGGGGGAGAGTGTAACGACCCTGTGTTTTTTAATTATTTTAAATTGAATTTCCTGATTTAAAAACTTTCTTTTATTTATTAAATGGAAAATTTGGTTATTTTAAATATTAATTATGATCTGTATGTGAATTATAATCCCAAACATGAATAAATGGAGTATTTTCCAGAACTGTGAATTTTGGTCAATATGTTCAAACTTTGACTTTTAATTTAAAAATTTAAAAGTTTGAATTTTTGAATTTTATCTTTTATTATGAAAGTAAATAAAATTTCAAGTATACTGCTTTTCGTTTCGTTGAAATCTGATTAATATTGTGAAAGTTATGCCTTTTACACTATTGGATGTAATTTGTTGTATTTAACAAAATTGTTATTTTAATTTTATATAAATAATATTTTGTTGTCATGTCATGTTCTAATTTATGTTTACATGTGTATCATGATGTTATGTATATATATTTTAGTTTTAAAACATTTTAAAAAGTGTAATTGAAATTTTCTAATGTCAGTTGTATTTTGTTTACAATTTTTAATTTCTAGTTTCAATTAATTAAAGTAATTCTTTATTTATCTTTCTATTTTCTTAAAACCTTATTTTATTTTCATTTCCATTTTATTTTGTTCAGCGTTTATTTTATTTACTTGACTTTTATTTGTTTAGAAGGGTTGTTATAATTTTCCAAAGTTAATTGCATTTTGTTTGAAATTTTAAGAAGTTTCTATATATGTACGTTTTTGATTTTTAAAGGCATATCTTTAAAAGGTATTTATTTAACGTTGTTGTATTTATTGGTTTGTGAAAGCTTCTTGTATACACCTTTCTTTAATATATAGGTAACACATGAATTAGGATACATTATCTATTTTTAAATGGAGGCATACGTTACGTTTTGATTTATTACCTCTTTATCTTTCCACCCCTTTATTTCCTACCATAACTTCTCCAATTTTGGCCGTTCCTTTCTTATTTGTTGTCATGAATTTTATCCTTTTTTTTATGTGAAATCACTTTCTCATTCATAAATTCGCAGCCATCATTTCAAATCTGAAAATTGGTAAGGTCTTCTCTCCTTTTTTCTACTTTTTCTCTTCACTTTTTTTCCATTGTTTTCTATGTTTTTGCCTTGCCTTCTTCATAGCTTTGCTCCGCCATCCCCTCCACCACCACCACCAACCACCAACCACCACTCTTCCTCCTCCCCATGATCCACGGAAATAACCCCTCCATCACCTCTGCCCAATTCAGGTCGTGACCTCCCCTTGATCCAAACATCACAAAACAATGTCCAAAACTCCTTAAAACATGCCTAACCGATCCTAATCTTCATCACCATCACCTTAGATTGCCTTGGCCACCTCCCCATGCTCCACCACCACCATGAGATGACCATTTACTCTCAGCCTTACCTCTGTCCAGATCTGTAGCATGAATGGCTGAGCCCATAGACCCATGTAGCCGAGCCAAAGTGATGAACCAAAACCTTCCTCTTATGCTTGCCCCTTTGTATTCATGTTATGTAACCTCTACCACTTCCTATTCCTTGTAGCCATGCCTTTTTAGGTCCAAACCTGAACCAAAACCATGTCGTGGCTGAACCTATAAAGCCTTATGGTCGAGCAAAGTTGAGTGGAGATCAAGCAAAAATGGTTTAAAAGCTTTGTGTAGTCAATTGTCTATTTCTATTTCAATTTGTTTCAATAAATTCTTTTGTATTGTATTCATATTTATATCTTTCTTTGTTTATTTTATGAATACAAGATTTACATCTTCGCTCTCTCTCCATCCAAATCTAGTCGTGCTTTCGTGCTTTCCGGATTTTGTTTGTGTGTTTGTTTTGCAAAACTTCAGCGTAAAAAGGTGAGTAATCATACCTGACATTCATACTCATATTATTGTGAATTGATAGCAAGTGAAAGTGTAGAAATTATTATATCATGTTATACCTGTCTATGATGTAAATTATATGATGTTAAACCCTGTTATTAACTTGTCACATCATCTGTTATATTTATTTTATTTTACTGTTTATTTATAATCTGTTCTCACACTGCAAGTTCCCTGTAGAATAGAATCACTATGGGTTGAAATGATACATACCCGAACGTACTTTAGAATAGGGAAAGATCATTATGGGCTGAAATGATAAGCCTGGACGATTTTTATTTATTTTTATTTAACTTGGGATTGCGGGTTTTAAATGATAGAACCCAGATTTTTCTTTGTAAATTACGGATTGAAATGATATATTATCCGTATCACTTGACCTAGGTTAGAAAATATTATACAGACCCGTGGTTATTTTATATATTTTTCTGGAAGATTTAAGTATTTTAAAAATGTAAATTTTGATATTTTGATTTAAATTTGGTTTTTAAAATGATTTAATAAAGTGAAAATGATTTTCCTATGTGTTAAATATGTTAATAAATGATTGGAAAATTTCTGATTTTCAACATAACTTAATTTGGAAATTTGTGATTTGATTTTTAATGAAAGTTTAAGTTAATTAAATAAAAATGGAAATTAAGTTTTATTTATGAAATGAAATTTAAATTTAAGTGTAAAGAGAAATTGTTAAAAATGAAACTAATAAGAAAATGGTACACTTGAATTAATTTTTGTAAAATTGGATTTTATTGTAAAAATTCACTTTATAAAAATCATAAGTTAGAGGTATTTAAATGAACATTTTGATGTGAAAAAAATAAGATTTTTATAAGTTTAAATGATTTAAATTGAAGTTTATTTATGGCTGGAATTCTATTTAAAATCTAGAAATTCATTTAGTAGCACTTCCGAAATGCTATCGTTTCTGGAATTGAACTAAAATCTTTAAATAGAACCCTGAACTATTACACCAGTTTTGTGAATGCTATCTTTTCTGAATTGAACTATTTTTCAACTAAAACTGAACTATTACAGCAGCTTTTAAATGCTGTCTTTGCTGAATTGAATTGTTTTCAAATGTAACTTACCGTAGCATTTTCTAAGTGCTGCGAAAGCTGAAATTTAAATTGTTTGAAGTATTTAAGTGAATAAATGAGCTCTGAAAAGGCTAAATTTTTGGGAATTGAATATTTGATTTGTAAGTATAATGACTTCATATTTAAATGGTGTAAATGAATTATTTTGATTTGAATATAAACCACTTTGAAATTTATGAGTTAATACAATGTTTGGAATTCGCATAATTGAATGAGTGAACTTAAAATGTTATTACTTTGGTAATGAATTTAAATTTAGAAGTATTATGATTTTTCTAAGTATTATGAGGTCCTAATGACAATATTTCAAGTGTTATGATTTCCAAGTAATTTGATTTCAAAAAGTTAGGTTTTAGAGTTTTTATGACTTTAAAAGTACTATGGTTTGGAAATGAAATTAATTGGAATTGTATTTAATTAAGAATTGTCTTTAATTATATATTAATTTGAAACTTGTTGAAATTGAAGATTTAAGGATATGACTTTATAAGGTGGTTTGACTTAAGATGATTTAAAGAATATTTCAAGTTTAAATAAATTGAAAGAAACTTTCAGTGATTTGGAAATTTGGGTTGAAATATAAATGATATATTGATTTGGTACCGGAATTTAAATGATATATTATTGCTTTGATTTTTGAAAAATATATGATATATTGATTTGGTACCGGAATTTAAATTATATATTATTGCTTTGATTTTTTTGAAAAATAGATGATATATTGATTTGGTTTTGGAATTTAAATGAGGTATTATTGCTTTGATTTTTGAAATAGAAATGATATATTATTGAATTGGTTTTGAAATGGAAAGGATATATTTTTGAATTGGTTTTGAAATGGATATGTTTTGGGTTTGAAAGTATGTATTATTTTGAAATAAATAATATGATTTTTGAAATGGTTTAAAGAATGTATTTTGATTTGAAATATAAACTGTTTTAAAATTTATAACCACGGGTTATAATAACGGTTGGTTGTTAAAGAGACCGTGATCGGATATGAACATACTCTCCGTCGATACCGAAAACCACTTTAACAACTGTGTATGCGGTGGAGTTTCCAGAATGAAGTAGGATGGTGGCGACGATCTTAAGGTATATGCGTGGACCCAACTCCCATGAGTTGGCATAAGGTGGCTAAAACAGGAGCGATCTCAGGCCAATGAGGTAGCACCTCTGATCAGACACACTTCTTCGATACCATTCTATTACTTTGTGATTGATTGGGTGCACCCCTTGATTTGGGAGTGTTGTTCGAGGCGGAGCGGTAGTGGCTGCTATGCGTTTCCATCAGTCAGTGTGCGTAATTGGTATATCTACCCTAGCATTGCCTTGTGTGCCGTGTCACCTACCATATCGAGGTTTACTACGAGTTGTTATTTCTCCCGTAGCCTGTGGAGTATCGAGGGTAGCCCCCATTTTGGGAGTATGCTAATACTGGATAGACTGCTAGGACTATTACGTGTTAAGGGGAATATTGGGTCACTCCTTAATGCTATTTAAAAGTATGTTTATTTTATATTAGACATTATTATAATAGCGCAATATTACTACATAGTAAATAGTTTAACGGGTCCTTGGAGGATGGGCGATCCCAAGCATCATTTGAGTTACTTGTACCTTTATTACAGCTCACTTGAGTTGGTTTACATTGTATAAGTATGTATGTCCTGACTCGAATGTTTTATGTTTTGCTTTACGCTTGGGCCAGACTGAGTGATACAACATTAGAGACTCACCTTTGGAGCTGGAGTTTTGCTTTGAAGATCCAGATATCTATTCATTTTGTTATCCAGTTGATTCCAGTTGTATTCTGAATTGTACCTGATTATCATACTGTTACTCCTGTTGTATCTTGGTATTCCTATTGTATCTTACTTAACTCTGATGTATTTATGTAGTAGCTTCATGAACTACTATTTCTTTGTTTCCGCTGCATTATATTACTCTGTGTCTGTGATCTGTGATTATTTTTATTTACTGTATATTTTGAGTTTTGCCAAATATAAATTAACAATTCATTATTTTCAATTATTCAAGTCAGACATTTGTGGTTTTATTGTCGATTTGAATGGTCCAAAATAGCGGGTCGTTACAGTGCTACTGACCCTATCTCTAATGAGTTATTCCCACCAAAGCCTAGGTTCTCGCTTAACCTGGCTCTGATACCAAATGAAACGAACCGGGCTTTACCACCCTTGAAAATCGATACTAATATGTCCATTGTATCACATGCCGAGCAATCGAATGCTAGAAGACCCGATTGTTAGGGAAAAGGAAAGAGGAAAGAAGATAAGAAGAAAACTAAACAACACAGAATCTCACAGCGGAACGAAAAATCTATAATATACCATAAATCATTACACAAAAACAAAACTGTAATATATTTATATACAAACATCAATTAGAGTATACTAACCTAATTCAGCCTGGAAAGTTATAACAACCTGTCCTCACAATTGCTGATAACACAACCATGCATACAGCAGAAAAGAAACATCTATGTAACAACCCTGGTTTTGGTGATTACCTGTAAATATTAAATTATAACGGTAGTTATAATTTAAATTGTGAATTAAAAATAAATTGGAAATTTAAATTGTTTATTTAGAATAAACAATGGATTTTGAAAATAAAATATGAAAATAAAGTTTTGGAAACTTTATTTTGTTTATTTGTGAGAATATGAGCGAAATATGATTTTTATTTAGTGATAATGCAATAATTCTTGTAATTATTGCCAAATGCTTCTTTTATTGATTTTTAAAGGAAGTATTTGATTTTAATATGTGTATATTTTGAATAAAAAGATGGAATTTTGTTTAAAAATAAGTTTTGAATATAAAATTGATGTTAAAATGGTTTTTTTATTTTACTACACAAGAAAATAATTTTGTGTAATTTTTGGTGTTAAAAATAGTGTTTAGTGTAAATATTTGTGTAAATCGGGTACTTATTTAAAAATAAGGGATTTTAATAATAAAAATAATTTTTAACTAAATTATCTTTTTATTATTTGTAAAATGTTTTGTTAAACATGAAAATATGTTGTGTAATTTTATATTGGTGAAATCTTGAGAAAATATGTTGTTTTGGTTATTTACATAAGTGTGTGTATGTATTTTGTGCTAATTAAAATTAACAAATTCTTTTTTGTATTTGGATCTTAGCCCATTTCCTAACTTAGCCTGAAGAAGAAACTCCTTCTTCTCAAAAGAATGTACCTACAGTACATTATCCCTTACCAGAAAACAAAACAAAAGAAAGAAAACCTTTCCTCTTTTTCAAACATACGCTTCAATCTTCAGTTTCTTCAACTAAATTGTTGTTTTCAATCAAATTAAAGCTATTAAAATAGGTAATCACTCCAAAAACTAAATCTATTTCATCAAATTTTGATTTTGAGAAACTTTAATTGTATGTAATTTCATTTCTCTATTGCATGTCTATACAATGTCAATTTTCAGGTTACCAAAGCTATTTAAAGCCAAAAGCCTTCAACTTTTTCCGGATTTATTCAAGTTTGATCTTCATTTGCAAGGTGATTCTAAACTCACAAAAATATAGCTGAAAACAAGAGTTTGCTAGCCAAAAACAGCTCAAATCGCAATAATAAATTTCTGTTGTTCAGAGGTTCATAGCAAAAACAGGCAGTGAGTCCAACTTTGGGAGCATATATCTCTCTGTTTTATCATCCGATTTGTGTCAAACTTTTTTTATTGATATTATTGTTTTTGAAAATTATGCATACCAAATTGCATGTCATTCCGGCCTCTGTAGCTTATAGAAATATGCTGCCGAACATTGATTCGGAGCATGTTTTGCTCCAGATTTTTACAGTGAAATCATTGCCTGGGTTCAACTTTGAGGCATCATAACTTTCTCATACTCTGTCAAAATTTCATGATTCTTTTTTCAGTTTAAATTATAGTTGTTGAAATTTATGTAGAACAAATTTCAGGTCATTTCAACCTAATTATCTTATAGAAATATGTTTCCGAACTTTGATTTGGAGCATGTTTTTGCCCAGATTTTTACAGTGAAAACACTGTCTGGGTTCGACTTTGAGATATTATACCTTTTTCATACCTTACTCAAATTGTGTCATTATATTTCCAGATTAAAGTATGAGTGTTATATTTTGTTCATACGAAATTTCAGGTTATTTCGACCCATGTAGCTTATAGAAATATGTTGCCGAACTTTGATTTGGAGCATGTTTTTGCCCAGATTTTTACAGTGAAAACACTGCCTGGGTTCAACTTTGAGACATCATAACTTTATCATAGCTTGTTCATATTTCATGATTCTTTTTCTAGTGTCAAGTATGAGTGTTAAACTATATGCCTTCCAATTTTAGCTTAATAAGATTTCGTCTGGTCCTCTTTTTCAGGCCTGTAATTCAACCCAAGATGGTTTTCAGGCCTGGGCACTTGTTTTTGAACTGTTGCAAACATGGTCTGAGTCCATGTTTGAGATAGCATAACTTTTTCATTTCCAGTCGGAATTCATCGATTTTTTTTTGAAAGCTGAAGTAATCTACTATTTGCGTACCAATTTTTAGTTCAATCAGTGGTCGTTTGGCCACCTGTTTCATGTCCGAAAGTTGAACCTAGAGAAGATTTCAGACCTGGGTATTATTTTGTCTATGCATTTTTATGTTCTTTTTCTATCCGACTTTTGACTTTTACTTCATGTTTTTGTGATATTTCCAAATTTTTTTGAGGGCTATGTTGCCTATCAATAGGCTAGCCCAGTTTTGATGAATTTGAAATTCAATTTTGAATTGAATTTGAATGACAGCTTTGAGTAATTTCTTTGATTTCGAGCGTGGATTTTTCCAAATGATTTTGAAATAATTTTTAAAATTTATGGGCATTTCAAAATAATTATTATATAATATTTTAAAGTATTTTCAAGTGTAAAATCTATTTATTCTCTATAATAAGGGAGATTTTCAAATAAGGTTTTCAAATTGATTTCGAGAATTGGTTTTCAAAGCTTGTTTTCCAATGTAAATTATTTTATATATAAATTACACATTTTTGCACATTTCGAGCGAATGAGAAGGAGAATTAAACGGTTTGGTAAAACACATGGTATGGGACACGTGCGTTTATCTTATCGGTTAATTCTCGACTTGTCCGTTGGATCGTTTTGACCTTCGAGTCGAGTTTACCGATGAGATGAGGTAAACTTTTTTTACTTCTTTGAGTGTGCAATTTACTGGCGGTTAGTAAACCAATTAGTGCGAACGTGTGGTATAGGATGCACCTTAACATTATTCGGGTTCCTATTCGAGAGTTTGTGACACATTTGCCATTACGGCGTGCCAGTACTGGACCTTCGGGTCATTGCCATTGCGGCGTATTTGTCTTCGAGACGTTTGCCATTGTAGTGTATTTGCCATTGCGACGTATTTGCCATTGTAACGTTTTGCCTTCGGGCGAGGTACCGATTTGAGATAACAGTACTTGGCAAGGCTTCGGCTACATGCACGTGCAAACACTTTTGAGATGGTTTCTTGACTATTTTCCCTAGTGTATCACCCCTTTCTGGAATTGGTCCTTTGAACCATTCGATATATATTTATGGCGATTATCTTTCGGGAATTTGAACTCTTGGAAGTTCTATTTTTGAGATTTGAATTTCCTACACTGGCGTTATATGAGATTTGACTTTTGGCGTTTACTTGAGATTTTATTCCCCTCTTTGGAGATATATTTGCCTTATGGCGTGTTTGAGATGGAATCTCTTTATGCATGTTTTGGGTTTGCCAAGATGGCGGGTTTAGGTTTTCTCCTAAACCATATTTGATGTTTTATGAATGCCGATGATATGAGACTCGCTACTTTTAGCGTTTTATGGGTTATTTTATCTCTTTTGAGATTATATGTTTGTCTAGTGATACCATATTATCACTTGATGTAATCATACACTTTAGTTGTCCCTTCTCACTCGAGAATATTATCACATTATCCTTATGCTCATATTATCGCTTATCTTTGTTAACTGATTAGTTTAGCTAGACCGACCCATGTATTTTATACTCGGGTCAGACCGAGGTGTTTCAGGTTAGGTACATTTGGACTTAGCCTATTCTGCTTCCGCATGGACTCTATTATGCTAGCTCTTTTTGTTATAGCTTTTTGGGTAGTCCTTTTTGGTTTGCTACTCTAATATGTATATTCTTTTGACTCGTGTTTGTATTGTGGTCATCATACCACATATGTGATGTATCATTTGTATACTCTGTGATGTATCTGTATATGTGTGTATATATGGGATTATCTGTTGTTCTGTGATGTGTTTTGCATTTGAGTTGTTGTATTTTGTTCTAATAGATCCTATAACCACCTATGGCTTTGTATTAAGTATTTATTGGATATGTCGATCCACTTGAGAAAGAAAAAATATATATATATGGCATTTGTCGACGTATTCAATAGATATTTAAGACAAGGCTATAGATGGTCGCTCCTATCCAGCCCTATTCTCTAAATTAGCAGACAATATTACCTAGTAATACTCTTTGTTAATGTGGATCTCGGGGTGGGGCGTTACAATCTACGTAAGTACGTCTCTGGCCTCCAATCCGTCACTTGAAGCTCCAAGCATCCAAACTAATATGTAATATGCTCGATCTGACTCGAGCATTATAATAAAATAACACCTGAGTCAGCCTGGAAAACCAGCATGAGAAAAAACACCCAACTGGATTTTAAAGTTATATAAAAACCGTTGAAATCAAAAGGTATCTCATGAGACCACACCGCACATAAACACAGACGGGTTTTTACCTTACGATAACCAAAACATTTATACAGAAAATCCATTGATATTATGATAATGTCTAAGGGTAAAAAAATAACAATCAAGTAGCTGTGATGCTCGTGAGTGTACATCACAACAATACTAGGTATATAATCGAAAATCGATAAGACGCGTTCGCTAATTGTGTAGGATTTCCATAGAGGTGCCCTTAGTACTTCGAGGATCAGCCTCCTACACAAGGATCAGAGCTATCCTTCCGAAGCAGCATACATCCCTAGTGATGTATCATAGGAAAAACATGGCTGGTCTTGCTAAGACCAAGTGCATTGCCCATGTATGCATAACAAATATAAGTGACATCTAGGAGGATCCGACTACACCGTATGGGTTCGCCAACCTACTGGCCATGCCTCCTATCTCTGGTTTTAGTCATTCCTGCTGATGAGGTTATGTCCGGCATTCCAGCTTACACACCGCCACCAAATAGATCACGAAATCCCACATGGATTCTCATAACCCAACGGGTCTCGGAATCACACAAAGATTCCCACATCCCAATTAGATCTTGGAATCACACTCGGATTCCCATACCCCAATGGGTCTTGAAATCACACATGGATCCCAACATCTCAATATATCACGAAACTCCTCCACAGAACCGTATATGGTTTTCAGAGTGGTCACGGGTTCGAGTCATCTCTTAGGAATACCCTCTTCCATTTCCCGGGTGCTCCACAAAACCAAACGCCGATTTTCGAAATGCCCAATACCGGTTCTTTAGGAAATAATCAAACAATACATAAGAGCGGGTATCACCCCCTAACCGTTTAAGTGGACGGATCTCCTTATCATTTGGCATAGAAGAACAAAACGAGTTTGTACGTACAGTATAGCACCACCGATGGTAAAATTACCATATAATTCCCGTGTTTCCCCTAGATATTTCCAGAGTTAAAATCCTTCGATGTTATGTAGGGAATATTTCCGTACCACCAAAATTAAGAAGCATTACATATTTAGGCCAAGGTTTGATGGTCGGTTATTGAACTATCAAACAAACAAACATTCAAACAAAGGTTATGTTTCATAAGGAAAACCAACATTGGTTAAGTATATAAGCGACCACTAGCCTCGTTTTATAAACCTTTTACGAATAAAAACCACTAGTAAATTTTTTGTATAGAAATACTTTTACAAGATATATCCACTGATTCCTATATTTTTAGTATTTAGAAAATATCTATATACTTATCTCAACAGTACAGTATAAGTATATTTACAAAACTAAGATAGATTCTCTTTTCATTCAACTCTCAAATCATTTATAAATTTCCTTACAATTCTCCAAACCATTTATAAATCATTCTATAAATCTTCCAAAAGCCATTTATAATTCCTTTATAAATATTCAATCCCTTATAAGCTTCTTATACATTTCAAAATCACTTATAAACCCTTTTTGAATCCATTTTTTATAAATCTATAACCTTGCCTTTAGAATTCGTTTATAAATATCTAACCATTTATAAACTCTTCCACTTTGCCGATGATCTTTTCTCAAATCTTAAATCCATTTTATAAATTTCTTTATAAAGTGCAAGTCTTTCAACCCTAATTATAGTTTCGAAAACATTAATAAATAATTAAAATCTTTTACTTCAAAACATTATTATATAATAATTATTATTATCAATGTACATTATTAATAAATGGAAATCATTAACTTTAAATATCTTAAAATAATAATTAATCATCCCAAAATATTGTTTAATAAATAATAATAATAATTAATCTTTACCATTTTATAAATAATAATTTATTTTAAAACCTTATTATTAATTCCAAACCATAATTATTTTTAAATAATTATCCTTATCACATTTTGATAATTCTTTAAATCCATATTTTTACAAACAATTAACTTTAAAACAATACCAATAAATTAAATAACCTTAAATTAATATTGCTATAATTTAATTAACTTTAAAACCATATTAATATAGTTAAATACTTTTTAAACAATATTAATTTAATAACTTAAAAATAACATTACTATAATTAATCAGCTTTAAAAACAATATTAATTTAATTAAACACTTTGAAACAATATTACTATAATAAAATAACTTTAAAACAACACTTTGAAAACAATATTAATACAATTTAATAGATGATCCTTAAACCAAAATATCCACGAAACTTAATTTCAGATTTAAAAATCGTTTCTTGTCTCACAAACCAATTTCGACTAAATCGGCAATTTATAGTATTTTTAAAATACTAATTTGAGGTCTATAGCTACCCAAGACTTAACCAATATCGATATTGATTTCTATAACTATTGGGTTTTAATTTCAAACATATAACGATGTTATAACCACCGTGTCCACAATCATATTTATTATTCAATAAACCATATAAAAGAAATGTCATTGAACAATTCAATAATAGCGAGGAATCCTGTTGGATCCCTCCAACCTATTTCCACCTGCATCACAAATGTTATATAATTATAAAATATAAATCAACCGCTTCGAGGTGGGATTCGTATACAAAGGGTCATCCGCTCTTACA
This sequence comes from Allium fistulosum, assembly GCA_030737815.1. Lineage (NCBI taxonomy): Eukaryota > Viridiplantae > Streptophyta > Magnoliopsida > Asparagales > Amaryllidaceae > Allium > Allium fistulosum. The sequence goes on from CM060901.1 coordinate 1,145,862,150, forward strand.
CGGGAACGTAATAGGGTCTCATCTACTCCAATAGGCGGGAATATATCCAAACCAACTAATAAATATAATAATTTACCCAAGCAATCATTCAACAATTTTTATCAATTATATACCATACTAGTTATCCCAAGAGGTGAGATTAACTCACCGAAATTTCCCGCTGTCGCGCAGCGTTCCGGTTTGGAACTAAAACCAGACGACGTCCGATTTTAGCCCAATATTCAATAGTCTTCAAATCCAACCAAACCTGTTCCATTGCGAAGTTCTCGTCATCACGAGCGCAACGCAAAAGTTTTCGTCTCGATCAGACCTCGTATGAAGGAGTTATACATTTTATAAGTTATCGAACATTTAAATTTAAAAATTAATAACTAATTACAACTTCCACAAATTTACAAAACTTCCCCTACCCCTTTTTCTTCCTCAATCCCATTTCCCATACACGCAAATGCATATGGCCGTGCATGCCAATCTATGATACAGAGCTACGCTCCGCTAAACTTCATTCCGACGATTCCGTTGAACTTCTCTTATGAATCTTTACCTTCCCATACCAAATTCATCGACTTCGCCATACCCTCGTGAAATGCGACCTCGCCACTTCTCGTTGCTGTTACAGGAGTCGCCTCCCTCTACAGTGAACTGCGCCTCCCCTATCTCGGCGCCAAGCTGCTAGACACTCTCACGATTCCAATTTCGGGCTTCGTTCGATCTCATTCCTCCTTGATTCCAAGCAATCGCCAACCCTAGTTCCCATACCCATAACTATCGAGCTGAAGAAGTGATGTCACACCCTCCTACACGCATCTCAGGTCGAAGCTCTCACTAAAACAAGATGTTTTAAGCTTGTTTCAGATTTTATTACTGAGTAAATCTTGAAATATAAATTTTTGAATCTTCATTTTTTTTCTTTTCTTCCTTTGTTTTGCCACGTTTATATAAAGAAGGGAGGATTTGATGTATCGTAGAAGGGGTGTGGCTTGTACAGTTAAAAGTTGGTTGAAAAGAAAAGTGAAGACAGTGTATGGTTAAACCGAATAAAATATATTATTTAAAATTCAAAATATCTAGCTGTATAATTTCGTACCCCAATCGAGGCGTGCCGCCTGGTGTACTATATGTTATACCCTTATTCCGAACGTAATGGTACTAGTCTCGATCCCTAATTCGGTCATATGGAGAAAGTATCTTTTTGAATCCAATTATTATATTAAATTTTCAATATTAATTTCAACGCGTTTCTATCCCGTACGACCAAAGGATACGTCTAATCGCTACGAAATTTGATGGCATATTATAATTCATTATTACGGACCCAATGACACTGGCTTTGTTAAAATCCGAGACAGTGCCCCGGAAGGCTATTTTTATATGTTAATTAAACGAGTTATTTTCAAAATCAAGTAAATCACTTTTAAATCCAATTTAAATGTTTTATTACCTTCATTCTTGTTAATTAGAAGTTAAATAAGTGTTTTAAATTATATTTATCCAAATAAAAATCCAAGATTCAATTATTTAAACAAATTCAATTATTAAATTGAACAATTAAACTATCCAATAAATCGCTATATTTGGAATTTAAGTTATTTAACCTATAAAATTAAATTTTCAATATTTAAAATTAATTAAATATTCCAAAGTCAAATAACTAAAATTTTGGGTCGTTACAAATAGTGAGTTAAGTTGTAAGTTTATTACCAAGTGTCCACACTTCTGTGATTCCATAACTGAAAGCATTCGCTTGGCTAATGTCAAGGAAAAATCACAATATCCATTATACTAAAATACCTTACCTTTGTCTACTCCTAAGGCTTTACATACTTTTGAGGTGTGCACGTGCGCGCGCACGCGCGCACACACACACACACATAAATATATATAATCATTAAACATCAACCATTTAGCTGCCACTAAGGCATTAGGCATATATAGTATGTACATTAATTACACCATTTCTTGTTTTCCACTAAAGCCTTACACCTTGTTGTTTTTGGTCGCCACTCAGTCCTTAAACCAATGTTTTCATACTAAAGTTGCCACATAGTCCTTATATCTATTTCGCTTTCGATTTGGTTGCCACACGGGCCTTACACCATAGCTTTAATCTTCTAGACTACCACCTAAGGCCTCACATCATCCGCCATTCCCTTCTTGCCACTTTTGGCCTTACACCAATTGCTTTTGTACTTCGGATGTCACACAGGCTTTACCCCTTCTCATTTAATTTACAATGTCATACTGGCCTTACTCCTTCGCTTTCGATTTCAAATACCACATGAGCTTTACTCCTTCATTTTCTGTTATGCTACATATGTCTTGCTCCTTTGCTTTTGGTTTACGGTGCGACACATGCCTTGCTCCTTCTACCGAATCGACTAACTAACCATCACTATTAGGCTTTTCACTTAGCTATTTATTAAGCTAATGTTTCAGCTAATCATCATTTAATTATTAATATTGATTTTCTTATTGTCATCGATGTCTTGATTTTCTATCTTGGTCATCTTGAGCCTTATCATACCTTATTATCTCCGAAAGTTACTAGGTTCGATTTACACATTCTTTCGAGGGTTGCACTACTCTCAGCAATCAATATCTTGGTCTCGTCTAGGGAAGGTTTTTATAGTTTAGTTTCAGTGATTTGTGAAATTCACCCCTTAAATTTCCATAATCCCTTTATCTTCCCATAATTTCTACTTAAACGTCAACCCCCCTCGGCCCGCGGTTGACATCATTGGTTTATCCAACCTTAGCTTTCATACTTAAGTTTTTATCTCTAGCATTTTAGTTTATTTATCCTTTAGGTTCAACTCTAATACCTTTTGCACTTTCCTTTGGTACATGTTCGGAACTACCTACTGGACGTCTGACGTCGGCTTTACACATGGTGACTTCTAATTTGTTTGACTTAGTTTTTTATTGTTGTTTTGTGCTCTTTACCGACATGTTCAACATAAAATGTGGATTTGGTCTACAATCCCATAATTAATTAAACTTTTTAATTAAATAACCTTTCGATCATCAGTTATTACCTTTTGGTTCTCTATCATAAGCATCCCGTTGGACCTAATTTTCCTTCCGAAACAACCTAAATTGTTTTCCCAATTTTTCCATAGTAGATTAATCATGTATAGTATTCCTGATAACTAACCAATTTTCCCCATATACGAATCTTAATTAATTCATAACAATTTATCTACTGAAGAATAAATTCTATTAATCAAAACTGTTTTCTAACATGATATTCCTTTCCCCGATTTAATACCATATACCAACTAATCGAGCAAAAATGAAGGTATGACTAAATTATTATACGACTTTGAGTAATACAAGGAGGAAAAGATTAAGGAATATATTACTCACTTATACTTTCAGTTCCCTTAGCTTTAATCTTTTCTTCTTCTTGTTGTTAGGCCACAAACACCCTTAAAGAGCTCAAGCTTTTGTTTTAAGTTTTGAACGTATGGAAAGCGGGAGGTGGATATCTTTACTTTAAAAAGGATAATTTGTGCCACCGGCCAACTATCCCTTTTTTATAAATTTTTACCCCTAACTATTACATTTAATTATTACTAACTTAGATATTCAACTAAGATTTTCCTAGTGTCACTTGGTTCATCCTAGCATGATAAGTATATTAGACATTACAAACATTTTTACCCCTTTGTATTATCTCACTTTCTTAATTACGTAATTATTTGCTTAATTAATTAATTATTAATTTATGGCGGTGTTATAAGCTCCCCCCTTATAGAAATTTTGTCCTCGAAATTCAAATAAGGGGTGATACTAAGCTCTAGGCTTTCTTATGCCCAATCTAATAGACATACACATGGGTTCTTCATCCATGCATCTCAATGTAAATGTATTATTGCTCTTACCTATACATAATAAAAATTATTCATAATATCACACGCACAAATATATACATGTATACATATATATGGAATAGAATTAGACGTAGTAAACATATGAGCTAAGCAAAGCAAATAATTTTAGGATTAGGCCCCTTAACCTTATCCTCCGTTTCCCAAGCAAAATCATCCCATTCCTCACTCCACTTGATCCAAAAGCTTTACATCTTTATTTCGAAGATTTTTCTCATATTAGCATACAATCCGAATAGGCTTCTTAACATAATTCGTGTTTGGTTCAATACCAAGTCTTCCATAGCTCTTGAAACAAGAACATCCCTATGGTCATGGACAAATTTCCGTAAATGTGATATGTGAAACACATTATGCAACCTAACAAAAGCACTCATTAAATTGACTCTAAAATTCACCTTATTATGCTTCTCTAATATATGGAATGGGCTAACATACCTTGGTGCTAACTTTTTGGCTTTTCCAAACCTCATATTGCCTCTCATAAGTTACACTGTCAGAAACACATAATCTTATAAATTAAACTTTAGGTCTCTTTGCCTCCTCTTGGCATAGCTCTTTTGTAACGACCTGGTATTTCGAACCATTCGTATCCACACATGCCGGATTTGAATTGCTCAAAACAACAGATTGTAAATTTTATATTTGGCAAAACTCAGCATATACAGTAAATAAATCAATCACAGAATCACAGACACAGAGTAATACAATAATAAGCAGGGGAATAGATAAATAGTAGTTCATGAAGCTATTATATAGACATCAGAGTTTGAAATAAAATATAACAGAATATCTCAAATACAATGTAGTCTCGAATACAAATAGATGACAAGTCTGAACAAAATAACTGGAATAGCTGAATATATAAGACAGATCTTCAAGCAAAGCCCCAATCTCCAAAGGCGAGTCTTAAATGCTTTGACACTCAGTCTGACCCGAGCATAAAGAAAAACACAAAACACTCGAGTCAGGATTAACATTCTTATATTAATAAATTCAACTCAAGTGAAATGTCAACTGAAATCAAGTAACTTAAAGGATGTTTGGTATTTCCATCCTCTAAGGATCCGTGGACTATCTACTATGTAGTAATATACGCTATTATAATATGTCTATAGTAAAGTAAACTATTAAAATAGCGTTAAGGCGTTACTCATATCCCTCTTAACACATTTTTATAATGCCGTAGTCTATACAGATACTGTAGACTCCACTCGCAAGTGGGCTATTAGGGAGCACTCCATAGGTACGACACAAAACAAACTCGTAGAAGGTGCGATAGGGCATGCGACAAGGCACTCGATGCAATGCCACGGTAGATATACCATTTGCGTATCTGGACTGGTGGTAACGCATAGCATATGGTAAATTAAATAAAATATACATAACAGGATATGGTGTCATATATCAGAGGTGAAAAATTACAGATAATGGCATATCATATATAGCAATTATAATTAACAGTTCAAATTTTACAGCATATTTCAATTGTCATTTCAAGTGAAATCAAATTTAATAAATACAAGAACGTTAATCGAGAGTGATTGCTCACCTTCCGAGGCTAGAGAAATTTAACAACGCGACAAGCTACGAATTGAATCGCCAACTAGACTATCGACTAATCCGAACAACAAATCTTAAGGTGGAGTAAGCTGAACACGGATTTGACGGACAATGCTGATAATTATGAATTGGTGACGCAAATCAGAATCAGCTTGATAACTGAAAAGAAATGTATAATCTGTTTCAAAATCATTATCTCCTAAACCATATGTATTTAAAAATCAACACAATGATATATATATATATATTACGTTATATTCTTAAAACCAATACTTGGACCAATATTATATCCTAAAAACACATATACAAAAATGAAATCTATACATACTTAAAAATTTATATTATTATAACATACTTTAAAATCACTATAATTATAAATATATATATATAAAAGCAAGATAGTTCCAAAACAAAATTTTGAAACATATATATATATATATAAACACTTTTCCATTACTATTAATATTATAACTTATTTACACTTATATACTAAAGCGAACAGACTTATATATATATATATATATATATATATATATATCTTTCCATAGAATAGAACATAAGAAATATAGACTATACAGATTAAATCATATTACATTTCGAGAGCCATTGTTTCTTAAAACATATATTTATAACTATGAATATATAATATATATAAAATAATTATATAAGATAACAGTAGAAAGATATATAAGTGAATAGTTATGTACGGCAGAAGTAACAAAGCATTGCTCGAGCTACATAATTATGCAAACTAATATATACCTTCCAAACTATTAACAACCATAACATCTTTTATATAAATATTTATATATACACATGCTTCAAAAGAATATAGGTAAGTGTACCAAGATGAGGCTGTTGTTTGAGCTTGAACGACTGAGCATAGAGGGGGAGCAGAGCTGTGGTCGGTCATGATGACGGAGAGCCATGAGTGGATCGGGTATTGTGTGGTTGCCGATTGATGGAGAGAGTGAAGTGGCTGACGAGGTCGGGTTGGTGAGAAGGTAGGTCGGCTGACGTGGTGGGGAAGGCTATGTGTGCGACCATGCTGTGGTCTGGAGGATGACATGGAGGCGTAGATGTGGTGACGGGGAGAAAAGTGGCACGGCAAGGCCGATGTAAAGGCGATCTGGAAAATAAAAGGTAGATGGCTGTTAGGCATGGTTTCAGATGGCGTTCGAGTTGTTGGAAGTGGGAGGTGTTGGACATGGGGATGACTGGTGGATCTGGAGTTTGCTTTGAATCGGAGGAGGGAAGGTCGGCTGCGTTTGGGAAGAAGGGAGGCTGTTATAGGCCAAACGTGGTGAGGCTCGGTTCAATGGTGAGGCGGTGGCTATTGTGTGTGCTGTGGGCGAACAGAAGAGGTGGAATACAGGGCTTTGGGTTGGAGATGGAAACAAGGCGGGTGGAGAGGCCACTTAGGTGATCTGGGCATGAAGATGAGCGGCTTCCAAGATGCAAACGAAATGAAATTTATTATTTATTCATATATAGATTTTTTTAAAGTAGGTGGCGAAAGATCGGTTTTGAGGACGAAATAATTTCTACCGAGGCAATAGAAGATGAACGGTAGCAAATATAAGAAAACAATCTTATATTATATATATTCATTTCTCAACCAAAACGTCAGAACGAAAGCAAAGAAAATGGAGAGGCTAAGAGAAAATAACCAACTAGCAAACGTATAAATGGAATATTGGGAATAACAACAGGCGATGTGCTGGATTCAGAAATAATAATAGCCAGTGGCCATTGGGTTTAACATGGTGGATAACGAATGGATACAGGGAATTCAAAAGGTTCAAAACGGTACCAATACAGCTAGCCGTTTTGTCGATTTCGTCGCGTACCGAACACCGAAACACACAAACGAATATACTGTGGAGATCAGTACAACATGACGAATAGAATGGTACATAGATATCCGTGATACGATCAAATTTTAAAAACTCGAATTTTCGGTACCGAAAATGCTGCTAAAATGCAGAAAATAAGATAAACGGAGCTAGAGAAGTCCACATTTTACAAAAGGAGTTATGACATCTCACTCAGAAAATGATTTACATTTTTATTGTATAAGAATATTCAGATTTTTGAAAATATTTTATTTTCATCCAATAACTGATTTAAAATCGAAAATTACACAATAGAAATTTACTTTCATATTTTCCAATAAACCTTTTTCCAGTTACTATGTTAAAATAGACGTATTCCAAATATCGAATTTTTATTTTCAAATTCAATTATTTAAAATTTCACAAGGATTTGGTTAATTACATTATAAAAACTGTTAAAATTTAAGGGTCGTTACATCTTTTTTCTAGATTGGGCATCCTTTATCCTTTTTCTAAGAAATTCAATCTTCTCTAAAGCCACCCTTCCCAGATCTAGAACTAACACAAAGTATGTCTTCCATTTCGCACTAACATACTAGTAACATACAAGGCCTTCCATGCAACGCTCAAAAGGTGTCATCCCCATGCTGGATTGTTAAATATTATTGAACGAAATTTCAACTAAGTGAGGTGATCTTAGTTAGATCCACAAAAGTCTAATACATAAGCTCTTAGCAAATCTTCCAACTCTAGGTTGTCCATTTTGGTCTGGCCATCTGCTTGTGGACGGTAAGCAGTACTAATACATAGCTCGAAACGCAAAGCATTCTATAGGCTTTGCTAAAATGCACTAGCAAATAATGGGTCTCGGTCACTCACTATAGTACATGGAGTTCTGTAAAGTCTTATGATAGTCTAACATATATTTCAGCTAACTTGGCTGCATTTATTATGGATTTTATTGGAATGAAAAATACACATTTAGTTAAGCTACCAACTATAACCCATATACTTTCATTCCCTGTCCTTGTCCAAGGCAAAACATTAATAAAATCCATTAGAATTAACCCCCACTTCCATTCTGAAACTTCTAGCAGTGACAAAAGACCACTTAGCTTTTGATGTTCTGCCTTGACCTGTTGGCATGTGAGGCATCTGCTCACACATTCTCCAAGCTCTCTCTTTATTCCTTCAAAGTAGAAGCTCTAATTCATATCACGGTACATCTTTGTGCCCTCTACGTTAATGGAAAAGTCAAAACGATGGCAGTCGTTCAAGACTAGCTTCTGGAGGTCTCCTCGACTTAGAACATACAATTTTCCCTTCTTCTAAAGCCGACCTTCTTATCAATATTGAAGCCCTCCAGTTATTCGGTTTAGGCACCACTCTTTTGCCATTGATCGTTTAGGCACATAATGGGAAGGGTCCTCCTTCTACCTTTCGGCACTTCTCTCTATAATCATTGGATGAACTCCTAAGCAAGATAACATTCCCTAGTTTCGACTCGAATCTACCTCCGATAGAAACTTTACATCACAAGATGCTAGCAACTTCAAGACATTTCACTCTTCGATTATTGACAAAACCAGTTGGCATAAGGCATCGACAACTTTAATTTCCTTCCCTAGGGTACACTCTATTCTGAAATCATACATTCCAAACATCTTTGTTACCGCATGTTCAACTCCTTCCGGAAGAACAAATATCTTAAATACTTATGGTCCGTAAATAGTTTGAACCATTCCCTTAAAAAGTAATGTCTCCAAATATTTAGCGCAAAGATGACTACTACTAACTCTAAATCATGGTTTGGATGTTGAACCTCATGGATTCTAAACTATCTGGATGCATAAGCTATAACCTTGCCCTTCTGCATCAACACTGCTCCTAAACTTGAACTTGAAGCATTTTTGTATACAACCATGTCCCTGTTCCCTTACGACATAACCAACACCGTAGGTTCTATCAGCCTAAGCTTTGGCTTTTGGAATGGTGCTCCATACTCCTTCGTCCAAACATAACTTTCATTTTTCCAAGTATTTCTGGTCAAGGGCATTGCTATTCTAGATAAGTACTTAATAATCTTCGATAGTAAACAACCAACCCTCAGAAATAATTTATCTAGGGAGATTATTTATGGTCTCTTCCAATCGTTCTTGGCTTCAACTTTTGAAGGATCTACTTTTAGTCCCTCATTTGAGATCATATGGCCTAGGAACTTCACTTCCACTTTCCATAAGTGACACTTGGAGAATTTTTCCTTTAACTTATGCTATCTTAAAGTCTTTAGTACCAATATAAGATAAACTTCATGGTCCAGCTCATTCTTAGAATATACCAAAATATCATCTATGAAGACTAGCATATCTCTATCCAATTGATCGTGAAAGACTCGGTTCATTAGACTTACAAAGAAAGTCGAAGCTTTAATCAGCCCAAAGGGCATAACCAACCACTCATATGAACCATATCCTATCCTAAACGCGGTCAAATGAATACTCTCCTTAGAAACTCTTAGTTGATGGGAACCAATTGCCAAATCTAACTGTGAGAATAATTTGGCTCCCTCAACTAATCAAATAGATCATCTATTCTTGGCAATGGGTGACGATCCCACACCGTCAGCTCATTTAGCATCCTGTACCCAATACATATCCAGAATGATCCAACCGGCTTCTTAATAAATATTGCTGAAGCTCCCTACGGTGAACTACCTGCTCTAATGAAATGCTAATGCTCAAGTTCCACTAACTGCTTCTTCAATTCCTCCATCTCCTTACACAGCATTTTGCAAGGTGGTCTACTTAGAGGTTGTGCCCAGAGTACCAAAATAATGCGAAACTCAATCGCTCATTTGGAGGTAAACTCATCATTGGCTCAAAAATATTAGTAAATTATTAAACTACCAAAACTCTATTATCAATTGCTCAGGGCTCTCCATTGCACATAATGAAGACCTTGACTCCGCCTTCATCTCATTTAAGGATACCAAGATCTTATCTCTTCCTTTTGGATTCTGCCGGGCAATGATCCTCTAAGCATAATAAATTCGAGCTTCATTCTGTACCAACTAATCCATACCCATAATTACCCCAAACCTCTTAATGTCAAACACAAATGAGTCGCACAAAAATGAAGGGTTGCATAGGCTAAATTCTAGATCAATGCACCTTAACCCATAGGTGGCATACCCAGCAATCAAATTAACCACAAGCAAAGAAAAAACTAAGTAGGTAACATCAAGTCCAACTCTATAGACCAAATTCTTGGAAATAAAAAAATGAATAACTCCACTGTCAGAAAGAAATCTAACTGAAAAGTTTGACATAGAAACCATACTTTCCAATAGAACATTTTTTCCTTTCTCCACGGCAGAAGGCCCTACTCTTAGGCCTTCCAAGGCAAACATCCTCGTCTGCTTCAGTCTAGGGAAGTCCTCCTTCTTATGGCCCAGTTGATCATAGTTGAAACACTTGGCCTTAGTCACTACAGTTGGTTGTGAACACTTTGACACATAATGCTTATTTTTTTCCATAATTGTAACAAGTAATATCTGAAAAAACCTTTCGGCTTCTCTCTTCTGGAGCCTTTACTTTTGCTAGCTTCCCCATCTTTCGCTTTTGGTAAAGGTTACACAACTTCTTATACTCTACCTTCAGTCCCACCCTCGCCTTTCTCTGGGCTTGGTACAAGCTATCATACCTCTTTTCCATGTCCGTAATAAATTTAAAAGGTGCTGCCAGGTGTGCCATCACCTTGTGATCCAAACTCTACTACAAACCCCTAATAAACTTCTCATTCTTCTTAAGTGGGATGTCAAACAACTCTCGGCCATACTATGCTAAGGCTTTGAACTTCTGAATATATTCCTCCAAAGAAAGATTCCCTTGCTAGAGATCAATGAAATTGCTAAGCAACAGACTCCTTCGAGACTCAGAAATAAACCGGGCCTCGTATGTCTCCCTGAACTACTCCCTAGAAATCTCCTCCTCGAGAGTCTCGTCTATAATGGTCTCCTACCTATCTAAAGCATCTTTGTGCAGCTGCCTCGAAACCAATCATCGCTTCTACTCTCCATTCATCCTTAAATAACTGAAGATGCGCTCAAACACCTTCAGCCAATTCATTACTTCTATTGCTAGCTCTTTCCAGCTAAACATCTTAACAATAAGATTCTTATAGTCCTAACTTAACTTGGAGAAGTCCACTCTAGCCGCTGGTCTCGGCATGGCCTCTCGCGTCATCGGTTCCATCATGTGTCGAAACAAAACATTCATATCCATTCTCAGTACTAGCAGGAATGCCTCGTTTACTCTGGCTGGAGGCGCTTCTCGGCCATTGTCTTCTCCAGTTTGATTTTTATCATTCTCCCTTCTTTTATTAGCTCCTCCCAATGTAATTCTTTCGGTTCTCATATCCATTTCCTACTAAGAAAGCCTTTATTAGAAATAGAAGAAAGATAGTGATTTAGTAGTAGAAGATCTCTACTAACTTGTCTATATCTTTATATAAAAAATACAAGTACGTCGTATACTAGTGTAACCCTCCCCAAGGTGTTTGTTTGTTTATTCTAGCTCTGTCCTACTTAAGCATACCCTATACTAAGCTTCGATACCAACTGTAACAACCCTCATTTTGAAGCCCAAAGATGGAGCCCTAATGTGCTGCAATTACCTTAGAATTATCTTTGGGCAATAGAGATGAGATCAGTTATATTATATAGTCTTAAGTAAATAGAGCAGATAATGCAGAATGAAACACGTCATTATAGATTTAGTTTAACATTTGTTTGTACAACCCAAAGTCATACCCACAAGACGTAAAAAATTTAGCACATTATAGCTATTAGTGTCCTACAAATGACGATGTGGAACTAACAATAGATATAACGAAAATAAACATAAATATAATGCCCAAGCCTCTTGCTTCCTCCTCAGCTTGCATTATTCGGCTATCCCCAAAAGTGACCTACCTAAATCCATAAACTCAGCCTACTCGAATGAGGACCCATGAGTTTATGGGGAAAACAAGATTAAAAACACAGGTAAGACATAAAGTCTGGTGTGAATAAAATATTACCCCAGAGCATACAAGATAGTGAGACCACGCCCCCAACATGCAGAATGGACTTTCTCCTCACTTACCAAAGCAATACTTTATAAAATTGAATATTGAGTTTAAATTATAAGTTTATTACCAAATGTCTACAATACAGTGACACTATAACCAAAAGCATTTCCTCGGTTCATGTCATAGAGAAATCATAATAATCCATTATACTGAATTAACCTACCTTTGTCCACTCCTAAGGATTTACATGCTTTTGCGGCGATATATATACATATACATATATATATATATATATAGACACACATATATGTATATATACATACATATATATATAAACACACACACACACACATATATATATATATATATATATATATGAAGTTCTATCATTCAGGTGCCACTAAGTCCTTATGCACATATATTATATACATGAATCACATAGTTTCTTAGTCGCCACTAAGGCCATACGCCTTATCATTCATGGTCTCCACTAAATCCTTACACCAATCCTTTCATACTTAGGCTATTACATAGGCCTTATATGTATTTTTCTTTCGATTTAGGTTGCCACATAGGTCTTACACCTTCGCTTTAGGCTTCTAGACTTCCTACTAAGGCCTTACGTCATCCATCATTCCCTTAGTTACCACTTTTGGCCTTACACTAATTGCTTTCATACTTCGAATGCCTCATAGGCTTTACTCCTTCGCTTATGATATGATGCCATACAAGCCTTACTCCTTCTTTTTCGGTTTCAGATGCCACATAGGCCTTACTCCTTCTACCAAATCTACTAACTAACCATAACTATTAGGCTTTTCATTTCACTATTTATTAAGCTAATGTTTCAACTAATCGTCTTTTGATTATTGATATTGATTGACATATTTTCTTCAATGTCCAGGTTTCGATTACGGTCACGTTGAGCCTTATCGTATTTATCTCCAGAAGTTATTAATTATGGTTTACACATACTTCCAAAAGTTGCACTACTCTTGAAAATCAATGTTCTTGGCCTTGTCTAGCGAAGCCTATTATAGTTTAGTTTTGGTGGTTTGCAAAATTTACTCCTTAATTTTCCGTAATCCCTTAATCTTCCCATTATTTATATTTAATCGTCAACCGCCCTTGGCCCTTGGCTAGCATCCTTGGTTTATCCAACCTTAGCTTTCATACTCAAGTCTTTTACTCCTAGGGTTTTATTTTATTTATCCTTTGGTTTAGCTCTAACACCTCTGGCATTGTCCTTTGGTACATGTTGGGAACTGCCCACTGAACGTCTAACACTAGCTTTGCCTGTGTTGAATTCTGATTCGTTTGACTTAGTTTTATGCTCTTTACTGACACGTTAATATCATAAAATGTGCACCTGTTTGACAATCTCATAATCAATTAAACTCCTTAATTAAATAACCTTCTGATCATCACCTATTTGTCTTCCGGATCTCTATTATAATCCTTCTATTAGACCTAATTTTCCTTTCGAAACTACGTAATTTGTTCTTCATTTTTCTATAGTAGATCTATCATGTATATTATTCCTCATAACTAACCAATTTTCCCTATATATGGATCTTAATTAATTTATAATGATTTATTTACTCAAGGATATATTATATTAATCAAAAATGTTTTCTAACATGATATTCTTACACCCCCCATTTAATACCATATACCAATTAATCAAGTGAAAACAAAGTAATGACCAAATTATTATACAACCGTGAGTAATACAAGGAAGAAAAGGTTGGAGAATATATTACTCACTTATACTTTTAGCAGATGAAGTCTTTAGTTCCCTTTGCTTTGATCCTTTTTTTCTTCTTTTTGTTATTAGGCTACAAACACCATTAAAGAGATCGATCATTTGTTTTTAGTTTTGAATGTAAAAGAAAATGGAAAGAGGGAGGTGGTTATATTTGCTTCAAAAAGGAAAACTTGGGCCATTGGCCCACTATCCCATTTTCTTATAATTTATCAGTCCTAAAGATTGCATTTAAATCTCTTAATTTAGATTTTTAACTAAGATTTCCCCAGTGCACTTGATTCATCTAAGCATAATAAGTATATAATACGTTCTCCGCATATTTACCCTTTTGTGCTATAGAACTTTCTTAATTCCATAATTAATTACCTAATTCATTATTATTTTAATTTATCGACGTGTTACACATATGGTTTCTTTAAGAACACCACTGTAGCTTCCCAAGGCGAACTACATGGTATAGTAAAATTCTTCCCTTCTAAAGTCCTAAGCCGCACCTTTAACTCCTTCATTTTGGTTGGTGTCATTCTGCTAGGTGATCTACTTAAAAGTTCAACTCTATGTACGAGATCTATTCGAAACTCTATGGCATGTTTCGATGGAAGTCCCGTTACTGGTTCAAAAACATCCATAAATTCTCTTACTATGAAAACCAGGTTAATTTCATCCTCCATGCACTCCATAACACCCAATAATGCGCATATATAGAAACTTGGTTCTTCAAATAAGTATATAATTCATCTCGGTAATTAGGGTGTCTTAAATATATTACTCTATCTTGATAGAATATCCTAGCATCGTATTGGCTTATCGAATCCATACCCAAAATTATCCCGAAACCCACAAAATCAAACACAAGCGAATTGCAAGCAAAAATACAACCTAACAAATCAAACCTTACATGGTCACATCTCATTTCAAGAGTTGAATGATAGCCTATCATATTTGCAACTCTCGAAGAAGCATTATGGTGTGTCGTTTCTTGATCTAACTTATCTACTAAACATTTAAAGACAAAATAATGTGATGCTCCAGTATCGAACAACACTTTAATAGGAATGCTATATATAAGAAGTGTACCTCCTAATATAGCCTTTTCCTTCTTCTTTTAGGTCGGTCTAGAAGTTTTAGGTTCCAAAGAAAAAATGTTTCATCTTTCAGCAGTGACCGGTTTAGGACATTGCCCCTTGAAATGCTCCATCTTGTTATAATTATAACACCTCACTCCTTTCCTATCAGCAACCTTCTTGCTATAAAGTGCCCTTTCTTTTCATATTTGAAACAAATCACTTCAGACTTTCCCTTTTCGATACTCCACCATTTTGAGCTCCCTTCTTAAAGAACTTCCTCTTCTTGCCTTGGAAGCCCGTAGTCTTCATAGACTTGTTCTTCCTAATGATGAAAGAAAATCTTTATTTCTCAGAGCCATATCTATAACAACGTTTAATGGATCTCTAAGGCACGACATTATTGCCATGGCAATCTCCAGCTTTAGTCCACGAATTAACTTCTCATTCTTCTTAAGCAGAGTAATAAGAATAGCTTGCCCATGCCTTGACAGCATACCAAACTTAGTTACATACTCCAAAATAATCATCTCATCCTATACTAACTCCAAAAATATTCTAAAAAAGTTGACTCAGCTGCTTCAGACAAAATCTACTCTTCAAACCTTTCTCCAAAGTTAGCCCAAGTAAGCTCCTCCTTCGGAATTCCCGTAGTCATACTATTTCACCAGTATAGAGCAACTCCTTGCAACTGCCTTAAAGCCATTCTTCTCTTCTAATCAATATTCAACCCTAAGTCATCAAAAATTCTTTCACATTAAAGAAGCTATTCCTCAACTTTAATGGCATTCTCAATTCCCAATAATGGTTTTCCTCCCAAACTAGTATAATCCCAACTTAACGTGGCATAATTATGGCATGCAGCCACTTAAAGCAAAGCAGCTCCCACATTACCGGCGTTTCCTCCAGTCAGTCCATCTGCTGCTCTTACTTGCATCATATTGACAAAGAACTGATACGTCATCTTTGTATCAACTGGTGCAACTCTAATACCCACATTAGAATTAGTTATTCGGTTAGCATCCCTAACATTAGGCCAAAAGTTTCCATTAGTTGTGGTGCTTCAGCCTTCCAAATTTAGTCTTCCACTTCTAGTATCCATTTCTCATAATCTGCATACGAGTCTTCATGAGATATAGAGAATAGTCTATAGACAGATAGAGGGTATAAATAGATATACATACTTATATGTATGTAACAAAGAACAAGTGCATTACTATAATGTTATCATATTCTCCAGTTCATTCTTTCTATTTCATTTGGGTTATGTTTTTTCAGAATCTTATTAAGTTTTATGTAAACCTATACTCATATACCAAGTTGTAATATCCCCCATTTTGAAGCTTGAAAATAGATACCAATAATGTTGTAGTCTCCTTTAGCATTATTTCCCACTAAAAAATTGAGATTAGTTATTGTATCATTGACATTAAGAGCACAATGATTATAATTTTAACAAAACATTTTCATTCATTCATTTGCAAATTCATTACATTTCAATTACATAAATTTAAAATTACATCATTTTGATAAAATATAATAAATACAATTATAAGTCCAAAAGTGACAAATAAAGATGACCCTTTGGATGATTAGAGTCTTAACTACATATACGGTTATAAACCCCGTCATTACACATAATTAATAAGAAAAGTAGTTAACACTACACAACATAAATACTTCTAATAATCGCTTACCTCCTGCATGTCTTCGAAAGCTTAATCATTTACACATAAAAACCTTATTATCAGCCTATCAGTAACGACCTGCCTTTTCGACCCTCCAAAGTCGGCACTTAATAAGTCCACAATATTCAAATGCCGAGCATCCAAGTGCCGAAAGGTAGATTATAAGGGTTACAAAAAACAAGGGGAAATAGAATCTCACAGTGGAACAATGACATATAATATAACAAAGACAATAGAAGCTGTCACTCTAAGATACATGGTATATCAGAGTAAAAAAACCTCATCAGCTTAGATAGTTATAACTTCCTGACCTTACAATTGCTAATGGGCATATAATAATATAGTGAAAAATAAAAGTACTACGGCATGTGAATGTCTAGCTCTACTACATGAGCTCCATTTCCCACCGATGACAACTTAGAAAACTTGGTCTGACCCGAGCATTATAATAAAATAACACCCGGATCAGTCTGGAAAACTAGCGTGAGAAAACTCAAGAAATATGGTGGAAATAATAACTCTGTGAGACACACCGCTAAACACAGAATGGGTTTTACCTTAGAAGAACAACATCTATAAATGAAATAATGGAAACAAGTTGGAACAAAATCAAACTTGAAAGAATGGAAACAAATAATTAAACATTGAGAAGAGCTCTTGACACTTCTTAATGCAATTAAGAAAATGATTCAAAGATTTGAATCAAATAAGGAAATGAAATTTTCCAACAATGACTAGGAGGATGCACCCCCTTATCGAAAGTATAACTCTAGGCAATATACTTGAGAGGGTTATTTACTTTATGTCTCTCTTGGAAATGTATAAGCCGGACCCCACCAAGCTTACCGAGAATCCATGTATTTCATATCTTCATGTGCATACAACCGAATCAAATCTGGAGTAGATGTGAAGATACCCTAATCAGAGCAACCCTACATAGCTCAACGTCCACTCACGCTTTGGTTTTAGTCATTTCTATCAAAGGATATCAACACTCAAAATGATCAACAAAATCGTATTGAATTGATGAACACAAAGAAGATAGTAGGATTGATAGTCAATAAATCAACTATCGGGAAAAACAAAATGGTCACATGTAAAAATTAAATCTCTTAAAACGTTTGGCTCATACTTATGCTTTATTGTCACATCATAAATATTTGTAAAAACACTTTAAAAAACATTCTTTAAAATATTCCTTTTTAAAGAGCAAATTATATTTCTAAGTGTATTAAAAAGAAGGGTAAAAAACAAATGTCATTAAACATCATTTACTATAAACCCAAAACAATTCACAATTAGCTTTATTTTTAAACAATCCTTTTTAAAGATTTTCTTATTTATAAACTATCATTTATAACTTTTAAAACACCATTTATTATCGCAAAAGATATTAAAACAATTTAAAATATCTTTATAAATTTAAAAATAATGTTAATCATCCCGACAGATAATTGAAATAACTCTTTTATAAATTTAAAGCCACATTAATTATCCCTAAAGAAGGTTAATCAAATTTATAATCTTTTTATGTATTTAAAACAATATTAATTATCCTAAAAAATAATTATCGAATTCATAATATGTTTTAAGATTTAAAACAATATTAATTATCCCAAAAGATAATTAATCAAATTTATAATCTTTTTATAAATTTTAAAACAACATTAAATATCCCAAAAGATCATTAATCAAATTTACAATCTTTTTATAAATTTAAAACAACGTTAATTATCTCGAAAGACAATTGATCAAATTTATAATCTTTTTATAAATATTAAACAACACTTACCCTTTATTTCAAAATTCTCAAAAATACTTGAAAATATTGTTTAAAAAACTTTAAAAGGGAAAAAACGCAACCAAACATTTATTTTATAAAAATACAAGCACAAGTTCAATACACATAGAGGTTTAAGGAGATGATCTTTCATAAGTGCAATATAATGATAATTGCTATAATGACTATTACACAAATCAAATAGCATGTCACAAATATTTCAACCAAACATCAATATAAGTAACATAAGAATATAAGCAAATCAATATTGGCAAGAAAATCCTTGGGGTCTCTCTAGAAAAGTCTATGTAAATCACACATATATGTGTATTTCGAAATGTTTCGTATCGACCTATTCGCTATGTATACACTTTGACTTTCCTTTTATTTTTATTCCCTGCAACAAAATAGTTATTTATGCCATCAACTTTCAAGTGGGAATCATACTTAAACAAACAATCAAACAAAAATATATAAATTATCGTCCAACCATTCAACAATAATCTATAGCAACATAGATATCATACAATTTATTTAGAGGTGAGTAACTCACCAAAAATTTTAGTTGACACTTTCGCATTTCGGTTTCATCTAAAATTAATTGGCATTCAATTTTAGCTTAAAATTCTACTGGCTCCAAATTCAATGAATCCAACTCCAACGCATAGGATAACAATGATACGAGTCCAACATAAAAGGCTGTGCCCGAACCCGACCTCATATGAGAAAGTTATTGATTTTATAAGATTTCGATCTTAAAATATAAATTAATTACTCACTTAATATAACAACCCGTATTTTTCCAATAATTAAAATATTGAATTTAATAAGATTTTCGGATTAATATTGTATGGAAAAAAATTTATGAATTGTTGATAAGAATACAATTAGAATGAAATTTAATAATGTTAATTTAAGATAATCGATGATTATTTGGATGTTAGCTCAAGAAATTGAAATAATTGCAAAGTTAATTTGGTTAGAAACTGTAAATAAGGAAATAAACTAAATGTTATATTAAATGGTGAAATAATATGTAATTAATTGAAACTGAATATAATCAGTGCCGTGTAAGTAGTTATAGCATTTGTCGTAGATAATAAACTTATAAATTTAAATTAAGTAAAAGGTAACAATTGTTATTTATCACCTATTTATTTAATCTGTTGAAATTAAATTGGAAATCGATTGCAACTAATCTACTTAAATATTACAGTTAATGTGAATTAAAATGATAACTATAGAATATTGATGTAATAAAAATGTAAACATATGTTAATCAAATTTATAAGGTATTGTTGATTGAATAATAAGATGTAAATCAAAATAAATGAATTTATTTGAAAGTTAAATTATAATTAATGAATTTATTTCAATTGAAATTGAATGCTGTAATTTTTGCAATACATAATATTGAATTTGACATGGAAAATTGTTTTAAAAGATTTTACATGCTAGGTAATCCAAAAATGATGAAAATTGTTAACTATTTACTTTGAATTTGAAAGGTGAATAAACCAATTTAATAATAATTTATTTAATTAACGTGAAAATAGCCATTTTGGCCACTGTCTCGGATTTCGATGAAACTAGTTTCATCGGATCCGTAATAGTGAATTATTGTAGGACTTCAAGTTTCGTAGCGATCAGACTTGTTGTTTGATCGTGCGGGCTCGAAACGCGTAGAAATCAATTTCATGAATTCAATTTAAAACAAGCTGATTTTAAAAGCTAACTTCTATATACAATGGAATTTGGGTTTGAAACCTGTTCCATTGAGTTTAAAAATATCAAAAACATCTATTTCAATATATTGGATGACCCACTTTCGTTTCGAAAGCGGAACGGGCTTTTCGGGTCGTTATTGTCGTTTCGAACCAATTCGATAGGTTCATTCGTTCTTATCGGGCCTTGTCTATATAAATAGTTTCTTTCCTAAACCCTAGCAGCCTTTTATTTCTGCTTCTACGTACAATTCTATCTGTCTGTTCTTCCTTTTTCTAATGGCAGAAACCAAATTCCAATTACAAACCCTAATTCAATTTCAAATTCAAATCGAAAATCAAACTCCTCAAAACTATATCGAATTATATATCGTTGGAAAGCTCTCGACGAGCGTAACCCAAATCTATTGTTCATTTTTTCAATTGACTTTTGGTTTGTCCGGAATTGACCAAAGCATTCTCGGCCATTCATTTGATGGTTGATCAACGGCGATGGATCGTCGATTCGAGGGTGCGATTACGAGGAGATTGGCGTAGGGAGTTCATCGGAGTTGGTTGTTTGTCAAATCATTGGTTCGATTGTCGTGTAAAATTCGACTAGGGTTTTTTTTGGGGGGCAGTTGCTGCTCGTTCTGGTGGCACTCGGAGTCGAGCCAGGCGGTGTCGTCGTCGTGGGAAGTTGCGCAGTGGTGGGATCATCGTTCTGTATCGATCTAGGTGGCCCCGTCTGGCCGTGGTGGCTGCATCGTGGAGCATGTAGACACGGCGGGGTTTGCTTTATGAGTTAGGGTTTGAACTATTAGGGGGGAGGTATATCTAATTACATTAATGCCCTTCGATTTTTTTTATTTTATTTAAATTTTGAAACGTTCTAACTTATATAACTTTCTCATACGAGCTCGGATTCACGCGCGGTTTTCTCCGCTGCGATCGTATCAGAATTCCGAACATTATGGAACTAGATTGGACGAATTCTAAGAATGTTAGATTTTGGGCTATTTTTGGATTTTATAATCGTCGACAAATCAAAGGTGAGTGTTTTAACCCACTCACAACTACTAAATTGTCTTATGTTAGTTAAATTAAATTTATGATGTGATTAGAAGTTGATTGATTGCTGTTTGGTATATTTAATTTGTCATTCCAGTTAAATTTGAATTTTTTCGAATTAAATTGCCATTTAATTAATATTGAATTTAAATTGCCAGTTTAATACCTATTAATAATAATCAGTTAATTGTTGTTATATATTGGTTGATTTGAATGATGATTGAGATGGATGTTAAATTATTGATATTGGATGACTGGATGTTATATTTATATATTGTTATCACACTACAAGTTCCCTTAGTTATTGTTAGGGGAAATCACTATGGGTTGAAATGATACAAACCCGAACGTTCTGATAGATTAGGGGAAAATCGTTATGGGTTGAAATGATAGACTTGAGCGATTTTATGGATTTTGGATTTTAACTTGGGATTGCGGGTTGAAATTTTATATACTCGTAAATTTAAATTTATTGCGGGCTGAAATATTATATACCCGTAAATTTAAATTTATTGCGGGTTGAAATGATAGATATCCGTATCACTTGACCATAGGATATAAAATTATATACGGACACCGCATTGGTTAAATTAAATGATTTAAATCCTTAATTTTTGAATTCGGTTAAATGATATTTTGTAATAAAATTTGATTTATATAAACTGAATTATTTTCGAAAATCCAAACTTTAAATGTTGAAGTTGAAATTGGTTTAAATGAATTGTTTAAAGGGTTTAAATTGAAATTTTAAAGTTGAATTTGAAGTATAAATGAAATTTATCGAAATTGAGTTATTGAAAATGTTTGAAAATGTAACTTTGAAATCTATTGAATTTGGAATAGCTTAAATTGATAGTTCAAACATGGATTTGAAATCGTATAGATTTAAATGGTTTATTTGAGAATCTGAATTGAAAGATTTAAAATTGAGTTTTGTTGATTTGGAAACTAGATATGGTCCAGGTTTGTTGAAATGGGAGAAATAGTTAAATTTGATATTAATTTCAAATTAATTATTTTAGTATAAACCGTTTAAAGATATATTATTTTAAAATTCAGATTTATTTAGATTTTCAAACTATTTACTATATAAACCATTTCAATAATCAAACCATTTAACTATATTAAACTATCCTTAACTATTTTAAACCATATAACTATTTTAATATATTTTTAAACTATTTTTAATCTATTTTAAACTATTTAAACTATTTTAATTTATTTTAGACTATTTTAATCTAATTTAAACTATTTTAAACCATTTAAACTATTTCAAAGTATTTAAACTATTTTAATTTATTTTAGACTATTTTAATCTAATTTAAACTATTTTAAACCATTTAAACTACCATTTAAACTATTTTAATTTATTTTAAACTATTTAATCTAATTTAAACTATTTTAAACCATTTAAACTATTTCAAAGTATTTTAAACTATTTTAATTTATTTTAAACTATTTTAATCTAATTTAAACTATTTTAAACCATTTAAACTATTTCAAAGTATTTTAAACTATTTTAACTATTTTAAACTATTTATGACTATCTAAACTATTTTCTAAATCTCAAACTGTGCAAGGCTGAATTGTTTACATTTAAATCCTGGATTTAAAAGCGAATATGGTTAAACGATGTTATAACCTAAGTTGGAATTTGAAATGATATTTTCTAGTGAAATGACATATTTTGAATAAATATGATGATTTTGAAATGAGAGTTTAACCTATTTGTGAATATGATTTCAAAAGTGATATGATTTCGAAAGTAAATATGATTTCGAAAGTGATATGATTTTGAAGTGAATATTATATTTTAATATCAATTATGAATTGGGTTTGGAAATGTAAAAGAACCATCCAGTGTGAAATAAGCATTTAGTTGTTAAAGAGATCGGGATCAGATATTGTCATACTCTCTGCCAATAACGAAAACCACTTTAACAACTATGTATGTGGTGGAGAATCCAGAAAGAAGTAGGAAGGTTTGGTGAACGACTTTGTATGAGGTATTAACGTAGCCCTGACTCCCGCGAGTCAGCTTGATGTGACCAATACTGGAGCTATACCTGGGCCAAGTGAGGCCGCACCTACGATAGGACATGCTTCTTCGATACTATATTATGACTTTGTGATTGATTTGGTGGTCACCCTCGATTTGATTATGGGATTGTGTTCCGAGGTGGGCGGTAGTAGCTACTATGCATTACCACTAGCCCGATTCTGCAAACAAAAGGATCCAACCCTGGCATTGCCTTACGTGCCTTGTCACATGCCTTATCGCATCCACTACAAGTTTCTTTTGTACCGTACCATTGGAGTGCCCCCTGAGTAAACCACCAGTTTGGTGGAGCTTACAGTATCTATATAGACTACGGGAATATATAAAAATGTGTTAAAGGGGGATATGGGTAACGCCTTAACGCTATTTTAATACTTTACTATAGACACTATTATAATAGCATATTGTACTATGTATGTAGATAGTTTAACGGATCCTTAGGAGATGGAATCTCGAACATCTCTTAAGTTATTGCACTCACGTTAGACACTGGATAGGACATGTAAAATCCTGTAAACGTCTCTGAAGCCATTACACTCATATTTATTTACTGTTGATAAAATTTACACGAGATCTTTTAGTTCTGACTCAGGTGTTTTGTCTTTTCATTACGCTCGGGTCAGTTTGAGCTTTTCAGTGTATTGCAGACCTTATTTCTGGAGGATGAAGACGAAGATTAAGTACTATTATTATTTATTCCACCGCATCATATTGTTCCTTTGCATTATTTATTTATTCTTGTTGTATGTATTCTGATCTGTATTGTAAAAGTGTAATCAAATGTTATTTGTAAAACAGCTTCATGAACTGTTATTTGATCATTATATTTGTAACGACCTGGCATTTCGAACCATTCGCATCCGCACATGTCAGACTTGAATTGCTCAAAATAACAGATTGTTAATTTATATTGGCGAAACTTAGCATATACAGTAAATAAATCAATCACAAAGTCATAGACACAGAGTAATATAACAATAAGTAGCAGAATAGATAAATTGAAGTTCATTAAGCTACTATATATACATCAGAGTTTAAAACAAAATACAACAGAAATCTCAAATACCGAGTAGTCTCAAATACAAAAGTAACTGACAAGACTGAACAGAAATCAATAGAACAACTGAAATAACTGAAAGTTGGATAGACAGATCTTCAAACAGAGCACCAATCTCCAAAGGTGAGTTTCAAGGCTGTGTCACCCAGCCTGACCTGAGCATAAAGCAAAACACGAAACACTCGAGTCAGGGTTAACATTCTTATATCAGTAAGTTTAACTCAATAAAATGTCAACTGAAATACAAGTAACTTAAAAGATGTTTGGGATTTCCATCCTCTAGGAATCCATGAAACTATCTACTATGTAGTAATATGCGCTATTATAATATGTCTATCAGTAAAGTAAAGTATTAAAGTAGCGTTAAGGCGTTACCCATCACCCTTAGCACATTTTTATATATTCCCATAGTCTATACATTACCGTATTTCCTATGTAAACTGAAGGGCTATTAGAGAGCACTCCATAGGTATGGTACAAACCAAACTCGTAGAAGGCGCTCTAGGGCATGTGAACACGACACTTGAGGCAATGCCAGGGTAGATTTACCAATTGCAGAACCGGGCTGGTGGTAACGCATAGCAGCTACTACCGCCCACCTCGGAACACACTCCTAAATCAAAGGTGCACCCAATTAAATAACAAAGTAATAGAATGGTATCGGAGAAGCATGTCCGATCGGAGGAATGACCTCACTAGGCCCAAGTATAGCTCATATTTTAGTCACATCTAAGCTGACTCACGGGAGTCAGGGTCACGTCAATACCTTATGCAGAAACGTTCGCCAAACCATCCTACTTCATTTCTGCAATCTCCACCACGTACACAGTTGCTAAAATGGTTTTCGGTATTGGCAGAGAGTATGACAATATTCGATCCCGATCTCTTTCACAACCAAACGCTTATTTCACACCGTGGTCATTTTCATTTCAAATAGTTCATACTTCATATCAAAAATATCACATTCATTTCAAACCATATCAATTCGATATCATTATTCACTTTAAATAATATTCATTTCGACAATCGTAACACTTTCAAAATTATAACACTTTCGAAATTATAACACTTTCGAAATTATAACACTTTCGAAATCATAACACTTTTGAAATCATAACATTTTTGAAATCATAACACTTTTGAAATCATAACATTTTTGAAATCATAACACTTTTGAAACCATAACACTTTTGAAATCATAATCTTTCCAACTTAAACGGTTTAGATATTGAAAATAGTATATATATTAAATAGTTATAAATTAAAATAGTTTATATACTAAAATAATTATAGTTGTAAATTAAAAATAGTTTATATTTATTTAAAGAGATTATACTGAAATAATTTCCCAATTTGAATTGTTTCATCCAATTTATTAAATTTATTCAAATCAACTTAAATTCCAAAATTCAATTTAAATCAATCCCTGTTCAACACTTTCAATTTAAAAGGTTAATGATTCAAGTCAAATTTTCAATAAACCATTTTAATTTTAATCGATTTCAAAACCAGGTTTGACTTATCATTTCAAGTCCATTAAGATTCAAAGTTAAATATTCAAACATTTTCAATATAAGTTTCATTTATATTTCAACATTTAACTTTAATTTCATTCAAATAGGAAAATATTCACTTAATCATTTTGATAACAATTAAATAAAATATCCAATTACACCTTTAAATCAACTAAATATTAGAATTTTAAATTATTTAAATTTAAATATTATTCCTTTCGTCACCTTTTATCAAAGGTCAAGTTATAAAATCCTATCTTTAAAAATCTCAAATTTATAGGTTTCAAATTAATTTCTATTTAAATAGAATTCTTAAACAAATTAAGTTACACATCAATTTCAATTTATCTTTTCACCCTTAATTTATTAAAGTTAATACAAAATCTATTTTAAAAATATTAATATAAATTTATTTAAAAAATTTAAACCTATTATATAGATATTAAGTAAATTAAATTTTATTCGATTAAATCTATTTAAAGCTTATTTTATGCATATTTGAAAATAATAAAATTTAAGTAAAAATTTATTGATTTATTTTCAAAACTAACTTATAAATTTAAAATTTCCAACATATAATTTAAAAATCTAAATTTTACAAAATAAATTATCTTTACATTATATTCAATAAATATTTAATAGAATCCATATATTTCCTTCCCAAAACTCTAAAAATCATTTTTCAAAATAGACCAACGGTGTCCGTGTATAATTTTCTATCCTATGGTCAAGTGATATAGATATTTATCATTTCAATCCGCAATTTAATATTTATGGGTATATATCATTTCAACCCGAAATCCGAAAATTTCAAAATCAAATGAAAATCGCTTAGGTTTATCATTTCAACCTATAACGATTTTCCCTTAATCTATAATATCGTTCGGGTATGTATCATTTCAACCCATAGGGATTTCTAAACTAACAGGGAACTTGCAGTGTGAGAGCAATTATGATAATAATATAACATATCAACAACATGCATATATCATCAATAACAAATTTAATTAATATATAAACAACAGGTGATAGTGTCAAATGTCCTAGATGAACAGTTACAGATAATGGCACATCATATATAGCAATTAAATAATAACTTGTTCAAATTTAGCAGTATATTTCAATTTTCATTTCAATGTGAATTAAATTTATCAAATATAAGAATGTTAATCGTGAGTGATTGCTCACCTTGCGAGGCTAGAGAAATTTGATAATGAACTGAGCCGCGAATCCGAGCAACGAATTCCAAAGTAAAGTACGATGAACACGAATTTGACGATCAAAGCAAAGCTGAAGATTTGGAATTGACGGAAAACAAATCAAAATTAGCTTAATATAAACTGAGCAAAATATATGTTATATATATAAAATTTACTCTTAATCAAAGTTAAAACATATATTTAAAATAAATTCTCTCTATATATTTTCAAATCAAAAATTAAACTTAAACACATAAGAATAAAATCTATATATATATATATATGTATTTGAAAACCAAACTCATGTATACTTATATATATACTAATATGAACTTATACATTATACAACTTTATATACATACATACAATTTAAAATCAATATTATTATAAACATATATACATATATACTTTAAAATCGATATTCAATTTAAAACCTATATCTTTTCAAAATCCCTTTTTCTATGTATAAATTAGCTTCATACAAAATATATATTTGTATAAATATATTACTGTTTTTCGTAGCCTACAATAAGATTGCTATGTACAACAATATATATATATATATAACTGGGCTTCTCAACAACATATATGCAGATAATATATAAGACAAATATACTTTTAAATTATACTTTAAAAATGTATATATATTACAGTTATTACAAATCTATATTAAAGTATTAACATCAGATCGAAGGATGAGTTCGGTGCAGCGGTTTTCAAGGATGTAGGGGGAGATGTCTCGGAAGCTGCTTGGTCGCTAGGTTGTCGATGATGCTGCAGTCATCCCCGAAATTATTTCCCAGTGATCGAAGAGGAGAGTTCTGACTAACTCTTCTAAAATTCTTTGAAAACTATTTCCATTCAAAAATACTTTTCAAATGATATATTTTCCTCAAAACTTTGAAAATCAAATTTTTGAAAAGCACCGGAAGTTAATTCTAATATCCTTAATTTAAATTCATTTCATTTCATTGGCAAATCAGATTTATAATTTCAATTCCTTATAATATACAACAATAGTTAATGTTTTAGGAATGTTAACAAAATAATAAATGATAATCTAGTATTATCATTTCTAA
Source organism: Allium fistulosum (assembly GCA_030737815.1). Classification (NCBI taxonomy): domain Eukaryota; kingdom Viridiplantae; phylum Streptophyta; class Magnoliopsida; order Asparagales; family Amaryllidaceae; genus Allium; species Allium fistulosum. Next base: position 1,145,890,490 of record CM060901.1, read on the forward strand.
CAACCAATCAATTTAACCATTTAATTTCAGAAAATTATACTTATATATATACAATATAATCATACACAAAATTATTTCATTTACAAATTCCTAAAACAATACTGTGTCGGTTTGCTCTGTTCAAGTGTTTTGAAATTCCTATCGATAGCGTTGGCCGGACGAATCGATCGAAACCCAAAATCAAAATTAACAACTCAAACAACATAATATAAACATTTTTTATATTAATTACAAATACACTCCCTCACACAATGATTCAATAATGGATCATAGAACAAGGATAGAGATTCAAATTTAGAGAGACCCTAATCAAAGAGAATTTTAACAACGAATAGCTCGAAAGGATAAAAGATAATTAAATTTCAAAAAGGGGGAAATGGATAGATTTACATTAATCGCGGCGACCTTAACCTGGTCAACCGAGATTTCAGGAATAAGATCAATGCGAAAATTCAATTTCCCGCTCGAGAGGGAAAGAAGTGACTTCACCAAAACATTAGGATAATCCTTGATTATCTGGTGGAGTCAAGATCACTAGACTAAGTATCAAACGAAGGATAAAACTACCTGCAAAATTCTGAGGCAGACGACATTGGATTACAAGAGAATTACCCCGGTAGTCTACTATAGAACGGTTCGGGCTTAGCAAGAGATAACAGCATCAAAACCGAGGACGTAGAAATCTCTAGTGAACCAATGCATGTTGTAAAGGAGTTTCACCCCTTTACAAATCATATTTAGGTTGGCGGGACCGCCGATGGGATTAGTCACACAAAGGATGAAGTTGGCAGTTGAGGTTGGAGCTATGGGATGCTCCAATATCAAAAGAACGCGAACAGGAGAAGACAAGAATGAATTTTCAGAATAAAGGGGAAAGTTCCAAAATTCAAAGGAAACCCAAGTCAAAGAGGAAGAAACTTAAGCTCGAACGAAGGTGATTCTGTAATAAAATTTACTCTATATGCTAAGTTTTTCCTAAACAAGAGCTCTGATACCAACTGTAATGACCTGGCATTTCGAACCATTCGCATATGCACATGTCAGACTTGAATTGCTCAAAACAATAGATTGTTAATTTATATTTGGCGAAACTTAGCAAATACAGTAAATAAATCAATCACAGAATCAAAGACACAGAGTAATATAACAATAAGCAATAGAATAGATAAATAGTAATTCATGAAGCAACTATATAAACATCAGATTCATTTCAAACCTCAAGTTAAGCAACTATATAGTTCATACTTCATATCAAAAATATCACATTCATTTCAAACCATATCAATTCGATATCATTATTCACTTTAAATAATATTCATTTCGACAATCGTAACACTTTCAAAATTATAACACTTTCGGAATCATAACACTTTTGAAATCATAACATTTTTGAAATCATAACACTTTTGAAACCATAACACTTTTGAAATCATAACACTTTTGAAATCATAATCTTTCCAACTTAAACGGTTTAGATATTGAAAATAGTATATATATATATATTAAATAGTTATAAATTAAAATAGTTTATATACTAAAATAATTATAGTTGTAAATTAAAAATAATTTATATTTATTTAAAGAGATTATACTGAAATAATTTCCCAATTCGAATTGTTTCATCCAATTTCACAAATTGATTCAAATCAACTTAAATTCCAAAATTCAATTTAAATCAATCCCTGTTCAACACTTTTAATTTAAAAGGTTAAAGATTCAAGTCAAATTTTCAATAAACCATTTTAATTTTAATCGATTTCAAAACCAGGTTTGACTTATCATTTCAAGTCCATTAAGATTCAAAGTAAAATATTCAAACATTTTCAATATAAGTTTCATTTATATTTCAACATTTAACTTTAATTTCATTCAAATAGAAAAATATTCACTTAATCATTTTGATAACAATTAAATAAAATCTCCAATTACACCTTTAAATCAACTAAATATTAGAATTTTAAATTATTTAAATTTGAATATTATTCCTTTCGTCACCTTTTATCAAAGGTCAAGTTATAAAATCCTATCTTTAAAAATCTCAAATTTATAGGTTTCAAATTAATTTCTATTTAAATAGAATTCTTAAACAAATTAAGTTACACATCAATTTCAATTTATCTTTTCACCCTTAATTTATTAAAGTTAATACAAAATCTATTTTAAAAATATTAATATAAATTTATTTAAAAAATTTAAACCTATTATATAGATATTAAGTAAATTAAATTTTATTCGATTAAATCTATTTAAAGCTTATTTTATGCATATTTGAAAATAATAAAATTTAAGTAAAAATTTATTGATTTATTTTCAAAACTAACTTATAAATTTAAAATTTCCAACATATAATTTAAAAATCTAAATTTTACAAAATAAATTATCTTTACATTATATTCAATAAATATTTAATAGAATCCATATATTTCCTTCCCAAAACTCTAAAAATCATTTTTCAAAATAGACCAACGGTGTCCGTGTATAATTTTCTATCCTATGGTCAAGTGATATAGATATTTATCATTTCAATCCGCAATTTAATATTTACGGGTATATATCATTTCAACCCGAAATCCGAAAATTTCAAAATCAAATGAAAATCGCTTAGGTTTATCATTTCAACCTATAACGATTTTCCCTTAATCTATAATATCGTTCGGGTATGTATCATTTCAACCCATAGGGATTTCTAAACTAACAGGGAACTTGCAGAGTGAGAGCAATTATGATAATAATATAACATATCAACAACATGCATATATCATCAATAACAAATTTAATTAATATATAAACAACAGGTGATAGTGTCAGATGTCCTAGATGAACAGTTACAGATAATGGCACATCATATATAGCAATTAAATAATAACTTGTTCAAATTTAGCAGTATATTTCAATTGTCATTTCAATGTGAATTAAATTTATCAAATATAAGAATGTTAATCGTGAGTGATTGCTCACCTTGCGAGGCTAGAGAAATTTGATAATGAACTGAGCCGCGAATCCGAGCAACGAATTCCAAAGTAAAGTACGATGAACACGAATTTGACGATCAAAGCAAAGCTGAAGATTTGGAATTGACGGAAAACAAATCAAAATTAGCTTAATATAAACTAAGCAAAATATATGTTATATATATAAAATTTACTCTTAATCAAAGTTAAAACATATATTTAAAATAAATTATCTCTATATATTTTCAAATCAAAAATTAAACTTAAACACATAAGAATAAAATCTATATATATATATATGTATTTGAAAACCAAACTCATGTATACTTATATATATACTAATATGAACTTATACATTATACAACTTTATATACATACATACATACAATTTAAAATCAATATTATTATAAACATATATACATATATACTTTAAAATCGATATTCAATTTAAAACCTATATCTTTTCAAAATCCCTTTTTCTCTGTATAAATTAGCTTCATACAAAATATATCTTTGTATAAATATATTACTGTTTTTCGCAGCCTACAATAAGATTGCTATGTACAACAATATATATATAACTGGGCTTCTCAACAACATATATGCAGATAATATATAAGACAAATATACTTTTAAATTATACTTTAAAAATGTATATATATTTCAGTTATTACAAATCTATATTAAAGTATTAACATCAGATCGGAGGATGAGTTCGGTGCAGCGGTTTTCAAGGATGTAGGGGGAGATGTCTAGGCAGCTGCTTTGTTGCTAGGTTGTCGGGTCGCTGGCGATCTCGGCTGCGGTATGGAGAAGCGGAGACGAAAGGGAAAAATGAGGTCGATTGGCAAGAAGGCGGTGCACCAGGCTGTTGGAGGCGGGTCGAATGCATTGGTGATAGGCCAGGGTCGAATGGTGGCGCTCGGCCAAGTCAGGGGGCTGCTATCGGCTGTCGCCTTTTTGCATGGGATGTGGTGTGGTGATGATGGAAAGCTCGACACTAGAGGTTGGTGGCGGATACAGGGTTGTGGTGCAAGGCTAGAGGCGGCTGATGGGTTTGTGGCTGCCATAGGTTGGCTCTAACACGGCAGGGAGGCTCGACATCGGCTACACGCCTGGAGGTAGGGACACAGGGCCAGGGTAATAGGTTTGGAGATGGCTATCGGCATGGTTTATTTGCATGCGGTCGGTGGTGAAACTGGGACGGAGGGAGAGGGGAAAAGTGGCGAAAGGCTTGGAGATAAAGGGGAGGGGACGAGCAAAAGGTGGGTTCACAGGCAACATGGAAGAAGAATGAGAAAGAAAGCACAGGTTTCAGAAACAAGAAATGCAAATTTTAATATAACATTTTTGTTATATTATTTTCTTTCGGAACATAAAGAATGGATAGAGGCTTCCAAGCTCTGGAAAGAAATGACAGTTTCACGATTTATTTTGTATGTGAATGGCAGAACGAAAAAGCAGAGAGGAAGGGGAAAAGATGAGCGAAGCAGGAAATATAAATTGAACAATGGAAAAGCAAAAGTCAAATTATTGAATTCAGGAACTAATAAAAGCAAATGTCCATTTATTTTAAACGATGACAACGAATGGTCACAAAGAAACCAAAAGGACGGATCGTTACGGTTAACTGTTTTGCGTGTTTCACCGTGTACCGGACACCGAAACACACAAATGAATATACTATGGAGACCAGCATGACGAGACGATCAGAACGGTACACAGATATCAACGATACGACCATCCTATCAAAAGTCGATAGTTCGTTGATAAACTGCTGAAAATTCATCGAAAATAAGATAAACGGGGCTAGAGAAGTCCAAATTTGACGAAATGAAATGTGACGTCTCACTCAGAAAATAGTTTATATTTTTATTATATAAAAATATTCAGGTTTGAGAAATATTTTATTACCATCAAATATTAACTGATTTAAATTGAAATTGAAAATTACATAACAGAAATAAACTTCCGTATTTTCTGATGAAAATCTGACATTTGCTACGTTTAAATAGACGATACCAAATATCAAATTTTCGTTGCTAAATTTAATTATTTAATTTTATGCAAATTTCAGTTAATTACATTATAAAAAATGTTCAAATTTTACGGATCATTACAATATTTTGTCATTCCACTGTGAGATTCTGTGTTTGTTTTATTTTTATTTTTTTTCTTATCATTCTTATTTATCCCAAAACAGTCCTCCCTTTTGAATGGTTTCAGTCTGACATGTGTGGTTTATTGTCGTTTTAAACTGTCCAAAAAGGTGGGTCATTTCACTTAATTTACTAATTAAAAATTAAATCACTAATCCACTCCTCTAATCTTTCTTTCCCGTTCAAAACCTACACACGACCATGCACAACATACCCGTGCACGCATGCCAAACCTCCAACGTTGCCCATGATTCTTCAATCTGATTCCACCACCTTGGTCCTCATCGCCTCCACTTTGCTCCTACACCACCAAAGACACTCAATCGCCTCTATCATGATCTGACCTAACGCCATCACACATGCCAGGCTAATGTCGTGCCACCTAATTGGCTATCGAAGTCCACTAAAATTCGACCACAGCTACTCCACACAACGAGAAATTCAAAGTATCTAACCTCGAACCCTAACTCCGCCTAGATCGACTAAAGTCGGTAACCCTAGTTCATTGCTACAAGAGGATGACTACCTCAAATATCACATCACCCTCCCATCTCATATAGAATTGAAGCTCTCATCGATACAAATTCAAAGAAACTAATTTTGCAATTTTTCGTTAAGCGAGTGAATTGATTTTGAATTTTAAAGTGGAGGCAAAATATTTCGTTTATTGGAAAATTAAAAGAAGAAGAGGGAGAAATGAAAAGGAAAGAGTAGAAAAAGTGAATTTTTGGTTAAGTGTTGAAGTTATTTGATTTTATCACAATACCTATTTACTTCACTTCAAACTCAAGTAAAAAAAATTTCAAGCAACACATCAAATAAAAATGCACATCTCAGTTAAGGCTAGTCCAAAATTTTGAATTTATTTGATTTAAAATAGCTTTGCGGTACTCCACTATACAATATTTCGTTTGCATACGAATCACGAACGACAAAAATAAAAATACGATCGTGCACCAAAATGTGACACAATCACAAATCAACAATAACATACACAGATTGTTTCATTCTGTGAAATTTCAAAAATACCATCGTTTGCCATAAAATACGTCAACCGAAAATATAATTATTTTCTAAATTAAAAATTATGGAAAAATCCATTAAATTCATTTAAAAATATGTCAAATCAAGTCGTTTTAATAACAATTGATTTTCTTATTACTTATTCGAACCATTTATTATTGTAAATAAATTTACAAAATGAGTTCACCAATATTATTCATTAATTAAAAGGAGTTAATAGGCTATTAAATCCATTTAATTAATATTTAATTCAAAATTCAAATATTTAAATAATCCCTATATTTGAATACAAGTTATTTATATTTTAAAAACCAATTATTTAAATATTTAAAATTAATTGAATATTCAAAACTAAAACGATAAAATCCCGGATGTTACACTACCCAGTCTCAATTGAGTACCCAAGAGTTTAGGGGGAAATCAAAAACTTGGGGTCAGAAAAAAAAATCTAGTGTGAATAATATTATACCATCTCAAACCAAAATAGATTACTATTGAGGTCACGTCGTTGAATAGTGGAACAGGTTTCCCCTTACTAATATCGTTACAATTAATCAATATGCCAATCATAATATATCCTGCAACCAAAATGATTAGAAATTAATCATAATGTCATCATGCATATATAGGTGAAAATGAGCAGTCCTTCGTTTACTAGGGTCAAAGGGTTACACATTCCCATAATTAACCAATCCCATAAAATAGTCCATTCAATGTCTATAGTTTTCCCAGGGTTACAATAAGCCAATTAGTTTTCATTGGCCAATTAAAAATCTATCGGGTTGACTCAGACTAAAAATATACTAGATAATCCAGTAATCTTTTAGTCCATTTTGAAGAAAATAACAACGGTCTCGTAAGATCGGTAGGTGAAAATGTCCACGGTCTCCTAAATATGGTAGGAGAAAATATCAGCGACTCCTAAAATTGGTAGGGGAAAAATATCAATGATCTTTTAAAAATGGTAAGAGAAAAATATAGGTGACATAATTAGCCATGAATTCCTTCGGATGCATAACAACAAATTTTAGCCTTAATATCGAAAAAGCCCTACGCATTGGAATCGCAGACCAGACCAACCAGGGGCTTAATGTTTGCGTATAGGGTATGACCCTACACTAGTATCCACTTTTAATCTAGTTTTAAAATATCAATGAGTCATATCCTTTTATCAATTCGGTCATCCTAACATAATTTGATCTTCACGAACTTCTAAATGCATTCTACTCACTCAAGAGTATAAGTCTGACCATACCCAATACTGGAACAACCATAATCGGTCTTTAGTTCCTAATCCCCCAGGGTCATAAATGTTGGGTGGTCACATATAACATATAAATGATCATGTCAATAATTAACATATGCAATAATAATCGATCAAGGTACAAAATTAAACTTATAGCACATCGCTATCCATCATAATATATGTTCATATGATAACCATTTTATACTTAAAATTACTTGTACTTGAGTAATAATTTCCTTCATAGAACTCTTTAAAAATGGGCTAAAAGATCTTTTCTTTCCTTTGAAAACCTTATCAAAATACTTAACAAAACAAATAATTTTGTTTAAGGAAAACATAGCCCAATATAGAGTTAAAACTATCAACTGTCATAAAATAAGCTATCTTTCTCTTCAAAAAACTTGTACTATTGCACATTGAAAACTTGTATTATCACATATCAAAATTTTCATGCTATCACATGTCCACAATATAGGTTATCACATGTTAATTCATACTCATTGCATGTTTACACTACATGAAGCTAACGCATATTGACAAGTAAAGCTACAGCACATCAACCAAACAAGGCTAGCGCAAGTTGAAAAGTCATAGCTATCACAAGTTGAAAATCCATAGCTATCACAAGTTGAAAACATATAACTATCGCAAGTTGAAAACATGTAGCTACCTCAAGTTAAGGACATGTTTCTATCATAAGTTGAAAACATGTAGCTATCGCAAGTTGAAAAAATGTAGCTATCACACATTGACAACCAAAGCTATCGCATGTTGATACAACCAACAGTTATCGCATGTTGATAAAACCAATAACTATCGCATGTTGATAAAACTAATAGCTATCGCATTTTAGTAAAAGCGGTAGTTATCGCATGGTGAATAACACTAGACTATCGCATACTGATAAATCTAAAAACTATCGGATGTTGACAATGGTTATAAAAGGTTGAAATGGTATTTTTGTAAATAGCTTCAAAACTGCAGTAAAAACTTTTTACCAAACAAATATCTTTATCATATTCATTGGTTATTCAAATTATTTTCAGGAATCTTACAGCGAAACCAAAGAGATGATTTCCCTATCTTCATAAAACCTTGATTAAATACCATATCTAATTAACTATTATCCTCAATAATTGATTTTTTTCTTTACTAAATATTCCACAGTAAATCGAAAATGCATGGAAAAAAACTCTAAAATTCCCAAAAATAAGAATTTACCTCTTTTACATTATATAAAAATTTCAAAGCAAAACAATTATTTTTTCATTTTTAAATTATCAAAATCCAAAATTATCCATTTTCTCAACTTGGAAAATTCATTGTAAATTCATACTTCATCCAAACCCATCCCTAAAATAATATTCCGTACATCATATCAAAATTCAAAGCATTTGGAGATCAAAATCCATGTTTTTAACTCAAAATCCCTTTAGGAAATTTAGCAAAATAAACAAATGATAATAGTAACTCACATAAATGATTATCCAAGCCAAATGCATGATATAAACCGTAAAAATTTGGAATTCTCCTCAAACCCTAATTCAGACACATCAAAATAACATAGATTGCAATATTATTCACCTTAGTTTTAGTTATAGGCGGAATAATTGTCTTAGTTTCCTTCCTTAAATTTTTCTTCCTTTTCTTCCTATTTTTCGAATGAACTTTAACAGCAGTTTTATGTTTTCTTCCTTTTCTTTTGTTATGACTATGGCCGAAATATGAGGGGGAAGTGTAAGGGGAAATAATTTTTCTTATCTTTCTTTCCTTATATCCCTCTCTCTCTCTCTAATATAATTAATTCCTTTAATTCTTTACCTATAAACAATTCCTCCATTTTAAGGTTTAAAATTTGGATTATATTAACATTGCAATTATCCACACTATGTATAGTTGTATTCTCCTACATTGTTTATTTAATTATCCTTTAATAAAATATTCGACATAATGTGCAAAAAAATAAGGGTGTTACACTTATTGATTTTGAGAAAAAATATTTTTGGGTATAGGATTATTTTGACATAGATTAGGTCCATAATCAAAATTTTTAGAATTTGGATAACAATTCGATGGGATTTCATTACACCAATTTTCATTGTAATCGTATAAATTATGGATGTTTAAACATTTTTAAAGTAACGGACAAACATATTTAAATAAAATCAAAAGGAAGTGAACAATTATAAAGTTAAGTCGTCGAAATTGATTTGACTGCTCTAAATTTCCACATTATTGACTTATGATGACCGCCCTACACCTCTGGCATCTAATATACCTATAAAGTGCGATGTGGTGATGCCCGACCAATGTAGGATGATTGCCAAAGAGTAAGGTAACTAAAACAATCTTAGAACCTATCATATATCTCATACTACATCGAATAAATTATAACATCAAGATGAAAACAAAAAAGTCAAGATAGATAAGTATAACTTAATCAACCAGACCAGACATCAGAGTACAAGGTTCACAACAGCCACACAAAGCAAAAGGATTAGGTTTATATATCATCAAAATAAACTCAAGAAAAGTCTATCTCTAAATAAAGTAAAGCACCGATAAAGCTCTACAGTGCTGCATAGTAGAATAAGCAATGAACTTTGAAAGTTAATATATAATAGTGCCAGCCACCTCCTCATTGTCTGAACAGCTCCATATGCTAGTATCAGACCTTATATCTTTTCTTTTAAGAGTACTCGAGATAATAAGAAGCAAAGCATAAAACCTTGAGTCAGACAATGGTTTAGTATGAGCGATAAGCAATCTCAAAATACTATGAAAACCAATATTTTAAAGGACATAGGGTATGGGTAATCATACCTGACCTGTCTCCATCCAAAGAATTCGCACATAATACTATATATGCTACTCTACTATTATTATCATATAGGTATATTGCACTAAGTATAGTATGGGTGTCGAGGATACTACCTCAAGAATACCAACATCATAAGACATCTATATATCACACAACAGTCACATCAATCATAACAAACAAACAACATAAGATAATGCACAATAATAACCATCATCTAGGTCTCATATAACTACATCTATCATTAAGGTCTCGCATCACCATGCATAACCACGACCATCGCCAAAATATTGTGTCGCCAAGACTTTCCCAAAGTCTTGTGTCCGTACGATTGTTACTAAAGTTCGCTTCACTACGACTTTCCTAAAGTCACGCATCACCAAGATCATTTCAGAAGCCCTACTTTATTATGACTTTCTCAAAGTCTTGCACTACCATGACCTTCCAAAGGTCTTGCATCACAACGATTATCTCTGAAGCCCCACTTCTCCACGACCACCACCATGGTCCCTTGGATACATGATAACTCATTCAATGACTTCCCACGTAGGTAATATGACATGTCCAATTAGATTTGGTGTTTGTTCACATAACTATCCCATAGGTACTTCCCTCCCAGGGCAGGTCGGACCGTCTCACGGTTAAGGGTACATAGGTGAGCCTCCTTATATATCTTTTCCCTCAAGAAATATTCATCACATCTAGAGTTATCAATGATCCCATTAGCATGCGACTCGATTTGAAACATCCCATGTCCACCACATCGCTTCACCTTTTCGAACATGCCTCTTCGAACTACCCTAATCCCAGACATGTATTTCCCACTTAAAGTACTCGATCAAACACCTCACGTCGTCAAAGTTTGGAATATCTCTACACGTCCATCTCATGTCGTGGAATCATCTCGTCACAGTTTCAAAGTCATCACATCAAAGCATCACCCCATCTCCTCACTATTTATCATCGTTCTTCAACATTCCATAACATCGAAATCCAATGCCAAATGGACAAACAAACACATATGACAGAATCACCTTGGGACCGATTATGCCTCCAATAAGTTTCGTCTCGATTCCCACACCCTTGGCATGGTTGGTACCAACCACATATGGGCATCACTGATTATGTGGGTCGACTTGAAATCGGATAAAATCAAAGTTCCTAAAAGTTTTCTTGTCATGGCTGGTTGACCTGAAGCAAAACAAGGAAAAACCCCAAGCACAGCACCCAAATAGACCAAGCGTACATGGCCGGTACCGACTATGTCTCCATGCCAAAAATTTGCTAAGTCCAAAAATTTCCGCTTCTTCACTCTAAGGGCTGACCCAATGTATAAACTCCAAAAATCTGAAGCTTGGCCTTCTTTAGCACCAAGCAACCCAAATACCGACATGATTTTGCCCACCAAAATTTTCCATGTACCAGTTCCACCACTAAACATGTTTTCTCTAGGCATGATTTGGAGTTTCCCCCTCCAAAACCCAAAGTAAACCATGCCATGACTCCAAGAACTTCTACCATCGACCATATTTTGACGACCATAATTTGAGCTACCAAATCAACTCCAAACCACTTGCGACATGTTTTGGGGTCTCTTGGGACTTCAAGCAACACCGTATTCTAACCGCATCACATTCTGAACATTTTGATGCTACTTTACACTCAATGATGTACCATATTCTAAACTATGAAAAACAAGTAGAAAACACATCAAAACAATTCATACAGTCATCAAACATCATCACATAACATTTAAGCAATACATATAATCCATCCAAACATGATTTACAAGCATGAATTACCCTAGATCTGATTTCATATAAAAATGACAATATGGTTGTTGAATGTTGTAAAATAGATCAAATCATAATCTACCATTTTATATCCAGTTCTAGGGTGTTGTTAATATCAGATCTAAGTTTTAAACTCTAATAAAAAAATACCTTTTTACTATGAAGATAAGCATAATATAGAGACAGAAGTAAAATCATTCACCTTGGATCAAAATACATGAATCCCTTGAAAAATCTAATGCAAAATAGCAACTACAAGAATTCCAAAATTCCCAAACAATAGATCCATAATTCGCCTTTGCATATCTCCCTTAAATCTCTTAATTACGCTAATTAACTTGAAAAAATGATTGATTTAGGTCAGTTTTGGGTTAATGGAGGTTTGGAGGTGATTAGAAATGAAGAGAAATGACTATTGATGGCTGGGAGGAACTGGTATTAGCCCTATTCCTAAATTGGGCTAATAGGCTGCACTAATCACCCACTAATTACCCGCTACTCAGCCTAAAATAGGTCAAAACTTTAGCCAACCACAACTTCTAAATGGTAAGTCTACGGAAAGAGAAACCATCATATCTTTCCGTTTGAAATGGTTTCAGACCCTGATTCCGCTCCTATCAATAAATTATCGGTCTTATAATAATTTTAAGGTTAAAATTATCCAAAAAATTTTGAAGGATGAAAAATGTCACTAGTTGACATTTCCCAAAGTTTCAAAGTTATACCTCTTCGTAAGAATTTAAAAATAATATTTTGCAATTCTTCAATATGTCAAATACGGCTTGTTAAATGGCTCTGCTCCTAATTGTAGTGCAGAAAGTAAAAGTAGTAATAATAAAAAGAAGGCACCAGGAATTTTGCACCGGTTCGGATTCTCAACCCCACATCCAGTCCTATACCCCATATAGAATTTCACAATAACATCTTTCCTTTCCATGGGTGGCTAGAAAACCTTTATAACTTGACTTTGACTTCGGTGGAAAACAATACCTATCCTAACTTTCCACGGGTGGCATGACGCACTAAACTTTCTTGACTTTGTACTAGGTGGCAAGAACACATATCCTGACTTTTCATGGATGGTAGGATACACTATATAATTTTTGACTTTCTACAAGTAGTAGGATGGGCCTTTACAAAAAGTAGTAAGGTAATATTTAAGAGAATTTATACCTTTCGATCACAATTTTAAGTAACCTTCCATACGAGTTCCTACAGGCCTCCAGTAGTAATATATCATTGATTTCTTTAAGGAATATGATAAGAATAGCGAGTAAATGATATATAATTGTATGTAGACTCTGCGAATTTTTAGTAAATTGCAAATCCATAATGAAATGGAGAGAAAGAGAGTGGATTCACAAAGAATAAGTGTATGTGATTATATGGAATTTTATGCAAAATGTTAGAATGTAGAGAGTAGAAGAAATGAGAGAGAATTGCATGAAAAATTCATTGCCAAAGCCTTTATATAAAAGATAAACAGAAGTGACTTGTCACGAAAGGTGAAAGGAAATGTCCACTCGTTTAAAATGAAAAGTTGCAACCAATGGCTAGTTTGTCGACGTACATTTATGAATATGTCGACATATCCTAGTGTAAAATGGTATTTTCTTTATAATTTTTTTTAACTCTTATAACATGTAAAACCAAAATAGAACTTTTATAAAATGATTATGAAGAATAAAATAAAGGATTTTTAAAGAGAAAAATTCAAAGAATGTCTATGGGATCTTTAACAATTAAATGTATGATTAGATATACTTTAAAACCGACTGACTGCTATCTTGATCTTTTGTAGTTCTGTTTCTTGAGACTCTTATGCTCTCTTAGCCTTGATTTTGAATTCCTTTTGTTCCCATTGACGTCCTTGATCTCTTAAGCTCATTGATCTGCTTGATTCCTCTCGATCTTGTTGATCTACTTGATTCCACTTGATCTCGTTGATTCAACTTGATCTCCTTAGTTTGCTTGACTCCACTTGATCTCCTTAATCTCTCGATTTACTTGGTCTTGTACTTAAGTTCTTACATTGGTTGAAGCCTATATTTCCTGTAAGATATCATATATAAACTTGGAAAGTCATCGGTACTAATATTTATCTAGTTGTTATCATCAAAACCAACACCTTTGGTTCTAACAATCTCTCCCTTTTTGATGATGACAACCATCTAAATATTCTTTGATAAAATAGAAGATTAATTTAAATCTAACTCCTCCGACTCCATTTTCTCCCCATACGTTAATGATCTATAATTTTAACAAGCTATATATTGTACCTTTTTCTCTTCCTTCTTTGTCATCAACAAAAAATGGGATAAATTAATTTTGTATAGAATTTTAATTAATATCAATTGGGTGATAGTGTAACAACCCTGGTATTAGTGATTACCTGTAAGTATTAAATTATAACGGTAGTTATAATTTAATATTGAGAATTAATAATAATTTTGAGAATTTAAATTATTGTTTATTTGGAATAAACAATGAATTTTGGGAACAAAAAGAGAAAATAACGTTTTGGAACTTTATTATAGTGGTTTGAGTTAATAATAAGTGGAAGATGATTTTTATTTGGTGATAGTGCAATAATTTTATTAATTATTGCCATTTGCTTCTTTTAATAAATTTTAAAAGGAGTATTTGATTTTTAAAGAGTGTTATATTAAATAAAAATGTGAAATTGGGTTTAAAAATAGGGGGAATTAATTTAAAGGACAAAAATTTGTATATTTTTAGCCTCAAGGACACGACCTCAATATTTTAACCAAATGGACAAACGTTATCCTAAAAATTATCCATAAGGACAAATATTCTTCCAAAATTATTCACAAGGACAAACATTCTTCCAAAACTGCTACCGAAGTAAAAACTGATACCTAAACACTACTACCGATCACTACAAACCGATACCTAAAAACTGCTATCAATAACTAAAAACTGATACCTAAAGAAAGTTGTCCTTCAGGCTAAAATACTGAAGGTCTGTCCTTGAGGCTAAAATGTTGAGAAATTTTGTCCTTGACAATAATTTCCTATTAAAAATATGATTTGATCATGAAATTGAGTTTAAAATGATTGGTTACATCTTATTACACAAGAAGATTATTTTTGTGTAATTTTTGGAGTTAAAAATAGTGATTTATGTAATTATAAGTGTAATTGGCTATTTATTTAAAAATAAGGGTTTTTAATAATAAAAATATTTATATAACCAAATTTATCTTTTTATTAAGTACAAAATACTTTAATTAACATGTAAACAAGGTTTCATAATTTTATCATGTGAAAACTTTGAAACATCTGATGTTTGTTTAATAACATAAGTGTTTACTAGTGTATTAAGTGAAAAATAAATTAATTTAGGTCATTTCTATTATTAATGGGTCTTAAGCCCATTTAGTCACATAGTCTGTAGAAAGAAATGAGGAATATCTCATCTTCCTTTTACATACATCTACTTCTCTTTACTGTAAGAAACTCCTCAAAACTCTAGAAAGAAGAAAACTAAGCCTCTTTGCAAACCCTAACCAAAAATCATCAAATTAAACTGAAATCTTGTGTTTTTAAAACCAAATTAGAGCTAAATCAACAGGTAATCAAAATCTAAAACCTTTTATTCATGAAAAATCAAGTTTCGAAATTGTTTCTCTGTTAACAGTTCTTTCCTCTTCTTGCATGCATTGGTTTCTAGTTTATACAGGGTTTTGGAGCTCAAATTCGACAAAAGCTTCAGTTTTTCTTCAGTTATCAAGGTTTGATCATCTCTAATACCAAGGTGAGTTAATGTAACAACCCTCATATTTTACGATTATATATTTAAATGTTTTATTTAAATATAGCATCGTTAGTTGAATTTAAATTCCGAAATGTGACTTTTTGTAAACAGTCGAATCCGGACTCGAGACCATTTTCATTGAGTTCAAAACGATGTTTACAACTTTTTTGAGTTTAAGCATTGATATGTTTGGAGTTGATTAGGATTTTGGTATTTTGTTTGGGCTTTGGGTTGTGTTCTAGCCCACTAACCCAACAAGGTAACCCAAGCTCTTTTACAAAACACCCTTAACTCCTCTCCTCTTCATTCATTCCACTCAAAAGAGGGGAAATCAAAATTCCTAAGCCCTAGGTTCTTAAGAAATTCAAATTCAAGATTCTAAAAATCAAAGAGAAGCCTAGGTAAGCATTCTCTTCATCTTCTCCATCTCAATCCCTCTCCAATTTTAATAATTTTCTATAACCTAATTTAGGAAATATTTGCATATGATCGTAGATTGGAGCTTCTAGAGTTGTGATTGAGGCGGAGTTGATCTATCCTTGTTTTAGAGCTTCTCAATTGTTGTTTTTGAGTTTAAAGGTGAGTTCTTGAACTCACATCTATGTCTATCGCTTTCATTGTTGTTAGGTATGAATTCCTAACATCTATTTCATGTTCAATTGCTTTTGAATTGAATTGGTTTGGTGAATTTTCCAATTTTTTGTATTTTGAAGTCAAAATCTATGAAAATCCTACTATGGATGTTTGGATATGTTGTTTGGAGTGTATTGCAGAGCCTATAGGGCTGGGTTGTCATTTGGCATAAATCCCTAGCCACCATCGCTCATTCGATCGCATCTGAGTTGATTTGGCCATCAATAGCCTATGCAAATTTTGCCCTGAGCTTCAACTCAGACATTTGGGAAAACGCTCAGACGTCTGAGGCATGGGAATAAAAATTCCAGATCGTCGGCTCAGACATCTGAGGTTATTCCCAAACATCTGAGCGATCTAGAAGAAAATTTCCAGACTCTCAGCTAAAACGTCTAGGAGAACCACCATAAGTCTGGCACTGTTAAATTCAGCCAATTTGCCTGTTTTTGTGCAAATTTCCATTTTATTGGTTTTTGTTGATCCGGTTAGTTCTTGTCATTTATTATCGACTTTGATGACTTCTTTTCTGGATTTTTGGGAATATCCATTTGATGGATTTGATATCGATTTTCATTGTTTTAATTCACGTCGTCGAATGTGAATTTTTGGTGATAGATTGTTTTTACAATCGTTTATTTGATTTGTCACTTTAAAATTTAAAGGTTTCTATACTAGTAGTAAATACTCAAACTCTTTCACAAAAATGATTTCAACATTACTTTTAATACAAAGCTCATTTTTAAAACCGTTTTCCAATCTATTAGTATATACAAACCTTTACCTCATTCGTACGAGGAATCCAATTAAACGACTTAGCAAAACAAGTGGTATGAAACACTTGGTTTATTTCGTCGGTTAATTCTTAGACTTGTTCGATTGAAATCTTGTGACAATTTTCGAGTGGAAATCTACAATTTGTTCGTAAATATTTAAGTTAAGCCAGTGGTTATGGGACATGAAGCTAAGCTCATCTATTTACTAGCTTGATGTAATTTACACTTATTGATCTATGACGATCATTTTGAGGTTTAGACTAGCGATATGCGATGTCTCATTGTCCACTTGGGGGACTGTACCCCGTTCTTTTGAGCTTCATCTCATTTTTTTATAGGCTAGCAACCTATAGGTTTTATGGAGTTCGGTTTATCGGGCGTATCGTTGTACTACGTCGTTGTTCCGGCTTATTTGAGTTTCAAGTTCCTCGGGCGTACCATTGTACTACGTCGTTGCACCGGCTCTATGGGTTAGCGACCCATGGGATAGCGGCCCCTTATGTGATACACGTGTTGGTGAGTTTTCATGCTCCCGTTTATGATAGGCCTCCCCTTTTTTGTTTTTCTGGATTTCTAATTATTGATTTCTAGAATTTGTGTTCACCAATTTTTGTGATTTGCATTGATAAGCTCTATCAATATTTGTGATTTGGTGAATAAAAATAAAGAATATGATATTCTTTTTGGTGTTTGAGAAAATTGAAGATATTGTATGATTTTTGTTGTCATCATATATATTTGTCATATCTCTTATCCTATCTCATCTAACATGATAATTATAGCTAGACTGATCCGTTTATTATTTTTTCTTCTTAAATAATACTCGGGTCAGACCGAGGTGTTTCAAGTGCTTCCACTTGACTTCTTAGCAGGGACTAGCTTCTGACTTTTGGCTAACTACTTTAACTTAGTAGTTTTTTTTATACATTCGAGATAGAGACTCCTTGATGTATACATATTCTTTTGTCTAGCAGTTGTACCTATTCTTTTGTTATATAGTGGATCTTGTATGACCACTACTTTGATGTTCACTTCTATGTGTTATATTCATATCTGTTTCCGCCTTAGTGATATGAATATCTGTGACTGATTTATGTTATGCTTATTTTATACTTGTTTTCGAAGGCCGCATAGCCACTGTGTAGTAGCTTTGAGTTTGTATTTGATATGTCAGATTCCCTTTTGAAATGAAATGCATGGCCTACTATCTGACATATCGGTACTCACACAAAGCAATTACACAGATGGTCGCTCTTCAACAACCTTATTCTTCGTGCTAGTCGACGGCATTACCCCGTAGTGTCCTTGGCTAGTGTGAGTATAGAGGTGGGGCATCACAGCTAAATCTCACAATTTCTAGCTAATGCAATGCTCAAAGAGCAGTATTCTGTGCAAATTTCTGCTTTGTAACCGTTTACCGTTTCTTATCTCTGTGAAAATCTGATATGATTGCCTACTTTGAGAAAATGTAACTTTCAATTCCGGTAATGAAATGCTGTCGGATTTTCTTCAGTTTGTAGTTTATGTGTTGTTCTATAATCCTGCAAAATTGGTTGCAAAATTCACTCATATGCTATGTTAAACTTCTGCTTGAAAATCAGTACGTCGCATGAAAATTGCCTAGAAGAAAAATCGGGTGAGAAGGCTTGATTGGTCGACCGCTAGGTGGACCATGCCTTCACATAGGTCGACCGTATAGTCGACCTATGGAGATGAGAGGTCGACCTAGGGAGCCTTGTCTCCTGTTGTGTTTTCCTGTGTGAGTTGTTTTGTTTCCGGTTTGTTCTAGTTTGTTTTCCTCTCTATCTTGCTTGATTTTGATGATATTTTTGGGATGTTTTGAGAGCTATGATGCCTATCAATAGGCTAGCTAATTTTTGGAGGATTTGAAATTCAAATTTTGAATTGTTTTGAATTAAATTCGAATTTGAATTCGAATATCAGTTGGAGTGATTTTATTCGTTTTTCTTCGTTTTCGAGCACGGATTTTTCCAAACCTTGTTGAAATAATTTTTAAAAATTAACGGGCATTTCAAATAATTATTATATAGTATTTAAAAGTATTTTCAAATATAAAAATCTATTTATTCTTTATAATAATGGAATTTTCAAATACGATTTTCAAAATTGATTTTGAAAATTGGTTTTAAAAGCTTGTTTTCCAAAGTAAATTATTTTAAATATAAAATATACGTTTTTGCACTATTCGAATGTATGAGAAAGAGAATTAAATGATTTAGTAAAACACATGGTATGGTACACGTGCGTTTACTGTTTCGGTTAATTCCGGACTTGTACGATCGAAGCAATTCTAAGGTTATTGATTCTGAGTTGTTTAGCCAATTTATGGCGTATTTTGAGTTTTATAATTCCTATTTATCGGAATTATCCGAATTAGCCAATATTTGGTGAGTTTTATGGTTTGAGATCTCATATTTTTGAGAGCTATGATCGATGAGAACCATCCCAATGTTCTTATACTTGCCGATGATATGAGGCCAGTCCTAAGTTGGTGATTTCCTATTTTAAGATTTAAGGTTCATGAGGAAACATCACGAGGTTTATTTACACTTGTCGATGAGATGAGACAAGTCACGAGGTTGTATGAGTTTGATGATGTTTTTCAGTGTGGCATCGGCTAGCGGTTAGTAAACCGTTTAGTGAGAACGTATGTTATGGGACACACGTTACTACTTTTCGGGTTCTTAGCTGAGAGTTTATGACACATTCACGAGTTATGCCAGTACCAGAGCTGATGGGCTCATATTGGGCAGTTGGGTCCAATCTTTATCGAGCTGTTGGGCTCATCACGAGTTATGTGACTTCGGTCGCCATGAGTATGACCTTCGAATCCACAAGATAGGTACCTAAATTTATATAGTACTGGACAATAGTTTTGCACGTGCATATTTTGAGATTTGAGCTCTTGGGTTCTTATTGGGCAATTGGGTCCATCCTTTTATTGGGCTGTTGGGTCCATATTTTGAGATTTTATTGGGCTGTAGGGTCCATACTTTGAGATTTGAGTTTGCCGTCTTCGGCATTTTTATATGAGATTTATAATCTCCTTCTTAGATATATATATATATATATATTGATGAGTTTGCCATTTTGGCAAATTTTGAATTTTTAGATTACTCTATTTTGAGTTCATATTTGTGTTTGCCATTTATGGTGTTTCTTGAGTTTTGAGTTTTGAGTTTGAGACTTCTCCTTTTTAGGAGATATGGTTCATTGAAACCATTATAGATGTTTTGGGATGTTGCCGATGATATGAGGCATTTATTTCTATTATTTGAGTATTATTATTGAGTTTACTTCTTTTGAGGTCTTTGTACCCTTAAGTGACATTAGTTCACTTAAGTCATGAGTGTGTGTTCCTTCTATTTGCCTCTTCTCATTCGAGAAGACTTATCACCTTGTATCTTATGCTTCATATTATCGACAATCCTTATTAACTGATTGTGCTAGACTGACCCGTGTATTTTATATTCGGGTCAGACCGAGTTGTTTAAGGTTAGCTATCAGTTATCGGACTAAGCTTTGATGCATCTGCTTGGATATCAGCCTATCACTTTTATGTAGTTATATTCCTTTCTGCTTGACTCTGATGTGTATTTTGATTAGATGTATATAGTGTGGTCTTTGAGCCACTTTTGTTGTATCATATCAGTGTATATGTAGATATATATATATATATATATATATGATGTTTACTGTTTTGTGATGTGTTATGCATTCAGTTATTGTATTTTGTTCTAATAGATCCGTTAGCCACCTGTAGTTTTGTATTATGCATTTATTGGATATGTCGATCCACTTGAGATAGAAAAAAAATGTAGAGCACTAAATCGACGTATTTGATAGATGTTTAAGACAAAGCTATAGATGGTCGCTTCTAACCAGCCCTATTCTTCGTATTAGCAAATAGTATTACCTAGTAATACTCATTGTTAGTCTAGGTCTCGGGGTGAGGTGTCACAGCTTGGTATCAGAGCTGAGTTCAGAACAAAATAGGATAAACACAGAACATAACTTATATTACGATACATCAAAGTAAAATATGAGTGAAAACATCATTCTTAATCGAACTAGTTTCTAATCTTTCTTTGACCTTTTCGAGTCTTTTGGGTAGATGAGTGGGAATACGTCTGTGAATGTTATTTTATAATTCCATAGTATTCTTTAATTGATGAACCTTATTGATAATATCTACCCTTGTGAATAATCCATTCTATCTTAAACTTTCAGCTCATGGCTGGAAGAGAAAGAGGTCATACCTCGGAGGCTGAGCAGCCTAGTGGCTCATGTCCCGAAGGTGTGTACATGTCAACTAATCAGATCCTAGAGTTTATACAGAGTATCCAGCCTCCAGCTCTAGTTCATTTTTCTCCTTTGTGCAAATCTGTATTTGCGCATATGTGCAGTGATTATTCTCATTTAGGAGGCAGGCCTTTCAAAGGTTCCGAAACCGTTCTTGAGGTCCAGGCTTGGCTTCGGACATGCGAGCGCATCTTCTCTCGCATGGATTTATCTAATCATCATCGTGTTCTTGTAGCATCGAGTATGATGCAAGAACGTGCTCTCGATTGGTATGAGCTTCTTATTGCCGAGATTGATGAGTCCACCTTCACTTGGTAACAGTTTAGAGAGCAGTTAGAGCTTAAATTTATGACCGAGTCTAAGAAAGCTTCCCTTGCCCGTCGCTTCCTTGAGTTGAAGCAAGGGAAATCATCTGTTTCAGAGTAAGTTTCTTCTTTCGAGTCCCTATCCAAGTATGGGCTCGAATTTATCAGCACTCCATATAGAAAGAATCTTAGATTTGTTTCTATTTTGAAGAAATACTTGAAGAAATCTCTTATGCTCCAGCTTAAGTTATCTTTCGAAGAGCTTGTTGATTCGGCGCTTCACCTTGAAGCCGTCGAGAAGGAAGGGGATAGTAGAGATGAGGCTGAGGTTCGCAACAACCCAAACTAGAGGAAACTTCCCTTCCAAGCATCCCAATCTTTTCTTCAAAAGAGGAAGAAGCGTCTTGCCTCTAGTTCTCATTCTGGTGCAAGTCATCGTTCTCACAAGTCTTGTTTCAACTATGGTTCTCATGATCACTTTATTCGAGAATGTTCTAAGCCTATCGTTTTCCGCACTGGCAAACAAAAGGGACATTGGTCTTCCAAATGCCCCAATGCTTCTATGGGTCCATATTCGAGAAAGCTCATCGTGATGGATGCTTCTGGTGGTTCATCTCAACCTAGAGGTACTCCTTTTCCTTTTCTTTATAATTCTTATCTATGTTATGATCATTCTATTTGTGTTCTCTTCGATTCGGGTGCTTCACGGTCACTCATATCGAAGAAGCTTGATGGTGTTTTGCTTTTGATTATTTCATGCTTTGTCACTTCTTAAGGATTGCGAATCCTATCGAGGGATCTGCAACCTTAGTATTTTGTATGTAAGGTATTGAGATTATTCTGTGTATTATCCTTTTCATGAGTATTCACATGTTATTCTCGATTTTGAGATTTGTATGTTTTGGGATGGATTGGCTTGCTTGTTATCAAGTCCAATCCTCTATTCTGGAAGAATCCTATTTATATTAGGTATCCTGATTTGGCATTTCTTGTTCTTTGGAATGTTGATGATAATCCCGAAGTATCTTTATATGTTATTGAGTTTCGAGATGATGATGATTTATCTCGAATTTTATCCTTTGTGGCTTTGTTGATTTCTGTGAGTCCGTTTCTAGATTGTTAACCAATCGGGTAATCGAGTATTGTGTTGATCTCATTCCTGGTCCTTAGCTCTTTGGTTATCCTTTCATGGGGATATCCACTGAGGAATGAGTTGATTAATCGAGTTTAGTTGATATTATCATTCTTGCTCCTTTCGAGATATCCTTGTAGGATACTCATTTGGTGTTATACTTTGTGGCATTACTTCACTCGAAGTAATGATATGTTGACAGTGTGGTTCTTCTCGTTTGGGAAGAATACTTCACCCTTATCTTTATATCTCGTGATCTCATTTGATCTATTGTGTGGTGCTAGAGTCTTTCGTTAGGTTGACCTCGCACCAATTTCCATCAGCTATGAGTTGCGGAGGATAGCGTTCCTTTTCTGCATTTTGCGCTCATATGATTCTTGTGAGTAGCTCGTGATATCATTTGATTGATGAACACTCCATCTCATTCAGTCAATCTTATGAATTGAGTATTCTGGGAATATCTCGATGAGTTCTCTTAAGTGTCCTTTGATTTCGAGGTTCTACAGCTATTTGATATGTATATTAAGAGAAATTGGAATTTTAGTTATTAGGAAATCAAAGAATATTTTGTTTATTATATATGAGAGATATTTATTTTTATAGAAATGATTTGTGTGTTGGGTTGTCCATCGAGTGCTTTAAGAATTCTGGTCGATGCGCCCGATAAACGTTATCAATAGGAATTTCCTAAACGCTATGATGAGGCAATCAGACACGATAAATTGAGTTTTTATGAGATTGAGTTTGGAAAGAAATTATTTTGGGAATTGAGTACTAAATTTTTATTTTGAGTGGTGTAAGCGACCATTGAACCATAGTGATGGTTAATTAAGTGGCGAGGCAGTTTTGATCACTTGATCAACTCTACAACCAATGGATAGCGTCGTTTACTATAACCAATGGAGAGGCAATGCCATTATATTGTTTTGAATTTATAGAGTTAAATATAAATAAGTTTTATTGTTAAAATGTTGTTTACTTGATTAAATATGTTTTAGGTTTTAAAATTAAAATGTCTATTGGATATTTTAATATAAAAGTTATATGCAATAAATTTGAATCTTATTTTTCAAAAAATTTGGTGGTTTGAAAAAAAAAAGAGTGATAAGATTTTAAATTCTACTTTGAGATTATATTGGTAGGGATTTATAAAAATTCTTTTGGAAATTTAATTTTGTAACAAAAGGAATATGAATTTGAATTTGAGTCTTTGTACTACTTATTAAGTATTATATTAAAGAAGTTTTGAAAAAATTTCAAGTGTTGAAAATTGTGGTTATAATTATAAAAATATTGAATTTTGAAACTCTAAGAATTTTTGATTGAGAGCTTATACATATATTTTAGTTCCTTGTGTTCATTTTACTCTCGTGTTATTTTCTAACGACGTGCATTTATGCGGTCGTTTGAGTATGGTGGTCTTTGAAGAAACCACCTTTTGGTTGATCTATCTTGCCTCTTTTGTGTCTATCTTGTATCGATGTGGTTCCTTCCGTAGTGTCATATAGAAAATCATATCGATAATCATTTTGTTAGTTAGAGTTCGGGTTGGAGTTGTGCTAAATCCTAACCTACTCAAGAAGCTTATGAAAAATCAATCTCATTCGATTGATCCATTGTGTAGCATCTTGTTGTGTTCTCATTCGAAGGTGAGACGCCTTCGAAATCATGTGTGTTGCTCGAAAAATTCAATGGTTCGCTAATTCCAATATTAGCACTTTGGAAACCATAGAATTAATCGAGCAAGCCTTATCTTGGTTTTCTAACATTCCATTTTGAGAGTGAGAGAATTTTAAAACTCGTGCTTGTTTATTTATCTTTTGCTTGATGAAATAATTATGTTGAATACAGCTCTTTTCTACAAAATTACGGGGACGCAAATTTTATAAGGGGGAGTCTGTAACAACCCTGGGTTTAGTGATTACCTGTAAGTATTAAATTATAATGGTAGTTATAATTTAATATTGAGAATTAATAATAATTTTAAGAATTTAAATTGTGTATTTGGAATAAACAATGAATTTTGGGAATAAAAAGAGAAAATAACGTTTTGGAACTTTATTATAGTGGTTTGAGTTAATAATAAGTGGAAGATGATTTTTATTTGGTGATAGTGCAATAATTTTATTAATTATTGCCATTTGCTTCTTTTAATAATTTTTAAAAGGAGTATTTGATTTTTAAAGAGTGTTATATTAAATAAAAAGGTGAAATTGGGTTTAAAAATATGATTTGATCATAAAATTGAGTTTAAAATGATTGGTTACATTTTATTACACAAGAAGATTATTTTTATGTAATTTTTGCAGTTAAAAATAGTGATTTATATAATTATAAGTGTAATTGGCTATTTATTTAAAAATAAGGGTTTTTAATAATAAAAATATTTTTATAACCAAATTTATCTTTTTATTAAGTACAAAATACTTTAATTAACATGTAAACAAGGTTTCATAATTTTATCATGTGAAAACTTTGAAACATCTGATGTTTGTTTAATAACATAAGTGTTTACTAGTGTATTAAGTGAAAAATGAATTAATTTAGGTCATTTATTTTATTAATGGGTCTTAAGCCCATTTATTCATATAGTTTGTAGAAAGAAATGAGGAATATCTCATCTTCCTTCTATGTACATTTACTTCTCTTTACTGTAAGAAACTCCTCAAAACTCTAGAAAGAAGAAAACTAAGCCTCTTTGCAAACCCTAGCCAAAAATCATCAAATTAAACTCAAATCTTGTGTTTCTAAAACCAAATTAGAACTAAATCAACAGGTAATCAAAATCTAAAACCATTTATTCATCAAAAATCAAGTTTCGAAATTGTTTCTCTGTTAACAGTTCTTTCCTCTTCTTGCATTTGTTTCTAGTGTATACATTTTGGAGCTCAAATTTGACCAAAGCTTCAGTTATCAAGGTTTGATCATCTCTAATAGCAAAGTGAGTTAAATCTCATAATTTCTAGCTAATGCAATGCTCAAAGAGCAGTATTCTGTGCAAATTTCTGCACTGTAATCGTTTACTGTTTTCTGTTTCTTATCTCTATGAAAATCTGATCTGAGTGCCTACTTTGAGCAACTATAACTTTCAATTCCAGCAACGAAATGCTGCCGGATTTTCTTTGGTTTATAGTTTATGTGTTGTTCTATATGCTTGCAAAAGTTGGTTGCAAAATTCACTCATATGCTATGTTAAACTTCTGCTTGAAAATCAGTACATCACATGAAAATTGACTGGAAGAAAAATCGACTGAGAAGGCTTGATTGGTCGACCACTAGGTCGACCATGCCTTCACATAGGTCGACTGTACTGTCGACCTATGGAGATGAGAGGTCGACCTGGCGGTCGACCAAGGGAGCCTTGTGTCCTGTTTTGTTTTCCTATGCGAGTTATTTTGTTTTCGGTTTGTTCTAGTTTGTTTTCCTCTCTATCTTGCTTGATTTTGATGATATTTTTGGTATGTTTTGAGAGCTATGATGCCTATCAATAGGCTAGCTATTTTTTGGAGGATTTGAAATTCAAATTTTGAATTGTATTGAATTAAATTCGAATTTGAATTCGAATATCGGTTGGAGTGATTTTATTCGTTTTTCTTCGTTTTCGAGCACGGATTTTTCCAAACAATTTTGAAATAATTTTTAAAATTTAATGGGTATCTCAAATAATTTTTATATAGTATTTTAAAAGTATTTTCAAATATAAAAATCTATTTATTCTCTATAATAAGGGAATTTTCAAAAAAGGTTTTCAAAATTGATTTTGAAAATTGGTTTTAAAAGCTTGTTTTCCAAAGTAAATTATTTTAAATATAAAATACACGTTTTTGCACTATTCTAACGTATGAGAAAGAGAATTAAACGATTTTGTAAAACACATGTTATGAGACACGTGCGTTTACTGTTTCGGTTAATTTCGGACTTGTACGATCGACATAATTCTAGGGTTATTGATTCTGAGTTGTTTAGCCAATTTATGGCGTATTTTGAGTTTTATAATTCCTATTTTAAGGAATTATCTTAATTAGCCAATATTTGGTGAGTTTTGTGGTTTGAGATCTCCTATTTTTGAGAGTTATGATCAATGAGAACCATCCCAATGTTTTTATACTTGCCGATGATATGAGGCAAGTCCTGAGTTGGTGATTTCCTATTTTGAGATTTATGGTTCATGAGGAACCATCACGAGGTTTATTTACACTTGACGATGAGATGAGACAAGTCACGAGGTTGTATGAGTTTGATGATGTTTTTCAGTGTGGCATCGGCTAGCGGTTAGTAAACTATTTAGTCAGAACGTGTGGTATGGGACGCACGTCACCACTTTTCGGGTTCCTACCTAAGAGTTTGTGACACATTCACGAGTTATGCCAGTACTAGAGCTGTTGGGCTCATATTGGGCTGTTGGGTCCAATCTTTATCGAGCTATTGGGCTCATCACGAGTTATGTGACTTCGGTCACCACGAGTTATGTGACTTCGGTCACCACGAGTATGACCTTCGAGTCCACGAGATAGGTACCTAAAATTTATATAGTACTGGACAAGAGTTTTGAACGTGCATATTTTGAGATTTGAGCTGTTGGGTCCATAGTTCGATATTTGAGTTTGAGATTTTATTACGCTGTCAGGTCCATACTTTGAGATTTGAGTTTGCCGCCTTCGGCGTTTTATTATGAGATTTATAATCTCCTTCTTGGATATATATATATATATATATATTGATGAGTTTGCCATTTTGGCTTATTTTGAATTTTTAGATCACTCTATTTTGAGTTCATATTTGTGTTTGCCATTTATGGCGTTTCTTGAGTTTTGAGTTTGAGACTTCTCTTTTTAGGAGATATGGTTCATTGAAACCATTATAGATGTTTTGGGATGTCGCCAATGATATGAGAAATTTATTTCTATTATTTGAGTATTATTATTGAGTTTACTTCTTTTAAGGTCTTTGTACCCTTAAGTGACATTAGTTCACTTAAGTCATGAGTGTGTGTTCCTTCTATTTGCCTCTTCTCATTTGAGAAGAATTATCACCTTATATCTTATGCTTCATATTATCGACTATCCTTATTAACTGATTGTTTTAGCTAGACTGACCCAAGTATTTTATACTCGGGTCAGACCGAGTTGTTTCAGGTTAGCTATCAGTTATGGGACTTAGCTTTGATGCATCAGCTTGGATATCAGCTTATCACTTTTATGTAGTTATATTCCTTTCTGCTTGACTCTGATGTGTATTTTGATTAGATGTAAATAGTATGGTCTTTGAACCACTTTTGTTGTATCATTTTGTATTGTACTGGGATTTATTAGTGTATATGTATATATATATATATGATGTTTACTGTTCTGTGATGTGATATGCATTCAGTTATTGTATTTTGTTATGATAGATCCGTTAGCCACCTGTAGTTTTGTATTAAGCATGTATTGGATATGTCGATCCACTTGAGATAGAAAAAAAATGTAGAGCACCAAATCGACATATTTGATAGATATATAAGACAAAGCTATAGATGGTCGCTCCTAACCAGCCCTATTCTCCGCATTAGGAGACGATATTACTTAGTAATACTCTTTGTTAGTGTGGGTCTCGGGGTGGGGCGTCACAGATAGCGTGATGAATAGTTTATTTAATTAAAAAAAGCATCATTAAACCATACTATCTATTGTAATTTTTAGACATATATATAATGGTACATGTTATTTTATTTAAAAAATATATACATTCATTTTATACTAATAACTATACACAAGATATTTATATCAAATAAACTAGTTAAAAAATATATATCATTAAACTATACATAACAATAATATGAAAAAAAAAACAAATATGTACAAACATAACGAAAAACAAAAACATACAAGACAACGAATATATGTTGATTTTTAAGATCTCTTTGAAGTATCTTACAACCTATCCATTATTAGGGCTGAAGATATAATCGATTGAGATCAGTTCCTATTTTTCAAGAAATTCTTTATCGATATCCATGTCTTCGTCTCCTATCTTCCCATATCTAACATTTTCAAAAATATATGTATTAATTTCTTTGAAGACATAAGTGAAAACGTAGCAAAGAGATGCAAATTGTCTACCTTGTTCATACACCATTTGTTTTTGACATATTTCCTAGTGTTTCTGATTTCTCAAGATGGTACGTAATGCTCTCTTGAAGTCTTGTAGGGTTGCTTCAAGATTTTCACTTAAGTTTTCATTAAAAACTTCATTTCCTTTATCAATTTTTGAAGAATTTTAATAAGAAATGAAAGTGATTGTTTAGAGAAGGAGATGACTTGTTTTTCTAGTTCAACTATATTTACAGTGTTAAAAATTGTTTATAACAGTTCCTCCTAATTATTTAAATAACAACCTTAAATTTGAATTTAAAAACTGATTTTACTATTGTATGTCCACATAGCCTTTGGTGTATGTCAATACATGGTCATTTGTAACTAATATGTCAATGTATAATCCTGTGTATGTCGACATATCAACAATTTTATGCCGTTTCAATTTTTTTATTTCTATTTTTTCTTATGTTAATTTTAATTTTATTTGTTTCCAAAGAATATATCATGCATAATTTTCAAAAATTTAAGTTATCAAATTATTACATAAATTAGAAACTAAGAACATAATCGAAGGAAAAAAGATACAAATTAATACTAAAAGAAAATAAGATATAAAGCTTTAGAAAGATGTAGATGAAGATGGAGAGTGACCACCAAGTTTATTTTCCAAAGAAGCTATCCATATTCCTTAAAAGTTTTGAAACTTTTATGATAAAAATTCTTTTAAGCTTCCTTTGATTTTCTTGGTTTCTTTGTAGGTCTAAATTGCTTGGCCTACTTTTTCTATGGATGCTTTCAAGAAAAGTATCTTCTTCCTCTTTTTCATCCTCCTTATTAAGCATTTTCTTCCTCCTCTTCCATTCTTTCCTCCATAACATCTTCCATATTCAATCTTTGCTCCTTTTCGGCAAGATTTCCATGAGCTAAAAATTCATGCAGAATATGCATAAGAGAAGGTTCTTTTAATCAAAAAGTTTCCTTTAGGAAGTGGGTTCTCCATTTGAATCAACCCCAAAATAAATAAAGATTTTTGTTAAATATACTCCTTGATTAAGCATATATTCACATCCAGAAACACCTTCAGATGCAAAGTTGAATAGAACGAATTGTACCCAATTTAAATCGTTTTTAGAAAAAACAGAAGAAAAAGTTTTGCAAACTCTAGAAGTAAGATTGTAACAATTCCCGATTCGGGGAATTATACTTTGTTGTAAAATTGCACTCATAAGCTTTGCTTTCAAACTAAGATTTTTCCCTTTAAACTCTATTTACAAATCATTTTCAAACAAATCGTGTAAGGTTCATAGTTATCATAATCAATTCCTTCTCTTTAAATATCATTGCAACTATTTTTGCATCCCAAAATTTCTCCAAGAAAATTTGAATCTAAAACAATAGTAGTGCCTTTTACACTACTCCAAGATTGATCATCATTTCCTTGAAAAATTTACCATTTAAATTCATATTAAACATTTTCACTAGATTTGGATAATAAAGAAAATTATTTGAGAAGAATCAATTAAACCAAAATTTCCATTTTCCATAGAAAGAGAAAGCAAATCAGAAGAGGGAAAATCATCAAATTTTGCAAAACGCCTAAAATATACATTTTCATACCTTTCGTAGTCGATGAAAGCTTTCTGATTCTTCATCACTATAGAGCCATTTCCTGAATTCTGAAGACAGTCTAGGAGTTTGAGAGGATAAAGCCATTGTTTGTAGAGAAAAAAGAAAATGAATATTGTTTTTGTTTTTGAATTTTGAAGTAAAGTAATGTGTGAATGAATGAATGATATTAGAGTATTAAATAGCTTTGCATAGCCAAATGACTTTCAATAAAGGCATCATTTCAAATTTGAATGGGCTGAAAAGGGAGGAAATTTCAAAAGTTTGAAATTTGAAAAGTTGTACCTTTTCTAGCCTGTGTATGTCTACGTATTCATTGGAGTATGTCAAAATATGCATCGAAATTTTAACAATCTATTTACTTTCATGAAATCTTAATTTAACTAACTATAACTATATTTTATAATATGTCGTCTACCTTTATTTATAAATATTCTATGTAATATATATATAGTCATGATTATTATAAATAAATATTTAATAAACTTTTTTCTCGAAAATAAATTCATCTTTATTTTAACAAAATTTTAATTATTTATATTTTAGTTTGTTAACTTATTTCAAGAATTTGTCTTAATAAATTAAATTATTTATATTTATTCTTATATATAAGTTTTAAATATGAAAGGATCTAAATAGATATTAATCATATATTTTTATATTATTATCTATTTGCAGCATGTTTTCATCTTACATTTTAATAACAAAGTTAAATATGTATATACCATCGTGTGTATTTTAATTACAAAAGAAAATAAAGTAGGGATTAGTGTTACCGATTTATCTAGAGCTTTGTTCTTCTTCTGCTATAAAGCAAAAAAATCCACATTTTCTACATCTAAACTTATGTTGCCTGAAATACTATCAGAATCATCCCAAGTTACTGTGTATACTCATTTCCTCTTTTTTATTTAATCAGTGTTTGGAGGGTCCTTTGATTACTTCAGTGTGGAGCGTTCTCTTTTCGTACGTCTAGTCTTATCGCATTCGAAGCATTTTACTGAACTTCTAGAGGTCATCCATTCTGTGGAATTTGTTCCTCTTTCTATTTTTAGAAATATTCTCAAATTTCTTGCCATAAATGATATCTCTTCATTTTCATTGTGTGATCCTTCTTCATAGGTTGTAGCATTGAAAGTGAGTGACTTCTTTTGTAACGTCCCCCTCTTCAAGACATGAAAATGGATGTTGATAATGGTGTAGTCATCGCCAAAATTATTTTCAAGCGATAAAGTAAGCCTCTTGCTTCATCATCGAAGTCTTTATTTGTTTTTCCAAAAGTAACCTATCTATGTTCTATAAACTCGGCCTACTCGAATGAGTACACGTGAGTTTATAGAAAATAATAAAAACATAGACCATATATAAGCCTGGTATTAGTAAAAAATTTCCATAAACATACACGTAGTGAGACCACGCTGCTAAAGAACGTGATGGGTTTTCCCCTCACTTACACGTCATGTCATTTACATCATAACATGTAAAAAAATCATCATATCATGGGCATACATATAGCTTTATGTTTAAAATAAGTGATTAGATCATAGTTGCTAACTCCAAGTTATTAGTCGAGTATCGAACTTCATGTGGCCTTAATTGGCTTGATGCATAAGCTATCACTTGCCTTTTTTGCATAACACCACAACCAAATCGGTTCCACAGACATCGGTATACACTACCAAACCTTAATTCCCTTCATATATGATCAAGATAGGAGCAATACTTAATAATCACTTCAACTACTAAAATGGCCCTTAACAATAAGTAGTTCATAAAAACTCTCATTATTCCTTGTCAGCTTAATTTAGGGTGTCGCTATACATGAGAAATCCTTAATGAATCTATAGTAATAGCCAGCCAAACCTTAGAAACTTCTCATCATCGTTACAGTCTCTGGCCACATCTAATCATTAATAGTCTCCATTTTTCGATGAATTCACTACTAATCCATTCTTTGAAACAACATGACTAACAAACTTAACTTCTCGTTTCCAAAAATGGCACTTGGAAAACTTCGACTTCAATTTTTGTTGTCGCGATGTGTCCAACACCAATCTAACACGGATTGCATGGTCTCTCTCATTCTTAGAATATATTAAAATATCATCAATGAATATCAACACAAATATATCCAACTGATTGTGAAAGATCTAGTTCATTAGATCTGCAATGAATGCTGGGGCATTGATTAGTCCAAAGGGTGCAACTAACCTCTTATATAAACTATATCCAGTTCTAAATGTGGTCAAAGGAACACTATCCTCTACTACCCTCAGTTGATGGAATTACATTGCCAAATCTAGTTGCGAGAATATTCTAGCTCCACTAAGCTAATCAAACAAGTCGTCTATCCTTGGCAATGGAAAATGATTCTTCCCTGTCAACTCATTCAACTTTCGATAGTCGATACACATCTTAACCGATCCATCCAACCACCTTACAAATACTGTAAATTCTCCCCATGACAAACTACTCGGCCTAATAGAACTCTTATGCTCAGGTTCCACTAGTTGAATTTTCAAAATTCTTTCATCTCCTTAGGAGGCATTCCACTAGGTGGTCTACTAATAGATTGCGCCCTCGGCATTAAGTCTATTTGGATGTTAATTGCCCTTCTAGGCAGAATCCCGTTACTGATTTAAAAACATTTGCAAATTTCGGAACTACCAATACCCTACAGATCTCATCTTCTTAATCCTCCTTAGCACACAACATCAATCCTGACTTCTCCTTCGTTATATCAGATGCTACTATGATCTTTTTCTCTACCCCTAGGATTTCGTAAAGCGATAACTGTATCTGCACAAAAGAACCTTACATCATCATGCACTAATTAATCCATACTAAAAATCAGTCCGTAACCTACGAAGTCAAATACGTATGGGTCACAAACAAACATAAGTCCATACAAAGCAAACTCAAGGTCAGTGCACCTTGATTCGAGAGTGGCATACCCATCAATCTAATTATCTACACACATGGACGTAATTAAATAGGTAGTATTTGATTTTAACCTATCAACTAAGTTTTTCAAAATGAAAGAGCACGTAGCACCAGTATCAAACAGAACTTCAATTGAAAGACCGGAAATAAAAATTATACCTCCAAGTGCATGCTTCCCTTTTTCTTCAACGGTCGGTCAAAACAAATGTCCCTCCAAAGCACAAACCTTTTCCTGCTTCAATTTTGGGCAGTTCCAGTTATTATGACCAAGACTATTACAGTTAAAGCCCTTGGCTCTCTCCTTTTTCTTCGACTATTATACTTTTTAGAGTAGTGTCCTTTCTTTCCATAGTTGAAATAGTAATATTTGCCGCATTCGACTTTTGAGCTCCTCCTCCCGAGACCTTTCCTAGTTTCTAATTCTTGTCGTGTAATACCCCGTAAAATCAACCATAAATAAATAGAGTGGATAAATTAATTAATAAGATAGGGATAAAAATGAAAATTCAGTAAAATCATAATTTGACCATGAAAGTTATGGTATCGCATTCGTAGGGATTTTCTGATCAACTTCCATATATAGTATATTGAATACGGAGCTCGGATGAGAAAGTTATGGACATTTGAAGTTTTAGATTCAAAGTAATTTAAATAGAATTCAAATTCAAGTAAATAATCAATTCCTAAATTTAAAATTCAAAAGTTAACAATAATTATACTTAGGGTTAAGTAAACGTTAAGATTAACGTTAACGTTAAATAACAATTTAAGGAAGAAAATAAATTAATAATGTCAAAAAGTTACACGTTCCCAAAACTAAGGAGCGATTGGCCCCTTGACCATGACCGGTCGACCACTAGTTGTCGATCGGTGGAAGGTGGTGGTCGACCGCTGCTTGTTAAGTAGGGGCTAGGGTTTATGTAATTTAACATGCTAGATTTTATTATTTTTAACCGACCTTCATCCAACGGTTCTGGTGCATTCCAACCACTATAAATAAGACCCTAGTCCTCTCACTTTTATTCACAAAATATTTTAGGAACGGTAGTGAAGCTTTATCAGTTCGTCTCTTCAAAGATTCAGACAGCTCCATTAGGGTTTCAGGTAAGGAATCATATATATACCTGTCTTTGTTTATTGTTTATTTTCTCAACCTATTCTCCTCTAAACCTCTAATTTTCCGAATCTAATGTATATACAAATCCCTTGTTGTGTGTGTATATATATATATCAAAAAGAAGAGATCTGAAAGAATTCATTCAGGGCGTGTCAAATCCAAGAGAAGGCAAAGCTAAGAACCTCTATGAGTTGAAATCTTTGTTTTTCTAGTTTAGTAATTAAATAGTGTAGTTTGGATTTGATGTATGCCTTGGGGAGTTTTGGATTATTAAAACATCACATTAAAAATCCCAAAAATTCCCCCAAAGCGAAATGCCAATTTTTAGGTTGGAATCTTAATTGTTTTGTATTAAAATGATGGAGTTTGTGTGGATTTGTAGTTTATGTGTTTACCTTCTATTCCTCTTCTTATTCTTTTTCTTTGGATCTGATTAGGTAATCAAATTAAGAAATGGTGTGTAAGCTACGAATTCTTATTCGTTGTTTGCACTGCCCATTTCTACAAATTTAACAACTCTTGTCTAATTTTTTTAAAAAGGAATTGAATAGAGCGTAAAAATAATTGAATTGTAAATTTCCACTATGATTATTTTATTCTACTGTTTTGATATAAAATAGTTGGAGTTGGATTCTATGTACAAGTTTATTGATTTGAATTTGGAATATTTGATTTATGGTAAAAGTGCTATTGTGGAAAAGAGACTTGGATAACATTGGAAGAATTGACATTTGAATAGTTTATGGCATAATCTCCGCACACATAGAAATTAATAAATGCGCGCCATGTGTGTGTATATATATAAACCAGCGTAACTAACGTACAATTGTAACATATCAATTGCGTAGTTAATTAAGTTAATAATTATCATTTAAATCCCCCTTAGGAAAGTAATTAATTAGGCAAAATAAGAAAGATTTCTTATAAGGCATAAGTAGTGGATACGATGAGATGTGTGATAATACATTTAGAGAGTATTATGGAAATATGACTAAGTTATGAGGGTGCAAGGTCAGTCAAAAGCACACAGAAGTCTATCTGGCTAATCTAGCTACCAGTTATGTGACTTTGGGGCTGTTGTGAGACATCTCCTATAATAAATAACTACGGATGACGTGAGGTTAGTCCTAACTTTGTAGGGTATATCTGCCTAGCTAATATAGCTACCAGTTCCTACAAATAGTCGAACTAATATGGACGTCTCCATGGATTACGAGTCATAATACGAAGGACCTGCTTCATGGATTGGAGGTATTAAGTAGCTCTTTGAGGGCCAGCCTCTTTCTATTATATGAAGTATTAAATGGTTGGGATTGGGATTAGGATTGGGTTTAGACATAGTTGAGGATATCTCGGAAAGGTCCGCTTCAATAGAAGTATTATATGTTCAAAGAAATTTTCGTGCAATGTCTGCTAGATAGGTACCTATAAGGAGTCCACCTTGGTAATATGTATTAAATGTTGGGGGCCTACCTCAATTGAGGTCTTAAATGGTCAAAGTCTACTTATTTTCCATTAGAAGGCATTATTAAGTGACTTGGATTTTATCTCTCGTATTGGTAGACATTAATAACGATGGTTATGGGATATTGATTATTGAAGAACCTGCTTTGGGGGTTTAAGGTATTAAATGGCTGTTTGAGGGCCTGCCTCTTTCCCTTATATGAAGTATTAAATGGTTTTGAATATTGTTTAAATGCAAAAGATATATCCTTATTTAAATTATATCGGCTAAATATTGATAAAGAAAGGCTCGGTATTTTCTATTCACCAGACATTGCTGTTCTGACTCCCTCCTCATTACAATACAGGTTTGGAAAAGAGACGATGATCAAGATGGAGATGGAAATGAGAGGAGCTTGTGA
Organism: Allium fistulosum; assembly: GCA_030737815.1. Classification (NCBI taxonomy): domain Eukaryota; kingdom Viridiplantae; phylum Streptophyta; class Magnoliopsida; order Asparagales; family Amaryllidaceae; genus Allium; species Allium fistulosum. The sequence goes on from CM060901.1 coordinate 1,145,927,052, forward strand.
CAGTAGTCTATTTATGTATTTATGCTATTTTTTGGTGTACCCATTTGAAGTTAAAAATGTATTTTTTAACATGATTATGCAATGGTTGTTGTTGATATATGTTACGGTTTTATGATATTTGGATTTGAAATAAAATTAGTATTGTTTATGATATTATATTTTACCCTTCCGTTGTGAGTTCTAAATGAATAGATATATAGCTTTATATTATTTTTTACCAACCAACAACCAGCTTTGGAATGGGCCTAAGTTTCGATGGGCTATTTTTGGGTTGGGATTTAGGCCTGTTGTAGGGCGGGTTGTTACATTTCGTATCGGAGCCTAGGTTACCCGATCAACGGTGAAAAAAATATATGTGAGTGGTATATTTGTTATTTTTGAAAATTATTTTTCAAAAACCCTGCTATATATAAATATATATACTTATTTTGAAGATATACCTAACTCTATAAATTCCAATTATAGGAGTAGTTGCAACTTTATCCCAAAAGGATGGGCGAAGCGACTATGAGTTAGAAAAATAAATATAGTTAAATTTATACTCCTGCTCCGATTACCCATGGGGCGGAGGCTATATCATAAGGAGTAGACTAAGAAGAACATGACCACGACATATGGAAGCATCGCAGAAGGTGAATGGTACTTGACTCCTTTGTTGGACCTGGCCTTCCTTATAATTGTGGACTCTATAAGCATATTAAATAATAGGGATAGAAATTGTAAATGGGAAAGGTTTTAACTCCAAGTTAACGAGGCAATAAATGTGGAATAAATAATGAGTTACAAGAATTTAATAGAAATATAAATGAACTAATTCAAGGGATTATTAGAGAAATTATGGCGAGATAAGGAAGGCATAATAGGTAAAATTAGAATGAATAAGTAAATGTGTTTAAGAATTATCCATTAGAATTATAACCATTTATTATGGACAATTGACATTTATAGAAATAGCAAATAATATGCTAAGTAGTTAGTATATATTATAAATCAATATATTTGTTAACATCCGGAAGAAAGATGTTAAGAAGGAGTGAAACAAGCTTCCATAAGAAGGTATGCATTTATCACCACAAGAAGATAACCATATTTTCAAAGGTTGAGTAGGAAAGTTCAAAAGAAGGAATAATTAAAGTCAATTTCTAAACCAAACTCCATGAGAAAGAATTTGATAAAAAGATTTTTCAAAATTCCTTTAAATGTTTTGAAAGGGCTTTAAAGAGGATTTTGAAATGAAGATCTTATGTATCAAAAGTCGAAATTTCTTCTTTTTTGAAATAAAGTGATTTTAATTGAGTTTGGAAATGTGCTACCAATTTTTTTATGAAAAATTTGGGAAGAGGGTATAATTTTAAAAAGTGTTGGAACGTTTTAAAAACGAAATGGTGGATAAACTTTATAAAATGAAAATTGTTCTTGACGAAAACCTCTCTAACAAACTCGAACATTACGCGGTTTTTTATTGATAAAAACAAATCACTTTACCTTCTTCTTCCATTGCTCTTGAGCACTTGGCTTTTTATCAAATTTGGTTAGATTAAAAGATAGGAGGCGGCTCTTTGAGGGCCAAATTGTGTTTGTCGATCGCAGTTCGGACTGCTTGCTTAGATTTTTGCTTCTTGAGATGGATCTTTCCTTTGGCTTGGACCCATGCTTCACTTTCTAGCCATCTCTCCGGTGCTGATTGCTCATTGGTTTCAGACTAATGATTCAGGTGAAGCTAGGAGAGTACCTTGCTTTGATGCTCTGACATCCCGAACTCGGGTCCGTTTGGATGCTTCAATGCATGTTGAAAAGATTAGTAGCTATTGCTCTACTGCTTTTGCTGTGCTCGAAGCCTTGGTTTGCCCTTTGGCAAGGTTGTTTGGAAGCTTTTCAGGGTCTTTAGTGAGATTCAATGCAGAAGGCTTCTAATATGACAACACCTTCAGTTTTTTTCAGTAAGTTCTTGATCGCTTGAAGTGTTGGGGGAATACCACCAGTGCAGTCGGGCATGTTCTGTGCGGTGATAAGAGCACAGGCCGGTTGGCCTCTGAAAAGCATTATTGATGTGGTTCTTCTTCCATTTCTCCTTTTCTTTTTTCAACTAATTAGTAATTGAAAATCTTTGTAAGCCATGTTGGATGGGAATTGTGCCCTCGCATTCTTTTTAATTAAATAAAAACAGATATTTGCTGAAAACTTACTTATGAAACTAGCTATCTTTGATTATTTATCTGCGATTGGTAATGTAGCATATCTTAGATACCCAATAAAGTCCCTTGCACTGTGTTGAAATCTTTTTTAACTGATAGGCTAAGCTGGTTAATAGACTCAAAAATAAGCTCTGACTGACCAAATTGGTTGTTCGTCAAGTGCTAAGGTGGGCAAATGATGGTTAAGCTTTACTATGCTACTTTGTGGATGGGAAATCCACCATGGATCTGAGCGCTGAGTGGCTCGACGTCCTCCCGGGCGACACGCGGTCAGGATGAATTCCTGCATTATTTATAGAAACTGTTCCCTGTTTAATGCATGCTAGGCAATAATACTGTCATGCTACAGACCGAACCCAAGCATTAATAGGAGCCAAGTACTGGCTAGGTATCCAGTGGCAAGTGGAATTAGTGTAGAGTGAGAGCGCATATTGGCCTATGTGTTCTCTTGGGTGACAAGCGGTCAAGTGTAGAATGGCGGATGGGCCTAGCTCGAACCAGAGCACATGGCGGCTCGAGGGCTCTTATAGGTGACACTTCTCCTTTCGTAATGTGACCGCAGGTCCCGACTCAAATTAGGGCACATGGTTGGTTGGCTCAAACTGGGGAGTAAGGTGTGGTGTAATGGCGATGCGAGTGGCATGTGCCATCACTCACTAGAATTTAGCACATGGAAATAGTCTATAGTGAACTTATCTATCCATAGCTCGGCTGTTGGGCGGTACTGGCACAAACCTAAGCTTTGTGGCACTTGATTATGAGTCCTTGCGTTGACGAACACATTAAATGGATATTGTCACGATTAACAGGGACATAACTCAAGACTGTAGGAGCGGATTCGAGTGGTGTAGACCAGGGCTCCTGAAGAAGGCGGGTAGCTATCAGTCTCCCTTCTAGTTCTACACTAAGTGGTAGAGGAGTACATATTATCTATACCTTTAATTAAGTATAAAATTGGGTGGTATAATCCATTCATCATGAGATGACTTTAATACAGACCGTATGTCTTTTAAATAGTCGATTCCCTTCACCACTAGATTTGATTTATATATATGTGCATTTGTATTTGGATATGAATTTGTGATAAAATTGTTTGGTATATGTTACACTTAATTATTGGTATATTTAGACTATTAACCTTTACATATCCATGGACTACATTTATGCTACTTTCATATATCACATCTCTAGTATATCATTATAGACATAGCATGACTCATGTGTTAATTATAATACTTGGGTCATTCCGGGACATTGCATGTATATGTACTATGTAGATAGCAGGCTTGCCTTGGCATTTTGGGGAGTACTAGTAGTTATAGGATGATACACTCCCTATATATTTTTATAGCCTTATTGATGTGTTGCTAGTTGTATCTGATGATGTATTGTATAGTGGGCTAGAGACTATCATTTTGTAGCCCTGTACTATGTATTATGTTGTGTATTATATTTTATTATTGCGATGTGATTTTGTGCACTCTAATATTATTCTGTGATTATGTATAATTCTGTCTTGGCAGCATACGTGTTTATTGCTTTGTATTGAGATCGTGTACGTTAATGGTATTTATTATATGTGATATATGGTATATACCAGTTTTAGTCCAAGGGAATATTCACGTGTGTGCCCCCATATCGCCTCATTTCTCTATATTATCAGATAATGTTACTCTATAATGCTCTTGGATAGCATAGGTATAAAGATGAGGGTTTTCACATTTGATATCGGAGCATGTCTAGAACTATACAAATCCTAAAGACACATGAGTCACTGGCCTTGATGAACTTAGGAGACCTTGTCCCATGTGAATTGGGTAAATAACCTAAATATGTTATCTAGGTATACATGTGATTATAGGGTGTGGTCATCTGGGTGCGTATTTGTTATTTGTGTGATTTGATATATAATTACTATTTTGAGTATCCTTAATGTATGTCTTAGTAAAGTGTAAAAGTGAGGTACAGCTGGTCCTTGAGCTGGTCGGGCAGACCTAGGTTAGTCTAGTGGATTTGGAGGAGTATTTATGACTACGGAGCATCTTATGGAATTAGTGAGGAGTATCCAACATTCTAGTTCTTCCACCACATCAAATCCTCCTACTCCACGATTTGATTTTACCAGGTTATGCAGCGACTATGCTAAACTTGGTCGAAAACGTTCAATGGAAAAAAGGAGTGATAGGAGTATAGGCCGGGCTGAAGATGTGTGAGCGCATCTTCACACATATGGGTATTATCGACAAGTAGAAGGTCCAAGTTGCTTCCAACCAGCTTCAAGATAGAGCTCTACACTGGTATGAGCTTTTGGTAGCAGAGACTAATGAGTCAGAGCTGACTTAGGAAGATTTCAAGAGTCGATTTAAGAGGAAGTTCCTTCCAAAAGCTGAGAAGGTAGCTATGACTTGTAACTTTATAAATCTACAGTAGCGTAACATGTCCATAGCCATGTATGTTTCTATGTTAAAAGCCCTATCTAAGTATTGTATTGAGCTCATCAATAAATCACTAAAGAAAAATCTGTAGTTTGTGTATAGGCAGAAGAAATCTATGACGTAACCCTTACTACCTCACCTAGAAGTTACTTTTGAGAAGCTTGTGGATTCGGCACTGAGGCTTGAGGAAGATGAGAAGGATAGCAGTGAGGAGGAGCCTAAGACCAAGGTTAGCTTTGGGCAGAAAAGAAATTCCCATTCAAGAAGTAAAGGCCAAGGTTCTTCAAGAGGAAGCAGGCAAGAAGCGGTGTAGCAGAGGATAAATTTCGATCTAGAGATGAGACTGCATGCTACAATTGTGGAGAGAAAGGTAATTATGCAAATAGGTGTTCTTAACCGAAGAAAGCATCATTCCAGCCCAGGTATAGGATTTGCAGAGCAGTGGGACATCTTAGCTATACTTGTCCTATAGTGAAGAAAAAGACTGGGAAGCTTAATGCTATAGAAACATATGGCGGTACCTCTTAAGCTAAAGGAAAAGCACCTACGGTTCTTGAAGGTACGATTCTGTTTAGAGATTTCCCTACTAGAGTTCTATTCGATACGGGTGCGTCGCACTCATTCATATAGAAAGAACCAGTGGATAGGTTTAATCTTGATGTGCTATATTTAGTGACATTTATGAGGGCTGTGAATTGAATTAATTGGAGGATATGCAACCCTCAGGATGTTATGTAAAGATGTTGAATTGCTTTTGGGAGGCTACTCTTTTTGCTATGATTTGCATGTGTTTGAATACATGGGATTTGGAACCATCCTTGGGATGGATTGGCTAGATCGTTATGAGGCACATATTTTATGTCCTGAAAGGATCGTGACTCTTAACTATCCTAATTCTGAAGTAAGAGTTAGTATAGCACTTGGAAGTGTTAATAAAGAGTCGAGTGGATCTCTTTTTGCTATTAAAGCTCAAGATGCGGATGAGATTGCTCGGATTCTAGTGGTTAAGGAATACTCGGATATCTTTGAACCAATAACAGATTTACCTCATATACATGCTATTGAGTTCCAAATAGATCTTATTCTTAGAGCTCAACATGTTAGTCGACCTCCAACTAGAATGTCCGCGAAAGATAACGAAGAGTTTAAGAAGTAGTTTTTTGAACTAGATTCAAAGCATTTTATTAGATCGAGTAGTTCACCTTAGGGAGCCGCAACTGTGGTTGTAAAGAAGTCAAATAGATCACTCGGGCTATATATCGATTATAGGAAATTGAATGAGTTGACTATTAAGAACAAGTATCCCCTTCCTAGGATCGACGATATGTTTGATCAGCTGAGTGAAGCCAAGATCTTTTCGCAATTGGATTTAACTACGAGATTTCATCAGCTCAGAATTGTTGAAGACAACATTCCACTAACTACATTCAGAACTAGATATAGTTCTTACGAATGACTGGTGATGCCATTTGGTTTGATGAACGCCTTCAGAGACTACTTGGATAAGTTTGTACTAGTCTTTATTAATGATATACTGGTATATTCTAAATTTGAGGAGGAGCATGAGAAGCACCTTAGGATGGTATTGGAGACGTTGAGGTAGAACAAGTTAAAAGACAAGTTCTCCGAATGTCGTTTTTGGTAGAGGCAAGTTAAGTTTTTAGGCCATGTTGTTTCAGAAACAGTGATAGCTCCCCTGACCCAGCAAAGGTAGAAGCTATATAGAATTGGAAATGGCCAAAGACTGTTTCAAAGATTAGAAGTTTCTTGAGGTTTAGATGGATATTATCGACAATTCATCAATTACTTCTCGAAGATTGTACATCCTCTGACCAACCTTACTAGGAAAGGAATGAAGTTCCAATGGATGAGTAAGTGTGAAGAAGTTTTTTGAAGTTGAAGGAGTTGCTTATGAATGCACCTATGATTATAATACCTTGGGGCAACCAGGGTCTGGAAGTTTATATAGATGCATATGGTTCTAGATTAGGCGTAGCACTAATGTAGATGGGAAGAGTTATGGCATATGCATCGAGACAGTTAAGACCCAACGAGATTACTTATGCTACACATGCTTTGGAACTTGCAGCTGTTATCTTTGCTATAAAGATTTCGTGACACTACTTGCTTGGAGAGTGATTTTTGTTATACACAGATCACAAGTCACTGAAGTATCCATTTGCAAAGAAACGTCTTAATAGGAGACAATGGCGATGGTTGGAATTTCTAGCAACATACGATTTCAAGATTTAGTATACATTGGGTAAAGGAAATCGAGTTGCTGATGCGTTGAGTCGAAAGCACCAAGCATTGGTCTCTACAATGATAGCTGAGTGGAAGGATCTTGAGACACTATCCATGTACAATATTTATGGTAGACACTCTATTGCTAGTTCTGATGCAGTGATAGCTTGCCTAGTTGTATGACCATCTTTGATAGATAGGATCGCCAAAGCACAGAGGAAAGATCCAGCTAATTTTTCACTTATTCAGAGATTGGAATTTGGAGATGAAGGTGAAGATTTGGCTAGTCACTCTCTTGGCCCTTACAAATGCTTACGGAGATGGAATAGGATAGTAGTGCTAGATGTTGATAACCTCCGTAGAGAAGTATTGGAAGATTGTCACAGGTTGCGATACACCACACACCCAGGCGGTAGCAAAATGTACATAGATATGAAATGACTCTACCATTAGGAAGGTATGAAACATGATATTGGAAAATTTGTTAAGGAGTGCATGACATGTCAATTAGTGAAGGCGGAGCACCAGAGATCCATTGGTCTTCTACAGCCAGTAAAAATCCCATAATCAAAATGGGATCAAGTATGATTGGATTAATAACCAATGATTCACTTATATAAATCCCATTATAATGGGCTTTACATTTTTGCGGTTACAAGTGTCGATGGATTACATGAATGGGTTACCATGGTCTAGAAGTGGACACGATAGCATTTGGGTTGTAGTGGATCGGTCGACTAAGTGGTGCACTTTATACCAGTAAAGTCAAACCAAACTACACCTTATTTAGCTAAATTATACGTGAAGGAAGTGGTAAGACTTCATGGAGTTCCCAGCTCCATAGTATGCGACCGTGATACCCTGTTCACTAGTAGATTCTAGAAACGTTTTCAAGGAGCAGTAGGAACGAATCTGAACTTTAGTACAATATATCATTTGAAGATAGATGAAAAAATGGAGCCGGTGAATGGGGATGTTGAGGATTTGCTTCATACCTGTGTACTAGGTTTTGGTGGCAATTGGGAGGACCAACTATGTTTGGTTGGGTTTGCTTATAATAACATTCATCAAGCTAACATCGGCATTGCTCCGTTTGAAGCTTTATATAGATGACCGTGTCGATCACCATCCTATTGGTAGGAAACTGGAGACAAATTTTTTTTGGATTCAGATTCTATTCGGGAAGCAATAAATAAGATTAGGTTGATTAGACGAAGAATAAAGGAGGCCCAGGATCGACAGAAATCATATGCCGATCGTAGGAAGAAAGAAATAGATTTTGCAATTGGTGATTTAGTTTATGTAAAGATATCTCCACTGAAGGACGTTATAGGATTCATCAAATTAGGAAACTTAGCACCGTAATATATGGGTCCATACCCAATTACTGAATGGATTGGAAGAGTTGTTTATAGAGTTGCATTGCTTGATTACTTCATAGGATTTATAATGTCTTTCATGCATCTCAACCGAGGAAGTCTCTGCGGGATACAAAGACCATTATCAAGTGTCGAGACATTTAGGAGCTTGAGTTATCCCCTGATCGGATCTTCATGTAGTAACCAATTCGAATAGTTGATTCTAAAATCCAATAACTAAGACGCAAGACAGTTCCACTAGTAAAGTTACAATGGTCTAATAATTCGATGGATTATATCTAGGAGACACAAGAGCTCATGGAACGATCCTATCCTGAATTATTCTCAGATGTGCACAAGTGGGGTATGTGAATTATTCCTTAATAGTTATTAATTAATGGCGTTAAGAGCTAGAATCTATCGAGCTAGTTATAGATTTTCCCAAAGTAGGAATTGCAAGGACCAAATTTTCTTAGGGGAGAAGTCTGTAATAACTCGTTGTCGAGAGGCAATTAAATTAAGATTAAATTGTAATAAATAGTGAATTAATTGAAATTTGAATTAATTATTTGGAAATATAATGATGATTTCGAATATGATAAGAGATACTTTATTAAAATAGTAAGAATTGAATATAAAAAGAATAATGATTTAATAATTTGTTTACTTATTTTGGTATATGAAAATATGAATTAATTATTTTTGGAAATAATGGTAAACTAAATTTTTTAAAGTATAAAGTTTATTTTGATAAGGAAATAAAGTAATTAATGTAGTTTTGAAATTAGTTAGTAAATAATTTAAATAAAATGATTAATTAAATAAATAAAATTATAAAAAATAATTTTGTAAAATAAATAATGTTGTAATTTATTAAAAAGTAATTGTGTGGTAGACGTGATTTTTTATTTGGGCTTGAGAGTAAATTGTTTAATGAAGTAAAAGAAAGAAAAGAAAATTAAAAGAGAATGAAGTAAAGCCCAAAGCCCAACAACCCAAAGCCTAAAATCACGTTTCCTGACTTCTCCATCTCTCGATTTTTCTATCTCCTTACGTGTCAACTTCCTCTATAAATACAACCTAAATGTTTTCATTTATCACTTTAGAAAATCAATTTCACCCTTAAACCCTACTTCCCCAATAATTCAAATAGAATCCAAAATAAATTCTATAAATCACAATAGCTCAAAATAAAGCTTCTCGATAGACCTACGCTAATTAGCAATAAAGAATTCAAGTTATAGATCATCAAATTAAGGTGGAAGTGATATACAATGAGTGGGAAGGAGAAGCGATAAAGAAGTGAGAAGGAGCAGTAAGTGGAGATAGTGTGTTTCTTTATTCCAGGTGAGTATTTCAACTCATATCTATGTCTATATGGTGATAAATTATTGACATATTAGAACCTGAGAAGTTATAATCACATATGCATCAATATCTCATCATCTTCACCATCCTACTTCATTTCGCGTAACCCTATACACTGAAATTGATTGATTGCTGTTGGAATTGGTTGACATTTGGGTTTGATTGTATCATGAGATGATGGAGTAAGATTGTATAGTGATGTATGATAATGGAGTGGAGGAAGAAGAGGAGTAAGTGCTTGGAGATGCATGTGTACAAGCACAGATATTCGAGCGCTTGGTGCTTGACCAGTCAACCCCTCCAACCCACCAATCGACCACTACCAATCGACCGGTGGTTAAGACCGGTTAGGAGGCTGATTGCCTATTTTTATTTCTAAAAAACAACATAATTAAACTAAAATTTATATAAGATAAATATACCGGTACATTATAATATATAAATGTATATATATATATGAATCACAATTAAAATGTTTAATAATTGAATAAAGTGAATTTAATAATATTATCTAAATAGAAAATTAAAAAGGTTTAGTAATTTATTATTTATAAATTATCAAATGTACTTATAAAAACTAATAAAGGTTATGTAATTTATATTATGGACTTATAAAGGAATTCTATGGCATATGTATATATATATATATATATATATATATATATATAATCAGACATTTCTATATTAAATAATTAAACAATGTTTACTTCAAATAGTGAAATTATTATATTTTCAAATTTAGTACATATATTTATTAAATTACTTTAGTTATTATTTGTGTTTTTCATTTTTATGTAACGAGGAATTTGAATAAAAAGATTAGTGACACCGTCTGGTATGGGACTTTCGGTAACACTTTTCTGGTTATTCATCGGACACATTGCATAGAGATAATGAATGGATTGAGTGTAATTTAAGGGAATTGAATAAACGGACAAGTATGACACAGTGGCATGGGATGTTGATGTGATACTTATTTGGTTATTCAGTGTAAGTGGATGACAATCAGTCGACGGGAGTATGGATATGGTTTATACTTATGTGAGGTGATGCTCGGGGTAGAGCAAGTTTATATGCTCCGGGTAGAGCACATTTACAAATGTTGAGCTATGGGGGTGTACCTATATGTATGGATATATTTATAGATATTATCTACTTGTCTATCATGAAGTGCTCCTAGATATGATTAGGAGTTAGCGGGAACTATGGCTGGTGTCCATCCTGGCGACCTGACCGTGGGGTCACGCCCTAGATCCATTACACTTTATTTAAATGAATGATGGATGGCGGAGTAGCCTTTAGGGTGGTACAGTCCTAGCACCTTTTTGTCATTTAGGCCAGCAGTCTGTTACCTTAGGGGCGTGATTCGGGATCGTGACTTTGAGTCCTCATGTTGACAAGCACATTAGGTGGATTTGTCACGATTACCAGGGAGATAACTGAAGATTGTAGGAGCAGATCCGAGTCATGTAGCCTAAGGATTCCGGAGTAGGAGGGTAGGTGTCAGTCTCCCTTCTGGTTCTACACAAAATTGATGAGTACATATTATCTATACCCTCACTTAATTATAGAATTGTGTAGTGTAACCCATTCATCATGAGATGACTGTGCTACGGACCGTATATCTTTCATACAGTCGATTCCCGTCACCACTATGTTTGATTTGTATATATGTGTGTTTGTATATAGATGTGTATTTATGATAATATTGTTTGATATATATACTACACCTGATTATATGGTATATTTCGACTATTAACCTTTACACATTCATGGACTATATTTATGCAACTTTCACATATCACATCTCTAATATATCATTATAGACATAGTCTGACCCGTTTGTTAATTATAATCCTGGTTTAGTCCAAGACATTGTAGGTATAGGTATTATGTAGATAGCAGGCTCGCCTTAACATTTTAGGGAAGCTAGTAGAATTTATAGGATGAAACATTCCCCATACGTTTTTCTAGCCTCATTGATGTAGTAGTAGTTGTATCTGATGATGTATTGTATAGTAGACTAGAGATTATCTTTTTTCACCCTGGACCTGTGCAGTTAATGCCCCGCTATTTACCCCGCTATAACCTCGCTATATCTCATAGCGGGTTTCTGCCGCTACGATTTTTCCATATAGCCCTACAATATAGCCTTTCCGCTTTAATCCCCGCTATTTCCGCTATATCCCGTTATTTTCGCTATATTCCACTATTCCCGCTATATCTTCTTTAATAAAATGAATTGAAAAATTCAATTTATACATTATAAAAATTATGAAACTAATTTATTTGATTTAATTTTTAATATATTTTCAGAAATGAAAATACTCTAATATTCTACTAAATTCAATTATGTTATATAACAGTTTTACGTTTATTTAAAGTATATTCGCACATGTTTTTATTTAAAAATTATTTATGTATCATTTAAAATTCAAATGAATGATAATTTTTCATTTAATTACCATTTATATATTCGTAAAAACATTAAGTATGAGTTTTATATGCTATTTTAAAGTCATCCGCTATATCCCGCTATATCCTCGCTGTATCCCCGCTATGACTTTTTGCACCTCCACCGCTTTGAATCTACCGAGCACTTTAACTACACAGCCCTGGACTATGTATTCTGTTATGTATTGTTAATAAATTTCGTCGTTAACCAAAATATGCAAGATAAGGCAAACCAAGTTCAGGTAAGGGCTTAGATAGCCTTATGCAAATCTTGAGAGTAGTATGCAATTTCAAGTCCAAAAGAATGAAATATCCTTGTCCATAGTCCGAGTCAATTATAAGGAGTTATATGAATGTCATAAGTTCAATAATAAGTCAAATATCTTTATTCAATTGAAGTATGCTGTGAAAATCTCATTGTCCAAGTCCTTATGTGCAAAAAGTAAAAAATGTTCAATCTGCTCTAAAATCCCCAATTCAATTTAGGGTAAAAACGTTGAAAATGTAAGAAATGAGGAAAGAGAATTCTCCCCTTCCAAGTAGTCATGAGGTTAGTATTTATAGTGGTCGCGATAGGCAGGTTGGCTACCACATGTCCATTCGACATGTGGTACATTCCCTTGCTTGAATTGCTGATACTTGATATATCCATCATCGATATCATTAGTAAAATTCGATATCTATAATCCTACTGAAATCTGACACCTTTCAATATTAGGGAGCCTTAACATTCATTTCCATTTATGAAACTCGATCTCACTTACCGTCATGGCTTTGGTAACATGACCTTTGTGCATCAACTTGATAGTATCCATTATGATAATATTTGACAATAGTACTGGGGTGGTGGCTCCGTAAGAGTTGTTATATTATAGGTTCGACATCTCTTAGAAGTTCGATATCCCTGCTCTTTGACTAGATGCGACATACTCTTTTTTTACTTCGGGATGCAGTAGTTCGATAACTCCCCTGGTTGTCTTCAAGTTTTATAGCCCTTGTATCAAAGAAACTCGATATCTATTAATATTCAATACTACTTTAGCTGGTTATATGTTGGTTATATTTAGAAGTCGTTTAGGATACGATACCTCTTCTGCCTTGCATGCTCGACAACCTCTATGGTTGTTGAGGCTCGACACCTTCTTTTTCTCAATTTAAACTCGATAACCTTTATGTCTATTATATGCTAGTAGCTTAGCATCTTTAGAGATTCGGTAACTTGGTAAGATATCTTTCCCATTGTTGAGGTTTGTTGATCCTTATGTTGTAGATGTTCGATGCCCAGTGTAACGACCCGTAAATTTAACCGGTTTTAATAACGTTATTAATTGAAATTTTGTGAAATTTTAAACGATAAAATTTTGATATATAAATTTGATATTTGGAATGCGTCTAGTTAAACATAGCGACTGATAAATTTTCGTCTAAAAATATGAAAGTTTATTTCGCGCGTAAATTTACTTCAATTTAATCAGTTAAAAAGCGATGAAAATAAAATATTTTCGGAACCTAAATATTTTTACATCGAAAAATTGTAAACCATTTTCTGAGCAAACGCTATTTTTCGTTTTCCAAAATTCGGACATCTTTAGCTCCGTCGATCTTATTTTTCTTCGTTTTTGCTGCATTTTCTGCTAGTAGAAAATTCGAATTTTTACAATTCAATCATACCACTGATATCTGTATACCATTTTGATCGTCTCGTCGCGCTGATCTTTGCGGTATATTCAAATCCGGGTTTTGAAGTCTGGTACGCCGCAGAAACTGCGAAACGGTTCACCGTATCGGTACCCGTTAGTGACCGTTGGTTGTTGTGACTTTTCATTTTCACCGTACAATACAAACAGCTATGAACATTTATATTTCTTAGATTCCCGAATTGACCATTTCTATTCCCAGTTTTCAAATTTCATTTCGGGTTGCGTTCAAATTATTGGTTCAACTCTCTCTGCCTCTTGACATTCAGGTACTTGTCTTCCTTCATAAAAGATATATACAAAAGCTACGTCTTAATTTGTTTCTCCCCTTTTATTCATTTTGGCTGCAAGAAAAAGAATGGAAACCAAAGTTGTTTTCATTTTTCCACACCTGCTTCTTCATCCCTTCCACTTGCCGACCTCCATCTTTCATCTCCCCTCCATTGACCCATGACCCAACAGCCCAAGCCCGGCGCCGACGTCCACCGAGCCACGCGCGTCCAGCCCCTCTGCCTCCCTGACGACGACTGTACACCCCAAGCCTCGAAACCGAGCTAACTTCCCTCTACAAGCATCCTCGCCCACCGATCGTACGAGCACAGTAGCCGAGATCTCCGTTCCCAGCCTCCGCCCTCCACCTCGCTGAATCACGTCTTGCAGCCCACAGAATAGCAGAGCACCCGACCCCTCCTTCCTAGCACCCCACGTCTTGCCGTACATCTTTCCTTCGACTAGCTTGGGTTTTGTTATGTATATTATTGAGGTAGATTCTTTTATATATATAGTTTTAGTTATGGTTTATATGTTAGTTTTCGGTGTCAGCATATATATAAGTATAATTTATATAAAGTATGTTATTTGTACAAGTCGGATGTTAATACCCTCTTCATCATTCCTTGAAAAAAAAGTGAGCGTGTAAGCTTATAGAACATGATATTCCTTTAGTAAAATGATATATTATGGAAACCATATAATGTTACAGCCAAAAAGGAAAAAAGTGTCCCTTAGGCTAGCATCCCTAATGTATACAGACTTAATATACTAGACATGGTGTTGTTTTGTCAGAATAAACAAAAATTGAGAGTCAAATGTTATTTCTTAATATTAGAAAACATAGCACTCAAGTACAATTGAAAGTATGCTTTTCTAGTTACAACCTGCCCAGACATCAACTGTACTAATTAGAAATAACTAATGTCGCATACAATAAAATATATCAAATAGCGCATCGCAAAAATTATTATAAAAGCATATTTTTCGCTGGTTTGTTTGATAAATTTTACTTGTCCTTATCGTCAGGTCTTTTTATATGTACTTTTATGATCTAAAAGTTAAAACATCTGATATCATCAAAAAAAAAAGTGTTTGCGTTCGTTTTTTTGTGGTTTTTAAGAAAGGAAAATATGTAAGTTGTGTTTCGTATATATATATTTTGTTATAAGTTATCAATGTTATATTTTATTTTATATACATTATATTATAAAGTTGATTATACGGTTTTGTTTATTTACTGTTTGGGTTACAATTTGTATATTCTAAAGTATAGTAAGTTATATCTCTATTTGTTTACAAATTGTACATACCTTGTTGTTTGAAAATATTATGTTAATAGTTGGAGAGTAGATATATGTATTTATTTCAAAAAAAAATTATGAACATATGTTTATTTTATTTTATTTTCTGAACAGCAGTTAGACTTCATGTTCACGATATCATATCTCACTCATGTTTTATCGGAAAGGGTTGATTCTATTTTTAAAAAAGAGTCGAAGTTATCTAGTTTATGCCTGTCAAATTTCAACAAAATCCGACATCGTTTGATTAGTGATCGAGGATCTGGAAGTTTGACCCAGGCAGCTGTTCTTTTGTACTTGAAATTATTTTACACTGCTGCAAACACGACCTGAGTTCATGTTTGACGCATCATATCTCTTCTTTCTTACGTCGAAATATAGTGATTCTCTTTTTGTTTAAAAGATAAAGTTTTCTACTTTTTTTATATAAAATTTTAGCTTCATACGAGGTGGTTCAGTCCTTTGTTTCTTACCTGAAAGTCAGACTCAGAGGGGTTTTCAGACCTGAACATTTGACAGTCGCAACATGGCCTAGGTCTATGTTCGTGACATCGTAACTTTTCTTGTCTCTTGTCCAAATCAAGTGATTCTTTTGCAGTTTGAAATACAAGTTTTGATCTTTATTCATACCAAATTTCAGACCATTTCGATCTCGGTAGCACATAGAATTATATTGTTAAACTTTGACGCAGGACATGTTTTATTTGTTGCTATGTTGAATGTTTTGATTTGATTTTGGCAATTCCTATTTAACAGCTTTGCTCGACGATTCGTGCCAATCTAGTTTATTCTGGAAGTAGTGCTTGCGATCCGTGACTCGACTTCATTGTCTATTCATTTCTCTAGCCTCAGAAGGTGAGTAATCACTCACGATTAACGTTCTTTTATTTATTAAATCTGATTTCAATTGAAACACTTGAAATATGCTGTTGTTAGTTATTTACACTGTATCTATGCTATTACCTGTATCTGTTCACCTATGACATCTGACACCATTATCTGTTAAGTATTTATGCGATGATAATACAGTTTGGTTGATAATTGATTGATTGATTGTTGTTATATTGGATGATAAATTGTAATGTATAAAGTGATAAATATTATGCAATTGAATTTGACGTAGAATAGTTAAAATTTGAATCGACATATGTGTTGAATTTGGTTAGTTAAATTTGTTTAATATGACCCCTTAAATGTTTAATCATTTGACATGTAGAAATAGTGTTAACTACACCTTGAACCATCAATTGTATATTGATAAAACCGATGATGTATAAAATTGCAAATAGATGGCATGTGAAGAATCGTAATGTAAAAATCTTTAATCTACACAAAATGATAGTGTAGATTCTAGAAATAATTATATTAATTTACACAAATAACAATGTGAATTGATACGATTATTTCGGGATTATTTGAATCAATTATTGGATTGTTATTGATTGTCGTTATTGCTTGTTTATTTGCTTTGACACCATCCCAGTTATCACACTGCAAGTTCCCTTTTGCTATGCTTTGATTTTGAATTGAATTGGAATCGGGTTGAAATGATAAATACCCAAAATAAAACTTTGACCTAGGATAGAGAATTAAATAAAACCCGATTGGTCAATGATTTGATTTTAAAATAAAATGAAGATTTTATTTGAATAAATAATACGTTTTGAAACGAAGTTGGAATTTGAATTTTAATGAAAGGAAATGTTTATATTTAATAATCTGAATCAAAATATTAACATAGTAGATGATGAATGAACGTTGTTTTAAAATTTGGAATTATTAATAATTAAGTTTGAAATTATTTAATAATTAAGTTTTGAAATTATTAAGTAATTAAATAAGATTGAATTATTTAATAATTAAATAAATTGAATTCTTTAATAAGTGGAATTGAACTTCTTGAATAATTGAAATTGAGTTTCTTTATTAATTAAGTTTTGGAAAATTATTTAAGTAAGTAAATAAGTGTAATTGAATTTCTTTAACAAGAAATAAAATGTGATTTATTGAAATTAATGTAAGACTTGAAATTTAAAGAATTTGATTTGATGAATTTAATTTAATTCAATTTGTAAGTATTGATATAATGAAGTTGAATTTAAATAATGGATTTAAGGAATTGGAAATTTAATAGAAATTGTTTTGAATGGCAAATTTACTTAACGAATATTGAATAAAATTGATAAATGAAGTTAAATTGATTTGAATGTTAAATTAAATTAATTTAAATGATTTCAGAATGAAACTTGTATACGAACTTGAATCAATATTTGAATTGTTTAAATAGAAATGGAAATTGAATTATAAGATTTTGAAAATATGAATTTGGAAGTTTTGAAACGTAAATTATGGAAATTTATTTCGAAAGAGAAATGAAATGTTGGTTTACAAATTCTAATTGAAATTGTAATTGATTTGGTTTTTGAAATATATAAACGACCAATCGGTGTAATAATTACGAAAGTTATTAAAGAGACCGGAATCGGTTATGGACATACTCTCTGTCTAAACCGAAAACCACTTTAATAACTATACGCGGAGTGTGGTCCAGAATGAAGTGGTTGGAATGATGTACGTGATGACTGAAGAAAGAGAACGATAATGGATAGCCTTGACACTTGTGTCAAATTGGAAATGACTAAAACAGGAGCCGTGCCAGGCCAAATGGGGGCTAGCTACCTCGAGCGAACATACTTCTTCGAAAACTACTCATTACTTGTTGTCGATTGGTGCACCCTTGATTTTGGGAGTGTTGTTTCGCGGTGTTGCGATCGCTGCGGCGATGCGTTCTCACCAGTCCGGATCAGGCAAACGGTAGTTTCACTACCTTGGGTATTGCCTCATGTGCCTTGTCATACTTGGATCCCTATTTACGCGACCACTACGATTTGTTTTGTGTTATACCTATGGAGTACTCCCTGATATCCCACTAGTTTACGGTGGAGTTTACTGTAAAGACCCAAAAGTTGGCCTTCGAAAATCGGCACCCGTACTTCACTTGTACTCAAAATGCCGTAGATTCAAATGCCAAATCTGGTTCTCCGGAGCTTATAACACAGTTAAGTAAATAACACAGCGGAAGAAAAAAATAATACATTGATATACAATATCTGATACAACAGAGTGATACAATGAATATCAATATACATCAGAGATATGATACAAGAAATAGCAGCGGAAAAGACAAAATAGATAACTAACATCAGCAGCGGAACAAATAACTCTAAGACAGTCTTCAAGAGAGAACTCCAGCAGTAGCTCGAACTCCCAATAACGATACACCAAGAATAAACAAGTGCAGTCCGATCCAAAGACTGAACTAGCTCCAGAAAATCTACTGAACCTGACTATCTGAAAAACCCAACTCTAGACTGCTCGTGTAGAAAATTATGAGCACCCAGAGTTTAGGAAATGAACAATAAACTCCGAGTCAGTCGTGGGACTGGTGTGAGCAACAAAAACAGTTTATCTTTAAACAACACAAAAGAATTTAAACATTGAAAACCGCAATGCTTTTGGAAAATGAAACTACCATAAGACCTCCCACCACACACACAATGCAAACGCAGAATTGGAGGAGATTTCTTCTTATGATAGTCAAAGATGCTTACTACGCAAAAATCAAATCATTTTTGATATTATTATTAGTGCATAGTGTAGAAAACATTTCGAAGTAGAATATAAATCTTAGCCAGCATAGACATTTCGAACTATGCCTACTATAGCTACCATCCAAACAGTGTGGCGCCACCATAAGTGAATGATAGGTTCTACAACTAAAACCGTACAAGTCTCGTATTGGAGTTTGGATTTCCAACAAATGGTCAGGCCAAGGAACTTCCCATTGCCACATGGAAACGCCTCTGGAATGACGTCCCGAGAACCTAACCGGATCTCTGCCAACACAAGGCCGGGTTACCTCTGCAAAAATAGGTAACTACTGACACGCGTATGCCATCCACCGATCGTAACCGATCTTCCCGAGGATCCTCGTTTTCCAACAACCACATAATAATAATAATGCAGTAACCACATAGGTTAAGTATCTGGGCTCCATACCATGATACCACCTCTATCCAGAAAGAAATGACATACACTAAGGGGCGCTACTCCCTAGAACCTTGCTGCATCTTTCCTGTTTTGACCATTCCGGGGTGTGAGGTTCGACGAAGTCTCGTCCACAAAGCTACGCTTTGTCACAAAGCCATGCTTCGGGTCAAACAAATGATCAAAGAAATGATCACAAAGATATAAGATCAAATAAATGATCATATCGCAAATGATCAAACACTGATCATCACACAGCAACACTCAGCATGCCACATTACCAAATTGGGAATATATCGCTGATAACCTTCAACTACATTACCTCTGAGCTCGTACGTCTCAGAGAAGGGTGTTAAGCTAAGAGAATAAATTCTCCGCCACCAACAGAATTGTATTTGAAAGAAATCGGCTTTATATCTCAAAGTGTAATGTTAGACATGTAACCATACAAGTCTGTTCCGGGTTCGAACAGAACCGAAGGCACTTCTTACGAAGCCCTTGCAATTCCGGGTATTCACAATCCCGTCCGGACTTCCCATCACAAAGGGTGATAAAATCTCTATACCGGGGACCAGTCGTTGCAGAGACATTCGACGAGTTGTCCTTTCGTTTTCGTAAATATCCGGTCTTCAACACCGGTCTTCAAATGCCATCCATATACGACGTATCATTATTCGGAATGGGTTATACGACCCAAGTGTCTTTTCCCGGCTAACCCGAATAATGAGCGCAATATTCAAAAATCATATGGATATTGGGGTCTCAATTAAGTCACAACTTAATAATTCAACTTCTTTTTAAATGGTTTCAATCGATTACCATTTCAAATCTTTTAAACAAAAAGATTTATTTCACAAAGTTCACTCAGTTTTCACAAAGATTCATTCACAGTTTTTCCAAAACAATTTCTGTTTCAATTGGATTAACTCGTTAAATCTTTAAAATAAAGATTCAACTTATAGCTTTCAAAACAATTTCATTTCGAATGGTTTAAACAAAACATCATTCTAAATCTGTTAAAAATAAACAGATTCAATTCATAGTTTTCAAAAAGAATTCATTTATAACTTGGAAAACCATCTTTCAATTCATACTTGAAATTCCTTTAAATTGGAATTTCATTTATTATATATATACGAAAGCTTTTATCATTTGAAAACAAACAGTTTTCATTTAAGAAAAATCCAATTTTATTTACACGAGTTAAAGTCCTTGAATTATATTCACATTCCAAAATCAATACTTTTTAAAATAGTTTAACCCATATATAAACATCTTTAATCCCTAGTTTCAAATCATAGAATTCAATTTCAAATCTTGAATTTAAATTTAAATCAAATTATTTAAATTTTCAAAACTCGATTAAGTTATTCAAAACAACTTTTATCCTTGAAAACTCATTTCAAAAGCTTTTCACTTTAAACTGAAATTTCTAATTTCAAAATCAATTGAAATTAAAATTTCCATTTCAAAAACATCAAATTTAAATTATCTGTGACTTAACCGATTTCCACGTGAAATCCATATTTGTGTGTGTAAAAGTGTAGTCCAGGGGTTTTAACACAACAGTGCAACATCAATCATCACAGATATATCGATAAGCGGTATAATCGATAACGCTTATCTTTATTCACAGATTCATAGATAAAATAAATTTATCAGTCACAAGGACTCACAATTATAATTCGATGTGGGTTTCGGATAACCAACTGGAATCCGACTCCCTGTCGCATCGAAATTCAAGTGCCGTGTTACGGGCCAAAGGTTTGCATATTCATATAGTAATATATCACAGAAATAGAAATCACAGATCACGACATAAATCAGGACGTATCACAAAGCATCATATATCAGGGATATCAAACAATTCCTATCATTCAACAGAATCCAAACATTCATAAGTAAACTCAATAATTTATCTGATCATAATTAATTTATCAATTAATTATTTATTTCATTTCAAATTAGTTAATTAACAAATCAATTCTTAATCAATTATTAAGTCTTAATTACTTAATTATTTTATTTCACACTATTTAATTAATTACTTCATAATCAATCTATTTAACCTTGATTAACTATTCTTTAATCATTAATTAATAACTCTAATTATAAATTGATAACTTTAATTATCCATTTATTTACCATTAACGACTTAGTTAATCAATTATTAATCACTTAATCATTACTTAATTCAAACTCCAATTACAATTATAATTTAATTAATTGATTTCATTGTTCAACTTAATTAACATTTAGAAGTCTATTCAAATTTTGAAAATCAATTATAGTATTAACTACAAACTTAATTATTAGTTAACTTTATATCTAATTTAAATTAATTTCTTAATTAATCATAGTAATTAAGAGTGAGGAACATTGTGAAGGAATTAATTACATAATTAAACTTGTATTAAAGTTTAACTTAATTTGTTAAACATTTTCACTTATTATCATTTATAAAACAGCAGTTTGGAAAAGAAAAACCCACTAACCCGAGACCTCCCTGCACTAACTCGAATGGTACTTCGAGTATTTCATGCAATTTCCCCGAGTCCCCCTGCACGCAACTGCTTCTTCTCCCTTTTTTTTTAAACTGTGCCATGTTTTAAATTCAAATTTGTTTAAAATCACTCGTGTATGCATTCGAATCCCAACCCGAGCCATTCCATCCTTGATTCGAGTCGACCAGCCAACAACTTCGAGCAACATCCTCTTCTTCTTCCAGTAACAATCCCTGTCACCACCACATCGACGTGCACGTGTACGACCAATCGCGGCAACTCCGACCCTTGCCGCTGCCTTCGACATGTGGTCGACCATCCCCTTGCGCCTCCTGACCACCCAGAATCTTGAATTAAACTCGAGAGCAAAATCGAGTTGTCTCGACCAAACGAACCCAACAACACATCACCTGAAAACAACCCCGCGCCATCTCCCCAGGCCATTATCGGCCACCAACTTTGGACCTTAACCTCGTCATCGTGCAACGCCACGATTGGCACCGGAGTTTTGAAGTCCGATGGCCCACAGGCGGAGCGGCGACCACGTTTCCCGACCGTATACTTTTCGAGTTTAAAACCCTACTTTTACTCCAACCTCGAAATCCTTGCATTCGAAATTTTTTTTGACAATTTTCTCATCGTCAATGAAGCCCAAACAAGCTTCAAGCCAAATTTCAAAGATTTTAATTGAATCGTTTATCAGTAATTGGTGAAATTACAATCTTTATCTAAATTCAAACTGCTCTTAATCTACCTAAGTAAAAATCATCGTATTACCTTTAAAAATCATAACCTGATATGCTCATTCAAATTGTATGATTAAATCCATGATTTAAAATAGTTGAATTCATCAAAGAATTTTGTTTCACTGTAATTTCAAGTTGCACAGACAAATTTCTATTTATTTTACAAAAAATATATTTTAACTCTTAGTTTAATCTTAAACAAACATCTCTTGTTTAAACACCTTAGCCTAACAAGGATTTAGATGAGAGGAATTGAAATTTTATTCAAGTTTATACTCTGTATATTTTCTTTTTTTTTAAACAGAGATGAATCATTATATATATCAACACAAGCATCCAGATTTTCATTCCAATATACTCAGTTCAACAGCATGCAACAACTTTCATCAAGCTTTTAAATTCTATGCATCCAGATTCAATTAGAACAAGGTAAAGTTTACTCACAAGCATCACGAAAACAAAACAAGTTAAGCTTCTAAAAATAGGAGTTGCTCACCTTATTTTCCAGAAAGAACAGAGTTTTATTTGTGTTGAAAACAGGCTTTTAATTTCCAGTTGAAAGCTGAAGACTTTTAAACTTTGCAAGGTAGGAAATCTGGTTTTGAACTTGATAACTGAAGCTTCTTTGCTTCTTGATTCCCAAGCCTTGATTGCTTTGATATTTTAGTTTGAGATGTTTGTTTGACTGATATTTGTTTGATTTCAAGATGATATTGTTTTGTTTTGCATGATATTACTTTAGATTTCTTTTCCAGTCTAAAGATTTTTTTTTTCTTTTTTTTTCTCTGGTTTTGTTTGATGAAGACATCACTTAGTTTTCTTTTACTCAGTTTTCCTTAGCCAAGAATAAACGAATTTGAAATGGAGTTGATATATATAAAAGTGAAGTTGATTATTTTTTTATACAAAGCAGGTACAAGTGTTCATATTTTATCAGAGATTTTTATTTGCTTATGGGGGCTGATCTGCTGCATGCATCTATATTGTATGCTAAGATGTCTTTGCATTAATTAAGTTATACAAAGTGATATAAATGCTTGTACCTTATTTTACTTGCTTCACTTCTTTTCGGCTGAGAGGTATATATTGTGTAGGGTACTAAAGAAGATATTAATAAGACTTGTACCAATATACATTTTATAACTTTCCCTACTCTAGTTCCGTTGATACATTTGTTTTGGGCTAAAGATTTCTTTGTTTCTTCTATTTGCTTTCTTGTTTTACATGTTTGAATTGTAGTTGTTTGCACTTTAATAATATTTTGCCTATTTTCTTTGCTCACGGCTGAGATGATGGTAGTTGGTACATATATTTTTATTTTTGTTGACTTCAACCATACTTGAATATACTTGCTTTGCTTTTCATTCACTATTTTTATTTGTATATACTTCCATCTTTATAAAACTGTATAATTTATCTTATATATTTCGATTCTATTTATAACTTAATATTTATTATTATCATTTATTATTATTAAACCATTTAAACTTAGATTTAAACTCGAATTCAATATACATATATATTAATTAAAATCCCTAATTTACTCATATATCATATATACATATATATTCACATATATGTACAAAATTCTTAAATTTAAATGATTTATATTAAATTTATTACGATCGGGGAAACTCGCAATCAATTATTATTTTTAATTTTAAAATTTTTATTCAAAAATTCAATAAATTATCGATTTAAATAAATTTAAATCTGGGATCGTTACAAACTTCCCCCCTTAAAAGAATTTCGTCCTCGAAATTCGCAGGCACGAAACAAAGACAGAGATAGACAGATTCGATCTCCTATAATTCCTCAAACTCAAGATACAGATTCTGAATTCAAGTCGGAATATCTCAGAATACATACCAATTTGTCCATCTTCAGACTTTGGTATTCACAAGAAATTACAATAGAATTTCAAAATTTTGGTTTTAAACGAAATCGTTTTATTGATTTAATTCAATTTTATCCTTCATATTCTATTAATCAATTTATCTCAATTAAAAATTTCCAATTTATTTCAAATTTCTAACTTCAAATTTCAAATTCATTAAAGTTTAAATCAAAAAGCTGATAAGAACTTATGAAGATACAAAGTAAAGATCTTCGACAATGATCCGTACAGTCATCATCACACCGAAACTTCTTTCTTATAGTTGATACGAAGCAATCCAAAGAATTTGGAAACGAGTCAAAGAATATTGATAAGAAAGATTGTTTCCACTGCTGCAGGGTACTGACCATTTACAGTCGTATTCTCTGTCCCCTATCTCGTCCACTTCTTGCACTCATACTCACTATCAGTGGATAGTAAGAGAATTTACTGAGACATTCAGGCGGATATCTTAGGGATACACTAATTCTAGAGTTTACTTCACTCTATCTCTAATGAGCTACTTAACGTGTTATACTCCTGAGCTAAAGTTCAACCTCAGCTCTGATACCACTTGTAAAGACCCAAAAGTTGGTCTTCGAAAATCGGCACCCGTACTTCACTTGTACTCAAAATGCCGTAGATTCAAATGCCAAATCTGGTTCTCCGGAGCTTATAACACAGTTAAGTAAATAACACAGCGGAAGAAAAAAATAATACATTGATATACAATATCTGATACAACAGAGTGATACAATGAATATCAATATACATCAGAGATATGATACAAGAAATAGCAGCGGAAAAGACAAAATAGATAACTAACATCAGCAGCGGAACAAATAACTCTAAGACAGTCTTCAAGAGAGAACTCCAACAGTAGCTCGAACTCCCAATAACGATACACCAAGAATAAACAAGTGCAGTCCGATCCAAAGACTGAACTAGCTCCAGAAAATCTACTGAACCTGACTATCTGAACCCAACTCTAGACTGCTCGTGTAGAAAATTATGAGCACCCAGAGTTTAGGAAATGAACAATAAACTCCGAGTCAGTCGTGGGACTGGTGTGAGCAACAAAAACAGTTTATCTTTAAACAACACAAAAGAATTTAAACATTGAAAACCGCAATGCTTTTGGAAAATGAAACTACCATAAGACCTCCCACCACACACACAATGCAAACGCAGAATTGGAGGAGATTTCTTCTTATGATAGTCAAAGATGCTTACTACGCAAAAATCAAATCATTTTTGATATTATTATTAGTGCATAGTGTAGAAAACATTTCGAAAGTAGAATATAAATCTTAGCCAGCATAGACATTTCGAACTATGCCTACTATAGCTACCATCCAAACAGTGGGGCGCCACCATAAGTGAATGATAGGTTCTACAACTAAAACCGTACAAGTCTCGTATTGGAGTTTGGATTTCCAACAAATGGTCAGGCCAAGGAACTTCCCATTGCCACATGGAAACGCCTCTGGAATGACGTCCCGAGAACCTAACCGGATCTCTACCAACACAAGGCCGAGTTACCTCTGCAAAAAATGTAACTACTGACACGCGTATGCCATCCACCGATCGTAACCGATCTTCCCGAGGATCCTCGTTTTCCAACAACCACATAATAATAATAATGCAGTAACCACATAGGTTAAGTATCTGGGCTCCATACCATGATACCACCTCTATCCAGAAAGAAATGACATACACTAAGGGGCGCTACTCCCTAGAACCTTGCTGCATCTTTCCTGTTTTGACCATTCCGGGGTGTGAGGTTCGACGAAGTCTCATCCACAAAGCTACGCTTTGTCACAAAGCCATGCTTCGGGTCAAACAAATGATCAAAGAAATGATCACAAAGATATAAGATCAAATAAATGATCATATCGCAAATGATCAAACACTGATCATCACACAGCAACACTCAGCATGCCACATTACCAAATTGGGAATATATCGCTGATAACCTTCAACTACATTACCTCTGAGCTCGTACGTCTCAGAGAAGGGTGTTAAGCTAAGAGAATAAATTCTCCGCCACCAACAGAAATGTATTTGAAAGAAATCGGCTTTATATCTCAAAGTGTAATGTTAGACATGTAACCATACAAGTCTGTTCCGGGTTCGAACAGAACCGAAGGCACTTCTTACGAAGCCCTTGCAATTCCGGGTATTCACAATCCCGTCCGGACTTCCCATCACAAAGGGTGATAAAATCTCTATACCGGGGACCAGTCGGTGCAGAGACATTCGACGAGTTGTCCTTTCGTTTTCGTAATTATCCGGTCTTCAACACCGGTCTTCAAATGCCATCCATATACGACGTATCATTATTCGGAATGGGTTATACGACCCAAGTGTCTTTTCCCGGCTAACCCGAATAATGAGAGCAATATTCAAAAATCATATGGATATTGGGGTCTCAATTAAGTCACAACTTAATAATTCAACTTCTTTTTAAATGGTTTCAATCGATTACCATTTCAAATCTTTTAAACAAAAAGATTTATTTCACAAAGTTCACTCAATTTTCACAAAGATTCATTCACAGTTTTTCCAAAACAATTTCTGTTTCAATTGGATTAACTCGTTAAATCTTTAAAATAAAGATTCAACTTATAGCTTTCAAAACAATTTCATTTCGAATGGTTTAAACAAAACATCATTCTAAATCTGTTAAAAATAAACAGATTCAATTCATAGTTTTCAAAAAGAATTCATTTATAACTTGGAAAACCATCTTTCAATTCATACTTGAAATTCCTTTAAATTGGAATTTCATTTCTTATATATATACGAAAGCTTTTATCATTTGAAAACAAACAGTTTTCATTTAAGAAAAATCCAATTTTATTTACACGAGTTAAAGTCCTTGAATTATATTCACATTCCAAAATCAATACTTTTTAAAATAGTTTAACCCATATATAAACATCTTTAATCCCTAGTTTCAAATCATAGAATTCAATTTCAAATCTTGAATTTAAATTTAAATCAAATTATTTAAATTTTCAAAACTCGATTAAGTTATTCAAAACAACTTTTATCCTTGAAAACTCATTTCAAAAGCTTTTCACTTTAAACCGAAATTTCTAATTTCAAAATCAATTGAAATTAAAATTTCCATTTCAAAAACATCAAATTTAAATTATCTGGTACTTAACCGATTTCCACGTGAAATCCATATTTGTGTGTGTAAAAGTGTAGTCCAGGGGTTTTAACACAACAGTGCAACATCAATCATCACAGATATATCGATATGCGGTATAATCGATAACGCTTATCTTTATTCACAGATTCATAGATAAAATAAATTTATCAGTCACAAGGACTCACAATTATAATTCGATGTGGGTTTCGGATAACCAACTGGAATCCGACTCCCTGTCGCATCGAAATTCAAGTGCCGTGTTACGGGCCAAAGTTTGCATATTCATATAGTAATATATCATAGAAATAGAAATCACAGATCACGACATAAATCAGGACGTATCACAAAGCATCATATATCAGGGATATCAAACAATTCCTATCATTCAACAGAATCCAAACATTCATAAGTAAACTCAATAATTTATCTGATCATAATTAATTTATCAATTAATTATTTATTTCATTTCAAATTAGTTAATTAACAAATCAATTCTTAATCAATTATTAAGTCTTAATTACTTAATTATTTTATTTCACACTATTTAATTAATTACTTCATAATCAATCTATTTAACCTTGATTAACTATTCTTTAATCATTAATTAATAACTCTAATTATAAATTGATAACTTTAATTATCCATTTATTTACCATTAACGACTTAGTTAATCAATTATTAATCACTTAATCATTACTTAATTCAAACTCCAATTACAATTATAATTTAATTAATTGATTTCATTGTTCAACTTAATTAACATTTAGAAGTCTCTTCAAATTTTGAAAATCAATTATAGTATTAACTACAAACTTAATTGTTAGTTAACTTTATATCTAATTTAAATTAATTTCTTAATTAATCATAGTAATTAAGAGTGAGGAACATTGTGAAGGAATTAATTACATAATTAAACTTGTATTAAAGTTTAACTTAATTTGTTAAACATTTTCACTTATTATCATTTATAAAACAGCAGTTTGGAAAAGAAAAACCCACTAACCCGAGACCTCCCTGCACTAACTCGAATGGTACTTCGAGTATTTCATGCAATTTCCCCGAGTCCCCCTGCACGCAATTGCTTCTTCTCCTTTTTTTTTAAACTGTGCCATGTTTTAAATTCAAATTTGTTTAAAATCACTCGTGTATGCATTCGAATCCCAACCCGAGCCATTCCATCCTTGATTCGAGTCGACCAGCCAACAACTTCGAGCAACATCCTCTTCTTCTTCCAGTAACAATCCCTGTCACCACCACATCGACGTGCACGTGTACGACCAATCGCGGCAACTCCGACCCTTGCCGCTGCCTTTGACATGTGGTCGACCATCCCCTTGCGCCTCCTGACCACCCAGAATCTTGAATTAAACTCGAGAGCAAAATCGAGTTGTCTCGACCAAACGAACCCAACAACACATCACCTGAAAACAACCCCGCGCCATCTCCCCAGGCCATTATCGGCCACCAACTTTGGACCTTAGCCTCGTCATCGTGCAACGCCACGATTGGCACCGGAGTTTTGAAGTCCGATGGCCCACAGGCGGAGCGGCGACCACGTTTCCCGACCGTATACTTTTCGAGTTTAAAACCCTACTTTTACTCCAACCTCGAAATCCTTGCATTCGAAATTTTTTTTGACAATTTTCTCATCATCAATGAAGCCCAAACAAGCTTCAAGCCAAATTTCAAAGATTTTAATTGAATCGTTTATCAGTAATTGGTGAAATTACAATCTTTATCTAAATTCAAACTGCTCTTAATCTACCTAAGTAAAAATCATCGTATTACCTTTAAAAATCATAACCTGATATGCTCATTCAAATTGTATGATTAAATCCATGATTTAAAATAGTTGAATTCATCAAAGAATTTTGTTTCACTGTAATTTCAAGTTGCACAGACAAATTTCTATTTATTTTACAAAAAAAATATTTTAACTCTTAGTTTAATCTTAAACAAACATCTCTTGTTTAAACACCTTAGCCTAACAAGGATTTAGATGAGAGGAATTGAAATTTTATTCAAGTTTATACTCTGTATATTTTCTTTTTTTTTTAAACAGAGATGAATCATTATATATCTCAACACAAGCATCCAGATTTTCATTCCAATATACTCAGTTCAACAGCATGCAATAACTTTCATCAAGCTTTTAAATTCTATGCATCCAGATTCAATTAGAACAAGGTAAAGTTTACTCACAAGCATCACGAAAACAAAACAAGTTAAGCTTCTAAAAATAGGAGTTGCTCACCTTATTTTCCAGAAAGAACAGAGTTTTATTTGTGTTGAAAACAGGCTTTTAATTTCCAGTTGAAAGCTGAAGACTTTTAAACTTTGCAAGGTAGGAAATCTGGTTTTAAACTTGATAACTGAAGCTTCTTTGCTTCTTGATTCCCAAGCCTTGATTGCTTTGATATTTTAGTTTGAGATGTTTGTTTGACTGATATTTGTTTGATTTCAAGATGATATTGTTTTGTTTTGCATGATATTACTTTAGATTTCTTTTCCAGTCTAAAGATTTTTTTTTTCTTTTTTTTTCTCTGGTTTTGTTTGATGAAGACATCACTTAGTTTTCTTTTACTCAGTTTTCCTTAGCCAAGAATAAACGAATTTGAAATGGAGTTGATATATATAAAAGTGAAGTTGATTATTTGTTTATACAAAGCAGGTACAAGTGTTCATATTTTATCAGAGATTTTTATTTGCTTATGGGGGCTGATCTGCTGCATGCATCTATATTGTATGCTAAGATGTCTTTGCATTAATTAAGTTGTACAAAGTGATATAAATGCTTGTACCTTATTTTACTTGCTTCACCTTCTTTTCGGCTGAGAGGTATATATTGTGTAGGGTACTAAAGAAGATATTAATAAGACTTGTACCAATATACATTTTATAACTTTCCCTACTCTAGTTCCGCTGATACATTTGTTTTGGGCTAAAGATTTCTTTGTTTCTTCTATTTGCTTTCTTGTTTTACATGTTTGAATTGTAGTTGTTTGCACTTTAATAATATTTTGCCTATTTTCTTTGCTCACGGCTGAGATGATGGTAGTTGGTACATATATTTTTATTTTTGTTGACTTCAACCATACTTGAATATACTTGCTTTGCTTTTCATTCACTATTTTTATTTGTATATACTTCCATCTTTATAAAACTGTATAATTTATCTTATATATTTCGATTCTATTTATAACTTAATATTTATTATTATCATTTATTATTATTATTAAACCATTTAAACTTAGATTTAAACTCGAATTCAATATACATATATATTAATTAAAATCCCTAATTTACTCATATATCATATATACATATATATTCACATATATGTACAATATTCTTAAATTTAAATGATTTATATTAAATTTATTACGATCGGGGAAACTCGCAATCAATTATTATTTTTAATTTTAAAATTTTTATTCAAAAATTCAATAAATTATCGATTTAAATAAATTTAAATCTGGGATCGTTACAAACTTCCCCCCTTAAAAGAATTTCGTCCTCGAAATTCGCAGGCACGAAACAAAGACAGAGATAGACAGATTCGATCTCCTATAATTCCTCAAACTCAAGATACGGATTCTGAATTCAAGTCGGAATATCTCAGAATACATACCAATTTGTCCCTCTTCAGACTTTGGTATTCACAAGAAATTACAATAGAATTTCAAAATTTTGGTTTTAAACGAAATCGATTTATTGATTTAATTCAATTTTATCCTTCATATTCTATTAATCAATTTATCTCAATTAAAAATTTCCAATTTATTTCAAATTTCTAACTTCAAATTTCAAATTCATTAAAGTTTAAATCAAAAAGCTGATAAGAACTGATGAAGATACAAAGTAAAGATCTTCGACAATGATCCGTAGAGTCATCATCACACCGAAACTTCTTTCTTATAGTTGATACGAAGCAATCCAAAGAATTTGGAAACGAGTCAAAGAATATTGATAAGAAAGATTGTTTCCACTGCTGCAGGGTACTGACCATTTACAGTCGTATTCCCTGTCCCCTATCTCGTCCTCTTCTTGCACTCATACTCACTATCAGTGGATAGTAAGAGAATTTACTGAGACATTCAGGCGGATATCTTAGGGATACACTAATTCTAGAGTTTACTTCACTCTATCTCTAATGAGCTACTTAACGTGTTATACTCCTGAGCTAAAGTTCAACCTTAGCTCTGATACCACTTCTAAAGACCCAAAAGTTGGCCTTCGAAAATCGGCACCCGTACTTCACTTGTACTCAAAATGCCGTAGATTCAAATGCCAAATCAGGTTCTCCGGAGCTTATAACACAGTTAAGTAAATAACACAGCGGAAGAAAAAAATAATACATTGATATACAATATCTGATACAACAGAGTGATACAATGAATATCAATATACATCAGAGATATAATACAAGAAATAGCAGCGGAAAAGAAAAAATAGATAACTAACATCAGCAGCGGAACAAATAACTCTAAGACAGTCTTCAAGAGAGAACTCCAGCAGTAGCTCGAACTCCCAATAACGATACACCAAGAATAAACAAGTGCAGTCCGATCCAAAGACTGAACTAGCTCCAGAAAATCTAGTGAACCTGACTATCTGAAAAACCCAACTCTAGACTGCTCGTGTAGAAAATTATGAGCACCCAGAGTTTAGGAAATGAATAATAAACTCCGAGTCAGTCGTGGGACTGGTGTGAGCAACAAAAACAGTTTATCTTTAAACAACACAAAAGAATTTAAACATTGAAAACCGCAATGCTTTTGGAAAATGAAACTACCATAAGACCTCCCACCACACACACAATGCAAACGCAGAATTGGAGGAGATTTCTTCTTATGATAGTCAAAGATGCTTACTACGCAAAAATCAAATCATTTTTGATATTATTATTAGTGCATAGTGTAGAAAACATTTCGAAAGTAGAATATAAATCTTAGCCAGCATAGACATTTCGAACTATGCCTACTATAGCTACCATCCAAACAATGGGGCGCCACCATAAGTGAATGATAGGTTCTACAACTAAAACCGTACAAGTCTCGTATTGGAGTTTGGATTTCCAACAAATGGTCAGGCCAAGGAACTTCCCATTGCCACATGGAAACGCCTCTGGAATGACGTCCCGAGAACCTAACCGGATCTCTGCCAACACAAGGCCGAGTTACCTCTGCAAAAAATGTAACTACTGACACGCGTATGCCATCCACCGATCGTAACCGATCTTCCCGAGGATCCTCGTTTTCCAACAACCACATAATAATAATAATGCAGTAACCACATAGGTTAAGTATCTGGGCTCCATACCATGATACCACCTCTATCCAGAAAGAAATGACATACACTAAGGGGCGCTACTCCCTAGAACCTTGCTGCATCTTTCCTGTTTTGACCATTCCGGGGTGTGAGGTTCGACGAAGTCTCATCCACAAAGCTACGCTTTGTCACAAAGCCATGCTTCGGGTCAAACAAATGATCAAAGAAATGATCACAAAGATATAAGATCAAATAAATGATCATATCGCAAATGATCAAACACTGATCATCACACAGCAACACTCAGCATGCCACATTACCAAATTGGGAATATATCGCTGATAACCTTCAACTACATTACCTCTGAGCTCGTACGTCTCAGAGAAGGGTGTTAAGCTAAGAGAATAAATTCTCCGCCACCAACAGAAATGTATTTGAAAGAAATCGGCTTTATATCTCAAAGTGTAATGTTAGACATGTAACCATACAAGTCTGTTCCGGGTTCGAACAGAACCGAAGGCACTTCTTACGAAGCCCTTGCAATTCCGGGTATTCACAATCCCGTCCGGACTTCCCATCACAAAGGGTGATAAAATCTCTATACCGGGGACCAGTCGGTGCAGAGACATTCGACGAGTTGTCCTTTCGTTTTCGTAAATATCCGGTCTTCAACACCAGTCTTCAAATGCCATCCATATACGACGTATCATTATTCGGAATGGGTTATACGACCCAAGTGTCTTTTCCCGGCTAACCCGAATAATGAGCGCAATATTCAAAAATCATATGGATATTGGGGTCTCAATTAAGTCGCAACTTAATAATTCAACTTCTTTTTAAATGGTTTCAATCGATTACCATTTCAAATCTTTTAAACAAAAAGATTTATTTCACAAAGTTCACTCAATTTTCACAAAGATTCATTCACAGTTTTTCCAAAACAATTTCTGTTTCAATTGGATTAACTCGTTAAATCTTTAAAATAAAGATTCAACTTATAGCTTTCAAACCAATTTCATTTCGAATGGTTTAAACAAAACATCATTCTAAATCTGTTAAAAATAAACAGATTCAATTCATAGTTTTCAAAAAGAATTCATTTATAACTTGGAAAACCATCTTTCAATTCATACTTGAAATTCCTTTAAATTGGAATTTCATTTCTTATATATATACGAAAGCTTTTATCATTTGAAAACAAACAGTTTTCATTTAAGAAAAATCCAATTTTATTTACACGAGTTAAAGTCCTTGAATTATATTCACATTCCAAAATCAATACTTTTTAAAATAGTTTAACCCATATATAAACATCTTTAATCCCTAGTTTCAAATCATAGAATTCAATTTCAAATCTTGAATTTAAATTTAAATCAAATTATTTAAATTTTCAAAACTCGATTAAGTTATTCAAAACAACTTTTATCCTTGAAAACTCATTTCAAAAGCTTTTCACTTTAAATCGAAATTTCTAATTTCAAAATCAATTGAAATTAAAATTTCCATTTCAAAAACATCAAATTTAAATTATCTGTGACTTAACCGATTTCCACGTGAAATCCATATTTGTGTGTGTAAAAGTGTAGTCCAGGGGTTTTAACACAACAGTGCAACATCAATCATCACAGATATATCGATAAGCGGTATAATCGATAACGCTTATCTTTATTCACAGATTCATAGATAAAATAAATTTATCAGTCACAAGGATCCACAATTATAATTCGATGTGGGTTTCGGATAACCAACTGGAATCCGACTCCCTATCGCATCGAAATTCAAGTGCCGTGTTACGGGCCAAAGGTTTGCATATTCATATAGTAATATATCACAGAAATAGAAATCACAGATCACGACATAAATCAGGACGTATCACAAAGCATCATATATCAGGGATATCAAACAATTCCTATCATTCAACAGAATCCAAACATTCATAAGTAAACTCAATAATTTATCTGATCATAATTAATTTATCTATTAATTATTTATTTCATTTCAAATTAGTTAATTAACAAATCAATTCTTAATCAATTATTAAGTCTTAATTACTTAATTATTTTATTTCACACTATTTAATTAATTACTTCATAATCAATCTATTTAACCTTGATTAACTATTCTTTAATCATTAATTAATAACTCTAATTATAAATTGATAACTTTAATTATCCATTTATTTACCATTAACGACTTAGTTAATCAATTATTAATCACTTAATCATTACTTAATTCAAACTCCAATTACAATTATAATTTAATTAATTGATTTCATTGTTCAACTTAATTAACATTTAGAAGTCTCTTCAAATTTTGAAAATCAATTATAGTATTAACTACAAACTTAATTGTTAGTTAACTTTATATCTAATTTAAATTAATTTCTTAATTAATCATAGTAATTAAGAGTGAGGAACATTGTGAAGGAATTAATTACATAATTAAACTTGTATTAAAGTTTAACTTAATTTGTTAAACATTTTCACTTATTATCATTTATAAAACAGCAGTTTGGAAAAGAAAAACCCACTAACCCGAGACCTCCCTGCACTAACTCGAATGGTACTTCGAGTATTTCATGCAATTTCCCCGAGTCCCCCTGCACGCAACTGCTTCTTCTCCCTTTTTTTTTAAACTGTGCCATGTTTTAAATTCAAATTTGTTTAAAATCACTCGTGTATGCATTCGAATCCCAACCCGGGCAATTCCATCCTTGCTTCGCGTCGACCAGCCAACAACTTCGAGCAACATCCTCTTCTTCTTCCAGTAACAATCCCTGTCACCACCACATCGACGTGCATGTGT
Organism: Allium fistulosum; assembly: GCA_030737815.1. Lineage (NCBI taxonomy): Eukaryota > Viridiplantae > Streptophyta > Magnoliopsida > Asparagales > Amaryllidaceae > Allium > Allium fistulosum. The sequence continues at coordinate 1,145,962,786 of CM060901.1, forward strand.
ACGACCAATCGCGGCAACTCCGACCCTTGCCGCTGCCTTCGACATGTGGTCGACCATCCCCTTGCGCCTCCTGACCACCCAAAATCTTGAATTAAACTCGAGAGCAAAATCGAGTTGTCTCGACCAAACGAACCCAACAACACATCACCTGAAAACAACCCCGCGCCATCTCCCCAGGCCATTATCGGCCACCAACTTTGGACCTTAGCCTCATCATCGTGCAACGCCACGATTGGCACCGGAGTTTTGAAGTCCGATGGCCCACAGGTGGAGCGGCGACCACGTTTCCCGACCGTATACTTTTCGAGTTTAAAACCCTACTTTTACTCCAACCTCGAAATCCTTGCATTTGAAATTTTTTTTGACAATTTTCTCATCATCAATGAAGCCCAAACAAGCTTCAAGCCAAATTTCAAAGATTTTAATTGAATCGTTTATCAGTAATTGGTGAAATTACAATCTTTATCTAAATTCAAACTGCTCTTAATCTACCTAAGTAAAAATCATCGTATTACCTTTAAAAATCATAACCTGATATGCTCATTCAAATTGTATGATTAAATCCATGATTTAAAATAGTTGAATTCATCAAAGAATTTTGTTTCACTGTAATTTCAAGTTGCACAGACAAATTTCTATTTATTTTACAAAAAATATATTTTAACTCTTAGTTTAATCTTAAACAAACATCTCTTGTTTAAACACCTTAGCCTAACAAGGATTTAGATGAGAGGAATTGAAATTTTATTCAAGTTTATACTCTGTATATTTTCTTTTTTTTAAACAGAGATGAATCATTATATATATCAACACAAGCATCCAGATTTTCATTCTAATATACTCAGTTCAACAGCATGCAACAACTTTCATCAAGCTTTTAAATTCTATGCATCCAGATTCAATTAGAACAAGGTAAAGTTTACTCACAAGCATCACGAAAAAAAAAAAGTTAAGCTTCTAAAAATAGGAGTTGCTCACCTTATTTTCCAGAAAGAATAGAGTTTTATTTGTGTTGAAAACAGGCTTTGAATTTCCAGTTGAAAGCTGAAGACTTTTAAACTTTGCAAGGTAGGAAATCTGGTTTTGAACTTGATAACTGAAGCTTCTTTGCTTCTTGATTCCCAAGCCTTGATTGCTTTGATATTTTAGTTTGAGATGTTTGTTTGACTGATATTTGTTTGATTTCAAGATGATATTGTTTTGTTTTGCATGATATTACTTTAGATTTCTTTTCTAGTCTAAAGATTTTTTTTTCTTTTTTTTTTCTCTGGTTTTGTTTGATGAAGACATCACTTAGTTTTCTTTTACTCAGTTTTCCTTAGCCAAGAATAAACGAATTTGAAATGGAGTTGATATATATATAAGTGAAGTTGATTATTTGTTTATACAAAGCAGGTACAAGTGTTCATATTTTATCAGAGATTTTTATTTGCTTATGGGGGCTGATCTGCTGCATGCATCTATATTGTATGCTAAGATGTCTTTGCATTAATTAAGTTGTACAAAGTGATATAAATGCTTGTACCTTATTTTACTTGCTTCACCTTCTTTTCGGCTGAGAGGTATATATTGTGTAGGGTACTAAAGAAGATATTAATAAGACTTGTACCAATATACATTTTATAACTTTCCCTACTCTAGTTCGGCTGATACATTTGTTTTGGGCTAAAGATTTCTTTGTTTCTTCTATTTGCTTTCTTGTTTTACATGTTTGAATTGTAGTTGTTTGCACTTTAATAATATTTTGCCTATTTTCTTTGCTCACGGCTGAGATGATGGTAGTTGGTACATATATTTTTATTTTTGTTGACTTCAACCATACTTGAATATACTTGCTTTGCTTTTCATTCACTATTTTTATTTGTATATACTTCCATCTTTATAAAACTGTATAATTTATCTTATATATTTCGATTCTATTTATAACTTAATATTTATTATTATCATTTATTATTATTATTAAACCATTTAAACTTAGATTTAAACTCGAATTCAATATACATATATATTAATTAAAATCCCTAATTTACTCATATATCATATATACATATATATTCACATATATGTACAATATTCTTAAATTTAAATGATTTATATTAAATTTATTACGATCGGGGAAACTCGCAATCAATTATTATTTTTAATTTTAAAATTTTTATTCAAAAATTCAATAAATTATCGATTTAAATAAATTTAAATCTGGGATCGTTACAAACTTCCCCCCTTAAAAGAATTTCATCCTCGAAATTCGCAGGCACGAAACAAAGACAGAGATAGACAGATTCGATCTCCTATAATTCCTCAAACTCAAGATACGGATTCCGAATTCAAGTCGGAATATCTCAGAATACATACCAATTTGTCCCTCTTCAGACTTTGGTATTCACAAGAAATTACAATAGAATTTCAAAATTTTGATTTTAAACGAAATCGTTTTATTGATTTAATTCAATTTTATCCTTCATATTCTATTAATCAATTTATCTCAATTAAAAATTTCCAATTTATTTCAAATTTCTAACTTCAAATTTCAAATTCATTAAAGTTTAAATCAAAAAGCTGATAAAAACTGATGAAGATACAAAGTAAAGATCTTCGACAATGATCCGTAGAGTCATCATCACACCGAAACTTCTTTCTTATAGTTGATACGAAGCAATCCAAAGAATTTGGAAACGAGTCAAAGAATATTGATAAGAAAGATTGTTTCCACTGCTGCAGGGTACTGACCATTTACAGTCGTATTCCCTGTCCCCTATCTCGTCCTCTTCTTGCACTCATACTCACTATCAGTGGATTGTAAGAGAATTTACTGAGACATTCAGGCGGATATCTTAGGGATACACTAATTCTAGAGTTTACTTCACTCTATCTCTAATGAGCTACTTAACGTGTTATACTCCTGAGCTAAAGTTCAACCTTAGCTCTGATACCACTTGTAAAGACCCAAAAGTTGGCCTTCGAAAATCGGCACCCGTACTTCACTTGTACTCAAAATGCCGTAGATTCAAATGCCAAATCTGGTTCTCCGGAGCTTATAACATAGTTAAGTAAATAACACAGCGGAAGAAAAAAATAATACATTGATATACAATATCTGATACAACAGAGTGATACAATGAATATCAATATACATCAGAGATATGATACAAGAAATAGCAGCGGAAAAGAAAAAATAGATAACTAACATCAGCAGCGGAACAAATAACTCTAAGACAGTCTTCAAGAGAGAACTCCAGTAGTAGCTCGAACTCCCAATAACGATACACCAAGAATAAACAAGTGCAGTCCGATCCAAAGACTGAACTAGCTCCAGAAAATCTACTGAACCTGACTATTTGAAAAACCCAACTCTAGACTGCTCGTGTAGAAAATTATGAGCACCCAGAGTTTAGGAAATGAACAATAAACTCCGAGTCAGTCGTGGGACTGGTGTGAGCAACAAAAATAGTTTATCTTTAAACAACACAAAAGAATTTAAACATTGAAAACCGCAATGCTTTTGGAAAATGAAACTACCATAAGACCTCCCACCACACACACAATGCAAACGCAGAATTGGAGGAGATTTCTTCTTATGATAGTCAAAGATGCTTACTACGCAAAAATCAAATCATTTTTGATATTATTATTAGTGCATAGTGTAGAAAACATTTCAAAAGTAGAATATAAATCTTAGCCAGCATAGACATTTCGAACTATGCCTACTATAGCTACCATCCAAACAGTGGGGCGCCACCAAAAGTGAATGATAGGTTCTACAACTAAAACCGTACAAGTCTCGTATTGGAGTTTGGATTTCCAACAAATGGTCAGGCCAAGGAACTTCCAATTGCCACATGGAAACGTGTAACACCCCTAGATTTTTGTATATATTTTAAATTTGACTTTCTTTTATTTAAATTATTTTTAAAATGGTTTATTTCAAATATTTCATTTTTAAATATAAATGTTGATTATTAAGTGATTTATAGTTCAAACTAGTATAATTTGAATATTTTACTGTAAAATGAATTTCTGGTCAAACTGTTCAAACTTTGACTTTTAAACTTCAAATTTAAATTATTTAAATTCTTAAATTTTATCTTTTATTATGAAAATAGATGTAATAACTTGAATACTACTTTTCTTTTCATTGAAAATGGAGTTAAATTGTAAAAGTTACGTACATTTCAATTTTGAGTATAATTTGTTTTATTTTGCCTATTTTAAATTATATAAATCATATTTTCTTTGTTATATTTTATTTTAATATGTGTTAATATTTTATTTTATGTATATTTTTATCTTTTAATATTTTTAAAGTGATAATAAAAATTTTCCAAAATATATTGCATTTATTTTCTATTTTTAAAGGCTAGTTTCCATTTTTCTGCTATTTTCTTCATTTAAATTATATTTAATTAAAATTTATTTATTTATTTTTGTGAATGCATTTTATTTTTTGTGTTATTATATTTATTTATAAATATTTTCTAAGTCCATATAAATCTTCCAAAGTTTATTCTGTTTATTTTCAAATTTTCTAGACTAGTTTTCATTTTATACTATTTTCTTATTTTAATCATATATAATTAATATTTATTTATTTATATTTTGTATATTTGTTATATATTCGAATTTTAACTGAAATTATATGTATTTTTAGATAATTAAACTTATGAAAAGAAAATATAGAAATTTGAAAGGTTTTAAACTTTTTAAATTCCAAGTCCTTTTACCTTCCACCTTTTCATTTTCTCAACCTCCACTTGTAATCAATTTTGGCCGATTCTTTTCTCATTCTTTCAGCCACTTCCTCACTTCATTTTCACGAAAATTAAACTTCTCAATCACCAAAAAATTCGGCCATTAACCTGAAGTAAAGCTTGGTAAAAAATTTCTTCTTTTCTATGCAATTTCTACTTGTTTTCTTATGATTTTGCACTTGTTTTCTCACCTTCTATGCTCAGCTCCTCCTTCCTCCTCCACCTTGGCCTCCTCCACCACCACCACATCTGGTCAACACCTCCTCCAGCCCAGCCCCAAGCCATGGCCATGCCCCTTGATGAAGAAGATCCACCTAAAAATAAACAAAACTCCACCTTAATGTTCATAGCCTAGCCTAACTTGTTCCACCACCTCTCTCCTCCACTTTGGCCGGCCAAACACCACCACCACCAGCCATAACCTGATCCTTGGACCTCTGTAGCACCTGTAGTTTATCCTTCCAGATCAGGCCATGCCCAATAGTCCCTTGGTCGAACCCATTTAGGCCTTGAAATCTTGTTGTTGCTTGTAGTTGTGTTGCCTTGTTTTGAAATTCAAGCACATATCCTTCATCTCCTCTTTATATTGCTATGGCGACCCCTATATGACCTGAACTTGATCCAAACCTGATCCAAAACAATCCCATTACAGTGTCTTTCCAGACCATAGCTGAAGTATAAGTGGTTGAATGCAAGTGCAAAAGCTCTAGCTTTGAATTGTATAGTTATTCCTAGCATTGTTTGTAATATTTTGGTTTGTAATTCATGTTTGTTTTTGGTTTGTTTGATATTTAACAAGGCAATTAGCCTTGGCTCTCCCACTCTCAAATCATTGTTGTGTTATCGTGCTTTTGAAGTTCCTTATTTGTGCATTTGGTTGTCATCTCCAGCTTATACAGGTGAGTTATTCTCACCAGACAATATGTACATATATAACTAGTGAATTGACCCCTTTTGAATCTGTAAAATGCATTATCATGTTACACTTGCTATGTTATGATTTTATGATGTTCACCCATGCTTAAACACCTATTATATTATATGTTACTGTTATATTATGCTGTTCTATTATTTTTATCAGTTTATCACACTGCAAGTTCCCTTTAGATTAGAATCACTATGGGTTGAAATGATACATACCCGAACGGACTTTAGAATAGGAGAAAATCATTATGGGCTGAAATGATAATGTAACGTCCCAGATTTTCGCGTTCGAAAATCGACATCCATACTTTACATCATACTCGAATGTCGTAGATTCGAGCGTTCAAATCCGAGTCGCCGGAGCTTATAACACCGTTAAGTACATAACACAGCGGAATAAATGAATAATACATTGATATACAATATCTGATACAACAGAGTGATACAAATGAATATCAATATACATCAGAGATACGATACAACAAAAAACAGCGGAAAAGAAAACGATAACATCAGCAGCGGATAATCTCCATCTTCAAAGCACTAATCTAGAAATAGCTTGAACTCCCAATAACGATACACCAAGATGAGCAAGTGCAGTCCGATCCAAAGACTGAACTAGCTCCAGATAACCTACTAATCTGACTATCTGAAAAACCAAACTCTAGACTGCTCGTGTAGAAAAATTTTGAGCATCCAGAGTTTAGGAAAGAAACAATAAACTCCGGATCAGTCATGGGACTGGTGTGAGCAACAAAAACAGTTTATCTTTAAAAACAAATAGCAGAGAATTTTAAAGTCAATTCGTAATGCTTTTGGAAAATGAAACTACCATAAGACCTCCCACCACACACACAATGCAAACGCAGAATTGGGGGAGATTTCTTCTTATGATAGTCAAAGATGCTTACTACGCAAAATCAAATCATTTGATATTATTACTAGTGCATAGTGCAGAAAACAATTTCGAAAGTAGAATATAAATCTTAGCCAACATACGACCAGTATCGTATGCCTACTATAGCTACCATGTTCAATAGCAGGTTACCGCCACAATCCATAGCAGGTAATACAACTAAAACCGTACAGGGCTCGTATTGTTTTGTTTGGATTTCCAACAAATGGTCAGGCTAAGGAACTTCCTATTCCACGAAAGAAACGCCTCTGGCGGGACGTTCCGAGAACCAACTGTTCTCTGCCAAACAAGGCCGGCAACCCCTTTTCCCAAGGGATAAAAGAAACCTCAGATATGCCACCCCCGGTCCTTTGGGACCTTTAACCGAGGCGCCTCGAATCCAACATCACACATCATAAAGAAAGTGTATCCACATGAGTAAGTATCTGGGCTCCATACCATGATACTACCCTTTTCCAGAAGGAATGGTCATACCCTAGGGGAGCTACCCCTGAAAACCTTGCCGCACGATTCCTGTTTCGACCATTACCGGGTTGTGAGGCTCGACGAAGTCTCGTCCACAAAGCTACGCTTTTTCAAAAAGCCACGCTTCGGGTCAAACAAATGATCAACCTATGATCACAAAGATATAAGATCAAACAAATGATCATATCACAAATGACCAAACACTGATCATTTCACAGCAGCACTCAGCATGTCACATTACCAAATTGGGATATATCGCTGATAAATTTCAACTACATAACCTCTGAGCTCGTACGTCTCAGAGAAGGGTGTTAAGCTAAGAGAATAAATTCTCCGCCACCAATAGAAATGTATTTGAAAGAAATCGGCTTTATATCTCAAGGTGTAATGTCAGACATGTATCCATATAAGTCTGTTCCGGGTTCGAACAGAACCGAAGGCACTTCTTACGAAGCCCTTGCAAATCCGGGTATTCACAATCCCGATCGGATTTCCCATCACTTAGGGGATTTCTATACCGGGAGCTACCCGGTGCAGAAACAATCGACGAGTTATCTTTTCGTTCTCGTGAATATCCGTTCTTCATCACCGGTCTTCAATTGCTATCCATATACGACGTATCACTTATTCGGAATGGGTTATACGACCCAAAGGTCCTTTCCCGGCTAACCCGAATAGTGAGCGAAATATTTTAAAGATATATGGATATTGGGATTTCAATAAAGTCACAACTTAAACCCAAACTTTCTTTTCAAATGGTTTAACAAATTACCATTTTAATCTTTTAAACAAAAGATTCATTCATAGATTTTCCAAATCAATTCCCATTTCAATTTAACTCGTCAAATCTTTAAATCAAAGATTTAACTCATAGCTTTCAAAACAATTTCATTTCGAATAGGTTAAACAAAACATCATTTTAAATCTGTTAAAAATAAACAGATTTAATTCATAGCTTTCAAAAAGAATTCAGTCATAACTTGGAAAATCCATTTTTCAATTCACTTGAAATCCCTTTAATTAAACTGGAATTTCACTTCTTATCTGAAAGCTTTTATTCCTTTAAAACAAACAGTTTTCATTTGGAAATTTGATTCATATATACGAGTTAAAGTTCTTGAGTTAAATCCAAATTCTCAAACTATACTTTTAAAATGGTTAAATTCATACAAACACATTTTATATCATCTTTAGTCCCTAGTTTCAATCATAGATTTAATTTCAAACTTGAATTCAAATTTAAATCAAATTATTTAAATTTTCCAAACTCGATTAAGTTATTCAAAATAACTTTTATCTTTGAAATTCTATTTCAAAAGCTTTTATCTTTAAACCCAAATTTCCAATTTTCAAAATCAATTGAAATTAAAATTTCAATTTCAAAAACATCAAAATTAAATTATCTGTGACTTAACCGATTTCCACGTGAAATCCATATTTGTGTGTGTATGGTGTAGTCTAGGGGTTTTACACACAATAGTGCAACATCAATCATCACAGATCAAAATACAGAAATATAGTTGATAAGCGATATAAACTATAACGCTTATCGTACAGATCACCGATATATATCACAGATAATAAATTACAGATCACAACAAAATCAGGGTGTATCACAAAGCATCACAGATCAGGGATATCAAACAATCAAATCAATAGAATCCAAATATTCATAAGTAAGATCAATCAATATCTAATTTATTCGAATTAGATTAATTACTTATGAATGACTAATACTGATTAATTAACATCGATAAATTACAGATCATTTTGATTAATTATTCTTTAATCATTTATTAATTAACCATTAATAATAAATTTACTAACCTTTAATTTATAAATAAATTAACCCTTATTAATTCGATTTTAAACTAAATCAATTATCTTAAAATATGGGTTAACAATATTAAAATTTAAATTTAGTTTTAAAGTCAAAAATCTGTTTTTATATCCAACCTGGGACCGACTTCGAGTCACACCCGAGAGAAATACCTAAGTGCTTCGAGTTTTTCCCCAATCTAACCCGTGTGAGTATTTTTTTCAAAATTTTGTTTAAGTCCTAAAACTAACCCGATATCATACTAAAATAACTCGAACTCGTCTTCGAGTTTCTACCCCAATTTCCCGAGCAGTGCTCGAGTTGCCTGGCCTCTTCCCCAAATCCATCACAGCTGATACATTCGCCTCCACGTGCACGTGCACCAACGGAGCGGCCATCTCTGGCCAACTCCACGATCGTCATCAGGTTACCCACCACCTGACTACGCCTCAAGACCACCCAGTAACCACGAACTTCGTCGAATTCCCAATAGAGCTCACGACTTGGACCACAACAACACTGGACCACCAGAAAACGCCTCGTCCTCCACCTCTGGCCATTAGAGGTCGCCAGACTTTGACCCAAGCTCCGCTATCGTGTGACGCGACGAATGACACCAGTGACGTGAAGTCCGATCACCCATGGACGGCGCAGCATCGATTTTCCCAAACGCGAGCAGAAAGGGGTTTTAAACCCTACTTTGACTTCGAATTTCAGATCCACTGATTTATAATTTTACCTAGTATTTTTCTAGTGATCATAAATGCACACCCTTTCAGCTACATCGAACTCGAAGGCCAAAATCACCTTGGTCACCGGAAATGGGCATATGTTCGATTTTCTGATCATCCCAAAAATCTCGGTGGAGACTTCATGAAAATTTTAAATATTTGTTTCGAAAATCATCATTTTTGATGGGAATTCAAATAATATTACTGAAATCAAAATCCATGATGTGCGAATATCTTGCTTAAATTAAATGGTGGCTGTGTTCTTATAGCTTCCAGGAAGAAACTGCATTGGGCTTGCTTTAATTCATTACTGAAACAGAGTATAGGTTTAAACAATATCTTTAACTCATTTAAAACTCATTTCAGTAGAAAAGGGGGAAGAGACTTTGGATTTTGATACAAAATTTACTCTGTAAACCAGAATTTGGATGTACTGTGTTTTCATAGTTACCAGGAAAATGAATTTCAAATTTTGTTTGGTTTATTACTGAAGCATAGTGCAAGTTAAACCACACTTTAACTTGCTTTGCAATTCAATTTTCTTTCCAAAAGAAATGGGAGGGAGGAATTTCAAGTTTCCCTGTAACTAAAATGTTACAGGAAACAGAGAGCAGGAAACAAGGTTTCCAAGAAAATCAAAACATAAGCACAGTCATTCATCCCTATGCAAAGGCTATCCACATCTATACAAGAATTCAACACAAAAGGACTTGAGTGAAGTATAAGTTTACTCACTGATCTAAAGAAGAAAATACTGGGTCAAGTTACTCATAGAACAATAGAACAATACAGTTCAATGCATTTTTTCACAATAACTTGAAATATTCATCACAACATCAAAAACATAAACAGATTTCAATAAAAAAAGGTAGTTTGCTCACCTGTCTTTAGGAAGGACAGAGTTTGCTTTTGATTGTTTTTCTGTAATCTGGTGATGATAACTCAAACTTGATTTCCAGGTTGCAATTTGAAACTGGCTTGCAATTTACTTGCTGAAGCTTTTTAGATATCTAGTTTGTACTAATGTATATGGTTGTTTTTAAACTTTCTTTAAACTGAAGCTTTGGTTTGAGTTTTCATTTACAGCTTGAAGTGGAACGAATTTTGCAATGAGGATGATGTTTATAAAGAAAAGAAAAAAATGAGTACAGGGTGTTGTTTGTTTATACAATAGGCTATGAGTTGATTTTATCATAAAAGAAAGTGTACAGGGGTATTGTCACTTGGCTTTAACATAGGCATGGCTGAAATCGTGCTAGAGATATTGTTAGGGATTACTTTGCTTTATTTTACAGGCATATTTTCATTTGTTTATAGGCTGAGGTGATATATAGTGATGGTTTGCATTAATTGACATGTACAAATGAATATTTTTCTCTTCATTTCGGTGGCTGGTGATGTTTCCCTCATGTACTAAGGGTATTTGCATTTATTACTTGTACAAACTGAGATTTATATTTTTTTTTCTTTTACCTCATTTCGGCTGGGCAAGTATGTAAGGGTATTATCTTGTATTTTATTTATTTGCATACTTGTATTTGTATTTGTTTCTACATACTTATAGTTTTATTTATTTTTATTTTCTATTTCAATTTCTAACTTAAATATCTATAAATTGGTATGTTTCTATATATTTATATTTTCTTATTTATTTAATAAGTGCATTTGTTTGTATTTTATTTTATATTGATTTATTAAGATCTAGATATTTACTTTATACTTTATATCTCATATAATTTGTATCTTCATTTCTAAACCATTTATATAAAGATTTAAATTCAACTCAAATATAAAAATATATATTATCAAATTTACTCACATATCATATATACATATATATTCACATATATGCAATATTTTTAATATTTTTAAATTAAAAGGATTTATACAGAATATATTTGATCCGGGGAAACTCGCTCTCAATTTTCCTAATTAATTTACAAATTTTTATCAAAAATTTATTTAATTACTCAATTTAATTCAAAAATGCATTTAATTATTAATTTAAATAAATTTAAATTCCAGGGTCGTTACATGATAGGCCTGAATGATTTTCAATTATTTTTCATTTCCTTGGGATTGCGGGTTTGAAATGATCAAACCCGGGTTTTCTTTGTAAATTACGGGTTGAAATGATATATTACCCGTATCACTTTACCTAGACTAGAAATGAAATACAGACCCGTTGTTAAAATATGTTTTTATAAAAATCTTAAAAATATTTTTGAAATGTAAATATTATAATATTTGATTTAAACTAAATAAAAAAATTATTTATGTAAGCATTATTGATTTTTTTGAAAATTTATAAGTGAAATAAATTATTGGTAAAACTAGAAAATTTGAAATGTAAGTTATTTTGGGAAATTTTAATTGGGTGATAATTGGAATTTAAATTAAATATGAAATGTGATAACTTCATGATAATTTGGATTAAAGTGAATTTAAATGATTTTTATATTATATTAATGATTTTGAATAAAGTTAAAATGTGAAATGAATGAATATTTAAGTTGAAATTTTGAAATATAACTAAAATTGGAAATTTGTGAATTTGGCTTAAGAGTGAATTTTAAGTTAAGTAAATAAAAATGGAATTAAGTTATATTTGTAAATTTAAAATTAAGTGTTAAGTTAATTTAATTTAATGAATTTATAATTTAAAATTGGAATTTAATAAGTGAATTATTATTAAATTTTGATTTTTGAATGGAGGTTTAACTTTATAAAATCATGAATATAAGGGTATTTGAATGATTATATATGATTTTATAAGTTAAAAATGATTTATATAAAAATATAATTGTTTGTGAAATTATACTGAATATTTGAAGTTAATTAACTGCATCTCTGAAATGCTATTAATTCTAATGTAAATGATAATACAACATTTGTAAATGATGTAGTTGATAATAATGAACCAAATGGCTAAATTTAATTAAAGGCTATTATAGCATTTTTGTATTGTTATAATGGTTGAATTTAACTAAGTTTATTTGAAACTAATGTAACCGTATTACAGCATTTTAAATGCTGTCTTTTGTTAAATTGAACTATTTTAAATGTGACTTTTCGTAGCATTTTCTAAATGCTGCAAAAGTTGAATTTTCATTGTTTTAATTAATTTAAGTGAACGAATGAAAGATTAAAATTTTGGAAATTTAATAATTTAATTATTAATAATAACTTTATTTTTATGATTTAAAATAAAGTAATTTGTTTTGAAATATAAACTATTTTGAAATATGATATTTTGATATTTTGAAATGGATTTTTGAAGGATATTGAATTTTGAAATGATATTTGATTTCGAAGTATAAAATACCATTTTGAAATTTTAACCACGGGGTGTATTTAATTTATAGTTTAACTGATCCTTGAAGGATGGGCGATCCCAAGCATCCTTTGAGTTATTGTGCATTTCTACTACAGTTCACTTGAGTTGGTTTACATTATATAAGTATATATTGTCCTGACTCGAGTGTTTTGTGTTTTACTTTACGCTCGGGTCAGCTTGAGTATTTACAGCTTAGCTTTGGATCTCATTCTGGAGCTAGGAATCGCTGGAGATTCTGCTTGTCTAGTTATCTGTTCCTTTCAGTTCAGTTGTTCTATTCTAGTTCTGGTATTTATAAACTTCTATGTATTTGGGATTTCTATTGTATATGTTTTCAGAATGATATTATGTATTATGTTTTGAGAGTTTGTATATAGTAGATTCATGAACTACTATGGTATTTTATTTCCGGTGTGAGTTATTCTGATATGTTCTGTGTCTGTGATTCTGTGTATTTGATTTCATTTGCTCCAAATTTATTTACAATCTGTTATTTTGAATTATTCAAGTCAGACATGTATGGATTATTGTCGATTTGAATGGTCCAAAATAGTGGGTCGTTACAAAACGCCTCTGGAATGACGTCCCGAGAACCTAACCGGATCTCTACCAACACAAGGCCGGGTTACCTCTGCAAAAATAGGTAACTACTGACACGCGTATGCCATCCCCCGATCGTAACCGATCTTCCCGAGGATCCTCGATTTCCAACAACCACATAATAATAATAATGCAGTAACCACATAGGTTAAGTATCTGGGCTCCATACCATGATACCACCTCTATCCAGAAAGAAATGACATACACTAAGGGGCGCTACTCCCTAGAACCTTGCTGCATCTTTCCTGTTTTGACCATTCCGGGGTGTGGGGTTCGACGAAGTCTCGTCCACAAAGCTACGCTTTGTCACAAAGCCATGCTTCGGGTCAAACAAATGATCAAAGAAATGATCACAAAGATATAAGATCAAATAAATGATCATATCGCAAATGATCAAACACTGATCATCACACAGCAACACTCAGCATGCCACATTACCAAATTGGGAATATATCGCTGATAACCTTCAACTACATTACCTCTGAGCTCGTACGTCTCAAAGAAGGGTGTTAAGCTAAGAGAATAAATTCTCCGCCACCAACAGAAATGTATTTGAAAGAAATCGGCTTTATATCTCAAAGTGTAATGTCAGACATGTAACCATACAAGTCTGTTCCGGGTTCGAACAGAACCGAAGGCACTTCTTACGAAGCCTTTGCAATTCCGGGTATTCACAATCCCGTCCGGACTTCCCATCACAAAGGGTGATAAAATCTCTATATCGGGGACCAGTCGGTGCAGAGACATTCGACGAGTTGTCCTTTCGTTTTCGTAAATATCTGGTCTTCAACACCGGTCTTCAAATGCCATCCATATACGACGTATCATTATTCGGAATGGGTTATACGACCCAAGTGTCTTTTCCCGGCTAACCCGAATAATGAGCGCAATATTCAAAAATCATATGGATATTGGCGTCTCAATTAAGTCACAACTTAATAATTCAACTTCTTTTTAAATGGTTTCAATCGATTATCATTTCAAATCTTTTAAACAAAAAGATTTATTTCACAAAGTTCACTCAGTTTTCACAAAGATTCATTCACAGTTTTTCCAAAACAATTTCTGTTTCAATTGGATTAACTCGTTAAATCTTTAAAATAAAGATTCAACTTATAGCTTTCAAAACAATTTCATTTCGAATGGTTTAAACAAAACATCATTCTAAATCTGTTAAAAATAAACAGATTCAATTCATAGTTTTCAAAAAGAATTCATTTATAACTTGGAAAACCATCTTTCAATTCATACTTGAAATTCCTTTAAATTGGAATTTCATTTCTTATATATACACGAAAGCTTTTATCATTTGAAAACAAACAGTTTTCATTTAAGAAAAATCCAATTTTATTTACACGAGTTAAAGTCCTTGAATTATATTCACATTCCAAAATCAATACTTTTTAAAATAGTTTAACCCATATATAAACATCTTTAATCCCTAGTTTCAAATCATAGAATTCAATTTCAAATCTTGAATTTAAATTTAAATCAAATTATTTAAATTTTCAAAACTCGATTAAGTTATTCAAAACAACTTTTATCCTTGAAAACTCATTTCAAAAGCTTTTCACTTTAAACCGAAATTTCTAATTTCAAAATCAATTGAAATTAAAATTTCCATTTCAAAAACATCAAATTTAAATTATCTGTGACTTAACCGATTTCCACGTGAAATCCATATTTGTGTGTGTAAAAGTGTAGTCCAGGGGTTTTAACACAACAGTGCAACATCAATCATCACAGATATATCGATAAGCGGTATAATCGATAACGCTTATCTTTATTCACAGATTCATAGATAAAATAAATTTATCAGTCACAAGGACTCACAATTATAATTCGATGTGGGTTTCGGATAACCAACTGGAATCCGACTCCCTGTCGCATCGAAATTCAAGTGCCGTGTTACGGGCCAAAGGTTTGCATATTCATATAGTAATATATCACAGAAATAGAAATCACAGATCACGACATAAATCAGGACGTATCACAAAGCATCATATATCAGGGATATCAAACAATTCCTATCATTCAACAGAATCCAAACATTCATAAGTAAACTCAATAATTTATCTGATCATAATTAATTTATCAATTAATTATTTATTTCATTTCAAATTAGTTAATTAACAAATCAATTCTTAATCAATTATTAAGTCTTAATTACTTAATTATTTTATTTCACACTATTTAATTAATTACTTCATAATCAATCTATTTAACCTTGATTAACTATTCTTTAATCATTAATTAATAACTCTAATTATAAATTGATAACTTTAATTATCCATTTATTTACCATTAACGACTTAGTTAATCAATTATTAATCACTTAATCATTACTTAATTCAAACTCCAATTACAATTATAATTTAATTAATTGATTTCATTGTTCAACTTAATTAACATTTAGAAGTCTCTTCAAATTTTGAAAATCAATTATAGTGTTAACTACAAACTTAATTGTTAGTTAACTTTATATCTAATTTAAATTAATTTCTTAATTAATCATAGTAATTAAGAGTGAGGAACATTGTGAAGGAATTAATTACATAATTAAACTTGTATTAAAGTTTAACTTAATTTGTTAAACATTTTCACTTATTATCATTTATAAAACAGCAGTTTGGAAAAGAAAAACCCACTAACCCGAGACCTCCCTGCACTAACTCGAATGGTACTTCGAGTATTTCATGCAATTTCCCCGAGTCCCCCTGCACGCAACTGCTTCTTCTCCCTTTTTTTTTAAACTGTGCCATGTTTTAAATTCAAATTTGTTTAAAATCACTCGTGTATGCATTCGAATCCCAACCCGAGCCATTCCATCCTTGCTTCGAGTCGACCAGCCAACAACTTCGAGCAACATCCTCTTCTTCTTCCAGTAACAATCCCTGTCACCACCACATCGACGTGCACGTGTACGACCAATCGCGGCAACTCCGACCCTTGCCGCTGCCTTCGACATGTGGTCGACCATCCCCTTGCGCCTCCTGACCACCCAGAATCTTGAATTAAACTCGAGAGCAAAATCGAGTTGTCTCGACCAAACGAACCCAACAACACATCACCTGAAAACAACCCTGCGCCATCTCCCCAGGCCATTATCGGCCACCAACTTTGGACCTTAGCCTCGTCATCGTGCAACGCCACGATTGGCACCGGAGTTTTGAAGTCCGATGGCCCACAGGCAGAGCGGCGACCACGTTTCCCGACCGTATACTTTTCGAGTTTAAAACCCTACTTTTACTCCAACCTCGAAATCCTTGCATTCGAAATTTTTTTTGACAATTTTCTCATCATCAATGAAGCCCAAACAAGCTTCAAGCCAAATTTCAAAGATTTTAATTGAATCGTTTATCAGTAATTGGGGAAATTACAATCTTTATCTAAATTCAAACTGCTCTTAATCTACCTAAGTAAAAATCATCGTATTACCTTTAAAAATCATAACCTGATATGCTCATTCAAATTGTATGATTAAATCCATGATTTAAAATAGTTGAATTCATCAAAGAATTTTGTTTCACTGTAATTTCAAGTTGCACAGACAAATTTCTATTTATTTTACTAAAAAAATATTTTAACTCTTAGTTTAATCTTAAACAAACATCTCTTGTTTAAACACCTTAGCCTAACAAGGATTTAGATGAGAGGAATTGAAATTTTATTCAAGTTTATACTCTGTATATTTTCTTTTTTTTTAAAACAGAGATGAATCATTATATATATCAACACAAGCATCCAGATTTTCATTCCAATATACTCAGTTCAACAGCATGCAACAACTTTCATCAAGCTTTTAAATTCTATGCATCCAGATTCAATTAGAACAAGGAAATGTTTACTCACAAGCATCACGAAAACAAAACAAGTTAAGCTTCTAAAAATAGGAGTTGCTCACCTTATTTTCCAGAAAGAACAGAGTTTTATTTGTGTTGAAAACAGGCTTTGAATTTCCAGTTGAAAGCTGAAGACTTTTAAACTTTGCAAGGTAGGAAATCTGGTTTTGAACTTGATAACTGAAGCTTCTTTGCTTCTTGATTCCCAAGCCTTGATTGCTTTGATATTTTAGTTTGAGATGTTTGTTTGACTGATATTTGTTTGATTTCAAGATGATATTGTTTGTTTTGCATGATATTACTTTAGATTTCTTTTCCAGTCTAAAGATTTTTTTTTTCTTTTTTTTTCTCTGGTTTTGTTTGATGAAGACATCACTTAGTTTTCTTTTACTCAGTTTTCCTTAGCCAAGAATAAACGAATTTGAAATGGAGTTGATATATATAAAAGTGAAGTTGATTATTTGTTTATACAAAGCAGGTATAAGTGTTCATATTTTATCAGAGATTTTTATTTGCTTATGGGGGCTGATCTGCTGCATGCATCTATATTGTATGCTAAGATGTCTTTGCATTAATTAAGTTGTACAAAGTGATATAAATGCTTGTACCTTATTTTACTTGCTTCACCTTCTTTTCGGCTGAGAGGTATATATTGTGTAGGGTACTAAAGAAGATATTAATAAGACTTGTACCAATATACATTTTATAACTTTCCCTACTCTAGTTCGGCTGATACATTTGTTTTGGGCTAAAGATTTCTTTGTTTCTTCTATTTGCTTTCTTGTTTTACATGTTTGAATTGTAGTTGTTTGCACTTTAATAATATTTTGCCTATTTTCTTTGCTCACGGCTGAGATGATGGTAGTTGGTACATATATTTTTATTTTTGTTGACTTCAACCATACTTGAATATACTTGCTTTGCTTTTCATTCACTATTTTTATTTGTATATACTTCCATCTTTATAAAACTGTATAATTTATCTTATATATTTCGATTCTATTTATAACTTAATATTTATTATTATCATTTATTATTATTATTAAACCATTTAAACTTAGATTTAAACTCGAATTCAATATACATATATATTAATTAAAATCCCTAATTTACTCATACATCAAATATACATATATATTCACATATATGTACAATATTCTTAAATTTAAATGATTTATATTAAATTTATTATGATCGGGGAAACTCGCAATCAATTATTATTTTTAATTTTAAAATTTTTATTCAAAAATTCAATAAATTATCGATTTAAATAAATTTAAATCTGGGATCGTTACATTTACAGTGCTGTATAGACTATAACGCTTATATAAAATGTGTTAAGGGGGATAATGGTAACGCCTTAACACTATTTTGATACTTTATATTACTGATAGGCATAATCTACTTATCGTACACTACTATATAGTAGATAGTTTAACGGATCCTTAAAGGATGGTTATTCCAAACATCCTTTGAGTGACTTGTATTTCAATTGCTATTTCACTTGAGTTGGATTTATTGATATAAGAATGTTAATCCTGACTCGAGTGTTTTGTGTTTTGCTTTACGCTCGGGTCAGACTGAGTGTACCAGTATTCGAGACTCACCTTTGGAGTTGGAGCTTCGCTTAGAGATCCGGCTATCTATCCAGCTTTCAGATATCCAGTTGATTACAGTGATTGTATTCTGATTCTTGTATTTGACTATTGTATTCGAGACATCTTTTGTACCTTATTTTACTCTGATATGTATATAGTAGCTTCATGAACTACTATCTTTTGTTTCCGCTGCAATTATTACTCTGTGTCTGTGATCTGTGATTATTTATTTACTGTATATGTTCAGTTTTGCCAAATTTAAAATAACAACGCGGTATTTTGAATTATTCAAGTCCGACATGTGCGGATGTGAATGGTCCAAAATAGCGGGTCGTTAGAGTTGGTATCAGAGCTTTGGTAGCTCTAGGAAAAACTTAGTATATAAGGTAAATGTATTTACAGAATCACTTTCATTCGAGTTTGAATCTCTTCCTTTTCGACTCGATTCCTTTGAATTTTTGAACATTCCCTACGGTTCCGAAATTCATTTTTGTCCCTCACTATTCGTATTCTTCTGAATTCTGGAGTATCACATAACTTCACTTCGAATGATCTTTATAATGAGTCGGCGGTCTCGCCAAACTTCGAATGATTTGTAAAGGGGTGAAACTCCTTTACAATAGGGATTGATTTACCGGAGATTTCTGTATCCTCGGTTTACGATGCTATCTATCTCCTGTTATACTTGAATTCTATTTCTTAAGATCGAATGAAGATTTGCCTCAAAATTCTACATCGATCTTATTCTTGAAGTCACGGTCGACCCGGATAAGGTTGCCCGCGATTTATATAAACTCATCCATCTTCTTATTTGTTATTTAAATCATCTTATCTTCTGTTTCAAACTTATCTTCGAATCAAAAAAAAATTCTCTTCGATTTGATTTCTATCAAATTTGAATCTCTATCCATGCTTGAAATCCATTTTGTATCGTCGAGCGAGGAAGTGTATTTGTAAATTAATATTAAAATGTTTTATATATTGTGTTGATTGAGTTGTTGATGTTGATTTGGGTTTCCGATCGATTCGTCTGATCAACTCTATCGATAGGATTTCCAAAACACATGAGCAGAGCAAACTAACACAATATCGTTTTTAAATTTGGTAAACAAAATAGTTTTGTATGATTATATCATATATATAAATATAAGTTTTCTGAAATTACATTGTTAATGAATTTGTTGTCTGAAATAATAATATGTGATTTTCATTTATTGTTTTGTAAACCCTTGACTATTGCATAATATAAATAAATGAATTTATAAACTTGGTTATAAATTGATTGAAATTTGAAATAAATTTAATTCAGAAATTTGAGAATTTATTAGTTTCCGGTGATTTCGAACTTCGGTTTTTAAAATTTTAAAGTATATATTATTGAAAGTATTTTCGAATAGAAATCGTTTGCAAAGAATTTTTAAAATGTTGAAATCAGTGCTCTTCTCTTTGTCGCTGGAAAATAATTTCGGTGATGGCGGCCGCATCATCGACATTCATTTTCGAGTTTCGAAGTGGAGATACTATTCTGTAGCTTTGCTACGGTTTTTTTTGAAAAATATTTTGATTTGAATTTCTTCAGTATAATTTGATTTATATATATATAGGTATCTTATTTTAAAATTTAATTTGATTTGATATAAATATATTATATATATCTCTAAATTGTTTAAAGTTAATCGGAAATCTAATTCTTAAATTTTGTTAAAGGATGATTTTAATTATAAATAAAGCCAAAATTTGGAATAAACATTTAAACTTGAATAATTGAATTGGGAAAATTTTATTGTATATTGTTCAACTGCATTCTAATACAACTTACCTAAATCATTCAGAAGTTGAATATATAATTGGATAATATATAATATAAATTGAATTTATAAATAAAAAATTGAGTGGTTATAATAAACGTTATACACTTAAATTTTAATTATAAAATGTTAATTGAAAAAAATAGAATAATAAGTTAATTGAATAATAGATAGAAATTAGATTAACTTATGGAAATACCTTGAATTTAAAATCAATTATTGAATATAAATTGATTTAAACTGAAATCTGTATGGTTTAAATTAATTTATATGGGTTAAATATATGTGATAAGATATATTAAGTAGAATAAATTTAACAATAATTTGGAATAAAGAAGAATTTAAATTTCTGAAAAAAAAATATGATTATAATAAAAGACTATTCCAATTTATGGTTTTAGAAATTGTAAATTGAAGATAATTGGATAATAAGATAATGAATTTAGAAATAGTTGAGATTGATTTTAATGAAATCAAATGGATTAAATCAATTATTGAATATCAATTAATTTAAATTTGAATTTATATGGTTTAAATTAATTGTTATTTTGTATTTCAAATCTGTTTTTCTTTCTGGTTGTTTCTATTCTCCTACCTCATTCCTTTTCGGGGATGAAAAGTTTTGAGTGGGGGAGAGTGTAATGACCCGTAAATTTAACCGGTTTTAATAACGTTATTAATTGAAATTTTGTGAAATTTTAAACGATAAAATTTTGAAATATAAATTTGATATTTGGAATGCGTCTAGTTAAACATAGCGACTGATAAATTTTCGTCTAAAAATATGAAAATTTATTTCGCGCGTAAATTTACATCAATTTAATCAGTTAAAAAGCGATGAAAAAAAAATATTTTCGGAACCTAAATATTTTTACATAGAAAAATTCTAAAACATTTTCTGAGCAAACGCTATTTTTCGTTTTTCAAAATTCGGACATCTTTAGCTCCGTCGATCTTATTTTTCTTCGTTTTTGCTGCATTTTCCGCTAGTAGAAAATTCGAATTTTTACAATTCAATCATACCACTGATATCTGTATACCATTTTGATCGTCTCGTCGCGCTGATCTTTGCGGTATATTCAAATCCGTGTTTTGAAGTCCGGTACGCCGTAGAAACTGCGAAACGGTTCACCGTATCGGTACCCGTTAGTGACCGTTGGTTGTTGTGACTTTTCATTTTCACCGTACAATACAAACAACTATGAACATTTATATTTCTTAGATTCCCGAATTGACCATTTCTATTCCCAGTTTTCAAATTTCATTTCGGGTTGCATTCAAATTATTGGTTCAACTCTCTCTGCCTCTTGACATTCAGGTACTTGTCTTCCTTCATAAAAGATATATACAAAAGCTACGTCTTAATTTGTTTCTCCCCTTTTATTCATTTTGGCCGCAAGAAAAAGAATGGAAACCAAAGTTGTTTTCATTTTTCCACACCTGCTTCTTCATCCCTTCCACTTGCCGACCTCCATCTTTCATCTCCCCTCCATTGACCCATGACCCAACAGCCCAAGCCCGGCGCTGACGTCCACCGAGCCACGCGCGTCCAGCCCCTCCGCCTCCCTGACGACGACTGTACACCCCAAGCCTCGAAACCGAGCTAACTTCCTGTAACAGTCCGATATTTTAAAGCGAAATTTTAATTTAAAAACAAAACATTTTGAAATATTAATTTAAATATAAATTGTAGAAATTCGTATAAAACGAATATTTAAAACGTTACATTTCGTCACGTTTTGTCCGTTCTTAACTTTACATTAGAATCAAATTTTATTAACGATGATAATAGCTATTTTAAATTTTGATTTATAAAGATACGTTATATTTTAAGAAACCGTTAACAGTTTTAAAAAAAAAAAATTTTTTAAAAGGAACAAGTAACGGTTGTACGTTACTTTGGGCGTTACACTGTACGTGCGGTGTTCCATTGTCCTTTAATTTCAGCTGTATATATTATTTTGAAAATGTCAAATCTTGCATTGGATTGCACGTGAGAAATGGTCCACTTACCCCTTTATCTCCCTTACGTTTCGTTCAGCAATTATTTTGCCTAAATTCCTCTAACCGATCAAAAGCCTGCTTTTGCCTCCTCTCTACAAAATTTTAGACAGCTGTTTCATTCTTTCGTTCACAACTATTTCAGACTGCAATTTCCTTTAGCTTTCCTTGTAATTTGCGTGTCCATCTTCCAAGGTATGGCCACATAATTTATCATTTATTTATTTTACTTTTGTTGTTCTTGTACGTGCCTGGGTTGCTCACTCTTTTGCCACTTCATGCTCATCCCATTCACCTTAATATGTTGCCTGCCTCCATGCTAAGCCTACCACCACCAAACCCATACGAGACCGAGCCTACCCAGTCCACCGAACTCCTACCCCAGCCCTACCAACCACCGTAATCGAGCCACCACCCCACGCCTGTCCGCTAACCCACGGCTCCAGCCTTCCAAATCCCCTTCGCCAGATCCACCAGCCTACCCCACTCTCCCAACCGAACTCGCTGCCATCTACCATTCACCACGTCTCCACCAAGATTTCCAGTCGCCTCCAAGCCACCAGACCACCACGAAACCCCACGCACTCCACGAACCCAGCCTGCCTCCTCCACCGCCTCCGTGCGAGACCACCCAGACCCTACCACTGAACCCATCGCCTACACCAGTCAGTCTACCATTCACCACGTCATTTCGCCTGATCCACCAGCCTGTCACCACGTGTCTCCATCGCCGACCCAGACCCCAGCCTAACACCCAGGCGAACCACTAGCCATCTCAACCCTACGTGATACCACCACCCAGTCAGACCACCCCACAACCGAGACCATCACCAAACCCCACGACTCGCGCCAGACCAAACCCCTATGCGTTGCCAGCCACCCTACCCCATTCGCCAACCACCACCACAGTCATGCCGAGACCAGCCCCATCACCGCATCTCCAAATCCTCCAGACCGAACTTTGTTGGAACCAGAGTGAACCACAGTTTTGTTTTTGTCACCTCTGCTTTTGTTTTTAAATTTTTGTCTGAATGCCTCTATTTGCTGGTTTTGAGAAATAAAAGAATGAGAAAAAATTTGTTTTGCACTTCAAAAGCTGTTTGTCATTTTTTTTGTTTGGTTTGAAATTGTTGGTCACGTGTTGTTTCATCTACCTATTTTGTATTTGCTTTCCAGAGCCTTTATTTCGAAGTTTTAAATATACTGAACTTTGTTTTGAAAAAAGTTGTTTTGTCACTTTGAAAATTTAAAGTTATAATCGATTTTCAAAAGTAGGCGTGCTAATTGTTTTGATTTTTCAACTTGTTTGTTTTCGTTGTTCGCTTCATTGAGAATTCGTTATTCGTGCAATCTTAGATTTGATTATTTATTGTGCTTTTGGTTTGAATATAGTTGGCGCATCCGCTAACGACTGATCGTGCTATCCGCGTGCTTTCGATTGACATCGTACTTCTTTCTTTCCGAATCTCCAGCTCCGTAGAGGTGAGTAAATCTCACACGAATATCCATACTTATATAATTGTGAAACGACCGCAACTGAATGTGTAGAAATAAATAAATAAATAAATGATGTTATAATTACCTGTGATTTATTTATAGTTGATGTTAATTGTTAAACTGCATATCGTATCATCTGTTATATCTGTTCTTATTTTACTGTTATTCTATTCTGTTAAATCACACTGCAAGTTCCCTGTAGAATAGAATCACTATGGGTTGAAATGATACATACCCGAACGGACTTTAGAATAAGGGAAGGTCGTTATGGGCTGAAATGATAGGCCTGAGCGATTTTCAATTAAATTTTAGTTACTTGGGATTGCGGGTTTGAAATGATAAAACCCGGATTTTTCTTTGTAAATTACGGATTGAAATGATATAGTATCCGTATCACTTGAATTAGGCTAGAAAATATTATACAGACCCGTGGTTATTTTTCTGTATTTTCTGAATATTTTTAAATAATTTAAAAATTGTAATAATATTAAACTGATATAAACCGAATTTTTAAGTGATTTATTTAAAATAGAAATGATTTTTCTATGTGATAAATATAATTAAATGGAGGAATATTGATTTTAAAACGAAACTTAAATTTTGAAATTTTGATAAAAAGAAAGATGGAAACTTAAGTTAATTTAATTGAAAATGAAATTTAGTTTTAAATTGGTGGAAAAATGAAGTTTAAGTCTAAGTGTTGAAATGAATGTAATAAGCAAATTGGTAAGTTTTGGTTTTAACTTGTAAAATTTCTTTTGAAATAAAATTAGTTAAAGGATTGAAATGAACATTTTAATGTATGATTTTATAAGTTTTAACTAGGTAGAATCCGTAGCACTTGTTAAGTGTTGTGGGTTGTATAAGTGAACTAAAAGACTAAAATGAACTAAGGCTATGATAGTACTTGGTAAGTGCTGTTGTAGCTGAAACTAAAATTGAACCTGAACTAATAAAAGGACTACTGTAGCACTTGTTAAGGACTGCAGTAGGCTGAAATATGATTTTTGTTTAAAACTGAATTGTTATAGCAGTTTATAAATGTTGGTTTGTTGAATAAAATTGTTTTCAAATATAACTTACCGTCGCATTTTCTTAAATGCCGTGAAAGCTGGAAATTTTAACGTTATTGTTTTTAAGTGAATAAGTGAACTCCGAAAGGTTAGATTTTAGAAATTTAATATTTGATTTTTTTAAAAGAATAATGTCTTGGGTTTTAAATGATTTAATTCGAAGTATATTTGATAAATTGTTTCTAAATCCATAACCACGGGTTATAATAACGATTGGTTGGCAAAGAGACCGGGATCGGATATGGACATACTCTCTGTCTTACCGAAAACCACTTTGACAACCGTGTACGCGGTGGAGATTCCAGAATGAAGTAGGATGGTGGCGACGTCCTTAAGGTATTACGTGGACCCAACTCCCGTGAGTTGGCATAAGGTGGCTAAAACAGGAGCGATCTCGGACCAGTGAGGTAGCACCTCTTCTCGGACACATTTCTTCGACATTATACTCTTACTTGTGATTTGACTAGATGGCCATCCTCCGATTTGGGAATGTTGTTCGAGGTGGAACGGTAGTGGCTGCTATGCGTATCCATCAGTCCGTGTGCGTAATTGGTATATCTACCCTGGCATTGCCTAGTTGTGCCGTGTCACCTACCATATCGAGCTTTAGTACGATTATGATTTTTAGATCCGACCGCGTTAAGGTTCTCCATCCCCTTAACGCTATTTTCCGATATGATTATACTTTACTTATGTAGACACTATTATAATAGCGAATATTACTACATAGTAGATAGTTTAACGGATCCTTAGAGGATGGGCGGTCCCAAGCATCTTCTAAGTTACTTGTACCTTTACCACAGTTCATTTGAGTTGGTTTACATTGTATAAGTATGTATATCCTGACTCGAGTGTTATGTTTTATTTTACGCTCGGGTCAGCCTGAGTATTCACAGCTTTGGATTCACCTTTCTGGAGCTCGGAATCACTGGAGATTCTGCCTATCTAGTTATCTTCCTATTTCAGTTTCAGTCGTCTTATTTCAGCTTTTGTTTTAGAAACTTGTGTATTTGGGATTTCTATTGTACTTGTTTCAGCACTGTATTGGGTTTCAGACTATGTATTTTGTATTTTATTTTAGACTATGTATTTTAGTGGCTTCATGAACCACTATGGTTATTTTAAATTCCGCTACGAGTTATTCTGATATTTCTGTGTCTGTGATTCTGTGAATGATTTTATTTGCTCCAAATTTTATTACAATCTGTTATTTTGCATTATTCAAGTCTGACATGTGTGGATTATTGTCGATTTGAATGGTCCAAAATAGTGGGTCGTTACATTTGGTATCAGAGCCAGGTTTAGGCAAACCTTAGCCTATGGAGCAAAAACTCATTAGAGATAGGGTAGAAATACCCTAGAATGAGTGAAATCAAACTCAGAATCATTTCCTTGTGAGTGAACGTATTTTCAAAGTATAAAATGATTTTAAAATGATCTTTCAAATGATTTTTCAAAGAATATTTTGATATAAAGTTTTCTTGTTTTAAGAAGAAATTTTCTAAACTTCCTTCTTTCCGTATCTACCTTGTTAGGAATTTTGTTGTTAGGATATGCACCCAAGTGACCTTATCGTGTTTTTATCTTAACTTATCTTAGTCTTCTTTGTACCTTGTCCTAAATTAATTCTTGATATTTCCAGGATGAATCGTGGAAATGCTAGAGGTAGGGGTCGTGGTATTGCCCCAGTTCCTCCACCTGTTGCACCCGTTAAGTTTACAGTCCTTTGCAAAGAATTCTCTCAGCTCGGTGGCACTAAGTTCACCGGTTCAGAAAGTATCATCGAAGCCCAGCAATGGCTAAGAAGTTTGGAAAGAATCTTTACTGGTTTAGAGATTACTGATGCCCAGAAGCGTCAGTTAGCAGCATGGCAGCTGCAAGAGTCAGCCCTAGATTGGTGGGAGTCTGTTACGACTCACACTAACGAAGGTGATCTTTCGTGGGAGCAGTTCAGGTATCCTTTGAGTTAACTTGAATTTTTCCCCATTTCCTTTCTTTTCGAATCTATCTTAAGTTCGATTTGTATCTTCTTTCAGGGAGGCTTTTGTGGCAAAATGGATGCCCGAAGCCGGGAAATCTCAGCTTTACCGTGAATTCATGGACCTCAAGCAGGGTACCATGTCCTTCTCAGAGTATGAACGGAAGTTCAATGAACTCTCAAAATTTGGTCCTGGTCTTATCGATACTCAGCTAAAGAAGAACGAGAAGTTCATTTCTGGAGCTCGCCCAGAGTTCTACGATCGCCTTATTTCACATGTTCATGGCACATTTACTGAGCTCATGGATATGGCTATACGCTATGAGAACCCTACTTCCAAGGGTCCTGCTACTTCTGGTACTCATGTCTCACAATCTTCCTCTGCAAATTCCAAGAAGAGAAAGCCCAACTTCCACCAGCAGAAGAAGAATTGGATCAAACATGCGGGCTTGGGATCTTCAGCATCTGCTCCTTCCCAGAGACATCCTATTGATCTTTCCTCCATTACGTGCTTCAAATGTGACCAAAAGGGACACTATGCCAATAGTTGCCCTAATCCGTCCAGTGCTGCTGTTCCTCCACCCCAGGTTACCAGGAACGATCTTTGTCATGTTTGTCTTCAGCCGGGTCATTTTAGGAAGGACTGTCCTTTATATCAAAAGGGAAAGCCATCTGGTGTATTTGCTGTCACATCTGCTTCATCACCTGCTCCCGCACCTACTCATGCTCCTAGCGATAGTCAAGGTACTCTTCAAGGCACCTTTACTTTATTTCATCATCCAGTTCGTGTTTTATTTGATACTGGTGCTTCGCATAGTTTTATTTCTGATGACCTGTGTAATAAGTTTGAACATCTCCTTTCCCCTGAGTATGCTTCTGTTCCTTTATGTGTTTCTAATCCTATTGGTGGTCCCGCAAACCTTAATAAGATTTGTAAACATGTGAAACTCCTCCATTCCGATCATAGTTTTAGTGGCGATTTCTATATCCTTGGTTTCGATGCTTTTGATTTGCTGCTTGGAAGTGATTGGCTTGATAGACACGATGCCCGTATCTCGTGTAAATCCCGAATTGTTTCTCTTAAGGATGATCGAGGAAATTCTTTACTTATTCAGGGCCGTATGCCTCATGATTATGCTGGTAGCTTTATCTTTTCTCTAGATGCTTCTATTGATGATCTTCAGTCGACCCGTGTAGTTAATCACTACCCGGATGTATTTGGTGAAGTTACTGCTTTACCTCCCAAGCGGGAAATTGATTTCCGCATTGACCTCATTCCTGGAGCTCGACCTATAGTTCTTCCTCCTAGAAGAATGGCACCCCGCGAGAAGGTTGAGTTAAGGAAACAAATTGAAGACCTATCTTCCAAGGGTCTGATCAGACCTAGTTTTTCTGAATGGGGAGCTGCGGTGGTTTTCGTCACCAAGTCCGATGGTTCTCTTCGGATGTGTGTTGATTATAGGGAGTTGAACAAACTCACTATGAAAAATAGATATCCAATGCCTCGCATCAATGACATGTTTGATCAGCTTTATGGTGCTACTGTTTTCTCTCAGCTTGATCTAGCCACAGGTTTTCACCAACTCAGAGTTGCCGAGGAAAGTATTCCTAAGACTGCTTTCCGTACTGAGAATGGATTCTTCGAATGGTTAGTCATGCCTTTTGGTTTGACTAATGCTCCCGCTTTCTTTGTTGACTTGATGAATCGTGTATTCCGTGATGTGCTAAATAAATTTGTTCTAGTCTTTGTGGATGATATCCTCATATTCTCTAAGTCTGAAGAAGAACATGAGTCACATTTGAAATCTGTTCTCGAGACTCTTCGAAAGCATCAGTTAAAAGCTAAATTTTCCAAATGCCATTTCTGGAAGGATGAAGTCCGATTTCTCGGGCATATTGTTTCTAGTAATGGAGTTTCAGTTGATCCAGTCAAGATCGCTGCGATCAATGTAAGTTTTTCTTTCCTTCTCTTTCATTTCAATTTACTCTATCTTTCTATTATCCTTCTTTTTCCCTATTCTGTGCAGGATTGGGAAACTCCTAAGACTCCTACTGATATCCGTAGTTTTCTGGGCCTCGCCGGTTATTACCGGAGATTCATTGAGAATTTCGCTCGGATTGCTGCACCTCTCACTGCTTTAACTCGGAAGAATGCTAAGTTTATTTGGAGTAGTAAGTGTGAAGCCGCATTCAATGAGTTAAAAGACAAGCTTACTTCCGCACCTGTTCTTACCGTTCCAAATGGAGATGAGGGATTAACGGTATACACTGATGCTTGTAGAGAAGGTTTGGGAGCTGTTCTGATGCAGGATGGTAGAGTGATTGCTTATGCTAGTAGACAGTTGAAGACCCATGAAGTAAATTATGCTGCCCATGATCTAGAGTTGCTTGCAGTTGTTTTCGCTTTGAAACTTTGGAGACATCATCTGTTGGGTACCAAGTTCGAGATTTTCATGGATCATCAGTCTTTGAGGTATATTTTCTCTCAGAAGGATTTGAATCAGAGACAAGTTAGGTGGTTAGAGTTTCTTGCTTCTTATGACCTCGACATCAACTATACACCGGGAAAGGCTAATGTAGTGGCGGATGCTTTGAGTAGGAAGAAAGC
Source organism: Allium fistulosum (assembly GCA_030737815.1). NCBI lineage: Eukaryota > Viridiplantae > Streptophyta > Magnoliopsida > Asparagales > Amaryllidaceae > Allium > Allium fistulosum. The sequence goes on from CM060901.1 coordinate 1,145,992,731, forward strand.
TTTGTTGTGTCAGATTGTTGTTTCTTCACCTCTTGTGGATCGTATTATGGCTAGACAGGATGAAGATCAGATGCTTAAGTTGATTAAGGAGAATGTTCGAAGTAGAGTTGGAGGTAGTAGTCTTGATGGTAATGGAGCTCAGATTGACGATAAGGGTGTATTGAGGATTAATAATAGGATTTGTGTCCCGAATGTTGATGGATTGAGACAGGAGTTACTTCGGGAGAATCATCAGTCCAGACTTTCTATTCATCCAGGCGTAACCAAGATGTATCAGGATATGAAGAAGTTATATTGGTGGAAGGGTATGAAGCGAGATATTTCCATTTTCGTCAATAGGTGTGCGACTTGTCAGCAAGTCAAGGCAGATCATCAGAAGACCCCTGGTTTATTACAGCCTCTTGAGATTCCCAATTGGAAGTGGGAACAAGTTTCTATGGATTTCATTGATGGTTTACCGAGGAGTAGGAAGGGTAACGAGAGTATCTGGGTTATTGTGGATAGATTGACCAAATCAGCTCATTTCATTCCGGTCAAGTCTACCCGTTCAGCTTCTAGTTTGTCTGAGATTTACATGAGGGAGGTCGTTCGTCTCCATGGTGTTCCTCTCAGTATCGTTTGTGATCGTGATCCTATCTTTACTAGTAGGTTTTGGAAAGCCTTTCAGGATTCTTTGGGTACTCATCTAAATCTGAGCACTGCTTACCATCCACAGACCGACGGTCAAACAGAAAGGGTGAATCAGATTTTAGAAGATCTTCTTCGTGCTTGTGTGCTTGATTATGGAGGATCTTGGGAAGATCATCTCCATCTTGTCGAATTCACTTATAACAATAGTTATCAGGCCAGTATTGAGACATCTCCATTTTCTGCTCTTTACGGACGACCTTGTAGATCTCCTTCTTGTTGGATTGAATCCGGTAATGTTTGGTTCTTGGTCCTGAGTTGGTTTTGGAAGCTTCAGAGAGAGTCGAAGAGATTAAGAGGAAGATGAGGATTGCTCAGGATAGACAGAAGAAGTACGCCGATCGTCGAAGACGGAGTTTAGAGTTTGCAGTTGGTGATTTGGTTTTCCTTAAGGTCTCTCCCTTAAGGAATGTTATTCGTTTTGGTCGTAGAGGAAAGCTATCTCCTAGATTCGTTGGTCCTTTCCGCATTTTGGAAAGAATTGGTTCTCTTGCTTATCGTCTGGATTTACCCGAGAAATTTTCTGGAATTCACAACGTTTTTCATGTATCTCATCTTCGTCGCTATCTGCATGATCCATCTCTTATTATTCAGCCTTCTGCTCTTGATAGTTTGGATATTGAGCCAAATCTGACTGTTGAGAGGAAGCCACTTCGTATCGTCGATCGAGGTACGAAGCAGCTAAGAAGAAAATCTGTCAACCTGGTCAAAGTGCAGTGGAGCACTGATGAACGGGATTGCACCTGGGAGACGGAGGAGAGCATTCGTGCTTCGAATCCGGAATTGTTTATTTCAGGTACTTTTGCTATTTTGTCTTATCTTTCTTTGTTTTCCTTCTTCGTTCCTTTTCGGGGACGAAAAGCTTTGAGTGGGGGAGAGTGTAACAGTCCGATATTTTAAAGCGAAATTTTAATTTAAAAACAAAACATTTTGAAATATTAATTTAAATATAAATTGTAGAAATTCGTATAAAACGAATATTTAAAACGTTACATTTCGTCACGTTTTGTCCGTTCTTAACTTTACATTAGAATCAAATTTTATTAACGATGATAATAGCTATTTTAAATTTTGATTTATAAAGATACGTTATATTTTAAGAAACCGTTAACAGTTTTAAAAAAAAATTTTTTTTTTAAAAGGAACAAGTAACGGTTGTACGTTACTTTGGGCGTTACACTGTACGTGCGGTGTTCCATTGTCCTTTAATTTCAGCTGTATATATTATTTTGAAAATGTCAAATCTTGCATTGGATTGCACGTGAGAAATGGTCCACTTACCCCTTTATCTCCCTTACGTTTCGTTCAGCAATTATTTTGCCTAAATTCCTCTAACCGATCAAAAGCCTGCTTTTGCCTCCTCTCTACAAAATTTTAGACAGCTGTTTCATTCTTTCGTTCACAACTATTTCAGACTGCAATTTCCTTCAGCTTTCCTTGTAATTTGCGTGTCCATCTTCCAAGGTATGGCCACATAATTTATCATTTATTTATTTTACTTTTGTTGTTCTTGTACGTGCCTGGGTTGCTCACTCTTTTTCCACTTCATGCTCATCCCATTCACCTTAATATGTTGCCTGCCTCCATGCTAAGCCTACCACCACCAAACCCATACGAGACCGAGCCTACCCAGTCCACCGAACTCCTACCCCAGCCCTACCAACCACCGTAATCGAGCCACCACCCCACGCCTGTCCGCTAACCCACGGCTCCAGCCTTCCAAATCCCCTTCGCCAGATCCACCAGCCTACCCCACTCTCCCAACCGAACTCGCTGCCATCTGCCATCTACCATTCACCACGTCTCCACCAAGATTTCCAGTCGCCTCCAAGCCACCAGACCACCACGAAACCCCACGCACTCCACGAACCCAGCCTGCCTCCTCCACCGCCTCCGTGCGAGACCACCCAGACCCTATGTGATATCCCGGGTTTTTTGGGCAATATAAATTTAATAATCAGTATTGATAATTCAATTGAATTGATAATTTTCCTTTATAATTTTAATTTAAATTGGTAATTTAATCTTTTAAAGGATAATAAATATTTAATCTGGCAATATTTAATTTGGTAATATTTATTTATATCTTTTTCTAATAATTTAAAATTGATAAGATTTATTTCCAAAACTAATAAAAATAGATTCTATTTATAATATATATATTGATATATATATATATATATTGTGAATAGAGACTCTTTTGTTTAAATAAAAGATGTGTTTTCAAATTATAATATATATGTATATATAGTGTGATTTGGAGTTATATTTTAAAATTCAATATAATAATTCTCAAATTAATGTTAAAAATATTTTCTATTTAAATATATGTGTATATTTGTATATATTGGAATTTTGGTTTGAATTTAATAAAAGTTTTTCAAATTTTAATATATAAAGTGTAATTTGGAAGGTATAATTTAATATAATACTTTTCAAGAGATATTTGGTATTTTAAATTTATATTCCTTAAACAATAAAGATAAATGTTTTGGATTTAAAAATATATGTATAAGATTTTATTTGTTTTATAATATTTTCTCTAAAGTAATTATATATACATATATACTAAGATAAGTATTTATTAATTAGTAAATTAGGTATGAAAAGTTTTATATTAACATTTAAATTAAATAAAATTTATTTAAAATCTACTTAGGACATGTGTTAATATCTTAACACATGGTAATAACAAGTGTAAGCTTGATAATCAATCTAATAACATGTGGCAACATTTCTATTTTTATTTTTAAATATATGTTTTAAGAAGAAAACTAGTTTTTACATAACACATTCATTCCTTGTCTTCTTTTCTTAACTCAAACCAGAAAATTTTCTTCAACCTGAAATTGAAAACTAAAAGTAAATCGAAACCTGAAACTTGATATTCAAATTACAAATCAACCTGTATTTCAAATGAGCAAATGAGAAGATCAACATCAGTTTTAATTTTCAACCTGAGCAAGGAACAACTCAACAAGTAAACCAACCTGCAACAATTCAAGTTTCAGTTTCAACATCAAATTGAAAGCATGCAGTAGGATTTCAAATTCAACATTTTCGCAAATCAAATGTAGAAGCCTGGAAAACACTGCTCTGTTTTGTTCTCTGGAAATAAAAAAGTGAGTAAACATTTTTTTTAAAAACAGTTAAGTTATGAATGGCTCTAATGCATGTGTTGATCTGTGAATTGTTATTGATGTTGTGATAAATACTTGATGTTGATGCTATATCTCTGGTATGAATATGAATATGCGTGTGTGTATATATGAAATAGATATGTATCCCTGTCTATGTACAAATAAGTTCTGTTGATAACAGAAGAGTCAAAAACTCAAGAAAATTCGTATCTTAGATTATAAATAGATTTAGGTAATGATTTCTAAATGAAAATTGATCATATCAGTATAATACTAATTCTAAAAATATTTTCGAATGTATTTATGGAGTGGACATTCTAAAATTTTAGAATTACAGTGGGAAAAATATATATATGATAAAATCAACCAATTCAATTTTTGATTTGAATTGCATGAATGTATTCGTGATTGAAAATCACGTATTTTAGTATACGTTTCATAATTTTTAGGATTAGGATTATCAGGAATTCGTGAGATGAACGTTTTGGGTATTTTTGTCAATCACCAGCGATCGGCGTGGTGATGTTTGTCGAGGTTTGGCATGAAGGTGGTCGATGAGTTGAGGGTCACAGGAAAAATAGGGAGCCAATTTTTAGATGGCTGTGGCGACTGGTTGGTGTCGAACTAGGGTTCGAATGACAGGTTTGGACAGTGTTGCTTCGGGAGGTCGTGCATCGCCGTTGGATCGTCTGAGGCAATCGCAATGGTGGGGAACGTCGCGTAGGTATGAGATGCAGCTGTGGTCGAAAGGATGTGAACTCCGGTGTCGTATTCGTCGTCGGCGAAGAGATTGTTGGTCGAGTGTTTTGTTCCAGATTTTCGATCGAGTGATGAAATTTCGATTTGCTTTCGAATTTAGATCTCTGGGTTATCGGGAGAAGTGGTGGGGTTGTCGACGACTTGTAGATGGTCGTGGTGACGAAGGGTGGTGGCCGGAAGTTCTGTGCACGTGCACGTATGCACGTTTGGGTGTCTGGGTTTGTTTGCGTTGGGGAAGATGAAGGCGACTCGGGTTTGGGTTCGTGCAAGGGGATGGTCGACTCGAAGTAGGGATGATCGCGAGTGGTTTTGTGTTTTGTTCGGGGAGGGTACGAGTTGACTCGGGTAATTTGATTTTATAAACTGTTTTTAAATTGAAGAAGAAGTGTTGCCATGTTTTATAGGAATAAAAGCAAAGGTTTTGTAAAGAATCAAGTTTGAAAATTTAACTTATAATTAAGTTATAATTAAGGGTTTAAATTATTTTGTTTTAAAGTATAATTATATTCAAATATATAATTGATTTCTAAATTTGTTTAAAATGAAATATAATGATAGAAATAAGTATTTAATTTAAATAATGAATTTATCTTTAAAGATTGGAATTAATTAAAGATAGTTAATGAGTAAAATAAATTAAAGTTAATTACTTATTGTAATTAAGGATAATTACTAAATGAAGTAATTAATGGAAATGAATGTAATTAAGAAATAAATTAATTAAAGATTAAGTGATGATTAATTGATTAATTAATCAATGTAATTAATACTAGGTTTATTAATTAGTCTAATTAATTAAAGATAAATCACTTATTGATTAATTGAATATAATTACTTAGTCAAGTAATTAATGGATAATTACTGAATGTAATTAAGAAAAGAGAAATTAATTATGAAAGTAATTAAATGGAAGTGATTATGGGTTAATCATTTGATGTTATTAATTAGAGGATTAATTAATATAATTGATTTGAAGTTAATTAATTAAAGAGTAATTAATTAATTAAAGTATTAAGGTTAATTAAAAATGTGATTAATTACTAGTTAAGGTAATTAATTAAGGAAGTAATTAAGGACCATTAATTAATATAATAAATGATGTAATTAAGGATTGATTAATTAAGATTAATTAATCAATAATAAGTGATTAAAGAATAATTAATTAATATAATTAATTAAGGAGTTAATTAAATAAGGTAAGTAATTACAGGATGGTAATCACTGTTTATGATTTATTTAAGGTTAATTAATGGAGATAATTAATTATGTATAATTAATTAATGTAATTAATTAAGTATTAATGTAATTAATTATAGTTAATTAATTAATAAATAAATGGTTAATTACTGTTAATGATTAAAAATAATTAATTTGTGAAATTAATTAAAGGATAATTACTTTATGTAATTAATGAATAATTAATCAAGGATGATTAATATTTAATGAGTAATTAATTAATTAAAGTTTGTAATTAATTAATGATTGATTAAGCAAGGTTAGAAATTAATTCTTAAGTAATTAATTTAATTTAAGTTAATTGAATTAATTATATCATAGGGTTAATAATTGTTGCTTATATATATTGTTGTGTAGAATATCTGAATTGGATGATATCTATTGGATGATATGCTTTGATATTCTGTGATATGATATTGGATATATCTGTGATAAATGTGTGATATTTATCTGTTAAATGCTATATGAATTCAAGTATTTAATTGAATTAAATTGTTTAAAACCTTTAAACAACTTGGACTTAAAAGATACGTTTTGGATTTCGATGAGACCGGGATCGGGTTTCCGTATACCGGTATTCCAGGTCTGGAGACCCGAATACCACATCGATCCAAATTAACGATAGGTCGTGAATCTCAAGTGAAGATGAAGATTCAGAGTGCAAGGGTTATTGTCGTTAACTCTGAGGGTGATTCCAAAACGAGTGTAACGAGATAATGCCTTCGGTTTTGTTCGAACCCGGAACGAACTTATATGGATTGAATGCTTTCAGCACATCGTCAGGCGGACGATGAGCATTCTAAGTGATATGTTCTGATTAAAGGTAATCGTAACCTCAAGCCTCATCAACCGGGAATGGCTAAAACAGGGGAGGTGCAGCAAGGCTTCGTGGGTAGCACCCACTGAGAGCAAGATAGATCCCTGTCTAGAGGTCCCTTTTCTTTTATTCGGCTTAGTGTGTGGTTGGTCGCGCCAACTACGGGATTGTCTTGTTCGGAATTATCCAGTAAGGGATGGTTCCGGCTTTGTGTTGCAGGGGAGCGGGCGTACTCCTCGGTACGGTGATCTAGGCCACGTACTGTGACGGGCGGTACCCCAGTAGCCCGGCCATTGTATGGAATCCAAACTCCAATAAGTGCCGTACGTATTAGTTGTGCCCAACTATGTTGGAATGTGAGATGTAAGCATTTCAGCTATTTCTGTATTTTACTTGAAAACCCTAGACCCTATTATAATACAATCAGATTTCCTATCAAATGTTTTGGTTAGCGTAATGTAAAAACTTTTCCATGTTTATGTGTGGGAAGTCTTACGTGATACCTTTGTTTTCAAAAGGTTTTGAAGTTAAACAATTTTAACCCGTTTACTCACACCAGACCCATGTCTGACCCAAGTGTTTATTTCTGTTTTATAAACTCTTGGGTACTCAAATTTTTACGAGTAGCCAAGGGATTCAGGTTTAGCTTTGACGAATTGTGGAGGAGCAATGGAGCAGGAGGCTTCGGCGTTCGTAGATATAGTATTCCGCTGTGTTGATATCGGTGTTAGAGTCTTGTATTGTATTTGAGTTGTAATATCTAGACAGATGTTTATAACTGTCTAGTATGTGTTGTATAGTTGTGTAAACTCTGATAAGTGTTGTATACTATGTAATAGTTTATGTTATTAATATAATTTATTCGTTCCGCTGTGAGATCGTTGTTGTTGTTTCTTTCTTTCTTCTCTTCTTTTCTATTTTCTACCCCTTTCTTTCTTCATAATGATGCGACTTTCTGGGCATAGGAAGTCGGGTTGTTACAAGTGGTATCAGAGCATAGGTTGAGCGAATGCCTAAGCTTTTGGTTAAGTGAATATCAGAACACTAGGTTGAGTGAATACCTAGGTTCGGAAGGATTGTTCATTAGAGACAGGATCTGTAGCAACCTGTTTGAGTCCGAGTGTATATATATACGAGAGCGCGTATTTGTTAGTTATATAAAATGATTTTATATTGTGTTAATTGATCGGTTGGGTGGTATATGGATTCTGGTCAATACGAGTAGCTAACGTTATTGATAGGGATCTCTAAACACTTGAACCAGGCCAACGGACACAATATTGTTTTAAAAAGGTAGATGAAATAATTTTACCCAGATATAATTTCTATATAAAAAAGTATCATTTTAAATATATATATTTATGTATTTCTACCTATTTATTGGGTTACCTGTTCGGGTTTTCCAATATAGGATATAAAGGTAGATAGGGTGGTGGTGTGTGAAACACGACTACCAATGGGTGGAGTTTGAATGTTGAGGTTGGAAGTGTATCTGTCGAGACTGTAGACCTAATACTGTCTCGAGTAAACTTTGCTGTGGCAAAGGATTTCATCGATCTCCGAAGGAAACTGTAATGGTTCGGAGTTTACCTTTGAAGTTTGGATGAGTAGAGTTGGATCTGTCGATGAGGCAGAAGTGTGTGATGATATCTTGATACCTCAGGTAATAGTAGCTGTATGATGAGATACAGTGACGATGGATGTTCCCGAAGGAGATTTTCTTTTTGGAACAAGATTAAGAAAGTATTGGAGGAACAGTTGATGTCTACCGCAGGAAAGACTCGGCTGTATAGGAATTCTCTGATATCAAGTAAGAGAGTTTTGTCTATTTTGAAGTATGGGACTAAGGTCGATTAGTTGTTCTTCGGACATGGTCTCATTGTTCCCTTAAGAAGAGTAAGTTATTGGCGATTGGTTTGGAGCCTGAGTTTCTTTTGGATGTCTGCCATCTCGGAGATTCGTTGAGAGGTTCGTTGATGGTTTTAGTTTTAAGAAGCCTTTGGATTAGAAGTTCTTGGTTAGCTGTGATAGCAGTGCAGCTCGGAGTGTTCGGTGTGCTGTCGAGATAGAGTTTGGAAGCAGCAGTGTGGTTCGTTTCTTCGATGGTTCAAGAATCTTTGTGGTTCTTCTATCAACAGTCCGGGAAGATGGTGAAGGCTTTCTTGAAGGGTTAACCTTGTTTGGAAAAGCTTAAGACTCTTTTTAATTAGTAAAGAGAGAACAGTTTCTTTGGAATCTGAACTAGGTAGGATCGCAAAAGTGACTTGCGATTAGTTTGGGAATTTATCTTGGGTAATCTTTTGTGTGAGATGGAGGTTTCTCATGTGGAAGTAGGAGCTACTGAAGTAGTCAGAGATTTTTCCGGATGTCTTCGAGGAAGTAGAAGTTTGTCTGCATCTAGAGTTTGAGTTCTGTATCGACTTGATTCCAAAAGCGATACCGGTGGTTATTCTGGTAGTAGGATGGTTCCTAGAAAGAAGAGTTGGTGTAGCAGCTCAGAAATTTTTAAAATGGATTGGTCATATCTATTTTTCAAGTTTGGATTTCAGCAAATTTTGGAAGGATCATCTTGTTGATAGGATCTAGAGATCATTTTGTTCTTGGTCCAGAATTGTTTCAAGAAGCATCAGCGAAGGTTGAGCTGATCGGGATCGTCTGATGAGTTAGGCAGATATAAGACGGAGTTTGGAATTCGGAGTTGGAAATTGGAAGTTGTTTAAGTTTTTCTCCGATTAAAGAACTATAAGATTTGGTAAGTCTGGAAAGTTAGCTCCAAAAGTATTTTGGATTTTCCTGTGTTCTCGAGAGAAGTAGTTCTTTGTCTACAGGATTGAATGGCCAGTTTGGATATCTGGAAATTCGTTGTATTTCACGTATCTCTGAGGGAGTACGTGTATGATCTATTACTGATTGTAGAATCTGCAGTTCAGATGGATTTGGAAGTTGAGTTGGACTTGAGTGTGATCTGATATTTTGTTCAGATTAGTGGATCTAGAGAAGTTAGGAGCTCTGGATCATAATGGCGTTGTTTGTTTAGCATCTGTAGAGCGAGTCTGTAATACCCCAAAATTTTGTGAAAAATCATTTTTGTAAAATGATTTAATTTTGAAATATTTAGATTTAAATATGGTGAAATTTCTGGAATAAATAGTGTGCAAGTATATGTGTGCACGTGCACACTGAAATGGCACAAGAAAGAACTCCAGATTTCTTGGATTTAAAACAAGAATTAAAGAGCAATACAAACATGATTTTGCAACATGGTTATTTGATTTCTGAGATTTTATGGGTCATCTTAGAAAATAAGAAAAGTAAGTTTTACTTTAGATCAGTAAACAAATTTATTTAAAACCCAGAAAAGAAAATAATATATATATATATATATTTGTAAACTTGTATACATATAGGTGTATATGTTTCTGAATTTAAAAGAGGAATTAAAATAAGCCTAGATAAGATATGTATACAAATATACATTTTTAAATACTGAAAAGTACATATATATATATTAGCAAGTGAAACCATAACATTAAAATGACATGAAATGTGATACAAGTCAATATGCTTGTGTAGGCAAAAATAGCAAAGGGGATTTTCAGAAATAATTAAAATAAATAGAATAGTCACACTTTTGACATGACTAAGTGAGTGGCCATTTTCTGAAAAAGTAAAAGAAAGAAAATGCAGCCTTTAAATTGGTTAATATGGCCGGGGTAATATGAATGAAAAATGCATGATGCTAAGCCAGGACAGAAATGGAATTCTGTTTCAATAAAACCCTAGAGGAAAAATGCTTATAAATAGGCAGTTTAGCCAGTAGAATTATTTTACCCCGAGCTGCATAAAAATAAGAAAAGAAGAAGAAAATATTGAAAGGAAGGAGAAAACACTCAAACAAGAATTTTCTGGATTAATAAGAAGAAACATTTAGGTGAGTAATCTCACTGAGTTCATGGCATTAAGACCTGAGTTGAGGCAGCCACTTTTTATATTGCCATTTATGTATTTCTGGTTTTGATGTATATGATTTCATCAATGCTTTTTGAATGTTTTATTTTAAATCTGATATGATTTAATATGGATGATTTTGATGATCTTTGATTGGTTGAGACATTTGTCTTTGGATGAGTATCATACTGTTTTATTTATACTCATAAATGTTAAAGTTTAGGATCTTAAAAATTATATAGAGAATACTCTCAACTGTTATAGATCTATGGCATGGAAACCTTATAAAAATGATTGGAGCTGCATTATACTTGGTATAAGTGCTGAGGCTTGAAAAGAAAAATGTTAAGGGTGCAATAGAAATTTTCTAAGTGCTGAGCCCTTAATCAAAAAAAAAACCCACAAGCTAAAATTATGATTGAACCAGATCTTGAATCTGAATCAATCATAAAGGCTTGCAGATCAGTATAACATGCCATGCCTCTTTTACAGTTGAAAATGTTCTTATATTTACTAAGATCAAGACATATTGACCCCATTTAGGAAATGACTGTCTGATTATTTCTGAGGGGAAATTATGCTAGAAGAAATTATGGATGTTTCCATGTTTGCAGTGACATGTTCACTTAGCATATTTGATGTTAGGATTTAAGACAATACACTAGTAAATAAACTAGGGAAGGGAAGGCCAAGATGACTGCTGGAATGCTTGTCATATTTGAAGTATGCAAGTTGGCACATGGTTTGTTTAAGCCCTGAGATCTTTGTGCAATGATGTGAATTAGTTCATTGCAATGTGTCCCAGTGATTCCTTAATAGCAGATGAGGCAGGGATTTAAATTGAATATTACAACCTGTAAATGAAGAAATAGGAATGTGGATATTTCTTAGGTTGAATGGTATGGAACCAAGATGATTCCAGTAAATGAAATTGATGCCAATAGATAATCATGTTTGCATGATTATGTATGCAAGTGAAGGAATGATAAGTGAATATATCATACCTGAATCAACTTAATTATACTATGTTAAAATATTTGATTGCAGAAATTTGCTTAAATAACAAGTTAGTACCCTTATATTCTCTATTGCTTAATATCATGAATGAATTGATGTTATTCATACCAGATCATAGATCTGACCCTTGTTTGCTCATGGCATCTGGGGTGTCTCATTTTAAAATGAGGCAGCCACTCATGCTCTTTCAGGTATCCCAGGCACTAAGTAAAAATGAAGTAATGGCTATTATGGAGGAGTGAATGAACATGCTAGCTAGTTTCAATAAGAGCTTAAATTGATTATATCTGCATGTATTCAGGAAAAATATTATGTTTCTAAGATTTCCAGTCATGTGTTGAATATTTTATGGTTAGTGATCAAGTTGCCCTTATGATCTGTAAAGTGTCAGATTAAAATTTGTTGTTCTGTTGAAATGGTTGTGTGTTAAGGTTTGATTTGTTTTTGAGGTGGTGTCTGAAATATAAACAAGAGAAATATGCTCAAGTAGGTTCATATAAATAAAAATCTGGAAGAAATATACAATTATGTGATAGCATAATTCATATATGTATTAGCTAATCTTGTGACATAACAGAGCACTGAGTTTTAGAACAAAATCTGGATTTAGCAAGAAGAAAACTTAAAGGATTTTATTTTCTTTTTACTGAAATGCTTTGTAAATAAGTTTGAATTCATTTCTGAGTTGTATTGAGAAAAGTAAAATGTTTTTCTAAAAGCTTCAGACAGAATGTAAAGAAAGGTATCTCCATTGCTTTGAACTAATGTGGTAGATACAGGATCCATGAGTTAACCAGCTCCAAATGAATGAAGTATTGGTTGATCATGATAGATTGTATTCTGAGAATAAAAGTGCATTTCAAAGCTTAGTACCTTTAGTAATTGTTTCACCCAGTTTTCTGGAAAATAAGCAGAGATATTGACATGTACATGTATATCTGTGTACATGTTGATATTTGAGCAAAAATATAATTATAATTCCTAAAACAGCTATAGGAATGGGATTCAAAAATAGTAAAGTAAGAAGAATTGTTTTGTATGTTAGGTTATAGGCAAACATTAAAAATATATGTACAAAGATAGGTAGATATCAGATTACAAACCATACAGGAAAAAAAAAAGAAGAAAAACCAAAAATTGTGTTTGAACCGACCAGCATGGCACTCGAACTCGTGACCTTTCATGTATAAGTTAGGCGCGTTTCCATTACGCCTAGATGTTGCTTGTGTTCACTTAGGATCCACTTACTTTTATACTGAATTTGATATTATCCAGACTTTAACACAATCATCTATATTGAAAGCTTGTTTACCACTGATTATTACTTGATCATTTCTAAATTATAATGACAGTCTAAAATACATGTTTCCAGTGGATGTTATGGCCAAAAATCTGAATACAATAATTTATCTGAATTGCTAAAGATCTAAATCAAACAGAATGTTCTTGTACAAAAAATGAAGTATACACTCTGAACTTAGATAAGAAGATCACATACATCTTCATATGTATGTGTATGTTATTAGATATACACTGATATATTTATATTGGTAAGTTATTTTGATCCTGGATATATTTTGTTTATTGGAAAAAGAAAATGACCTTGGAAAAGATATTTGCAATGAATGATATATCTATATATCATCTCTTAGCAAAAAAAAAAATCCTTATGAAATTAGGGTGGAAATAGGAGGGTCATTTCAGAGTCTCCCGGTGTTGTATTGGGAAAGCTCGAGATAGTGTTAGTAGATCTATCCTGATTTGTATCAGAATAGTTAGTTAGGTTTGTATGTTTGATTGATTGGTTGCTTTGGTTGTTAGAAATTGGATGATAGGTTTGTGTTTGAAATTAAAATATTTGTTGGGTTATTAAATTAACTTTGCTTTTAATTTCGGGGACGAAATTATTTTAAGGGGGGAGGAATGTGATATCAGTGGTTTTTTGGGCAATATAAATTTAATAATCAGTATTGATAATTCAATTGAATTGATAATTTTCCTTTATAATTTTAATTTAAATTGGTAATTTAATCTTTTAAAGGATAATAAATATTTAATCTGGCAATATTTAATTTGGTAATATTTATTTATATCTTTTTCTAATAATTTAAAATTGATAAGATTTATTTCCAAAACTAATAAAAATAGATTCTATTTATAATATATATATTGATATATATATATATATATATTGTGAATAGAGACTCTTTTGTTTAAATAAAAGATGTGTTTTCAAATTATAATATATATGTATATATAGTGTGATTTGGAGTTATATTTTAAAATTCAATATAATAATTCTCAAATTAATGTTAAAAATATTTTCTATTTAAATATATGTGTATATTTGTATATATTGGAATTTTGGTTTGAATTTAATAAAAGTTTTTCAAATTTTAATATATAAAGTGTAATTTGGAAGGTATAATTTAATATAATACTTTTCAAGAGATATTTGGTATTTTAAATTTATATTCCTTAAACAATAAAGATAAATGTTTTGGATTTAAAAATATATGTATAAGATTTTATTTGTTTTATAATATTTTCTCTAAAGTAATTATATATACATATATACTAAGATAAGTATTTATTAATTAGTAAATTAGGTATGAAAAGTTTTATATTAACATTTAAATTAAATAAAATTTATTTAAAATCTACTTAGGACATGTGTTAATATCTTAACACATGGTAATAACAAGTGTAAGCTTGATAATCAATCTAATAACATGTGGCAACATTTCTATTTTTATTTTTAAATATATGTTTTAAGAAGAAAACTAGTTTTTACATAACACATTCATTCCTTGTCTTCTTTTCTTAACTCAAACCAGAAAATTTTCTTCAACCTGAAATTGAAAACTAAAAGTAAATCGAAACCTGAAACTTGATATTCAAATTACAAATCAACCTGTATTTCAAATGAGCAAATGAGAAGATCAACATCAGTTTTAATTTTCAACCTGAGCAAGGAACAACTCAACAAGTAAACCAACCTGCAACAATTCAAGTTTCAGTTTCAACATCAAATTGAAAGCATGCAGTAGGATTTCAAATTCAACATTTTCGCAAATCAAATGTAGAAGCCTGGAAAACACTGCTCTGTTTTGTTCTCTGGAAATAAAAAAGTGAGTAAACATTTTTTTTAAAAACAGTTAAGTTATGAATGGCTCTAATGCATGTGTTGATCTGTGAATTGTTATTGATGTTGTGATAAATACTTGATGTTGATGCTATATCTCTGGTATGAATATGAATATGCGTGTGTGTATATATGAAATAGATATGTATCCCTGTCTATGTACAAATAAGTTCTGTTGATAACAGAATAGTCAAAAACTCAAGAAAATTCGTATCTCAGATTATAAATAGATTTAGGTAATGATTTCTAAATGAAAATTGATCATATCAGTATAATACTAATTCTAAAAATATTTTCGAATGTATTTATGGAGTGGACATTCTAAAATTTTAGAATTACAGTGGGAAAAATATATATATGATAAAATCAACCAATTCAATTTTTGATTTGAATTGCATGAATGTATTCGTGATTGAAAATCACGTATTTTAGTATACGTTTCATAATTTTTAGGATTAGGATTATCAGGAATTCGTGAGATGAACGTTTTGGGTATTTTTGTCAATCACCAGCGATCGGCGTGGTGATGTTTGTCGAGGTTTGGCATGAAAGTGGTCGATGAGTTGAGGGTCACAGGAAAAATAGGGAGCCAATTTTTAGATGGCTGTGGCGACTGGTTGGTGTCGAACTAGGGTTCGAATGACAGGTTTGGACAGTGTTGCTTCGGGAGGTCGTGCATCGCCGTTGGATCGTCTGAGGCAATCGCAATGGTGGGGAACGTCGCGTAGGTATGAGATGCAGCTGTGGTCGAAAGGATGTGAACTCCGGTGTCGTATTCGTCGTCGGCGAAGAGATTGTTGGTCGAGTGTTTTGTTCCAGATTTTCGATCGAGTGATGAAATTTCGATTTGCTTTCGAATTTAGATCTCTGGGTTATCGGGAGAAGTGGTGGGGTTGTCGACGACTTGTAGATGGTCGTGGTGACGAAGGGTGGTGGCCGGAAGTTCTGTGCACGTGCACGTATGCACGTTTGGGTGTCTGGGTTTGTTTGCGTTGGGGAAGATGAAGGCGACTCGGGTTTGGGTTCGTGCGAGGGGATGGTCGACTCGAAGTAGGGATGATCGCGAGTGGTTTTGTGTTTTGTTCGGGGAGGGTACGAGTTGACTCGGGTAATTTGATTTTATAAACTGTTTTTAAATTGAAGAAGAAGTGTTGCCATGTTTTATAGGAATAAAAGCAAAGGTTTTGTAAAGAATCAAGTTTGAAAATTTAACTTATAATTAAGTTATAATTAAGGGTTTAAATTATTTTGTTTTAAAGTATAATTATATTCAAATATATAATTGATTTCTAAATTTGTTTAAAATGAAATATAATGATAGAAATAAGTATTTAATTTAAATAATGAATTTATCTTTAAAGATTGGAATTAATTAAAGATAGTTAATGAGTAAAATAAATTAAAGTTAATTACTTATTGTAATTAAGGATAATTACTAAATGAAGTAATTAGTGGAAATGAATGTAATTAAGAAATAAATTAATTAAAGATTAAGTGATGATTAATTGATTAATTAATCAATGTAATTAATACTAGGTTTATTAATTAGTCTAATTAATTAAAGATAAATCACTTATTGATTAATTGAATATAATTACTTAGTCAAGTAATTAATGGATAATTACTGAATGTAATTAAGAAAAGAGAAATTAATTATGAAAGTAATTAAATGGAAGTGATTATGGGTTAATCATTTGATGTTATTAATTAGAGGATTAATTAATATAATTGATTTGAAGTTAATTAATTAAAGAGTAATTAATTAATTAAAGTATTAAGGTTAATTAAAAATGTGATTAATTACTAGTTAAGGTAATTAATTAAGGAAGTAATTAAGGACCATTAATTAATATAATAAATGATGTAATTAAGGATTGATTAATTAAGATTAATTAATCAATAATAAGTGATTAAAGAATAATTAATTAATATAATTAATTAAGGAGTTAATTAAATAAGGTAAGTAATTACAGGATGGTAATCACTGTTTATGATTTATTTAAGGTTAATTAATGGAGATAATTAATTATGTATAATTAATTAATGTAATTAATTAAGTATTAATGTAATTAATTATAGTTAATTAATTAATAAATAAATGGTTAATTACTGTTAATGATTAAAAATAATTAATTTGTGAAATTAATTAAAGGATAATTACTTTATGTAATTAATGAATAATTAATCAAGGATGATTAATATTTAATGAGTAATTAATTAATTAAAGTTTGTAATTAATTAATGATTGATTAAGCAAGGTTAGAAATTAATTCTTAAGTAATTAATTTAATTTAAGTTAATTGAATTAATTATATCATAGGGTTAATAATTGTTGCTTATATATATTGTTGTGTAGAATATCTGAATTGGATGATATCTATTGGATGATATGCTTTGATATTCTGTGATATGATATTGGATATATCTGTGATAAATGTGTGATATTTATCTGTTAAATGCTATATGAATTCAAGTATTTAATTGAATTAAATTGTTTAAAACCTTTAAACAACTTGGACTTAAAAGATACGTTTTGGATTTCGATGAGACCGGGATCGGGTTTCCGTATACCGGTATTCCAGGTCTGGAGACCCGAATACCACATCGATCCAAATTAACGATAGGTCGTGAATCTCAAGTGAAGATGAAGATTCAGAGTGCAAGGGTTATTGTCGTTAACTCTGAGGGTGATTCCAAAACGAGTGTAACGAGATAATGCCTTCGGTTTCGTTCGAACCCGGAACGAACTTATATGGATTGAATGCTTTCAGCACATCGTCAGGCGGACGATGAGCATTCTAAGTGATATGTTCTGATTAAAGGTAATCGTAACCTCAAGCCTCATCAACCGGGAATGGCTAAAACAGGGGAGGTGCAGCAAGGCTTCGTGGGTAGCACCCACTGAGAGCAAGATAGATCCCTGTCTAGAGGTCCCTTTTCTTTTATTCGGCTTAGTGTGTGGTTGGTCGCGCCAACTACGGGATTGTCTTGTTCGGAATTATCCAGTAAGGGATGGTTCCGGCTTTGTGTTGCAGGGGAGCGGGCGTACTCCTCGGTACGGTGATCTAGGCCACGTACTGTGACGGGCGGTACCCCAGTAGCCCGGCCATTGTATGGAATCCAAACTCCAATAAGTGCCGTACGTATTAGTTGTGCCCAACTATGTTGGAATGTGAGATGTAAGCATTTCAGCTATTTCTGTATTTTACTTGAAAACCCTAGACCCTATTATAATACAATCAGATTTCCTATCAAATGTTTTGGTTAGCGTAAGGTGAAAACTTTTCCATGTTTATGTGTGGGAAGTCTTACGTGATACCTTTGTTTTCAAAAGGTTTTGAAGTTAAACAATTTTAACCCGTTTACTCACACCAGACCCATGTCTGACCCAAGTGTTTATTTCTGTTTTATAAACTCTTGGGTACTCAAATTTTTACGAGTAGCCAAGGGATTCAGGTTTAGCTTTGACGAATTGTGGAGGAGCAATGGAGCAGGAGGCTTCGGCGTTCGTAGATATAGTATTCCGCTGTGTTGATATCGGTGTTAGAGTCTTGTATTGTATTTGAGTTGTAATATCTAGACAGATGTTTATAACTGTCTAGTATGTGTTGTATAGTTGTGTAAACTCTGATAAGTGTTGTATACTATGTAATAGTTTATGTTATTAATATAATTTATTCGTTCCGCTGTGAGATCGTTGTTGTTGTTTCTTTCTTTCTTCTCTTCTTTTCTATTTTCTACCCCTTTCTTTCTTCATAATGATGCGACTTTCTGGGCATAGGAAGTCGGGTTGTTACACCCTACCACTGAACCCATCGCCTACACCAGTCAGTCTACCATTCACCACGTCATTTCGCCTGATCCACCAGCCTGTCACCACGTGTCTCCATCGCCGACCCAGACCCCAGCCTAACACCCAGGCGAACCACTAGCCATCTCAACCCTACGTGATACCACCACCCAGTCAGACCACCCCACAACCGAGACCATCACCAAACCCCACGACTCGCGCTAGACCAAACCCCTATGCGTTGCCAGCCACCCTACCCCATTCGCCAACCACCACCACAGTCATGCCGAGACCAGCCCCATCACCGCATCTCCAACTCCTCCAGACCGAACTTTGTTGGAACCAGAGTGAACCACAGTTTGGTTTTTGTCACCTCTGCTTTTGTTTTTAAATTTTTGTCTGAATGCCTCTATTTGCTGGTTTTGAGAAATAAAAGAATGAGAAAAAATTTGTTTTGCACTTCAAAAGCTGTTTGTCATTTTTTTTGTTTGGTTTGAAATTGTTGGTCACGTGTTGTTTCATCTACCTATTTTGTATTTGCTTTCCAGAGCCTTTATTTCGAAGTTTTAAATATACTGAACTTTGTTTTGAAAAAAGTTGTTTTGTCACTTTGAAAATTTAAAGTTATAATCGATTTTCAAAAGTAGGCGTGCTAATTGTTTTGATTTTTCAACTTGTTTGTTTTCGTTGTTCGCTTCATTGAGAATTCGTTATTCGTGCAATCTTAGATTTGATTATTTATTGTGCTTTTGGTTTGAATATAGTTGGCGCATCCGCTAACGACTGATCGTGCTATCCGCGTGCTTTCGATTGACATCGTACTTCTTTCTTTTCGAATCTCCAGCTCCGTAGAGGTGAGTAAATCTCACACGAATATCCATACTTATATAATTGTGAAACGACCGCAATTGAATGTGTAGAAATAAATAAATAAATAAATGATGTTATAATTACCTGTGATTTATTTATAGTTGATGTTAATTGTTAAACTGCATATCGTATCATCTGTTATATCTGTTCTTATTTTACTGTTATTCTATTCTGTTAAATCACACTGCAAGTTCCCTGTAGAATAGAATCACTATGGGTTGAAATGATACATACCCGAACGGACTTTAGAATAAGGGAAGGTCGTTATGGGCTGAAATGATAGGCCTGAGCGATTTTCAATTAAATATTAGTTACTTGGGATTGCGGGTTTGAAATGATAAAACCTGGATTTTTCTTTGTAAATTACGGATTGAAATGATATAGTATCCGTATCACTTGAATTAGGCTAGAAAATATTATACAGACCCGTGGTTATTTTTCTGTATTTTCTGAATATTTTTAAATAATTTAAAAATTGTAATAATATTAAACTGATATAAACCGAATTTTTAAGTGATTTATTTAAAATAGAAATGATTTTTCTATGTGATAAATATAATTAAATGGAGGAATATTGATTTTAAAACGAAACTTAAATTTTGAAATTTTGATAAAAAGAAAGATGGAAACTTAAGTTAATTTAATTGAAAATGAAATTTAGTTTTAAATTGGTGGAAAAATGAAGTTTAAGTCTAAGTGTTGAAATGAATGTAATAAGCAAATTGGTAAGTTTTGGTTTTAACTTGTAAAATTTCTTTTGAAATAAAATTAGTTAAAGGATTGAAATGAACATTTTAATGTATGATTTTATAAGTTTTAACTAGGTAGAATCCGTAGCACTTGTTAAGTGTTGTGGGTTGTATAAGTGAACTAAAAGACTAAAATGAACTAAGGCTATGATAGTACTTGGTAAGTGCTGTTGTAGCTGAAACTAAAATTGAACCTGAACTAATAAAAGGACTACTGTAGCACTTGTTAAGGACTGCAGTAGGCTGAAATATGATTTTTGTTTAAAACTGAATTGTTATAGCAGTTTATAAATGTTGGTTTGTTGAATAAAATTGTTTTCAAATATAACTTACCGTCGCATTTTCTTAAATGCCGTGAAAGCTGGAAATTTTAACGTTATTGTTTTTAAGTGAATAAGTGAACTCCGAAAGGTTAGATTTTAGAAATTTAATATTTGATTTTTTTAAAAGAATAATGTCTTGGGTTTTAAATGATTTAATTCGAAGTATATTTGATAAATTGTTTCTAAATCCATAACCACGGGTTATAATAACGATTGGTTGGCAAAGAGACCGGGATCGGATATGGACATACTCTCTGTCTTACCGAAAACCACTTTGACAACCGTGTACGCGGTGGAGATTCCAGAATGAAGTAGGATGGTGGCGACGTCCTTAAGGTATTACGTGGACCCAACTCCCGTGAGTTGGCATAAGGTGGCTAAAACAGGAGCGATCTCGGACCAGTGAGGTAGCACCTCTTCTCGGACACATTTCTTCGACATTATACTCTTACTTGTGATTTGACTAGATGGCCATCCTCCGATTTGGGAATGTTGTTCGAGGTGGAACGGTAGTGGCTGCTATGCGTATCCATCAGTCCGTGTGCGTAATTGGTATATCTACCCTGGCATTGCCTAGTTGTGCCGTGTCACCTACCATATCGAGCTTTAGTACGATTATGATTTTTAGATCCGACCGCGTTAAGGTTCTCCATCCCCTTAACGCTATTTTCCGATATGATTATACTTTACTTATGTAGACACTATTATAATAGCGAATATTACTACATAGTAGATAGTTTAACGGATCCTTAGAGGATGGGCGGTCCCAAGCATCTTCTAAGTTACTTGTACCTTTACTACAGTTCATTTGAGTTGGTTTACATTGTATAAGTATGTATATCCTGACTCGAGTGTTATGTTTTATTTTACGCTCGGGTCAGCCTGAGTATTCACAGCTTTGGATTCACCTTTCTGGAGCTCGGAATCACTGGAGATTCTGCCTATCTAGTTATCTTCCTATTTCAGTTTCAGTCGTCTTATTTCAGCTTTTGTTTTAGAAACTTGTGTATTTGGGATTTCTATTGTACTTGTTTCAGCACTGTATTGGGTTTCAGACTATGTATTTTGTATTTTATTTTAGACTATGTATTTTAGTGGCTTCATGAACCACTATGGTTATTTTAAATTCCGCTGCGAGTTATTCTGATATTTCTGTGTCTGTGATTCTGTGAATGATTTTATTTGCTCCAAATTTTATTACAATCTGTTATTTTGCATTATTCAAGTCTGACATGTGTGGATTATTGTCGATTTGAATGGTCCAAAATAGTGGGTCGTTACACTTCCCTCTGCAAGCATCCTCGCCCACCGATCGTACGAGCACAGTAGCCGAGATCACCGTTCCCAGCCTCCACCCTCCACCTCGCCGAATCACGTCTTGCAGCCCGCGGAACAGCAAAGCACCCGACCCCTCCTTCCTAGCACCCCACGTCTTGCCGTACATCTTTCCTTCGACTAGCTTGGGTTTTGTTATGTATATTATTGAGGTAGATTCTTTTATATATATAGTTTTAGTTATGGTTTATATGTTAGTTTTGGGTGTCAGCATATATATAAGTATAATTTATATAAAGTATGTTATTTGTACAAGTCGGATGTTAATACCCTCTTCATCATTCCTTGAAAAAAAAGTGAGCGTGTAAGCTTATAGAACATGATATTCCTTTAGTAAACTGATATATTATGGAAACCATATAATGTTACAACCAAAAAGGAAAAAAGTGTCCCTTAGGCTAGCATCCCTAATGTATACAGACTTAATATACTAGACATGGTGTTGTTTTGTCAGAATAAACAAAAATTGAGAGTCAAATGTTATTTCTTAATATTAGAAAACATAGCACTCAAATATAATTGAAAGTATGCTTTTCTAGTTACAACCTGCCCAGACATCAACTGTACTAATTAGAAATAACTAATGTCGCACACAATAAAATATATCAAGTAGAGCATCGCAAAAATTATTATAAAAGCATATTTTTCGCTGGTTTGTTTGATAAATTTTACTTGTCCTTATCGTCGGGTCTTTTTATATGTACTTTTATGATCTAAAAGTTAAAACATCTGATATCATCAAAAAAAAAAATGTTTGCGTTCGTTTTTTTGTGGTTTTTAAGAAAGGAAAATATGTAAGTTGTGTTTCGTATATATATATTTTGTTATAAGATATCAATGTTATATTTTATTTTATATACATTATATATAAAGTTGATTATACGGTTTTGTTTATTTACTGTTTGGGTTACAGTTTGTATATTCTAAAGTATAGTAAGTTATATCTCTATTTGTTTACAAATTGTACAGACCTTGTTGTTTGAAAATATTATGTTAATAGTTGGAGAGTAGATATATGTATTTATTTCAAAAAAAAATTATGAACATATGTTTATTTTATTTTATTTTCTGAACAGCAGTTAGACTTCATGTTCACGATATCATATCTCACTCATGTTTTATCGGAAAGGGTTGATTCTATTTTTAAAAAAGAGTCGAAGTTACCTAGTTTATGCTTGTCAAATTTCAGCAAAATCCGACATCGTTTGATTAGTGGTCGAGGATCTGGAAGTTTGACCTAGGCAGCTGTTCTTTTGTACTTGAAATTATTTTGCACTGCTGCAAACACGACCTGAGTTCATGTTTGACGCATCGTATCTCTTCTGTCTTACGTCGAAATACAGTTATTCTCTTTTTGTTTAAAAGATAAAGTTTTCTACTTTTTGTATATAAAATTTTAGCTTCATACGAGGTGGTTCAGTCCTCTGTTTCTTACCTGAAAGTCAGACTCAGAGGGGTTTTCAGACCTGAACATTTGACAGTCGCAACATGGCCTGAGTCTATGTTCATGACATCGTAACTTTTCTCGTCTCTTGTCCAAATCAAGTGATTCTTTTGCAGTTTGAAATACAAGTTTTGATCTTTATTCATACCAAATTTCAGACCATTTCGATCTCGGTAGCACATAGAATTATATTGTTAAACTTTGACGCAGGACATGTTTTATTTGTTGCTATGTTGAATGTTTTGATTTGATTTCGGCAATTCCTATTTAACAGCTTTGCTCGACGATTCGTGCCAATCTAGTTTATTCCGGAAGTCGTGCTTGCGATCTGTGACTCGACTTCGTTGTCTATTCATCTCTCTAGACTCAGAAGGTGAGTAATCACTCACGATTAACGTTCTTTTATTTATTAAATCTGATTTAAATTGAAACACTTGAAATATGCTGTTGTTAGTTATTTACACTGTATATATGCTATTACCTGTATCTGTTCACCTATGACATCTGACACCATTATCTGTTAAGTATTTATGCGATGATAATACAGTTTGGTTGATAATTGATTGATTGATTGTTGTTATATTAGATGATAAATTGTAATGTATAAAGTGATAAATATTATGCAATTGAATTTGACGTAGAATAGTTAAAATTTGAATCGACATATGTGTTGAATTTGGTTAGTTAAATTTGTTTAATATGACCCCTTAAATGTTTAATCATTTGACATGTAGAAATAGTGTTAACTACACCTTGAACCATCAATTGTATATTGATAAAACCGATGATGTATAAAATTGCAAATAGATGGCATGTGAAGAACCGTAATGTAAAAATCTTTAATCTACACGAAATGATAGTGTAGATTCTAGAAATAATTATATTAATTTACACAAATAACAATGTGAATTGATACGATTATTTCGGGATTATTTGAATCAATTATTGGATTGTTATTGATTGTCGTTATTGCTTATTTATTTGCTTTGACACCATCCCAGTTATCACACTGCAAGTTCCCTTTTGCTATGCTTTGATTTTGAATTGAATTGGAATCGGGTTGAAATGATAAATACCCAAAATAAAACTTTGACCTAGGATAGAGAATTAAATAAAACTCGATTGGTCAATGATTTGATTTTAAAATAAAATGAAGATTTTATTTGAATAAATAATACGTTTTGAAACGAAGTTGGAATTTGAATTTTAATGAAAGGAAATGTCAATATTTAATAATCTGAATCAAAATATTAACATAGTAGATTATGAATGAACGTTGTTTTAAAATTTGGAATTATTAATAATTAAGTTTGAAATTATTTAATAATTAAGTTTTGAAACTATTAAGTAATTAAATAAGATTGAATTATTTAATAATTAAATAAATTGAATTCTTTAATAAGTGGAATTGAACTTCTTGAATAACTGAAATTGAGTTTCTTTATTAATTAAGTTTTGGAAAATTATTTAAGTAAGTAAATAAGTGTAATTGAATTTCTTTAACAAGAAATAAAATGCGATTTATTGAAATTAATGTAAGACTTGAAATTTAAAGAATTTGATTTGATGAATTTAATTTAATTCAATTTGTAAGTATTGATATAATGAAGTTGAATTTAAATAATGGATTTAAGGAATTGGAAATTTAATAGAAATTATCTTGAATGGCAAATTTACTTAACGAATATTGAATAAAATCGATAAATGAAGTTAAATTGATTTGAATGTTAAATTAAATTAATTTAAATGATTTCAGAATGAAACTTGTATACGAACTTGAATCAATATTTGAATTGTTTAAATAGAAATGGAAATTGAATTATAAGATTTTGAAAATATGAATTTGGAAGTTTTGAAACGTAAATTATGGAAATTTATTTCGAAAGAGAAATGAAATGTTGGTTTACAAATTCTAATTGAAATTGTAATTGATTTGGTTTTTGAAATATATAAACGACCAATCGGTGTAATAATTACGAAAGTTATTAAAGAGACCAGAATCGGTTATGGACATACTCTCTGTCTAAACCGAAAACCACTTTAATAACTATACGCGGAGTGTGATCCAGAATGAAGTGGTTGGAATGATGTACGTGATGACTAAATAAAGAGAACGATAATGGATAGCCTTGACACTTGTGTCAAATTGGAAATGACTAAAACAGGAGCCGTGCCGGGCCAAATGGGGGCTAGCTACCTCGAGCGAACACACTTCTTCGAAAACTACTCATTACTTGTTGTCGATTGGTGCACCCTTGATTTTGGGAGTGTTGTTTCGCGGTGTTGCGATCACTGCGGCGATACGTTCTCACCAGTCCGGATCAGGCAAACGGTAGTTTCACTACCTTGGGTATTTCCTCATGTTCCTTGTCATACTTGGATCCCTATTTACGCGACCACTACGATTTGTTTTGTGTTATACCTATGGAGTACTCCCTGATATCCCACTAGTTTACGGTGGAGTTTACAGTGCTGTATAGACTATAACGCTTATATAAAATGTGTTAAGGGGGATAATGGTAACGCCTTAACACTATTTTGATACTTTATATTACTGATAGGCATTATCTACTTATCGTACACTACTATATAGTAGATAGTTTAACGGATCCTTAAAGGATGGTTATTCCAAACATCCTTTGAGTTACTTGTATTTCAATTGCTATTTCACTTGAGTTGGATTTATTGATATAAGAATGTTAATCCTGACTCAAGTGTTTTGTGTTTTTCTTTACGCTCGGGTCAGACTGAGTGTACCAGTATTCGAGACTCACCTTTGGAGTTGGAGCTTCGCTTGGAGATCCAGCTATCTATCCAGCTTTCAGATATCCAGTTGATTCCAGTGATTGTATTCTGATTCTTGTATTTGACTATTGTATTCGAGACATCTGTTGTACCTTATTTTACTCTGATATATATATAGTAGCTTCATGAACTACTATCTTTTGTTTCCGCTGCAATTATTACTCTGTGTCTGTGATCTGTGATTATTTATTTACTGTATATGTTCAGTTTTGCCAAATTTAAAATAACAACGTGGTATTTTGAATTATTCAAGTCCGACATGTGCGGATGCGAATGGTCCAAAATAGCGGGTCGTTAGAGTGGTTCCTTCGAGTTCATTATAATTCGATTTACCTTCGAATACTCATTAGTCTGATACTTCCTTTTAACATATGTTTGGTAACTCTGTTGGTTGTCCATGTTCGATATCCTTTGTGTTTGCCAATTTCTTTGAATTTGACACCTTCAGGAATTTTGACAATCCTTCTTTTCTTGAGCACGCGTCAACCTTTGATTATAGAAGTTCGACACCTTTTCGGGGTTGTTTAAAGCTTGATACCCTTTGTTGATTTCTTGATTTACTTCTTCTTCATGCTAGACACCCGTCGATATTTTAAAATTCGACATGTTTTCCTTAGATGTTTGACGTCTTTATTTGTGGTAACATTTACCCACCCCCCTTTTTGTAAAAGAAGAGTATTATACTTTAGTATAGTGTTGATTTTCCAAGATACCGACTTGATACTGATATTTGCCGCCTCGATATCAACATTGCCGCCTATTGGTATTCTATTTTGATCTCGTTCGTTTATTTGAATTCTAAGCAACGCCCCAGATCATTTTCCTCTATTCCTATAAATATCTATTTCTTCTTCTTCTTCTCTAAAGTTTCACCTACAAGCTAAAGAGTATTTTAATTTCTTCAATTTTAGTCAAAAACTCCTGATTTTTACAGCATTCAAATCTCAATTTCAAGGTACGGCTTCTGTTTCTAATTGATTTAGACGAACAATAAAAGAGGAGGGTTTTTAATTTTGAAATTAGGGTTTAATTAATTGAGAATTTTTGTAATTTCGAGAATTTTAATGTTTGGATTTGGACGTTATTGCAGTATATTTCTTGATTAGTTAGGAGAAGCTCAATAATCAGATGACCTTTGTGAATTTGAAAACTTTTAGGAATTCGATAATTTCCTGGAGTTCTGATGTTAATAAGATCGACACTTATTTAAAACTCATCATTTAATTAAGAATTTGATTATTTATTAAAAATTGGACATCCTCTTTAAAATTCGATAACTTGTCATTAATTAGTCTTTGGTTCTCAAATTTATAAGTCTTTTTGTAATTCGACAGCTAATTTGAAATACCTTTTTATGGTTTTACTTACTAGCTATAGATTCGATAATCAGTTAGAGGTTCGATAGCTATTTAAAAATTCGATAACCGGTTATGAACTTAACAACTATTTGTAGGATTGTTATTTTAGTTACAAATTCAACAATTTCATAATAGCTATCCCACAATAAATTTGGAAAGTACTTAAAGAGTTGTTAAATGGTTATAAACTCAATATCTTATTTAGGTTCGACACCTTGTCATCGGTTTGAAAAGTAATTATAGTATTATAGATACATCAATTATTTATGTATTCAACACCTTACAAATTCGATAACTACTTGAGGTAATTTTAAATAATTCCAAACTCACTGATTATATATAAACTTAATACTTTGTTACAGATTCGACAACGAGTTATAGGTCCAACACCCTATTATAATCTCAACAAGGTGTTATAAGCATGATACCTTGATAGGACCCCAACGTCTAGTCAAAAATTCGACATCAAGCCACAAATTCAAGAATTATCAATGAGTATTCAATCGGTTATAAATATCTACGAACTCGACATCATGTTATAAATTCAATATCCAGAAATAGACAACTTAATGAATTATCAAGTTTCTACAAGTTCACAGCTGGTCATGGTTTTGGCATTTTTCTATTATGAATTAAGTAGTTTTTATTTATTTAAGCTTTTATAGGTTAGACATCTAATTTCTCACTTTTTTGCATCTAAATATAGGAACTCCACCTATCCCTATCATATCCTTAACACCCCATACTTCTCATAAAATATATAATACTTCCTTGATTTTGCGTAACATCTTCTGGCAGATAAATGGCTAGTAAGAAAGCTAACAAAGGCTCCAAATCCTCTCCTGCCTCCAGAAAGGAGATTATAGGCTCGTTCCATCTCTTATAACTACCCATGGTGAAGTTAATTCCATCCTACAACAATTTATGATTACTAATATATAGGCTAGAGTTATGGGACCATATTGCAGGATTCATAATCCTCTAAATGGTTTTATTGCTTTCATGCCGATTCATATTTGGCATTCTGGCCATCTTCCTCTCTTTGACTTCTTCGTCTGATACCTAGATCACCTGGGACATGCCCCGATTCAAATGCTATCCAATTCTTATAATTATTTAAGTTGCCTTGAGATCTTGGCTAAAGAAGCTGAACCTGTTCTCTTGATGTTGATACCCTTCGCTCATTAGTAACTCCCATCAAACTAGCGAATCAGCCAGCGGGTACTGTGTATTGTCTCCTCCCTTAGGAAAGTCTGATCTCCAACTTGATCAACAAATCTAAACACTGGGAGAACCAATTCTTCTATGTTAAAATCCATACTCCTAAAATTAGAGGGTTCTTCTCTATTCCTAGCAAGTCCTGCCACCTTTTCCTTTATTTCTTATACTGTATTCTATTATTGTCTTATAATAATTATCATTTTTTCAGATCTTATCTCTAAGGGGACATTCCTTCTATTGTCGATACAATTAGTACTTTGAGCTTAGCAACCCAAGCTATAGAAGATAGATGTAAGATCTTAACTAAGGTTAATCTCAGAAAATACTCCTTGATTCTAGAGAACCATAGGGTGCTTGGAGAACCTCCTATGGTGAAGAAAGGTGCATGGGAGACAAGCCATTGTTATTGGTAAACAAGATTCTTTGCTCGTGGGAGACAAGCCCTAGTTGCTGGTTAACAATATTCTTTCTTAAAATCCTCCCCTATTCTCCACGACTCTTCTGGTAAGATCTTATTAAATTTCCAACAAAGTTACATGCAGTACGATCTAATGATTTTGCCTTTGATTTAGGTTTTTTCTTATGGTTGCAACATCTAAATCCAAAAAGCATAAAACTCCTATTTCTACATCGGTCGCTTCTACTACTACCACCCCAACTGAGGACTCTATTACTAAAGCGCTTGAGAATATTGACGTGGAGTGTCATAAAATAAAAATTGGCTCCGATGATTTATCTAGCGACTTAAGCTCTTTGTCAAACAAGAGGCCTCAACTCGGAGAAGGCCAAACTCCCATTGCTATCGAAGAAGAATCAATCATAGATGTGGTCGTGGTCTATAAAGAATCCGGCCATACAGATCCTAGTTTGCTAGTTCAAGATCTCCATAATCAAACAGAGGTTGAACACATTACATATCCTTATATAGATATTACGACTCCAATATCCATTTTTGATCTCCAACGTATTTATCAAGAGTTAGGCCTGACTCCTCCTCCCCCTGAATCTCTTCCCTCGGAGGCTCAAGTTCAACCCATCCCTTTAGGTTTTGACGACTTCATCCCCTTAGTCGTCCAGTCTCCATTTATGGCTTCCTTTATGCCATTATAGCCCCAAATTTTTCTAGAGACCAACTTCACATTCTTTTTCAACCTCTCCTAGCGGTTTGAATCTTTGCGAGCTTGGGTAATTCAAGTTATGACTTCATATATCCTTAGTTATTATATAAATTTCATATGTTTCAGGTGGACAAGCACTTTTTTTCCTCTAATAAGCTTCTCAAGAATCCTTAGTCAAGTTCCAGATTTTAAGGAGCAAATTTCCTCATTGACAAATAGGGTCAGGTTTCTTGAGGGCCAAGTGTTCGATGTCACAATGGAGAAGAATAAGGTTATCTTAGAAAAAGAAAACTTGCCTCCACCTTAGAAGAGGAGAGAAAAACTAAGCTAGCAGCCGAAGAGAAAGTGCAGGCCCTGGAGGCAAAGCTTGAGTTGGCCAGTAAAGAAAAAGCTCTTAAGGCTAATCAACTGGAAACCAAAGATGCCACCTTCATTTATGCAAACAACACCGTTAAAGATGCCAAACTAAAAGCTACTGATTTCATCAATTAATTTGTAACATCCCCTATTTTGAGGCCCGAAAGTAAGTGCTACAGACGTTGTAGTTATCCATAGTATTAATTTCGGGTGGCAAAATGCAGTAATGTTAATCGTATCAATAACATCAGAGCATAAGAATATGAAATAATTTTAAATACAATTTTTAAAGAAAACTTTCACAATTTCATTTCAAAGATAATATTTCATTTTCATTATATCATCCCAAACGTTGCCCAGGTTCAGATAAAATATAATTATTACAAAATAGTCCAAGAGCGACATATGAAGATGCCCCTTGGTTGATCAGAGTTTACTACTAGACAGTTATAACATCTATCTTTATATACACTTAAACAAGATAACTTCAACCCAATGGATTAATAATATATAAAGATAGACTCGTAAATAGCTAACTTTGCCTCCAGCACTTCTCCGGAAGATTGGTTCACCAAAACCTACTTAACCTATAAACCCTTACTCCCAACCTACTCCACTCAAATTTTGAGCACCCGAGAGTTTAAGGGGAAAACATAAACTTCGAGTTAGAGAAAAAGCCTGGTGTGAATAATAATATGTCATCCCGGTTTAGGATATCTAGTGAGACCACGCTGCTGAGCGAAATGGGTTTCCCCTCACTAATATCTTTCAAAATATATCTCTACAACCACATTAGTTAAATAGATAATATAAATAATAATATGCATGCATGCTACATGGGTAATCATGACTATCCATCAAATCAGTGGACTATCTGTCCCAATGTTTAGTTTTCATAGGCTAACTACCAACCTACATAGTTGGCTTGGGCCTACCAGATTGTTTGAACCAAAAATGCCACAAACACCCATAAGTTTATGTAGAGAATAAAATATGAAGAAATGTAAATTAAAATGAGAAATAAACAAGACACAATCATTTATAGTGGCTCGGCAAAGCAAGGCCTACGTCCACTTTGAAATTTTATTTTTTATGCCTTACTTAGAGGTAGAAGTTCTTAAGGGTCGGTATAACTTTGACACTTAGATTTTCAGAATTACAAGAATATGTAGAATACTAGAACTAGAGCTAAAAGATCCTGAAAATTGAGCTTTACCTTCCTATTTATAGAGGTAGGAAGCCTACTATCTCGCACAAAATATCTCCTACCCACTATACGCGATTTATACCAATTCTCCTAAGAAAACAGGTTCCACATCATCAGTTGTTAGGAGTCGGTACCAATCCACAGTTAATGGTCGGTACCGATCCTTTCTAAAATAGCCATATTTGACTCTTCATCTTGGATCGTCTTGTGGTTAGCTTCATGGTACCATAGTGGTTTGCATTGATTTTGGCTTATTTCCGAGTCCCAATAATGGAGTTGTGGAAGAACAAGGCTGCAGTTTCAAGTGTTCGTGGAGATCAAAGGAGAATTATATTGAATAAAAAAACCAACATTGGAGATAGGCTCAAGGCATCATATAAAAGGCATATGCAGAAGATGGGGTCTACCTAAGGTGGAGGTAGGACTCGGTACCGATACCGACCCATATGGTAGAGTCGGTACCGACCCCTAAACTTGGTGAATTAGTTGTTGCCTTAGTTTGGGTTGCTTTGGCCTTTACCTTGCGATTCTATCTGTGCATGGTTTCTAGACTCCTAGGCTATCTCTTTGGGCTTTCTATCTCATTAACTCCTAGTTCGGTTCGTCCACTTTGTCCAAATATTTCCTGGTCAAAAGGATGGATAACACTTGCCCCCTAAAGTACATCTCTTTTCAAACATGAAGTACTTTGAATTGAGGCAAGATAAAATCGTCATGAAGGACTCCATTTTGTTTTTTGAATGGTCATTATCCTTCTTGTGAATTTTTTATGAAGAGTTGCATCCACATCAATTCGTCGCGACTCGTAACCAACATCTGGGATTTTAAATCTGGAACGTATCTTTGTGATTCGCCATTACAAGTTTGATGATTTTAAACTGATTCAATCCATATATTTTTCAGGTTTGAATTTGATTTCCCTCTGATTCTGGTCATCGGGTATTAGATACATGTGCATGCATTCTCGTGCACCTTCTCGAGTGGATAGTAGTACGCGTACACGGTCAATCACATGCACATGCACTAGTGTATTCTCATATACATATACAAGTATATACATATTTTTTATTTATTTTATTTTTGGTTTTGACTCGATTCTGATCCTTGGCCCAGGAGTCGGTACCGACTCCAGTCTTGGAGAATTTTCCAAGTTTTCATGGCCAAGAGTTTTAGGTCTGGGTTATAAAACCCACTCAACTTCGTTTCTTCCTTCACTTTATTTCTACTGATATGAAAAGATTATGTTCTCACTATTAAAAGCTTCGTCCAACAAAGACTTAACATCGCCTTAGTTAAGACATCTGTCGTTCACCTTCACCCGAGACCGTGGGTGCCGTGACTACCCTCATGCCATTTCCAGAAACCCGATCCATATTATTTTCGACCTAAGCCCTAATTATGAGAACCCATTCCTAGGTCCCGACTCGATTTTCAAAGGTAGGTGTTGGACTTAAAGGTGGATGGATGGACGTGGATGGGCCACCGTGGATGGTCAGGAATGTGGGTAAGTCCACCGTATTTGGCCGTGATTCGGAGTCGGTAGGGGGTGAAGGAAGAGGGATGGAATTCCTTTGAGTTTTGGAGTTGTACAACTCCGACACTTAACCAAATTTTTTGAATTTCTTATGCCCATGGTTCATTGTGAACTTGCAATCTCTTTTCGTCCTCGAACCTTCTCCAAAGCATAGCCAATGACGTGAAACTTGTTGGGACAATAGGCGATGACGCTGACATCGAGTGATCTCCAAAACTTAAGATGAAGAGCTAAACATGAACCGTTAAATAATATCAGAAATCCGAATTGTACGACACCGCATGACACCGCACTAGAATCCAATTTAGTATAGGGGTACGACTTGCAATCAATCTTCTAATGTTGATTATCTATCGAGTTTTTTATAGAAATGGACCAAAGACGTTCGAAACATTTTGCTGCGTAGGCCATAGATACATCAACTTCAAGATATATCTAGTTTGATGTAGAGTCACGCTCAGCCACAACTCCACACACACAGTAAACCCTAGTTCAGCAAGAATAGCAACAAGAAAATCCACAAGTAGAATAGAAAATTCCAAAAAATCTGGTTGAGCCGACCGAGGGCCACAAGTAGACCTCGCACTCGACACCTTTGAGGATGTCGTAATTTTAAAAAATCATGTCGATTATGTTGCCCCCAAAATTGACGAAGGATCACTTTGGAGAATATGTAGCAAGCACAGAATTCCATTTAATGATGTCTTGGTCTCATCTCGCAATCGAAGAGCTCACAATCCGCTAGAGGGTTATATTGTCTTCACTAGGTACATGTGCTTGGTGGGCTACGTCCCACCATTCAACAACTTCATCCGTCTATTTTTGAATTTTAAGAGGCTTGTTCCAACATAGTTGCACCCGAATAGCTATGCCTCTCTCCTCGACACATATATGGTCTTCACTGAACACTTACATCGAGCGCCTAGCGACGAGGAGATTTGATATACATATATATATATATATATATGTGTGTGTGTGTGTGTGTAGTTTCAAAAGCAGAAAAGAAAGTCCATCTTTGATCTACTTGGAACCAATCAGGAGTTGTAGAGTGGTCATGGGGACATGGAACAAGTGGAGCTACGTCAAAACCAAGTGGTTCTATGTCCGTTGTCCACCCAGGTTTGCATGCAAATGGCTGTCTAGATGTAAGTTCCTTTCCATGTGCATTATATGAATTTGTTTAATAGTATGCAGAGTTAACTCATGTCCTTGCTTTAAAATTCAAATGTTCCAGCGAGACCCAATAGCTCGATTCATTCAGATGCCGTCAACCCTCTTATGGAAGTTCTGATGAGAGATAGAGTTATTATAACTCTTTTGTCTAATTAAAATCTTCTTGCCTACGGCTTGTTAGAAGAAGGTCGTAGTATTGGCATCGTCCAAATAGCTTCCAGTGATGATGTTGACGATGATGATAACAACCTGCTTGAAGGAGGTGAGGTTGATCTAGATTTTCCCTTAGTCCTAAGTCCTAGGGCTGTAGTTGAAGAGAACATTAAAAAAGCACACGACGACACCGAGGAAGGAAAAATTATTGGTGAAAGTAGCAAGGCGGGCCAAGGTAACATCGATGCGGGTCACGAGTCTCAACCTGAACAATCTAGGGATGACCAACGGCCTGCTCCGAAGAAGTTGTTAATTGTCAAAATTGAAAGTCTATAGTTTGGTGGAATGATTATACAAATGACAAGTATTTAACTAAATTAAACTATAGTGTAACGATAGTAAAGAATGTAAATAAGAATAATCACACCAGGGTTTTTATACTGGTTCGGACCTCCCGTCCTACGTCCAGTCCCGAAGCTCCTCTTCGGAATTTCCTTTCACCAAATAACCCTCACTTCACCCGGAGGAACGAGTTTACAATAGTAGAGTTTCTTTGTCAACTATGTGTTCTCTATTACACGGATTTTGACTATATAGTACAATTGAACTTCCTATATCTCTTGAATGATTGAATACTATATTGTTCGAGAGAATATAGAAGTGTAGGATCTTAGATTTTCAGATTGGATAGCAAGTAGATGATTAGAACAAGAGATGATCAAGATAGAGAGTCGAGTTGTTACTTTAATCCTTCTTGATCCTTGTTTATATAGTTGTAGAGTGATTCCTTGAGTAGTTGCATCCATTAACAAGTGTTCTATGGTCGCTTCTGATGGTGATGAAGAGTTGCAGCGAAGAGAAGCGAAGATGTCTTTTCAAATGCGGCAGTTGTAATTTGAATTTTTAAATCCGAGTTCAGCACCAGACGTCTAGTAATTATTTCAGACGTCTGCTCATATATAGTTTTTGTGTGCAGTAGCCTTTCAGACGTCTGAGTACATTAACCAGACGTCTGATCCTTTCTGTTTTAATTCCAGAGGATTTCTTCAGACGTCTGGCTAGTGCACCCAGATGTCTGAAACCTGTGCATGTTTCTTGTTGCTTCTTTGATCTTATCGACTTGTAGTCTCTTGTATTGTTCTTTGAGCCTTGTTCTTGTCTTCTAGTGATGTTGTTCTAGTAAGCTCCTGTATATATATACATATATATGTACATTTGATTTTCATTGTATAGTTGTTGTCATTAAAACCATGGATTTGATTTCCTAACAATCTCCCCCTTTTTGATGATGACAACTATACAATGTACTTATATATAATTTTTATAATTCTCCCCCTGAATATGTGCTTTCCATTATCTCTCCCCATTTGTCATTATCAAAAAAGAATGAGGGAATCATATTTGCAAATTCCAAAATCTTTCCTTTTGTTTCTCTGAGTACCTGTAATAAATAAAAAACATTTTTTGGTACCCACTTACTATGTTAGGGTCCGAGGGGTTAGATCTTTGGAAACCATACCCATTTGGGTGTGGTTGAACCTTTATAAATATAATTTTCATTATTAACTACCATATCAAAATAATCATCAATGTATTTTTCTCTATTTTTCCATTTAACAGGAACCCAAATACTTAGATAATTTTTATTCATATTTCCGTTCAATGATTTTGTACTTCTAGAGAAATTATAAATATTAATGGCCATAGGAGTATGTGAATTTCTATAAGAATTTGATCTAGACTTTACTTGAAATTTAGTACTAGCACTAACATTTTTTCTATACATGAAAGTGTATCTAGTGCTATTTCTATGATCAGTTTTATTATATCCTAAACCACTTTTGTCAAGTAAAGGTCTAGAACTAGATAAAATCATGTTTAAATCATTTTGACCTTTTTTAAATTTTGTGACTTCAGTGTTAAGTTTATCAATTTTAGCTTTGAAGTCAAAATTATTATTTTCAAAAGAGATATTACTATTTTTCAAAATATCAATTTGCTTGTTTAATTCAGAATTTTCCCTTTTTATCGTACAGTTCTCATTTCCGAGAAGAAAAATTCGAGATTCTGAATTATCTAAAGATGATTGTAATAAATCATTTTGTCTTTTCAAATCCGTAATTTCGTTTGAAAAAATTTCCTTTTCTTTATCAAAGATAGTATTTTTATTTTGCAAAACATTAATTTCCTCTAAAAGATCATTGTTTTTATCTTCTAACTGCTCATTTTCTTTTTGTAGGAAATCTTTTTGTGAAACAAGTTCTTCTACGGTATTTTCAAAACATTTAGTTTGTTTTATCAAAAAATTATTTTCCTCTTTTAAACTGGAAATTTCTTGCTCACAATCTTTTAACTTTTCTAAAGCGATTCTATTAACTTTATTCAAGGTTTTACAATCTTTTAATAATTCATCATGTGCTAACAAAAGATCTTTATATAAAGAATCTAAGCATACCGATTGTGATCTGAGTTTAGCCATGAAGCATTTGTTTGTTTTCACCTTTGATTCTTCTTTATTGCTCTTCCTCTTCCTATTGCCTTGACTAGATCTCTTTATAGCCATTTATTCTAGGATGTTGTTACGATCTCTAGAATCCCAGGCTCTGATACCAATTGAAAGTCTATAGTATGGTGGATCGATTATACAAATGACAAGTATATAACTAAATTAAACTATAGTGTAACGATAGTAAAGAATGTAAATAAGAATAATCACACTGGGGTTTTTATACTGGTTCGGACCTCCCGTCCTACGTCCAGTCCCGAAGCTCCTCTTTGGAATTTCCTTTCACCAAATAACCCTCACTTCACCCGGAGGAACGGGTTTACAATAGTAGAGTTCCTTTGTCAACTATGTGTTCTCTATTACACGGATTTTGACTATATATTACAATTGAACTTCCTATATCTCTTGAATGATTGAATACTATATTGTTCGAGAGAATATAGAAGTGTATGATCTCAGATTTTTAGATTGGATAGCAAGTAGATGATTAGAACAAGAGATGATCAAGATAGAGAGTCGAGTTTTTACTTTGATCCTTCTTGATTCTTGTTTATATAGTTATAGAGTGATTCCTTGAGTAGTTGAATCCATTAACAAGTGTTCTATGGTCACTTCTGATGGTGATGAAGAGTTGCAGTGAAGAGAAGCGAAAATGTCTTTTCAAATGCGGAAGTTGTAATTTGAATTTTCAAATCCGAGTTCAGCACCAGACGTCTGGTAATTATTTCAGATGTCTGTTCTTATATATTTTTTGTGTGCAGTAGCCTTTCAGACGTTTGAGTACATTAACCAGACGTCTGATCCTTTCTGTTTTAAATTCCAAAGGATTTCTTCAGGCGTCTGGCTAGTGCACCCAGACGTCTGAAACCTGTGCATGTTGAATTTGTGCATGTTTCTTGTTGCTTCTTTGTTCTTATCGACTTGTAGTCTCTTGTATTGTTCTTTGAGCCTTGTTCTTGTCTTTCTAGTGATGTTGTTCTAGCAAGCTCCTGTATATATACATATATATGTACATTTGATTTTCATTGTATAGTTATTGTCATTAAAACCATGGATTTGACTTCCTAACAAAAATCTCCAAGGTGCAGACTTCTACCCAGCCCCCACTGGTCATAGATGTAGAGAAAACTCCATCTTTTCCTTCAATGGGTACATTCGCTGGCCTAGGGCCAATTGCTGCCAAGTTTGGTTCTTTCGATGTTGATAATATTAGTATTTAGGGCACTGACTCCCCTATCCGCATCGGTAAGGACTTCATCTCTACCAGTATGGGAGAGGTTACTCCCACGAGTAAAGCTCAAGCTCACAGTCCGTCGGGGGGATAGTAGGACACTTATAAGCATGTGCACTACACAACACTTGCACTTGACCTATGTCCTTGCTTGTTGGATCTAACTCATTCTTGTTTCCCTTATAAGATTCATGGATAAAGGGAAACATATTTATCATTCCTTGGCGGAGAAAGCATCCCAAGCACAAAGGCCTTGGTCAAGCTCGTACCGCCAGGGAAGCTGTCGCAATTATGAATCAGGCTATCGTTCTAGTCTAGACAGAGATGACCAGGATAGCAGTTATGATAGAGATAGCTCATTTCATGACTCTGCTTCCAAACATCGCCTTAGGTCTAGATCACCTCCTCCTAGAGGTCCAAACAGGCACCCTAATCATCACGATGAAATCCTATCGAGTAACGCTTCTCATGCTCCACCTTTGACTTCCATCCCTATGAAACCTCCAGTACCTTCTTAATCTAGTCGGTCCCCCAACCATAGACATCATAGGAGCGGCTCTGAAACTTCCTAGCATAGTCCTGGCAAAGAAACTACTATAGTCCCACCTATCTCTATGGAGTAACGGCTTGCGGCCAATGTCCAAATGGGCAAACTAAGAGAAGAATTTCCAAATATTTATTTTGATGGTCTTATGTTTGTGCTTAATCTAAAAAGAATCCCGACTGATGTACAAAAAATGACCATTGATTGTGTAATCGATGTTTACAACTAATATAACGAATAGTCGAAGTTAGCTATGAATATTTCCAAAGTCTATAGGGATAGGCAGCTAGAGATCGACAATTAGAAACTCACTGAAGCTGACAATAAGATAATTATCGCTAATCTCAATGCTGAGGTTGAGAAACTGATAACATCCCAAGCCGAAGCCGAAAAGAAGGCCAAGGAGGCCACCAAGGCACTTGAAGAGGAACATAATAAGCATCGAGATAAAATGGAGAAGGCTTTCCACCAAAACCATGCTCTAGTAATGAAGAGGGATACTGGAAACAGAAATGTGACTGGGCTGAAAACCAAGCTAGAGTGTGAAATAAAAGAAAATAATGAAGCCCTCCATTAAGCTCAGACTTATTGTGATGAGTTGCTCCATGGCAGGAAGTAAAGAGACAAAGTGCTTGAGCATGTTAATGATGTTGATGCATTTATCAAAAGAGAAGTCAAGGCCATGGAAAATGGGTTAAAGAGCATGTGATGGAGAAGTTTGAACCACTGCGGAACCAATACAGTGCCAACGTGCTTAAATTGTGAAATCTGGAGTGGTTCAAAGATTATTATCCCAGAATCTCGTCCTCGCCTGGGAGCGAATTGTTGAAGAAGAAAAAACTTTCCTCGAAGTTGGCGAGGTGGATTGGAGCAGTTGGAGAAAGATGTCTTGGGAGGAGATGAGCCCACGATTCTAAAAGATGGCTAGCTTATTCTTCATCCAAAGCATGCCTCGACAATGCCTAAAGACTTTTGCGAAGGCTTTGGATTGACACTACATGATGCTACTGGCAGCCAAACACTTGGGTCCTAAGCTGCCCTGACACCTAGGTATGATCCCGAGAGGTTTGAGATCCATAGGCCTGCCATTCTCTCTCCGATTCTTGAGGGGAACTCCGACGGCACTCCGTCCCACACAGAGCTCCAAGGCGAAGAAGGTATCTTATTGAATTCTCCTGTATTCTAGAAAGTTGATGTGTCGCCAATTATCATAGCTAATCTCTCTCTCTTCTTTTCTCAAGCATCAGGTCATCCTCACGTTGCTCTGCTTCCCAACACGAACTCTTGGTCGGATGAGCAGGTACTTCCAGTTTAACCGGAATAATAGCCTTTGATCCATAGGCTAGGAAAAATGGAGAGTGACCAATCGCTGACCAGTGAGTTGTTCGATATGCCCATAGTACTAATGAATGTTCATCGACCCACTTGCCCTTGGCCTTTTCCAACCGCTTCTTAAGAATGGACATGATAATCTTATTCATTGCTTCAACCAGTCCATTTACCTGATGCTGTGCCACCATATCAAATCTCTTCTCTGTGCGATGCCGGTGACAAAAATCTTTGAACTCGGTACTGTTGAATTGGGTCCTGTTATCGGTAACCATTACCTATAGAACTCCAAAACGACATATGATATTTCAGACAACAAAATTTATTATTTTCTTTATGATAAACATGGCCAACGCCTCTACCACAGCCTACTTGGTGAAGCAATCAACTGCAACAATGGTGTTGCCACCTTAAGATATCGGCAACACACCGAACCCTCAGACTGCAAACGGCCAAAGACTGACCATTTCAGTAATCTCTGTCGGCGGGGCTCTTGGTATTTTAGCAAATCTCTAGCACTTGTCACATTTCTGGGTGTAATCAACTGCGTCTCAGTTGACAGTGGGATGAAAGTATCCGTAGTGGAGAATCATCTTCACTAGTGTTTGCTCTCGGTGTGGCCACCACAAGCCTCTTCTTGAACCTCTCATATGACTCGCTTGCCCTCGTCGTGAGAGACAAACTGAAGCTTGGGGATAGAGAAACTCTTCCTATACAGTACTCCTTGCATGATATATCTTGAAGCTTGTCGAAGGATTTTTCATCGTTCATTCCTTCTTCTAGAAAGATTCCTCTCTGCAAATATTTCTGAATCAAAGTCATCCACGACTCCCTTTTAGGCTCATTCTCGAAGATCCAATCGACATCCATCTGGTCGATGATCGGAACCGAAAGTACTTCCACTGGAACCAAGCCTATGAACAACGCATCTCTGGAACTGGCAAGTTTAGCCAGTGAATCGGCCTCCTCATTCTCCTCTCTGGGAATATGAGTGATTGTATAATGTTCAATATCAGCAAGCAGCTCAAAGACTCGGTTTAGATAACGAGCTAGTCTCGGTTCTTTTGCTTGAAACTCTTTCTGAACTTGGCAAACCACCATTTAGGAGTCGCAGAAAATGTGTAAAGCCTTTATCCCCGGTTCCTTGATGATTTTGAGTCCTGCAATCAAGCCTTTATCCCCGGTCGATGCTCGGGTGTTCTTTGGGAGTGACAAGTATGACTCCAGCATCAGAACGCCATTCATTAGATGCACCATCTATGTACATCTTCTGTAACGACCACGACTTTCTCTTCATAGAAAGTCGCATCATTATTAAGAAAGAAAGGGATAGAAAAGAGAAAAGAAGAGAAAGAAAGAATAACAACACATCAGAATCTCACAACGGAACGAAACAAATATAATATATCACATAACTATTACATAGTCTTTACATAATCAGAGTACACAACTTATACATCACAAAATAGACAGTTATAAAACCTGTCTATTATACAACACAAGATACAACTCAAACAAACGACTCAGAGAAACCAACACAGCGGAATACTATATATCTACGAATGCTGAAGCCTCATGCTCCATATCTCCTCCATAGATTCGTCAAAGCTAACCTGAATCCCTTGGCTACTCGTAAAAATTGAGTACCCAAGGTTTAATAAAACAGAAAATAAACACTTGGGTCAGACATGGGTCTGGTGTGAGTAAACGGGTTAAAATTGTTTAACTTCAAAACCTTTTGAAAGAAAAGGTATCACGTAAGACTTCCCACACATAAACATGGGTAAGTTTTTACCTTACGCTAACCAAAACATTTGATAGGAAATTCGATTGTATTATAATAGGGTCTAGGGTTTTCAAGTAAAATACAGAAATAGCTGAAATGCTTACATCTCACATTCCAACATAGTTGGGCACAACTAATACGTACGGCACTTATTGGATTTTGGATTCCATACAATGGCAGGGCTACCGGGGTACCGCCCGTCACAGTACGTGGCCTAGATCACCGTACCGAGGATCACTCCCAATCCCCTGCAACACAAGGTCGGAACATCCCTTACTGGATAATTCCCGCACAAGATACCTCACGGTTGGGATCAGCAACCGCACACACTAAGCCGAAATAAGAAGGGACTTCTAGACAGAGGCAATCTTGTCCTACTTGGGTGCTACCCACTAACCTTGCTGCACATCCCCTGTTTTAGCCATTCCCAGTTTGTGAGGCTTGAGGTCACGATTACCTTAGAAAAGAACACATCACTTAGAATGCTCATCGTCCACCTGACGATGTTCTGAAAGCATTCAATCCATACAAGTTCGTTCCGGGTTCGAACGAAACCGAAGGCATTATCTCGTTACACTCGTTTTGGAATCACCCTCAGAGTTAACGACAATAACCCTTGCACTCTGAATCTTCATCTTCACTTGATTCACGACCTATCGTTAATTTGGATCGATGTGGTATTCGGGTCTCCAGACCTGGAAATCCGGTATACGGAAACCCGATCCCGGTCTCATCGAAATCCAAAGCGTATCTTTTAAGGCCAAGTTGTTTTAAAGGTTAAAACAAATTCAATTCATTATCTTTATACACAAAGAAAGATAATTCACAACAGATAATTAACATTATCAGATAATCCATACAATTCAACTAACAACCATATCACACAACATATATCTCATCAGAGATATCAATCAATGCAAAGCATTCAGTATTATCATCCATCCATAAGTAATGATTTATATCATCTTAAATTAATTTAAATTGAATTAAATTAATTACTTCATTTTATAAATCCATCTTACTTAACCATTAATTAATTACAATCAATTAATTAATTATCCTCTAATAATTCATTTCAATTAATCATCTTTGATTAATTATCTTTTAATTACATCCAAGTAATTTATCCTCAATTAATTACTTAAATTAATTATTCTTAACCACTTATAGTAATTAACCTTTAATTACTTCATTAATTAATTTACTAAAATTAATTAACTTAATCAACTATAATTAATTACATTAATCCTTAATTAATTACATTAATTAATTACTTCATTTATTAATTATTACTTAATTAATCAATTCTTAATTACATCATTAATTATATTAATTAATGATCCCTAATTACATTTTATTATTAATTACTCTAATTAAATTAATTACATTAAGTAATTAATCTTTAACTAAAACATAATTATTAATCTCTCTTGATTAATCATATTCAGTAATTAACTACCCTTAATTACTTCATTAAATAAATTAATTATTCCTTAATTAATTTCTTAATTAATCCCTTGATTAATTCCATTAGGTAATTAACTACCCTTAATTACTTTTTTAGTAATTTATCCATTAATTACTTTCTTAAGTAATTATACTTCACAAATCATTAATTGATTATCTTAAATTAATTAAACTTAATTAATTAACTTAACTAATCAAATTAAAATCAATTGATTACAATGAGTAATTAATTTCTTAATTTCTTCCATTAAGTATTTATACTTAATTAAACAATTCCACATATGATTAACCTTAATCAATTAATCTATTAATTATCAAAATTAATCACATTAATTAATTACTTATTAAACCCAAGTTAATGATCTACATTAAACTATTAACTATTCTTTAATTATTTTTCTTAAATAATTAAACTTTAATTAACCATTATTAATTACAAATTAATTAATTCTAATTACCAATAAATTAATCTCTAAATACTTAATTAACTAAGTACCTAACAATAACTTAATTAATCCTTAATTACTTGATTAATTTATTCCTAACCATTAATTAATAATCTTAACTTATCAAATCTTATCTAATTAATGGTCCTTGGTTTCTAATTAATTAACCTTTAATTAATTTAATTTAAATCTTAATTAATCAATTTAAACCCTTAATTACTAATTTATTAACCCAAATCATAATTAATTAAATAAATTAATTATCCATTTTAATTAACTTAATAATTTATTTTATCCCAAATTATTAAATCTTAATTATCTTTAAGATAAAACTGATTCTTATTAATGATTAAATTATCATTAATAAAGCATTTAAAACAATTTACTTTTAAATTTACTTTTAAATTCCATTTTAAATTTAAGATTTAAAAGGAATACAAATTTAACTTTAACAAAGTTTTAAAACCATTTAAATTCTTTTAAATCACATGTTAAAGAAATATTTACTTAATTAAAGAAATTTAAAACCAAATTCATT
The DNA here is from genome assembly GCA_030737815.1 of Allium fistulosum. Taxonomy (NCBI): domain Eukaryota; kingdom Viridiplantae; phylum Streptophyta; class Magnoliopsida; order Asparagales; family Amaryllidaceae; genus Allium; species Allium fistulosum. The sequence goes on from CM060901.1 coordinate 1,146,036,764, forward strand.
TTAAATTCAAATCAATTTAAAATACACTTTAACATTCAAATGGTTTAAAACATTTTAAATTTAAAAACTTCTTTTTATTTCACAATTGAAATACATATTAACTTTGATTACAGATTAATCTTTAGATTTAGAAACCTATTTACAATTTTAAAGCTTCATTTAAAATTCAAACTACTTAACCCTTTTAAAAGTAGTTAAACCAATTCAAATTTTAAAAACTTTATCTTATTTGAAAACTGAGATTTAAACTTAAACTCCAGATTAAAACTAGATTTAAAACTTATTTAAAACTTTTCTTTTCATTTAAACTCAGTTTTAAATTTTATCTTTAAAATTTAAAAACAGGACAACAGGTTCTGTTAAAACCTGTTACCAATAATTTACCCCGAGCACTACCTATATTTACTTCGAGAATTCAACCCAAAATCACGAGACACTCGCGATCTCCTGCCACTTCGAGAAACCCACGTAAAAACTCGAATTCGACCCGAGCATCTTCTACTTCTTCCAAACTAACGAACTAAACCAGGCTCTACCGTGCACACGTGCACGTGCACGCACCATCGCCATAGCTTCGACCTCCGCTGTGACCTTTGTCAAGTCGACGACCACATCCCCAGTCGACCTGACCCCCAGCTTCGTCAATTCATCAGCGAAAACGAAAACGAGTACTACGACTCAAACTGGCATTCAACTCTAGTTGATAATCCTCCTGCCGCCGATGATCTAGTTAACTGGAACCCCCGGCTCCCCTTCCAAAGCAGCTCCACACCTCCACGCCGCGATCCCCTGCCTCGCGATCGAGTCTGATGATCCAACGATGGCGCACGAACTTCAACTACCACGTCGTCTCAAACAGGTCTTCAAACCCTAGATTGACTTCGCCCAGCTTCTCCCATCATCAGAAAAATTCCCAACTATTTTTCCTATGATCAACAACCCTTAAGCCACCTTCGACAAAAATTTCGAGCTTTAACTCGTCATCGATCGTCAGAAATCGTCGATAAACCCAAATCCGATCATCTCGAATTAACTTATCAATCACAATGCTAAAAATCACGATTTCTATGCCTAAATTCAACATATTGCAATACAAACCTGATTACCAAATCAAAATATGAAATTACGAACTTTGATTTTTAACATAAATTTGTTTATCACTGTAATTTTCCAATTTTTGTAATAATTTCTTAATATATGTTCTCGAAATTATTTTAAAAGTGATGTTGCCCAATTACAATCATCTTCCATTTATAAATCAAAACCTAACATTGATTTTTGGGTGAGATATTGAATTTTTACTTAGTGATCAAGCTTGTAACACAACAGAGCATGTCTATATATAAACACAGTCAATACACAGGCATATCATCCTTATATACATATATGCATTCACTTTCACAAACATAAGAAAACCATATCTCTACAAAAATCATCACAAGTATCTAGGAAAAATCATATATTTAATCTGTTTTTTTTTAAAAAAGGTTTACTCACCATTAATAAAGAACAGAGAACTGCTTTTAAATCTGGAACTTGTTTTGATTGTTGAAGTTTGAAACTGAAGCTCGTTTAGATCTGAAGCTGATATTTGAATATGCTTGCTTAAGTAGAATTTGAACTTGATCTCAGGTTGAAACAGTTTGATTCAGTTGAAGTTGCAGTTTTTGATTCTCTTTTGATTTTAGTTTTCAGTTTTAAATTTTGAAAAAGTGAAGAGAAAAGGATTGAGGATGAAAAAGCATTGAACTGGATAACCATATTTTCTTTAAAACATTATATCCATATTTCGTTTACAAGGGAATTTGGACACTTGTTTAATTGCATGTCATCTTAGTTACAAATGTCTTAATGTTTGTTTTATATTTTTTTACAAATGTTAAAACAAGGTATTATTTTGTTTAACCCCTTATTTATAAAATTACTTATATTTTTATATTAGTTATGTAATATGTTTATTTGTATTTATATATTTACAAGCTATTTTAATTCATGAGATATTTAAAAAGAAAGAATATTTTAAATCTATATGTACATATATATAAACCATTTTAGTTTTAAGTAATTTAAAAAGAAGGCATTTTAACCCTTTTTATTAAATTTAAACTTAGGCAAAAATCAATTTAAACAATTTAAACTTAACAATTTAAAACCATATAGTAATTTATTAAAAAGCTTTGAAAAGCTTAATATCAAATAAATCATAATTTTCAAATTATCAAAAATATTAGAATTAGAAAATATGCTTTATTTGTTAAATAAAAAAATACTTATCTAATTACAATATATATACATATATATATATATACACATTATAAATAGAAAACAATTTATTAGCTTTAAAAAAAATAAATCTTACCAATTTAAATATTTTATAAAAGAAGATTATTAAACTAATTCAAATCTTATTGATCAAAAATTATCAAATCAATTTAATTTTTAATACAGATTATTAAATTGATATTGCCAAAAATCCCGGGATATCACATTCCTTCCCCCTTAAAAGAATTTCGTCCTCGAAATTTAAAACAAAAGATAATCCAAAGATTTTTATATTTATTTCAATCCATTTTAAAACAATTCAAGCATACTTATCAGCCATACACTATCAAACAAACAACCATTCATCCAAACAAACAATTTCATCCAAGCAACAATTCATACAAACAACAATTCTAGTTATCCGAACATAGATCCGGATAAACTACCTAAAATTATCCCGAGTTTCCCCGATACAGATACTGGGTTACTCGCTCTACTAAATCCAAACTGGTAATTCAATACCGAAGCCAAAACACTTATCCTTACAAAAATTCAGAAAGATCCAATATACTCGGAGCTATCTTTCTAATCTTACCCAATCTTACTTGCTCCCTTTTACTGGAGAAATAACAACGAAGTCTCCAACTTCGAATTCCAAATTCTCCATCTCTAATCCACAGAACTCTTCTGACGATTCTGGGCTGCCTTCATCCTTCCTGATCAGCCCAACCATCGCTGATGCTTCTCGAAACAAACAGGACCAAAAACAATCCAATAAACGGATCCTCTCAAGATCTACAGAAATCCAGAACTCAAACTCTACTCCTCAATCATCAATAGATTCCAAATACTTCTTTTATCAAGACAAAACAGATTCTCTCACCAATCTGACCTTCAAATCTTGAAAAGCTTCCTGTAGGAATCCTTTAATCCAAACACTGCAACTTCCGATTGCTTCTACTCTAAAACAACTGCTACCCAGCTTTCGCTGCTCAACTCTGATCTAGATGCTGTCGATGAACTCGAACACAAACTAGATCAACACTTCCAGAGAATCTCTGGCAACTCTATAACTCCTACATCTACTAGAGATGCCTCAAACCCAAGCAAAAGATTTCCCCAAAGAATACTCAATTATCGCAAGTCACTTTTGCGATTCTATCCGGTCTAATATCCAAAAATATTGTTCATTCTTAATCCTTCAGAACAGTCTATGCTTGACCAATCCATTTGAAAAATGAATCTACTCTGCAGCTTCTGAACTCCACTCTACGAAACTGCTAAGCCAAAAGATCTTCCAGCAGGAACACAAAACACTCGAGCTACACTGCTAACACAAATGCCAAAGACTCCTTATCCAAAGCTTCTGGAGAAACTCGGACCTCAGACCAAACACAAACATTATGCTGAACTCAGCCACAACACCGAAGCAGATACACTTCCTTAAGCTTGTTCCAAAGAAAACATCTTCGGGAACATCCATCGTCACTGTATCTCATCATACAGCTACTATTACCTGAGGTATCAAGGTACCATCACTCACTTCTGCCTCATCGACAGATCCAACTCTACTCATTCAACTCCTAAGATGAACTCCGAACCTTAACAGGTTTCCTTCAGAGATTGTGAAATCCTTACACAACTGTAAAGTTCACTCGAGACGGTATTAGGTTTACAGTCTCGACAGATACACTTTCAACCTCAACATTCAAACTCCAACCATTGGTAGTCGTGTTACACACACCACTACCCTATCTACCTTTATCCTATATCGGAAAACCTGTATGGGTAACCCAACAAATAGGTAGAATAGATATATATATTTAAAATGATACTTTTTATATAGAAATTATTTCTGGGTAAAATTATTTCATTTACCTCTTTAAAACAATATTGTGTCTGTTGGCCTGGTTCAAGTGTTTAGAGATCCCTATCAATAACGTTAGCTACTCGTATTGACCAGAATCCATATACCACTCAACCGATCAATTAACACAATATAAAACCATTTTATATAACTAACAAATACGCGCTTTCGTATATATATATATACTCAGACTCAAACAGGTTGCTACAGATCCTATTTCTAATGAACAATCCTTCCGAACCTAGGTATTCACTCAACCTAGTGTTCTGATATTCACTTAACCAATAGCTTAGGTATTCGCTCGACCTATGCTCTGATACCACTGTAACGACCACGACTTTCTCTTCATAGAAAGTCGCATCATTATTAAGAAAGAAAGGGATAGAAAAGAGAAAAGAAGAGAAAGAAAGAATAACAACACATCAGAATCTCACAACGGAACGAAACAAATATAATATATCACATAACTATTACATAGTCTTTACATAATCAGAGTACACAACTTATACATCACAAAATAGATAGTTATAAAACCTGTCTATTATACAACACAAGATACAACTCAAACAAACGACTCAGAGAAACCAACACAGCGGAATACTATATATCTACGAATGCTGAAGCCTCATGCTCCATATCTCCTCCATAGATTCGTCAAAGCTAACCTGAATCCCTTGGCTACTCGTAAAAATTGAGTACCCAAGGTTTAATAAAACAGAAAATAAACACTTGGGTCAGACATGGGTCTGGTGTGAGTAAACGGGTTAAAATTGTTTAACTTCAAAACCTTTTGAAAGAAAAGGTATCACGTAAGACTTCCCACACATAAACATGGGTAAGTTTTTACCTTACGCTAACCAAAACATTTGATAGGAAATTCGATTGTATTATAATAGGGTCTAGGGTTTTCAAGTAAAATACAGAAATAGCTGAAATGCTTACATCTCACATTCCAACATAGTTGGGCACAACTAATACGTACGGCACTTATTGGATTTTGGATTCCATACAATGGCAGGGCTACCGGGGTACCGCCCGTCACAGTACGTGGCCTAGATCACCGTACCGAGGATCACTCCCAATCCCCTGCAACACAAGGTCGGAACATCCCTTACTGGATAATTCCCGCACAAGATACCTCACGGTTGGGATCAGCAACCGCACACACTAAGCCGAAATAAGAAGGGACTTCTAGACAGAGGCAATCTTGTCCTACTTGGGTGCTACCCACTAACCTTGCTGCACATCCCCTGTTTTAGCCATTCCCAGTTTGTGAGGCTTGAGGTCACGATTACCTTAGAAAAGAACACATCACTTAGAATGCTCATCGTCCACCTGACGATGTTCTGAAAGCATTCAATCCATACAAGTTCGTTCCGGGTTCGAACGAAACCGAAGGCATTATCTCGTTACACTCGTTTTGGAATCACCCTCAGAGTTAACGACAATAACCCTTGCACTCTGAATCTTCATCTTCACTTGATTCACGACCTATCGTTAATTTGGATCGATGTGGTATTCGGGTCTCCAGACCTGGAAATCCGGTATACGGAAACCCGATCCCGGTCTCATCGAAATCCAAAGCGTATCTTTTAAGGCCAAGTTGTTTTAAAGGTTAAAACAAATTCAATTCATTATCTTTATACACAAAGAAAGATAATTCACAACAGATAATTAACATTATCAGATAATCCATACAATTCAACTAACAACCATATCACACAACATATATCTCATCAGAGATATCAATCAATGCAAAGCATTCAGTATTATCATCCATCCATAAGTAATGATTTATATCATCTTAAATTAATTTAAATTGAATTAAATTAATTACTTCATTTTATAAATCCATCTTACTTAACCATTAATTAATTACAATCAATTAATTAATTATCCTCTAATAATTCATTTCAATTAATCATCTTTGATTAATTATCTTTTAATTACATCCAAGTAATTTATCCTCAATTAATTACTTAAATTAATTATTCTTAACCACTTATAGTAATTAACCTTTAATTACTTCATTAATTAATTTACTAAAATTAATTAACTTAATCAACTATAATTAATTACATTAATCCTTAATTAATTACATTAATTAATTACTTCATTTATTAATTATTACTTAATTAATCAATTCTTAATTACATCATTAATTATATTAATTAATGATCCCTAATTACATTTTATTATTAATTACTCTAATTAAATTAATTACATTAAGTAATTAATCTTTAATTAAAACATAATTATTAATCTCTCTTGATTAATCATATTCAGTAATTAACTACCCTTAATTACTTCATTAAATAAATTAATTATTCCTTAATTAATTTCTTAATTAATCCCTTGATTAATTCCATTAGGTAATTAACTACCCTTAATTACTTTTTTAGTAATTTATCCATTAATTACTTTCTTAAGTAATTATACTTCACAAATCATTAATTGATTATCTTAAATTAATTAAACTTAATTAATTAACTTAACTAATCAAATTAAAATCAATTGATTACAATGAGTAATTAATTTCTTAATTTCTTCCATTAAGTATTTATACTTAATTAAACAATTCCACATATGATTAACCTTAATCAATTAATCTATTAATTATCAAAATTAATCACATTAATTAATTACTTATTAAACCCAAGTTAATGATCTACATTAAACTATTAACTATTCTTTAATTATTTTTCTTAAATAATTAAACTTTAATTAACCATTATTAATTACAAATTAATTAATTCTAATTACCAATAAATTAATCTCTAAATACTTAATTAACTAAGTACCTAACAATAACTTAATTAATCCTTAATTACTTGATTAATTTATTCCTAACCATTAATTAATAATCTTAACTTATCAAATCTTATCTAATTAATGGTCCTTGGTTTCTAATTAATTAACCTTTAATTAATTTAATTTAAATCTTAATTAATCAATTTAAACCCTTAATTACTAATTTATTAACCCAAATCATAATTAATTAAATAAATTAATTATCCATTTTAATTAACTTAATAATTTATTTTATCCCAAATTATTAAATCTTAATTATCTTTAAGATAAAACTGATTCTTATTAATGATTAAATTATCATTAATAAAGCATTTAAAACAATTTACTTTTAAATTTACTTTTAAATTCCATTTTAAATTTAAGATTTAAAAGGAATACAAATTTAACTTTAACAAAGTTTTAAAACCATTTAAATTCTTTTAAATCACATGTTAAAGAAATATTTACTTAATTAAAGAAATTTAAAACCAAATTCATTTTAAATTCAAATCAATTTAAAATACACTTTAACATTCAAATGGTTTAAAACATTTTAAATTTAAAAACTTCTTTTTATTTCACAATTGAAATACATATTAACTTTGATTACAGATTAATCTTTAGATTTAGAAACCTATTTACAATTTTAAAGCTTCATTTAAAATTCAAACTACTTAACCCTTTTAAAAGTAGTTAAACCAATTCAAATTTTAAAAACTTTATCTTATTTGAAAACTGAGATTTAAACTTAAACTCCAGATTAAAACTAGATTTAAAACTTATTTAAAACTTTTCTTTTCATTTAAACTCAGTTTTAAATTTTATCTTTAAAATTTAAAAACAGGACAACAGGTTCTGTTAAAACCTGTTACCAATAATTTACCCCGAGCACTACCTATATTTACTTCGAGAATTCAACCCAAAATCACGAGACACTCGCGATCTCCTGCCACTTCGAGAAACCCACGTAAAAACTCGAATTCGACCCGAGCATCTTCTACTTCTTCCAAACTAACGAACTAAACCAGGCTCTACCGTGCACACGTGCACGTGCACGCACCATCGCCATAGCTTCGACCTCCGCTGTGACCTTTGTCAAGTCGACGACCACATCCCCAGTCGACCTGACCCCCAGCTTCGTCAATTCATCAGCGAAAACGAAAACGAGTACTACGACTCAAACTGGCATTCAACTCTAGTTGATAATCCTCCTGCCGCCAATGATCTAGTTAACTGGAACCCCCGGCTCCCCTTCCAAAGCAGCTCCACACCTCCACGCCGCGATCCCCTGCCTCGCGATCGAGTCTGATGATCCAACGATGGCGCACGAACTTCAACTACCACGTCGTCTCAAACAGGTCTTCAAACCCTAGATTGACTTCGCCCAGCTTCTCCCATCATCAGAAAAATTCCCAACTATTTTTCCTATGATCAACAACCCTTAAGCCACCTTCGACAAAAATTTCGAGCTTTAACTCGTCATCGATCGTCAGAAATCGTCGATAAACCCAAATCCGATCATCTCGAATTAACTTATCAATCACAATGCTAAAAATCACGATTTCTATGCCTAAATTCAACATATTGCAATACAAACCTGATTACCAAATCAAAATATGAAATTACGAACTTTGATTTTTAACATAAATTTGTTTATCACTGTAATTTTCCAATTTTTGTAATAATTTCTTAATATATGTTCTCGAAATTATTTTAAAAGTGATGTTGCCCAATTACAATCATCTTCCATTTATAAATCAAAACCTAACATTGATTTTTGGGTGAGATATTGAATTTTTACTTAGTGATCAAGCTTGTAACACAACAGAGCATGTCTATATATAAACACAGTCAATACACAGGCATATCATCCTTATATACATATATGCATTAACTTTCACAAACATAAGAAAACCATATCTCTACAAAAATCATCACAAGTATCTAGGAAAAATCATATATTTAATCTGTTTTTTTTTAAAAAAGGTTTACTCACCATTAATAAAGAACAGAGAACTGCTTTTAAATCTGGAACTTGTTTTGATTGTTGAAGTTTGAAACTGAAGCTCGTTTAGATCTGAAGCTGATATTTGAATATGCTTGCTTAAGTAGAATTTGAACTTGATCTCAGGTTGAAACAGTTTGATTCAGTTGAAGTTGCAGTTTTTGATTCTCTTTTGATTTTAGTTTTCAGTTTTAAATTTTGAAAAAGTGAAGAGAAAAGGATTGAGGATGAAAAAGCATTGAACTGGATAACCATATTTTCTTTAAAACATTATATCCATATTTCGTTTACAAGGGAATTTGGACACTTGTTTAATTGCATGTCATCTTAGTTACAAATGTCTTAATGTTTGTTTTATATTTTTTTACAAATGTTAAAACAAGGTATTATTTTGTTTAACCCCTTATTTATAAAATTACTTATATTTTTATATTAGTTATGTAATATGTTTATTTGTATTTATATATTTACAAGCTATTTTAATTCATGAGATATTTAAAAAGAAAGAATATTTTAAATCTATATGTACATATATATAAACCATTTTAGTTTTAAGTAATTTAAAAAGAAGGCATTTTAACCCTTTTTATTAAATTTAAACTTAGGCAAAAATCAATTTAAACAATTTAAACTTAACAATTTAAAACCATATAGTAATTTATTAAAAAGCTTTGAAAAGCTTAATATCAAATAAATCATAATTTTCAAATTATCAAAAATATTAGAATTAGAAAATATGCTTTATTTGTTAAATAAAAAAATACTTATCTAATTACAATATATATACATATATATATATATACACATTATAAATAGAAAACAATTTATTAGCTTTAAAAAAAATAAATCTTACCAATTTAAATATTTTATAAAAGAAGATTATTAAACTAATTCAAATCTTATTGATCAAAAATTATCAAATCAATTTAATTTTTAATACAGATTATTAAATTGATATTGCCAAAAATCCCGGGATATCACATCTTCTATCCAGTATTTTCTAACCACTACTCTCTGGAGAATCATCTCATGCAGTGAATTCAACTATGATATCCGCCAAGGCCTGACCTCGGATTGCTCTCCGAAGGCCATAAGTTATGTCATATTGGCTTAATTCAAAGTTCCATTTCAACAGCCTTCCAGAAGTCTTAGGTCGCTGCAAGACTTGTCGCAAAGGCTAGTCGGTAAGAACTTTGATCGGATGAGCCCGAAAATAAAGGCGGAGCTTTCTCAAAGCGATCGAAAGGCAGTATGCAAACTTCTCCAGCTTCGAAAAGTTTCATTTTGCGCATGTCAACCACTTGCTGATAGACAGGTCGTTAAATGCGAGATTCCTCACGTACAAGTGTGGTGCTCAAAGCATGCACCAACACCGGCAAGTATATAAATAAGTCCTCGTCGTCCACCAACTTCGAAAGGATGGTGGGTCTTTCCAAGTGATCCATCAGAGCTTGGAATGCATCTTTACACTCGTGATTCCATTCGAAGTTCCTTTTCCCTTCATAATCACCTCGAAGAAAGGGATGCATTTAGCTATGGCTCTGGAAATGAACCAACTCAGGGCGGCGACCTTCCCGTTTAGGCCTTGGACCTCCTTGATCGACTTCAAGGCTTCGATTTTTCTAAATGCCTCGATCTTCTCTGGGTTGGTTTCAATCCCATGGGAATTTACAATGAAACCCAAGAATTTCCCCAACATGACGCCAAAAGAACATTTCAAGGGATTGAGCTTCATTCCATACTTTCGAAGGACATCAAACATCTATGCCAAATCATCAACGTGGTTTCCTTAACGCCATGACTTCACGAGTATGTCATCCACGTAAACTTCCATCGAGGGTCTAATCTGGTCTTCTAACATCCGGTTAACAAGCCTCTGGTTAGTTGCTCCTATGTTCTTCAATCCAAAGGGCATGCCAGATAGCAATATAGTCCGAGGTTAGTTATGAAGCTAGTGTGTTCCTGATTCGGGACGTGCTTTGAGATTTGGTTGTATCCCAGGTACATATTCATGAATGAAGATAGCTCAGGTCCAGCTGTCGAATCTACCAACTAATCGATCCTCAGGAGTGAGAAGTTGTCTTTTAGGCTTGCCTTATTCAAATCAGAATAGTTGATGCATGTTCACCACTTCTCATTTGCTTTCCTCGCCAAGATAGGGTTAGATACCCACTACGGGTATAAGGCATCGGGGATTAAGAGGTTGTCCTTCAACTTATCCACCTATTCTTTGAGTGCAGTGGATCTCTCCGAACCCAGGCTGCAGCGTTTCTGTTTCACAAGAACGCATTTAGGATTTATATTTAATGCATGGCTTGCTATCTCCGGTGAAATCCTAGACATATCTGAGTGTGTCCTAGTAAACACATCTATGTTTGCAGTAAGAAAACCAACAAACTCCTTCATCACTCTTGCATCGAGCTGCGATCCGACCTTTAGGACCCGATTTGGATCATCCTAGCTGACTGAAACAACGACCGTCAACTGGACGGGAGCCGCTCTTCCACCTTCTGGCTCTTTACATCGATCCATGTCATCATGGAATCGATCGGTTGCCCGAGCCGAGGGTTAAGCTGTAGTTTTTAAGTGTCTAAAGCCTTAATGAAGAGGGTTCCCTCCACATTCTTTCCTTTCTCCCTTTTCCTTACCTCCTTTAGCTTAGCGATATAGCGTTCGCGGCCAACCACCTTATTTCCTTGCATGATTCCCACTCTGTTCTCTACAAGGAACTTCATAGTCAAACATGAAGGTGCTATAGCTGCTCTAAACATCGCCAAGGCCAATCGATTCACAAATGCACTATAAGCTGAGTAAATATCCAACACCAAAAAAGGAAAACTTACACTCGCTTGCGGTTGCCAACGCCTAGTACCACCGGTAATTCTACATATCCAATTGGCTCGGTAAACTTCCCACTGAACCCCTGTATTTGAGATTTATAAGGTTACAAATCCTTCTCCTCTAACATCATTTAATAGTAATGTGACGCCCCACCTCTATACTCACACTAGCCAAGGACACTACGGGGTAATGCCTTTAACTAGCATGAAGAATAAGGCTGTTGAGGAGCGACCATATGTGTAATTGCTTTGTGCGAGTACCGATATGTCAGATAATATAACTTACATTTCATTTCAAGAGTAAATCCAACATATCAAATACAAACTCAAAGCTACCACACAGTGGCTATGAGGACTTCGGAAACCAATATAGAAATAAACATAACACAAATCAGTCATAGATAATCATATCACAAAGCAGAAACATATATCAATATAGCACATAAAAGTGTACATCAAAGTAGTGGTCAAACTAGATCCACTACATCATAGAAGAATAGGTACAAGTGCTAGACAAAAGAATATATATATACATCAAGGAGTCTCTATCTCGAATGCATAATAACAAAAACTACTAATCTAAAGTAGTTAGCCAAAAATCAGATGATGGTCCCAGATAAGAAGTCAAGCAGAAGTACCTGAAATACCTCGGTCGATCAGTCTAGCTATAAATATCAGATAAAATGAGATAGGATAAGAGATATGACCAAAAACGTATGATAACAAAAATGCTATACTGTGTCAAGTATACATCAATTAACAACAAAAATAATACAATATCTCAAATCATCTCAAAACACCAAAAAGAATCGCATTCTTTAAATTATTCACCAAAACACCAATATTGATAGAGCTTATCAATGCAAACCATGAAAATTGGTGAAACACAATTTCTAGAAATCACAACCAGAAATCCAAAAATCACAAAGGGGGGAGGCCTATCACAAACGGGAGCATAAAAACTCACTAACACGTGTATCACAAACGGAACGCTATTCCATAGTCGCTAACCATCAATTTTGAGCCGAAGCTCCACAAACGGCCCGAAGACCAGGGGTCGCTACCCCACCAATTTTGAGTTGAAATTCCAGAAACGGGGTTTAACCCCCACACAAACAAAGAGACGTCGCATATCGCTTATCTAAATCACAAAATGATCATCATCGATCAATAAAAAGTGTGAATCACACTAAGCTGGTAAATAGATGAGTTTAGCTTCATATCCCATAACCACTTGCTTAACTTAAATATTTACGAACAGATTGTAGATTTCCACTCGAAAATTGTCACAAGATTTCAATCGAACAAGTCTAAGAATTAACCGACGAAATAAACGCAAGCATTTCATACCACTTGTTTTACTAATCTGTTTAATTAGATTTCTCATATGAATGAGGTATAGGTTTGTATATACTAATAGATTGGAAAACGGTTTTATAAACGAGATTTGTATTAAAAATAGAGATGGAATCATCTTTGTGAAAGAGTTTGAATATTAACTACTAGTATAGAAACCTTTGTATTTTTAAAGTGACAAATCACAGAAATGATTGTAGAAACAATCAATCACCAAATCCACATTCGACGACGTGAAATAAAACCATAAAAATTGATACCGCATCCATCAAAATGGATATTTCCAAAAATCCCAAAAAAAATAGTCATCAAAGTCGGTAAATGATAACAACAATTCGGATCATCAAAAATCGATTAAAAACCAGAAATCCACACAAAACTGCCTAAAATAGGCAAAATGCTCATTTCCCAGATTCAGTCGACTAAACCAGAAGATCAGTCGACTAATACAAGAACAGAAACTCTTGGGTCCCTGATTTAGTCGACTGACCTTCTGGTTCAGTCGACTGATACAAGGCCAGGAACACTTGGTTCCCAGTATCAGTCGACTGAACCAGAAGGTCAGTCAACTGATACAGGGCCAGAGAATTTTCTGGTCCCTGGTTCAGTCGACTGACCTTATTGTTCAATCGACTGAACTGCTATTTCTAGTATTTCCAGCCTAGCCCCTAAAAGGGGCAAAAATCCAAACGGGAGCGATCGGACGAGCACCGGAGACTAGAGATTTATGCCAAGCGACAACCCAGCCTTATAGGCTCTTCGATACACCCCAAAAACGTGTTCAAACATCAAAGATAGGATTTTTAAAGATTTGACTTCAAAACACCAAAAATTGGAATATTCATCAAACCAATTCAATTCAAAAGCAAATGAACAAGGAATAGATGTTAGGAATTACTACCAAACAACTACCAAAGATATAGACATAGATGTGAGTTCAAAAACTCACTTTTTAACCCAAAAACAACAAACGAGAAGCTCTAAAGCAAAGAAAAGATCAACTACTCTTCAATTTCAACTCTAGAAGCTCAAATCTAAGATCGTAAGCAATATTTCCTAAGTTAGGTTATAGGAAATTTCTGAAATTGGAGAGAGATTGAGATGGAGAAGAAGAAGAGGATGCTTACCTAAGCTTCTCCTTGATGTTGGAGCTAGAATTTGTATTTCCTAATCAATCTAGGGCTTGGAATTCTAATTTCCTTTCTCTTCCCCCATTTTTACTTTAGCTAGACTGTTAGGAAATGTTATGAAGGAATAAAGAGGAGTGGAGTGGGAGTTAGGGTATTAGATGGGTTGGGTGTTAGGTTATTGGGCTGAAACCCAAACCCAAAGTCCTAAATGAAAATATCAAAATTTCACTCTCTCCAAACATATCGATGTTGATACTCAAAAAGGTTGCAACCGCCATTTGGACTCAATGGAAGTGGTCTCGAGTCCTAATTCAACTGTTTGCAAAAAGTGACATCTCGGACTTAAATCCGACTAACGATGCTATATTTAAATAAAACATTTAAATATACAATCATAAAATATGCGGGTTGTTACAGACTCCCCTCCTTAAAGAAATTGCGTCCTTGCAATACTTAAGAAAAAGAAATAAAAAGTAACAACCATACAAAGGCACAACTACACAAAAAGAAGGAATTTTGAAATGAGAAGTTCACCTTAAGGAGCACGAGGGAGTATGTCCGGATGTGTTCGCTCGATGAATTCTCTAGATTCCCAAGAGCAATCCTTAGGATTTGAGGACCATTGAACTTTCACAAGAGGAACATCTTTTTTTCGAAGGCATTTAACCTCCGTAGCAATGATACGAATAGGATGTTGCTCATAAGTCAAATTAGGCGAAACTTTAATTTCTTCAATAACACCGGGCTCAAGAATAAAATCGAAATCTCGAAGGCATTTCCGTAATTAAGAGATGTGGAATATGTCATGTATAGAAGAAAATTGAACCAGTAACAAAAGGCGATAAGCCACAGAACCAATGCGTTCGGTGATGGGAAATGGACCAATATATCGAGGTGTTAACTTTCCCGATCGAGTGAAACGCACAACACCCTTCATAGGTGAAACACGAAAAAACACAAAATCTCCCACATAAAATTCCAATTTCCTTCTTCGATTATCGGCATAGGATTTTTGTCCACTTTGAGCCTCTTTCATCCTATGACGAATAAGGTCAACCTTTTCTGTGGCATCACGAATAAAATCTAGACCTAAAACCAGCTTCTCACCGGCTTCAAGCCAATACGAAGGAGATCGGCATGGCCTTCCGTAAAGTGCCTCGAAAGGTGCCATACCAATACTAGATTGGAAGCTATTGTTATAGGAAAACTCAACAAGAGAAATATGATCTTCCCAACTTCCACCAAAATCAAGAACACATGCACGAAGGAGATCTTCAAGAGTTTGATTCACACGCTCGGTTTGTCCATCGGACTGAGGATGATAAGCGGTGCTAAAATTAAGCTTTTTTCCCAAAGCTTTTTGAAGACCTTTCCAAAATCCACTGGTAAATAATGGATCACGATCGCTAACAATAGAAGTAGGAACTCCATGCAATTTAACAATTTATCTGACATAGAGTTTAGCCAAAAGAGGTACGGTCCGATTGGACCGAACGTGAATAAAATGGGCGGATTTTGTAAGGCTATCGACAATCACCCATAAACTGTCATGGCCCGAACGAGAACGGGGAAGACCGTCAATAAAGTCCATGGAAATTTGATCCCACTTCCAAACGGGAATGTCCAAAGGTTGCAATAACCCACCGGGCCTTTGATGCTCGTCCTTCACAAGTTGGCAAGTCATGCAACACTTTATAAAGTTAGCAATATCATATTTCATTCCATCCCAATAATAAAGTCGCTTCATATCCGCGTACATTCTACTACTACCAGGATGGATGGTAAATTTAGAACGATGAGAATCTTCTAAAATGTCTTTACGAAGATCAATAATATTTGGCACAATAAGTCTACGAAATTTTCAAATACCGCCACGAGCATCAATACCAAAGTCTTTCAAACCTTCAATATCAATTTTATCCCTAAACCTTTGGCTAAGAAGAACCAATTCGGGATCATGCTTTTGAGCTTCAAGAATGCGGTCTAAAAGAGAAGGATGAGCCTCAAGGCTACACAAAACAAGAGATGAACATAAATCAGGTTCACGATCTCGAATCTCACAAGTGGACAAAGTCTTGAGATCATTCCATTCGGATATCATCATGGAAACAACCGCTTGTTGCTTTTGGCTAAGGGCATCGGCAACACGATTTCCCTTTCCGGGAGTATAGAGAATATCAAGATCATAAGATGCAAGGAATTCGAGCCAACGTTGTTGACGCAAGTTGAGTTCCTTTTAGATAAATAAATACTTCAAAGATTTATGATCGGTGTAGATAATAAATTTCTCTCCCAAAAGATAATGACGCCAAATTCTAAGGGCGAAAACAATAGCCGCGAGCTCTAAATCATGAGTGGCATATCTAGTCTCGGCAGGCTTTAATTGCCTAGAAGTATAAGAGATAACACGTTCTCTTTGCATGAGAACAGCACCCAAACCAACACGACTAGCTTCGGTATAAACAATAAAGTCTTAGTTCCCATCAGGAATCACAAGAATAGGAGCATTGGAAAGGAGTTCTTTTAGTTTCTGAAAAGCAGTTTCACATTTGTCTGACCAAATATATTTAACTCCCTTCTTTGTCAAACTAGTAAGAGGCACGGAAATTTTAGAAAAGTCTTTTATGAACCGACGGTAATAGCCCGCCAATCCGAGAAAGCTATGAATTTCCATCACACTCTCCGGTCTCTTACAATTTTGAATCGCTTCAATCTTTGAAGAATCCACGGAAATTCCGGATTCAGAAATAATATGTCCCAAAAATTTCACACGAGATTGCCAAAAGTGGCATTTAGAAAATTTCGCTTTCAATTGGTTGCTCCTAGGAGTTTCCAACACAATTCGAAGATGTTTTTCATGCTCTTCCTCGGTTTAAGAATAAACAAGAATATCATCTATAAAGATGAGAAAAAATCGATCGAGGAAGTCTTTGAAAACTCGATTCATAAGGTCAATGAAATAAGCCAGAGCATTCGTCAAACCAAATGGCATAACAAGCCATTCATAAGATCCATAACGAGTACGGAACGATGTCAAAGGAATGCTATCCTCTGCAATACGGAGCTGATGAAAACCGGTTGCTAAGTCTAACTGTGAAAAGACTCTAGCACCACTAAGTTGATCGAATAAATCATCAATCCAAGGTAAGGGATATTTATTCTTGATGGTGAGATTATTAAACTTGCGGTAGTCAACGCAAAGCCTAAGTGTACCATTAGATTTCTTAACAAAAATAGCCGAAGCTCCCCACGGAGAGGAACTAGAATGAATAAACGGCTTTTCTTCCAATTCGGATAATTGTTTACGCATCTCCTCATTTTCCTTATTGTGCATACGATAAGGAGGACGAGTAATAGGTAGAGCTCCAAGGATTAGATTAATTCTGAACTCAATTGCTCGCTTAGGTGGTAATCCTAAAACGGGCTCAAATATGTCGGGAAATTCACAAACAATGTGAATGAGGGAAATGACATCTTCCTCATCATCATTATCGTCATTATGAGGATTTAGAGAATACAAGGATGCTCTCTAATTAGAATCTGAATTTTTGAGAACAAGAGAAATCTGCTTAACAAATTGAGGATGTCGAAGATATATAGTCCGCTCAGGACATAGGATATGGGCTTCATAACGATTAAGCCAATCCATCCCCAAAATCATTCCGAAACCAAGGTAACACATAACATGCAAATCGGCTCGGAAAGAATAATCACATAAAATAATCTCGACATCTTTACAAAGTAAACTGAGCGTTGCGGATCCACCAACCGGATTCGCAATCCTCAATGAAGTCATCAAGCCAATAACATTCAAAGACAAAGCATCAACAAGTCCTTTTGATATAAAGGAGTGAGATGCACCCGTATCAAAAAGAACTCGAATAGGAAGATCACGAAATATAATAATGCCATCAAGGATAGAATGAGAAATACCTTGAGTACGAGAAGTGTTAGTAGGGGCTTGTACAACATTTAGCTTGCCTTCCTTCTTGCTCTGAAGTTTGGGACACAAAGATACAGTATGACTCGAACTCTTACAATAGCGGCAAGTAAGGGGCTTCAGACACTTGCTTGCATAATGGTCCTTAGAACCACAATTGTAACATTCTCCACGACGAGAGGTAGGAGTATTTGCTACCGAAGTTGCTTGCTTCCCTTTCTTGTTGGGATAAGGCTTGAACTTAAAAGGCCTCTTCTTATTGATGTTTTGTTTGACTTCAACATCACTTTCTTTATCGGCCTCTTCGAGTAGAAGAGCGATATCAACAAGCTGATCGAAAGAAACTTCTAATTTAAGAAGTAATGGCTTTTTGAGATTCTTATTCAACCCATAGACAAATCTCTGATTTTTCTTCAATGGGGTATTAATATACTCGACCCCATATTTAGATAGAGATTCAAAAGATGCAATGTAATCCATCACAGAAGATTCACCTTGAACAGGGTCAATAAATCGTCGAGCTAAAGATACTTTTTCAGCTTCTAGCACGAATTTCAACTCGAACCTTTCCCGGAATTGCTCCCAAGTAAGGTCCGCCTCAATAATTTCCGAGATCAGAAGCTCATACCAATCTAATGCTTTCTCCTGGAGCATGCTAGAAGCCATTTGGACTCGATGTAGATCAATAAGATTCATGCGGGAATAGATGTGATCGCATGTTCTAAGCCAAGCTTGGACTTCTATAACGCTTTCGGAACCCTTGAAAGGCCTTCCACCCAAGTTGGTGTAATCACTGCACAAGCGTGCAAACCCAGATTTAGGATGAGTAGGCTCTGGAATGGGTCTGATAGCTTGAGCATTTTTCACAAGATCTAGAAATTGCTGAGCAGACATAAATACTCCGTCCTAAGGAGTAGCACTGGATTGACCGGCGCTGGGACAACTAGGTCTAACCATTTCTCTTCTTTAAGAAAGAAAGAAGAGGAAAAAGGTTATTCACAGAATGAATATCAACAAACTTGATTGATAAAACAAGGCATCATAAAAAGAAATAGGATAGAATGGTACGAAGACTCGAATTAAATATTATGGCATGATTCCTAAGAAAGACTTAGGACAATGATCCTTGCTAGATTATTCTACATTATTCTGAAGTTTGGCTCTGATACCAAGCTATGACGCCCCACATCTATACTCACACTAGCCAAGGACACTACGGGGTAATGCCGTCAACTAGCACGAAGAATAAGGCTGTTGAGGAGTGACCATCTGTGTAATCGCTTTATGCGAGTACCGATATGTCAAATAATATAACTTACATTTCATTTCAAGAGGAAATCCAACATATCAAATACAAACTCAAAGCTACCACACAGTGGCTATGAGGCCTTCGGAAACAAATATAGAAATAAACATAACACAAATCAGTCACAGATAATCATATCACAAGGCGGAAACAGATATGAATATAACACATAAAAGTGTACATCAAAGTAGTGGTCAAACTAGATCCACTACATCACAAAAGAATAGGTACAAGTGCTAGACAAAAGAATATATATATATACATCAAGGAGTCTCTATCTTGAATGTATAATAGCAAAAACTACTAATCTAAAGTAGTTAGCCAAAAATCAGATGATGGTCCCAGATAAGAAGTCAAGCAGAAGCACCTGAAATACCTCGGTCTGACCCGAGTATTATTTAAGAAGAAAATAATAAACGGATCAGTCTAGCTATAAATATCAGATAAAATGAGATAGGAAAAGAGATATGACCAAAAACGTATGATAACAAAAATGCCATACTGTGTCAAGTATACATCAATTAACAACAAAAATCATACAATATCTCAAATCATCTCAAAACACCAAAAAGAATCACATTCTTTAAATTATTCACCAAAACACCAATATTGATAGAGCTTGTCAATGCAAACCACAAAAATTGGTGAAACACAATTTCTAGAATCACAACCAGAAATCTAGAAATCACAAAGGGGGGAGGCCTATCACAAACGGGAGTATAAAAACTCACCAACACGTGTATCACAAACGGAACGCTATTCCATGGTCTCTAGCCATCAATTTTGAGCCGAAGCTCCACAAACAGCCCGAAGACCATGGGTCGCTACCCCACCAATTTTGAGTTGAAACTCCACAAACGGGGATTAACCCCCACACAAACAAAGAGACATCGCACATCGCTAGTCTAAATCACAAAATGATCATCATCGTTCAATAAAAAGTGTGAATCACACTAAGCTAGTAAATAGATGAGTTTAGCTTCATGTCCCATAACCACTGGCTTAGCTTAAATATTTACGAACAGATTGTAGATTTCCACTCGAAAATTATCACAAGATTTCAATCGAACAAGTCCAAGAATTAACCGACGAAGTAAACGCAAGCGTTTCATACCACTTGTTTTACTAAGCCGTTTAATTAGATTTCTCATAAGAATGAGGTAAAGGTTTGTATATACTAATAGATTGGAAAACGGTTTTATAAACGAGATTTGTAGTAAAAATAGAGTTGGAATCATCTTTGTGAAAGAGTTTGAATATTTACTACTAGTATAGAAACCTTTGTATTTTTAAAGTGACAAATCACAGAAATGATTGTAGAAACAATCAATCACCCAAATCCACATTCGACGAAGTGAATTAAAACCATAAAAATCGATACCGAATCCTTCAAAATGGATATTTCCAAAAATCCAAAAAAAAAGTAGTCATCAAAGTCGGTAAATGATAACAACAATTCGGATGATCAAAAATCGATTAAAAACAGGAAATCCACACAAAACTACCTAAAATAGGCAAAATACTCATTTCCCAGATTCAGTCGACTGAACCAGAAGGTCAGTCGACTGATACAAGGACAGAAACTCTCGGGTCCCTGGTTCAGTCGACTGACCTTCTGGTTCAATCGACTGATACAAGGCCAGGAACACTTGGTTCCCAATATCAGTCGACTGAACCAGAAGGTCAGTCGACTGATACAGGGCGAGAGAATTTTCTGGTGCCTGGTTTAGTCGACTGACCTTCTGGTTCAGTCGACTGAACTTCTATTTCCAGTATTTCCAGCCTAGCCCCCAAAAGGGGCAAAAATCCAAATGGCAGCGATCGGACGAGCATCGGAGACTAGGGATTTATGCTAAGTGACAACCCAGCCTTATAGGCTCTTCGATACACCTCAACAACGTGTTCAAACATCAAAGATAGGATTTTTAAAGATTTGATTTCAAAACACCAAAAATTGGAATATTCATCAAACCAATTCAATTCAAAAGCAAATGAACAAGGAATAGATGTTAGGAATTACTATCAAACAACTACAAAAGATATAGACATAGATGTGAGTTCAAAAACTCACCTTTTAACCCAAAAACAACAAACGAGAAGCTCTAAAGCAAAGAAAAGATCAACTACTCTTCAATTTCAACTCTAGAAGCTCAAATCTAAGATCATAAGCAATATTTTCTAAGTTAGGTTATAGGAAATTTCTGAAATTGGAGAGAGATTGAGATGGAGAAGAAGAAGAGGATGCTTACCTAAGCTTCTCCTTGATGTTGGAGCTAGAATTTGTATTTCCTAATCAATCTAAGGCTTGGAATTCTAATTTCCTTTCTATTCCCCCATTTTTACTTTTGCTAGAGTGTTAGGAAATGTTATGAAGGAATGAAGAGGAGTGGGGTGGGAGTTAGGGTATTAGACGGATTGGGTGTTAGGTTATTGGGCTGAAACCCAAACCCAAAGCCCTAAATGAAAATATCAAAATTTCACTCACTCCAAACATATCGATGTTTATACTCCAAAAGGTCGCAAATGCCATTTTGGACTCAATGAAAGTGGTCTCGAGTCCTAATTCAACTGTTTGCAAAAAGTGACATCTCGGACTTAAATCCGACTAACGATGCTATATTTAAATAAAACATTTAAATATACAATCGTAAAATATGCGGGTTATTACAAATAATCTCCCTTAAACAAGATATAGATTGAATTACCATAGTCAATAAGCACCTTCCGAACAATAGCATGACCAATCGTGACTGTGATAACGACCATGTCAATCATTGGAGCTTCCACTCCATTAGCATCTATATTCCGGAAAATAAAATCGTCAGTCATCGTTCTGCATTGTCTTGCCGGAGTTCCATCCTTAACAGCGTAGTAACTTTTACTCTCTGCATGTCTAATAGCACCAACATATCTCTACATCTCTGCTGGACTTTTATTAGTAGGCTGTGGCCCATCGATGATAGTATTAATCACCAATCATTTTTATAGCCAACTGATCACGTCAGCACCAGGCTCAGCTTGCTCCCGTTGGGAAGACGGCCCAAGGGCATTAGAGTTTCCTTGCTTCCCATCTTACGGGGCTTTCATATACTTCTATAACTTTTACTTACGAATCAACTCCTCAATCATATCCAGCAAGTGTTTGCACTCGTTAGTACTATGACCGTGGATTTCATGGAATTTGCAGAACTTGCCGAACTTTCATTCCTTCTCAGTCGACTCTCTTGGAGCCGAATTTCTGTACTGCTTAGTGTTTTTAGTCACTAGTATATAATTTCAATCGAGTTATTCAGTTAAGTATAGCTATCGTATTTAGGAGTCTTAATAAGATTCATGTTATCTGGCTTCTTCTTCTTAGCCCCATCATCGTTTCGTTTTCGATTATTGTTTTGATTACCAACATTCACATCCACACTCCTAGAGCTTCCTCCATATTGCTTTATGGAAACATTGCTTTGTATCACTTTATTCGAATTTCTAGCACTAGTCCTCCGTGGATGTTTCTTCGCTTCCTCCAAGCGCAAGTATTCATTAGCCTTTCAATAGAAAGCATTCATCATTAGAGGGATTCCTTTCCAACCATACCCGAACTCCCTATTGGGATAAACCCCCACTAATCAATGCCATCGGTACTATGTCATCCTTGGGATCTGTAACTTTTGTTTTAGCTGTATGGAATCGATTCAAGAAATCCTTCAACAACTCTCCATCAGCTTGGAAGAGGTTTGACAAAGACATCACATGATTTGGACGTGCAGTATGTAAACGGAATTGTTCCACAAACTTCTTGGTAACTTAGCAAAAGATGATATAGACCTCGGCAAAAGTCGAGTGAACCACATCTTAGCTACTCCTTCTAAGAAAACTGGGAAACAATGGCACTTCATGGCATCAGAAGCTTTGGCTGAATCCATATGCCATTCATATATCATCAAGTGCTTCCTAGGGTCCGCCATTCCGCTGTACCATGGAATAGTTGGCATTGCGAATCTCCAGGGGTATCTTCCATATAGAATGTTCTCTATAAATGGATTCCAACTGGGAGAGTTACCCCATTCATCGTTATTCCTGAAACAATTCTCGCTAAGTAGTCTCCTGACCATATCCTCCAGGTAGTCCGGGTCAAATGGTTCGACTGAACGGTGGTAATCAGGCTCCACTATGAGTGTTCAGCTCGACGAACACTCTTGGTTTGGCTCTCAATACTTAGGTTCACCAGCCTCTAGGAGATCCATTCGTCCAGTAGTCCTTCCTATTTGATTCATATGAACAATGTAATCAACTGAAGCATGATTCTCTAGATTTTAACCACCAATAGCGCGTCCTGAAGCTAAGTACATGCCACTTCCATAGGATGGGCTCTAAACCCACCAATGGAGGGGTCCAACCCCTAACCTTGGGTCGGTACCGATCCCCAAACTTGAGCCTATGGCTCGTCCTTTTCCTTAGTATGATGTTTCAATAGCGTTTTGAGTCCTCTTCTTCTTCATGTCCCTCCATCTTTGCTCAGATGACAAGGAACTTTCAGATGAAGAACTAGAGTCTCTTATGCTCCTTCTATGGTTGTTTTGAATTGGCTCATTCAATAGTCTCAAGTTCTGCTGCATCGTTTGATTCATCTAATTCTGACTAGCTTAGAACATCTGCTTCATCATCCTATCCATCTCCATTCTGATCACGATGTCAGTTGGAGTCTAGATCTTCATTTGAGTAGGTTGGACAACTCCACCACCTTGTCGAGGATTCTAATTCTCAGCTTTAGTAGTAGCTCTGGAGTTGGTAGAATGGTCTCTTCTTGATGGGGCCATGGTGGAAAGCTAATAGTAGGTCTTTGCAAATCTGGGTTGTTGAATTAAAAAGGTAGTGAGATTGGATCTATCTCTTGGATATAGGAAATCCAATAGTAGATGATGTATTCAAGTAGTCTGAGAATCTTGTTCTTAGCGAGAGCACCAAAATGTTTGTACTAGAAATTGTACAAACACCTAGAAGTTTATGTAGAGAATAAAATATGAAGAAATGTAAATGAAAATAAGAAATAAACAAGACACATTCGTTTATAGTGGTTCAGCAAAGAAAGGCCTATGTCCAATTTGATGTTTTATTGCTTATGTCTGACTTGGAGGCAGAAGTTCTTAGGGGTCGATACAACTCCGAGGCTTAGGTTTTCAAAATTATAAGAATATGGAGAATAACAGAACTAGAGACAAAAGATCCTAAAAATGAACCCTACCTTCCTATTTATAGAGATACGGAGCCTAATATCTCGCATAAAATATCTCCTAGCCATTGTACATGATTTATACCAATTCTCCTAAGAAAATAGGTGTCACATCATCAGTTGTTAGGAGTCGGTACCAATCCCCATGTTTTCCAAAATAGCCATCTTCGACTCTTCACCTTGGATCGTCTTATGGTTAGCTTCATGATTCCATAGTTGTTTGCATCAATTTTAGGTTTTTTCTAATTCCAAATGATAGGGTTGTGGAAGAACAAGGCTACAATTTCTACTGTTCATGGAGATTGAAGGAGAATTATATTGAATTAGCAAACCAACATTGGAGATGAGGAACATATAAGAAGCATAGGCCGAAGATGGTGTCCACCTGAGGTGGAGGTAGGACTCGGTACTCCCTATAGGGTGGAGTCGGTACCGACCACTAAACATGGTGAATTGGTGCTTGCCTTGGTTTGGGTTGCTTTGCCCTTTGCCTTGCGGTTTTGTCCATGCTTGGTTTCTGGATTCTCGGGCTATCACTTTGCACTTTCTACCTTGATAACTCCAAGTTCGGTTCATCCAATCTGTCTGAATATTGCCTGATCAAAATGTTGGATAACAAAAATATACCAAATTTCCTAACTGACTATTAAAAGAAAACTAGACGGTCTATCCAAATACATGTATCCTAGTGTTTACCTAACTATTTGTCAATCTCATAGTTCTACTAGACTCAATATGAACCTAAAGGTTTTGCAGGCCAACCTATAACCTATCTTATCTTTATGTATTCCTTTCTGTGCGTAAACCCACTTTTAGTCTTACCCATGACAAAGCCACACACACTCGAATTTTGGACTTATATCAGCTAGGGGCTAATAGCTAAAGTATAGGGCGCTACCCTACACAATTCCCATCTGGTTTTCTAATCTTTGAGTCAAATTTATTTTATCACAATTTATCCAAAAGTGATAAGAGTAATCATTCTTTAGAAAAACTCTGAGCTAAATACCCTTTTCTATTTCCCTGAAATCAATTGCTTTATAAATGATTTAACCCTTGAAATCTTATTTAAAACAAGGAAATATGGCCCTTCACTTTATTCAAAATATTTATGCCATGATATATGCTTTTATAAATTATATTGATGAATCTAAAAATCACATGGAAGTTATCTCACTTTGAAACTATAGGCTATAGATCCAAAACTATACAAAGCCTTTATATTGATAAAACGTGACAAAGATTTAGTCGACGAGGGACTTCGCCCCTCTAAATATATTAAAGTCTTCGATTTACAAAATGCAAGGTTGTATAGTCAAAGATAACTAATTCGTATAGCGTATTATAAGACCTTAAAAGATATTGGGCGACACTGGTGAATCTCGACAACAATGTCTTAAGGTAAATAAGCGACATCATTAGGGCCGCAGTGATAATAGGTGGCTACATAGCCTTCTTTGAAAACAGTCGTAAAAAGGCAGTGTCATTATCGCCGTTATAGGTAACTTCGAATTATAGGGTTGGAGCCTCCGCCTCAAGGAGTTAGTATGGTTAAAGAGCGGCTTCACTACCCTATAGGGTCATCAACCTCATAGAAATAAGTGGCAACATACTACTTTATATAAAACGCGGCATCTTGGGTCAACGTCGCTATTGAAAACAGGAGGCGTTGCCATCGTCGAGGGTATTGGTGTCGACTCCAATGTTATGCTTCCTACTCCAACCAAGCCTATCCATTCCATATCAACTGAAGTATATATCCTATGCATTACCTTGATTGACATCGAAGAACACAGAAGCGGCTTGATGAAGTGCAGCATTGTGACCTTTGGTGTGGCAAAGCCATAATTAACATGAAAACTGTTTTATTGCAAATAAAAGTAATATCTTTCCATCAAATCCAATTGTTTGTCAAATTCTTATTAGTTTAATAACTTTCTTTACCAATTTTTTTTCCAAAAAACTGTTGTAGAGCAGATTTTGCATTTCCAAAAAAAATTTGTAAACCAAACTTTTATATCAATATTTTAATATAATTATTAAGCCTTTCTAGCTCAAATAATTCATAATAAATCTTAAACACTTGGGAAATATCCCTAAAAATCATAATAAATCAGGTTTATTATATTTTTTAACATATCGAAATTTTGGGGCCAAAAACTTTAATTAAATATTTTTACTAATTAAAACCTGAAATAACCAATTTTCTTCCCTTGGCAAAATCATAAAATATTTCTACTTTATCAGAAAATTATGAAATTTAAAACCCATTTCTAAAATAATATTTCTAATATCTAAATTTCAAGTTGTTAAGGTGTCATATAATAGGTTTTCCAACTCAAATATTTCAGTAAATTCATAATAAATCATATAAATTTATCAAATAGCATATATTCATCCAATCGTTTAAACCATGGCATACTAACATCAAAAGATTCGGGTTTTCTCTTAAAACTGAAAACAATGGATAAAACTTGAGATGCATAACTATTATTCACTTGAATGGTTAAAGAAGGTTGAGATTTGAGTGTTGATTGATTTCTCCTAAGCTTCCTTAGATTTCCTAGCTTTTCTTTTCCTTGGACCCCTTGTTAATGGCCAGCTTATTTTTCTCTTTTTAATTGGTTTGTAAGAGTGAAGTGTGGGATGAAATAAGAGAATAAGGGTTTATGTTTAGAAATTTAAATCTATTCTCATTTTGCCATCAGCATATATTCCTCCTTCTTATTAAGTTTTAAACCATTCTTATCAACTCATTCATTAAGGCTCAAATCTCAATATCCTTAACCTTTTACATTATTTTATTTAATTTATCCAATTAAATATCCTAAATAATGTTAATTAAAATTATGGCTGTTCCAAATCCCCTCCTTAAAGGATTTCATCCTCGAAATTACAATTACGTTCACACATCAAACATATAAGCATAGATGCAAAACATACCTCCAAACAAGTCAGGATAAGTATCCCTAATCCTGTTCTCCGTTTTCCAAATACAGTCCCTCTTATCGTCACTCAAGTAGAACTTTACTAGTTGACTATCTTGTTCCTTAGTTTCTTCTCATCTGTAGCCACAATACACATTGAATGTCTAACTATAGTCATGTCCAGCTCCACTACTAAATCTTTCAATGCAGTCAGAGTGATAATAGTCTCTAGATCTCGAACACACTTTCTTAAATGAGAAATTTGGAAAACATTGTGAACTTCTAACAAACTGTTCGGGTAACTTTATCATATAAGCGAGTTTTCCGATCATTTCTATAATAGGAAATGGTCCAACAAACCTTAGTTCTAATTTTCCTGATTTCCTAAATCTTACTACACCCTTCATTGTTGATACTTTGACGAAAACATCATCTCCAACTGAGAACTCTATGTCTTTCTGTTTCTTGTCTACATAACTTTTCCATCTAGATTGAGCTTCCTTCATTCTAGCTCGAATCAACTTAATCTTTTCTGCAGCTTCTCTTATTAATTCTGGACCATGAACCAATCTATCTCTGGTCTCCAACCAACACACCGGTGATTTGCATGGCCTTCCATATAAAGCTTCAAACGGTGTCATCCCTATACTAGTCTGATAACTATTGTTATATGAAAACTCGACTAAGTGTAGATTGTCTTCCCATGATCCTCCAAAGTCTAGCACGCAATACCTTAACAAATCCTTCAAGACTTTGTTAACTCTTTCCGTTTATCCATTGGTCTGTGGATGGTAAGCGATACTCATCTTGACTTGGTGCCTAAAACCTCTTGTAAACTTTTTTAAAATTCATTAGTAAATAAGGAATCTCTGTCACTTGTTATACTATAAGGAACTCCTTGTAGTCTGACTATATTCTTCATGAATAACTTATGTAACACCCCACCTCTAAACCCATACTATCTAAGAGTACTACAGAGTAATACTGTTAGATGATATGGAGAACGAGGCTATATGGGTGCACACATAAATATATACTCACATATATAGTCTTCACTCAACTACACTTACACATGCTCAGAAATACACAAAATAGTTGTACAAAGAAACACCGAGATTGCAAACCATAATTAGTTTGGCATGTGGATAACACACATAACAGCTCTGACACCCACGAATGAACTTACCTATGCAAATCAACACTCACACTCATGCACGAATATCCATTCACGCATGAAACTAAATGATATCAGGTTGGGCAAATATACACATAAGATTAAAACAAAAGAGGTAATCATCTACACGCACACATATACATATACATATCATGCGAAACAGAAACAAAAATGCAACAGCTTAAAAACCTGATAACAAGCTACTCTTCATCTTTGATTACCATGCAAATACATGTATCCTGTAAACAGAAGCACTCGTATATATTTATACTCGGATACATGCACACACACATCCAATAGCACAAGCACGCGCCTTACCTTCACACACTCACGCTCGCAATCTGACACTACAACAAAAACACTCTTTCGCAACTGACAAAAACAGTTGTAATAGATCTTTTACAATAGACGACCGCCAGTCGTTATATCCAGAGTTGTAATAGAGCCCTATACTTTTACAACCGTATTTGGCAGTTGTAAATTTTTTTTCTACTACTTCTTTTGGCAATTGTAAAAGACTTTTTACAACTATTATTGGCAGTTGCAAAAGAATATTTTACAACTGAAATTGGCAGTTGTGGTAAAAAGAATGAAAAAAAATTAATTTCTAAACACATTTTGCAAGTAAAGCAATGAACAAATAAGCATAAATAACAGAATAAAAATAACTGTACACTATAAGCAATTCAAACATTACATTATTATTATCTATAAAACAAATATATCAAACAAACTAAATAACCAAATCAAAGCAAACTAAAATGATACATTTATTTTTTCAATCCTTCATGCATACTAATCTTTTTAAGTGATTTCATGCACCAGGCAATCACAACTTGCAAGCCTATGTTTGGTGGGTTGAATTTCGAATGTGACCGTTCTATCGAGTCTTGTAAATTTTAAAAATCAAATGACAACTCCACAACTTGCAAATCCGACCACTAAACTGTCATTGCCCCTGCAAAATACAATATCAAAGTATACATAGTAAACACATATACACAATTATGAATATATTAAATAATCAAAACTCTCTTGTTTATGTACACTAAACTACTAATGATGGAAAAAAATTTGATGAGTAGTCGAGCTTTCCATACATTTCTCTAATAGATGTCTTATAAAATAATGTAAGTGTAAAAAAGGTACGTATTGAAAACAAATTTTACCATTTCGAGAATGTGTGGCATATGAAAATGGACATGCAAGGCTTGAGAAACTTAACAAATGCAATTTTTTTAACGCGATCTGATCGAAGTTCGTTCATAAATATGAGGAAGATAATGTTTATCCAAACAAAACTAGAATCATATATACATATACTTTAATCCAAGTTTATGTGTTGGGCTCCACAACCTAACAGTCTATGTAAATTAAGAGAAGTCCTTAAAATCAAATAAAGTTGCTAACAAAACTTCAGTAATGAGACATACCAAAAGAACTCTAAGTAAACTTGTGACGTGAAATCTTAAAGCAAAGAATTTTGGAAGAAACGGTTACTTAAGAAAGAATCATATGAAATACAAAATTTGATCACCGTGAGAATTGAAATATGCATTTTTGTGCATCCAATTTTTACACATCGGTAAAATTTGATTACCGTGAGTAAGTAATCAAACACAGTATTTACATTATGTCATCCAATTTTTGTGCATTCAGTCCCAGAATGCACAGTTAATAAGCCTACTATCTTGTTACAAATAGCCAATATTTTACCTGGAGCGTATGAGGTAAACCAAAAAAAGTACAAAACTTGAGACCCATCGCTTGATAATTTTTTCACTTCCTAATTAGTAAAAATGGTCAAATAAAATTATTTATCTCTTAATTTGGTTATACTGTACTTCATATACTGTACTTCCTAAGCTTTACTACTTGTTCCTTAATTAGATTTTATTTACTCTGCAAATCCATAATAAAACAAACATGGTCTGTTATTTAGAAAGCGATAACTTTAATCGAACACATTGGTAAACACTACAAAAGCGGAACCGCCGTATAAAACTATATTCTATAAAGAGTAATTAATGGATTACAATGCAGGAGAACTTATGTTTTCCTTTGAAATTGGTATTTCCATCGGAATTATGAATAGATAATAGGTTACAAAATATGTTTAACAACGTTGTATATCATGGGTATTATAACCCAAAAAAAACATGATGACATTTGAAGCATGCAAATAGAGCATGGTGACAGAACAACGTAAAATGACATAGACCGGTTTAACTAATATTTACAGAGAGGGGGGAAATGATAAATGTTTGAGAAATGCTTAAGAAAATTATTATATGGTAGAACTATACACTGAGTAAGAAATCAAACACAGTATTTATATTATATCATCCAATTTTTGTACATTTCAAACCCAAAATGCCAAGTTAATAAGCCTACTATCTGATTACAAGTAAGCAATATTTTGCCTGGAGCGAATGAGATAAACCAAGCTACCAACCACAAAGAACTAATTTATTTAAAACAATACAACAAATGTATGAAACATTCAATACGACAAAAATGTCAGAGTAGATGGTTTTAGCACTATTAGTTAATTATGCTCATGCTCAGTTATGTTTAATACAAATTCTTTCTCTCGTCCTGGTTCAATCCACTTTAAACCCAAACAAATAAAGTTAAAACCATATTCCAAGCACACAACATGTCAACAACTGTCATTAAAGCAATTTCTAGCAACATAACAAACATCCAAATAAATATAGATCCCGAACGAAATCCTAAGCAATATAGTATATCAGTCCCAGAACGAAATCCAAAAGTTTAATGGATAAAACATTAATTTTTGAACTAACAAGTTAAGCGAGGGTGACGTATGTGTGGATCTCCAAAGAAATTTGGGATAAAAATAAATCAGGTAAATTCATAGGTTTTGAGCAGGAAATGTAAGAAGGGTAATACGATTATACCTCTTACTTAGTAAAAGTGCAACATAAAAAAATAGTAAACTTAGTTACCTGATCAAAGTCCGATCTCTTCAACAGACCTCTGTTTCTCTTGCTGAAACAAAAAGGAAGAAGAAAAAGGCAACACAGGACCAAGAGAACCGGTAGAAGAGTAAGGACAACACATGTTGGTTGCAGAACGATGGCGCTGCTTTTAGATATCATAAGCATCAACTCCTGCTCGATGTTGCTCATACCGGATCCATCTTTGGGCATTCGGTGCAGAAACCTACATGCGCTTCCATTATTGCAAAACTCACGCGTCTAGTACAGGCACGACTTCCAATCAAAACCTACAGCGTCGAAATCCAAGTAGCTTCTACGGTGTTTCATGCAGCATCCGTCGTACATCTGCTCGATGACAAATTCATCTTCGAGGCTAAAAAGGTCGAGTTGGGGTAGCGCCTAGGAGTTTATGGAAAGGGGAGGTGGGGGAGCATGATTTTGTCTTTGAAAAGGATTTGAGGAGGCAGAGGAAGGAGAAGGAAGTAGCAAGTTGAGATCTTTTCGGGTCTTTAAGTGAATTGAAACATAAATATTTTGGGGGAGGAGGCGTAACCATTTGGGGATTTTGAGATATGATAATAGGGAAAAAAGTGGGAAGATGGCCACTCGGAAGTAATAAACAATGGAGCCAAACAATCTGAATCGGAGCCAAAAAATTTGAAATTGGAGCCAAAATTTTCGGATAGGAGGGAAATATTTTTGATTTACGTAAAGTTTTCATTGTTTAAAGTCATATTGACATAATATAATATCAAAGAAGGTGGACACAAAAGAAAACAACTAAATACATATGGTAGTAGTAATTTACACCTTAATGTTTATACTATTCGAATTTTAGATTGATTTTTTTAATATTGAATTTTCTGAAATTTGGAATGTTTTTTAAAATACTTTTAAATTTATTAATACTTTTAAATTTATTTTATAAAATTCCAAAATAGTAAATTTTTTGAAATATTAAATATAATTATTAATTATAAGTATTAAAAATTAAATATAATATTTACATATGGGACAATTTGGCACAGGTCCCTAATAAGTTTCAAAATATACAAAAACCCTAATAAATATTAAATACAATATAATTATTATAATGAGCAAACGAAAAGGGTTGTAGTAGACATTTATTACAACTGGCAAAAAAGAACAGTTGTTAAAAATAGGCATCTATTACAACTGGCAAAAAAAGGTTGTAATAGGCATCTACTACAACTCGCAAAAAAGAACAGTTGTTAAAAATATGCATCTATTACAACTGGCAAAAAAAGAAAGGTTGTAATATCCATCAATTACAACTGGCAAAATAAAAGAGTTGTTGAAAATAAGTTTATTACAACTTTTTGTAAAAAAGGGTTGTAAAAAACCTTTATTACAACTGGCAGTTTTTGGCAGTTGTAATAGGGTCTTTTTGTTGTAGTGTGAGGAACACACACACACGCTTGGAGGAGTACACGCACTCGCCTAAAGATTACACACACATGAAAAATCGTTAGGGACCGATAGAGTATTTGATAGGTAGTTCGGCTGTAGTGTGGGGAGGAGGATAGAACAGTAAGAAGAAGAAGGGGATGTATTAAGAAGAGAAGCAGGGAAGAAAAACTCAGAGATAACTTTTCTGCATTTCCCTTCTTTTCTAATACACTTTATAGCCGCATTTCATAACAACCATGCAGACGTGGCCTAGCCTATACCTCTCTATGTAACAACTTTTGTAACAAATTCCAAAAACAGAAATATCAAAAGCAAAAGTAAAATAAAAAGAAAAGGCTATACGTCCTGATTCCTCTAACCAAATTTGCAGCAGCTTCGGATACCATTCTCTCTTTACTCCACGTACCTTCTGGGCATTTTTATTACTCTCTTGGGCCTTGCATCAGCGTGTGCACTAACTCCTTGTGCTTGTGTATCAGTTGTATCCGTATCAACACCTACCCCTTCAAGATCGATCTTGTCCTCAAGGTCGTGTGTGTTGGAATGTGAGGCCAATGGTTGTCGTATTGCTGTGGTTGGGTTTGGGGAGAGTTTGAGTAGAGAGATATGAAATACCGGGTGAATATGAGAGTCACTTGGAAGTTGAAGTTTATATGCCATAGGACCTGTACGTTCCAGTATTTGGAATGGTCTGAAATATCTCTTGGATAGCTTGTTGTGAGTGTGTTGCACAGAAAGTTGACGGTATGGTTTTACTTTAACAAATACCCAAGATCCTACTTCGAACTGTTTGTCGCTGCGTTTCTGTTCCGCCTGGTTCTTCATCCTTGATTGTGCTTTTTGTAGATTGTTCTTTATTATGTGAAGGAGCTGGTCTCGTGTGCTGGCCCATGTGTCGAGGTCTGGTACTAGGGTAGTGTGGTTGATGTAATTGGAAATTATAGGAGGAGGATGGCCGTAAACAACTTGAAAAGGAGACATGCGCAAGGACGTATGTTTAGTTGTGTTGTACCACCATTCGGCCCACGGGAGGCATCTTACCCACTTGTTTGGTATATCACCGACGACGGCTCGTAGATACGTTTCAAGGCATCGGTTTACGACTTCGGATTGGTCGTCGGTTTGCGGGTGATAAGCACTACTCATTCGTAGTTTAGTACCATGAAGACGAAATAATTCTTTACAAAAGGTGCTTGTGAACAAGCGGTCACGATCCGATACGATTGAACGTGGAAAGCCATGGAGCCGTACATATTCCTGAAGGAAATGGGAGGCCAATTGGGTCGCAGAAACTGCTGGTGGTAGAGCACAAAAGTGAGCGTATTTCGAGAGCCTGTTAACGATCACCCAAATAGTTGTTTTACCGGCGGACGGTGGCAAGTTTGTGATAAAATCCATTGCAATGTCGTCCCAAATCTGGTCAGGTATTGGCAGAGGCTGAAGAAGTCCTTTATAAGGCGTGTTGTCGGCTTTGGTTTGGAGACAGGTGGAGCATTGTTTGACGAAGGCTTGGACAGTCGCTGGTAGCTTGGGCCAGTAAAAGTTACTTGCAACTCTGGCTATAGTGCCTTTGATGCCAGAATGTCCCCCGATCTTTGAAGAATGAAGCTTCGAGATAAGGTTATTCCGCAGCTCGTCATTTGGCGGAATATAAATTCGGTTATCCCAAAATAACAGATCATTCTTCAATTGAAATTTCGGGTTTGAGCACGTACCTGAGTGTAGTTTGTTGGTGATTTTTTGCGCTTCACTATCTTCATGCACCGCTTTGATAATGTCCGATAGTAGGGGAAACGTGGGCCCCAATATTGCATTCATTGTTGCAGCAGTTGTAAATCTAGAAAGGCCATCGGTGACGACGTTTTTCTTCCCCGGTTTGTAATGGATTGTGAAGTCGAACCCTAAAAGTTTGGTGAGCCACTTCTACTGTTCTGGTGTTGTATTGTTTGGAAGGCAAGCTCGCGAAGGCTTTGTTGGTCTGTGTGGATCTGGAAGGGTTGGCCTAAGAGGTAATGACGCCATTTTTTTACGGCGGAGGTGATGGCGAACATTTCGCAAGAGTAGGTGGAGGCTTTGTTGAGATGCGGTGGTAATTTAAGGCTAAAGAATGCTAGTGGGTGGTTGTCTTGCGTGAGCACTGCTCCTATTGCAGTCGCTGATGCATCAGTGGTAATGGTGAAGGAGCTATTAAAGTTGGGTAGGGATAAGATAGGGGTTTGGGTAACTGCAGCTTTAAGTGAGTCGAAGGCTTGTTGGGCTGAATGGGTCCATGAGAATTGTTCCTTTTTTAGCAGATCGGTCAGTGGGCTTACTATTGAGGCATATTGTTTTATAAACCTGCGGTAATAGCCTGTAAGGCCCAAAAATCCTCTTACGACTGTTGTTGACTTGGGTGTTGGCCAGTGCACCATGGCCTCGATTTTCGTCGGGTCTACGCGGACCCCTTTGCTAGAAATGATATGCCCCAAATATGTGAGTTCGGTCATGCCGAAACAACACTTTGCCAAGTTAGCAAAAAATTGGTGTTGATCAAGGATATTCAAGGTTGTTTGAAGGTGATCTAAATGGGCTGTCCAAGATGGGCTGTAAATAAGGATATCATCGAAAAAAACTAAAATGAATTTTCTTAGGTGTGGTCGGAAAATGGTATTCATCGTGGCTTGAAAGGTTGATGGTGCATTTGTTAAGCCGAATGGCATCACTAAAAATTCATAGTGACCCTCGTGAGTGCGAAATGTTGTCTTAGGAATGTCAGGCGGATGAACACGAATTTGGAAATAGCCACTCCGAAGATCAAGTTTGGAGAAGAAAATTGCACCAGAAAGCTCGTCAAATAGTTCGTCGACTGTTGGGATGAGAAACCGGTCTTTGATTGTGATGGTGTTAAGTGCTCTATAGTCGACGCAAAATCTCCATGATCCATCTTTTTTTTACTAGGAGGACCGGAGATGAGAACGGGCTAGTGGAAGGTTGGATAAGTTTTGATTGGAGCATCTCTTGGATTTGTCGTTCAATCTCATTTTTTTTGGAAATAAGGATATCTATAGGGTTTAGTGTTGATTGGGTTGGTATTGGGAAGGAGGTTTATGTGATGGTTAAGTTCACGGCTTGGTGGTAGAGTTGTGGGTTTGGAGAATATACGGTTATATGCAGATAATATGCTTTGTAGTTGTGGATCGGGATGTGTTATAGGGGTTGGTTCAGGCGATATTTGTGTTGGCTGAAATTGTAAGTAGAGGTAGTTGGAAATAGAGCAGGTGGTGTCTAAACGCTTCAATTGTTGAAGGGAAATAAGTGATGGTGTAAGTTGTGGATCTAACCCGGTTAAGCAGATAATGTTGCCTCCAAAATTAAAGGCCATCGTCATTTTTTTGTGGTCCATTGTGATTGGGATGAGCTGCTCGAGCCATTGCACCCCGCAAATGGCATCTGAGCCCACAATCTCTAATAAATGAAAGTCGATTAAAAATATGTGGCCATGTATATTTACTTTGACGTTTGAGCAGCAGCCCGCGTTGTGTAACTTCTCGCCGTTGCCCACCGTCACGACGAAGGAGCTCGGTTTGTCAGTTCTTAGGCCCAGAAATTTCGCGGTTTTCGGGTGAAGGTAATTGTGCATCGATCCCGTATCAACCATGATGGAGACTGAGTTGCCGTTGATTGAGGCCGGCAGGCGGAGTACGCGTGGGTGGGAGGAGCCGGTATGGAATGATATTTCTTATGGTGTGTCGGTTGTAGGGTCAGTGTTGGGTGGAGGATCGGGGTCAGCTGGGTGTTCGGCTTCGGTCTGGTTTGTGAGTGGTTTGCCATCGGGGTTGGTGTCGGGGAGAATCATCAGAATATGCGTAGGTCTGCAGCGATGCCCAAATTGGTATTTTTCATCACAATTAAAACACAGCCCTTGCTGTTTACGAATATTCATCTCTGCTTGAGATAGTTGTTTGATAGGAACGTGGGGTTTAGTGTTTTGTAGGTGTGATGTTTGTTGGTTTGTCTGAGTGGATGGTGAAGAGGTATACGGTTTATTGAATGTAGATGAGGGTTTTGTGAATGGAAATTTGGTATGATCGGTCAGCTTTTTTTCTATAAGCTTGGCTCCGTCTATAGCATTGGAAATGGTTGTCGGGTTTAGGATGTGAAGTTCGTTTTGGATGTTTGTTTTGAGGCCGAAAATGAAGCATTGGAGTATGGAGTCATTGGAAAGTGTGGTAATACGGTTGCAAAGGTTTTCAAAGGTTGCTTGGTAGTTTTCGACGGTGGTAATTTGTTTGAGTTTGAACAAGGTTGCTTGTGGGTTGAGAAATGTGGGTGGACCGAAGCGTTTTTCGATTGCTATTGTCAACGCTGCCCAAGTAGAAATTTGATTACTGCGGTGCATCCATTGAAACCATGAAAGTGCTTGGCCTTGCATATGGAAGCTTGCGAGATCAACGCGTTGGTCTTCCGGTGTGGAGTAGTAAGCAAAAAACTGATCCGCTTGGAATATCCAATCGTGTGGGTTGGATCCATCGAATGATGTTAAGGAGCATTTAGGTGTTCGGGTGGGTGTTGGTGTTGCAAGTAGGGGTGGTTGGCGGTTATTAGGGGATGAATGGTAGGCGGTTGATGCGTGGTTAGTAGGGGATGGAATTTGTTGGTTGTCAAGTTTGCGGTGGATATCTGCTATTTGTTTGGTGAGATCGTGGAGGGCCGTTTTGATGTCGATGTTGTCGGCGGTAATGGTTTCTAGCATGGTACTGTGGCTGTTTTGGTTGGCTTGGATGGTGGCTTGGTTGGTTTGAATGGTTTATATGGTCTCCTGGTGGTCGACGAGCTATTGGAGTGCATCATCTATCCGGGTCATTGTGGTAGGTTAGAGTGGTGGTTTGGGAGGGAGGAAGGTAGAGAACAAGCAGTGAAAGCACCAGAATGATAGGTAGTTCGGCTGTAGTGTGGGGAGGAGGATAGAACAGTAAGAAGAAGAAGGAGATGTATTAAGAAGAGAAGCAGGGAAGAAAAACTCAGAGATAACTTTTTTGCATTTCCCTTCTTTTCTAATACACTTTATAGCTGCATTTCATAACAACCATGCAGACATGGCCTAGCCTATACCTCCCTATGTAACAACTTTTGTAACAAATTCCCAAAACAAAAATATCAAAAGCAAAAGTAAAATAAAAAGAAAAGGCTGTATGCCCTGATTCCTCTAACCGAATTTGCAGCAGCTTCGGATACCATTCTCTCTCTACTCCACGTACCTTCTGGGCATTTTTATTACTCTCTTAGGCCTTGCATCAGCGTGTGCACTAACTCCCTGTGCCTTTGTATCAGTTGTATCCGTATCAGTATTCCAGTAGATAAATAACGTTGGCAATGCAACTGGAAGATGAAAATACAAATACACACACTCACAACCAGAAAAACACACTCATATGCCTGGAAATCAAACTCACAATATGCACGAACTCATTCAGAGTCAAACACAGGGAGGTCACACGTAGAATGCTAGAAAAGTGTCAACATAAGTGGACCTAGGCTTTTGAACGGTTGACCTATAGTGGTCGAGCGTAGCAAGAGTTGGGTCGAACTTAATGGTCAAGCCAGGAACTGAAGATCGATTTTCATTTTTTTTCATATTCAATGCAACATCATTCGCATCCAGAATAATTCGAACGGTATAAATTTATATGAGAAATCAAGAATTTTGTCATAGTTTTGTGAGGTTATTCTCACTCGAAAATAACATTATACTCTGCTCCCTTCCTTCTGTTGCGCCCATTCGTATTGGCATTGAGAAGCACCCAAATTGAATTCGGGGACTTTTATTAATTTATTTGATCTTTGTTTTATTTTAGAAGTGAAGAATATTTTGCTTTGATGGCTTTAAGGGAAAGTCATTAACAGAGAAGAGTGAACTTGCCTGTATATGTATTTTTCACCTATAAGTAAGTTTATATTTTCCCAGTGCTCTGTTACTTAGACAAATTTGCTAATTTCCACTACCGTGATATGTGTCATGCTCAATGTATATACATGTCTATAAACCGCTATTGTAAAATAGGGTAATAAGCCGTGTGTGATTAAGTTTCATCCTAGTGTGCGTGCATGTGTATAGTTATATGTGTGCTCCTTGGCAAGCAAAGTTGTTATTTTAGTTTCTTTTGGTATAACATGTGGTGGAGGTATTATATTTTTGGGTTCATTCATTTTCTTGCTGGTATACTTGATCTATTAGGGCCGCATGAGTTATAGTTTATGTTACGCCTACTGAGAATTTGTTGTTTCAATTATTTACTTGACTTTGAACAAGTTTGTATGCTTTTATTTATTGTTTCCTTTAGCATTGTTAAGTCGACTACTTTATTATTATAGATTTCCATTATTATATATATAAATAAATTTATTTAATCTAATTTATATTATTATTCTGATATATTCTTCTTATATATATTGAACTGGATAATATGACATAAATCTTATATGAAACATTTAGTTTTATAAACCATTTTCTGGCTTAAGAGAAAGAAATGAATTTTAGAATGATAATTACGAACACATAACTATTATTTAACTTTATGAAAGATTGAGAAATTAGTTGTTTATTTTATTGAATATATAACATTTGAGTTTAGTAAATTATCTAGTTAATTCTAAAATATATATTTATTATTTATTATCCATTTCTATGTATTATTTTATTTATAAGATTATGTGATATAATTGTTTTATTGTTGTATATTGACTCATTAATTTATATTTACTTAAATAATTTATTTATGTTATACTAATTTTTGATCTGTTTCTTATCTCATTATATCGATGAAGCTTTTATGAATTATTCACCATTGATAATGATTTAGTTGACTTTAAAATGATATGGAATGACGTCCTTGATATGATTTGTGATATAATTTGTGTGATGAGAAATCTGAATAAATGGATTAGCGATACTCTCTGGTATGGGATGTTTGGTAACAATTTTCCAGTTATTCTTTGGACTCGTTATATAGAATATTGAAAGAGCGTGTATTATGTATGAGCACTGAATAAATGGACTAGTAATACGCGGTGGTATGGGATGTCGTTGTGTTATTTATTCAGTTATTCGTTGCTCATGGATGACACTCATACAGGGGTATGTGGTGTGTGTGACTCGTTGTGGTGAGCACGTATAGAGGCTACTTGTTAGCCACATAGTTCGTGTATATTATATGTCTCTCTACCTTTGTCCGGCTCTCTTTATGTTTTAGGAGTGAACCAGATTGACAAGTATCCATCTTGGCGGCCTGATCGTGGGGTCATGCCCCAGATCCTCGACACCACTGTTATCTATGATATTTAATATGCATCACAAGATTGGCAGTTGGTTGACCGTTGAGTCGCATAGGCTAGCAGTCAGTTATCATAGGAGCACATGTCGATAGTCGTGGTTGAAGAGGCTAAGCGTTGTAGAGCTTACGGCGGATCATTGTCACGATACCGAGAGAGGAGAGGTAATGGTAACCGATGACTGTAGGAGTCGTGTCATATGGACCACATGTAGCTTCTAGAGCAAGCAGACGTACTATCAGTCTCCCATCTGGTTTCAGTGTATGTGGTGTTTGTGTATGTATGTGGGTGGTAGATAGATATATATTATATATGATGAGTTTATACCTGAGACTGTGTCCAGAGTATGATCAACTTTGTGTCCTTCTCACGCAGATGGCCTACTTATTATTGATTTGTTATTTCCATCTCTAAGGACCTTTCAGCCTAGTGTTTCGCCTCTCCAAGGGCTATGGGTTGAGATATATCATTTTACACATTGTGGTATTGTTATGAGCCGGCTCAAATCTCTCTTATCGATTTTATTGATTTGATATTGATATTTTATTATATGAGATTGAGAAAGATAGTGGGCATTGCTTCATTGCTGCTCGATTTCACTTGAGGATGTCTCATTACCGACTAATTTGGATTTGATGATGATTTTTAGATATGTATGCTTCACTCATTTGTATTGATATTGTGATTTCTGATTCGATGTATTTCTATACAAGTGATGACATCTTTTGATGTGTGATGCTTTGATAAATATCCCTTGTATTATATAGATATTTCAAATATACATCGCTATACTTATTTATCTATTTTGATAAGTTTGTTGATAATACAGGTATCTTTGATTGTGATATTATATCATTATTTCCTATACACTATTACCCTTCTTTATGATTCTTGATTAGACATAGTCTGACCCGTCTGTTATTTTATAATACTCGGGTCAGTCCAAGACATTTCATGTACAGGGACGACATGATCAGCTTGTATTTCATTAGGCATAAAGGAGTACAATATTAGGTTTATTATATGATACCAGATTCAATATGTATATATATATATATGACATTTGAATTGTATTTTACTTTTTAACATTATTGTATTATATATTATCGCTACAATTGACTCTGTATTCTTTACTATTTATTGTATATTATGTATTGTTCTGTCTTGGAGGCACACGTGTCTATTACTTTGTACCGATACTGTGTACATATGGACTAGTTATTTATTAGATGTTTTAATATGTACTAGTGTTAGTCGAAGGTATTATTCACATGTGTACCCCATATAGCCTCATTCTCCATATAAACTAATAATGTTACTCTATAGTACTCTTCGATAGTATGGGTATAGAGGTGAGATGTTATAGAATGGTATCAGAGTAGGTTTAGAACAATACATTGTATAACAGAGACACGAGTTGAGACCTTAGATGGGACTTAGAGTCCTCGTCCCTTTGGGTATGATGGGTAATTATTTATAATAAGAAATATTATATTATAGTATAATTATTAGGGTAATCATCAGGGAATGTATTTGTTGCTTTACCTATATTTGTATATATATATAATTAATTAATTAATTTCTTAACTTTTCTAATATGAATTATAACATGGTTGGTGTAACAAGGACGAAAGGAGATAGTCCAACCAGTGGTATTTGTATTTATAATTTTGGATGGTTTGAGATACTGTAGTTGAGTTTTGATTCGTTTTATTAGTGCGCAGTGGAAGTATTAGTTTCTGCTGAGTACCTTATTTATTTCTTATGTTTAGTTGATAATTTAAAATTGCAGGAATATAATTAAATTTTGAGATTTGTGATAAATTATTAAAGCTATGGAATGAATTTAATTATTTGGTTCATACTTATTACAAATAAATATAGATAGTGTTTGTTTATTACATCTTGAAAGTATTTGTTGTATATATATATATATATATATCTGTGTGTGTGTTTTAAAAACCGTTTTAAAATGTTTTAAAAATTAATAAGTGATTAGGTGAAAGTAAAGGGTTATTGTATATATATATATATACGAGTATGGTGGCACGTCCGTTGGACGTGTGCGTAAA
Source organism: Allium fistulosum (assembly GCA_030737815.1). Classification (NCBI taxonomy): domain Eukaryota; kingdom Viridiplantae; phylum Streptophyta; class Magnoliopsida; order Asparagales; family Amaryllidaceae; genus Allium; species Allium fistulosum. Next base: position 1,146,079,359 of record CM060901.1, read on the forward strand.
AGGGAGAGAGTAAATTTTCTCTTTGTTACAGGTGTCGTATTGTTAGAGAGTATGGTAAAGTGTTTGGTAGCTGTGGGGGAAAGGGGAACGATATGACAACCAAATAGAAATAATGTATTGGAAGAACATAACTCAAACAAACACTTTGTATATCTTATTATTTTATAAGGGATCAGTTTCTACAGATGAACATAATATAATATCAAGAACAAATGGAGAATTTAGAAAACGAATGAAATCAGAGCTACAATGTGGGTCTATGCTAGTTAATAACGATATAAGTATCAAATTTGGAAAAGGTATTCTTGGTGAAGAAGAAGCTTTAGTAGTAACAGTCTAATCCTCAAAGCTCCACTTGCTTCAATAGACTCGTATTTGGTTATTCAATGAGTGTTTTGTTGTTTAGGAAACTGTAAAGAAGTTTGATCAAAGGCCGTAGGTTTGAATTTTTTTCTTTCAGCTTTATCGACTTATGTTTTTTCATGTTGATTTGAATATCCTCTTTCTTCTGTATTTCTAAAGCCGGTTGTTGTCTTAAGTTTAGCATTTGGATTCTTTTGTTCTCAGTGGACCATTTCATGGACGAAATAATGTAAGCTAAATCTACATAAATGAAGTTAAACAACAATAAAAATTAAAGCATCAAAATGTGAGTTATAAAGGGCAGTTTTTTCCTGATAGATTGTTATTTCCACAATGTTTACAATTTCCTCACCGAGGAATGATAAATTCAAAATCATGTTCATAGAAAATATAATCTGAAATGTACTAAGTACTGATAGAAGAATGTAAACTTCAGTTAACAAACAATTCTCACCACTTGATATTATGACATATTTTAAAAACTATCTGATGGTAGAAGCCAGTATATGAAAATAATAACAAAAGTGATTCGATCAAATAGAAATAGTCAGTATAGAAAATAATAACAAAAGTGACACCGAAAAGAAACTTCTTTCACTTTGAACTTTCGGAATCCAACTCTAATAGACCTGGGTTGAGCAAATGTCAATGTGCCCTCTCTACTCCTGAGCTTTTACATACTTCACAACGTTCTCTTTCACCCTACAAACATATTGAGCGCATTTTTGACGAAAGCTGTAAACATTGCTTGCAATAGCATGATGTATCCTTATAAGCCCGTAAGAGTGGATGATTTGGACATCAGTATAGCCAAAACTGAAGCATGGTTTCCACATGCCATCTAATCCAGCATCCAACAAACATTCTCTCTAACCCAGAAAACTATAGGGACGAAGGATGCAGTCCAAAAGTGGAGAAGAAGGTCAGTTGTTGCGTGACAGCCAGGAGTTCACCATGCATCCAACTCCGATCTTATCACCAACCTTGGATTTGGCCATTTTATACCCACCGCAGTTGCACTTCCCAGTGTTCCATGGCTGGACATACAAAATTATTTGAGCAAATATTATTTGTTGGAAATGAAATAAAGATGTGAATATATAGTGGGTGTTGTTCCAATCATTTTTTAGGAAAGGAGGGTGCAAATAAATAGAGATACATGATCAGCTTGGTAAGAGCAAGAAAAGTAAGAACATATGGTACATATTTAATACATTAACCAACAAATAAGATGATGAATTACCCACCCATCATTTAAAGCAAATTCTCCATTGCACTCTGCAGTTGGTTAGATAAATCTGGAATAAAAAAACGAATGTTAGAAGAAAAAAAGTGTAGCATAATAGAGAGGAAAAAAGTGGATGTGAAACTATATATAAGAGACAAAGCATACCAAACCAACAGCAAACAGATTCTCCGTCTCTTATTTTTGCGCCACCTAAATCACTACTCCTCCTATGTTTTTGTCCTTGCCTCAGTAAACACTGTTATAGCAAGTTTAATTTAAGCAATTGCAGTGCAAAAAGGTAAATATGCAGTGGTCCAAAATGATAGGCATCTTTGATCATTTGTTCTTAAAGTGTCTATTATCTTCGCCATTTTGAGTGGCTTATATATATTCGAAAGATGTAGTTAGAGTAGAAGTGCAACACAATTTGGTTTATGAAATGTGTATTTTATGATTTGCAAGTGTCCATGCATAATATATGCGTAAATATTGATGATAAAAAATAGATATTTTTAGAAAATTGTTTGTTATCTACTTAAATAGACCTATATCTAACATGTGTATAATACTTGTAATAAAGCTCTAGTTATATGTCAATTAATAATGAATTATAGATGTACTATCATAAATATTACACGTATGTGAAAATAATGGTATTCATGTGAGTTAAAGCTTCTCTGAATTTTATAGTGACCAATACCTTTCTATGATTACAAATAAATATATTGATAAAACATGCAAACTTCTTAATGACGTCCGTTGGAAATGAGGGTAAGTACAAACAGCGATTGGTGGTAAACATGATGACATGCAGCAGCACACTTTTTATCCACTACTTCAGCTTGTTACTTTTGCACTCTCTCTTATATGTAATTGCATTTGATAAAGGAGGCCAATAAAAGAGTAGACCTGCATATTATGTCAGAATATATTATTATGAGTTATAACAAAACAGCATCTTATATTTCATTGCAAAAGCTACCATGATAGTTCAGTCAATATTACAGTTTATGAAAGAGAATGTCCTATAAATAACCATTTGATACTATGATCACAATTTTGCATTTCATTGCTTGTTCAAATATACAAATCCATAATAAAAAAGGAATTCACTTTGATGACCTATTACCAAAATTCATAAGTATACCAAATAAATGAGCGAAGTAGTGGCTAAATTGCAGAAACTGATTTACAAATGTATATAAATTAAGGAAGATGAATAATCAAAGCTAGAATGATTATGTTTCCAACAAAGTGAGTGTAAATTTCTGTAACAGAGAAATTTGTATAAAAACTTGATTGATTGCAAAAGTAAATTTCCATAACTGACGTTTATTTGAAAATGACATTTGATAAAATAATCAAAGCAACTGTATGTATTCAGAAATTTTTTGCTTATAGATACATCTATATGTAATACCAATTCCCAAACATAATGAATATCATTTTTAAAAACAAAAAATTGGTTTAAATTTGGTTCCAATGGAGTGATTATTTAGGTTTGTATACTTATACTTTTCAACCTAGCCTAAGTTTCCTTAAACCAAGTTTCCATTTTTTTTGGGAAGTATTAAATGGCCTATTTTTGAGGAAAAATGTTTTGTATATGTAAATTAAAATAATATTTTTATATGGCCTGAAGTTTACTAATTAAATACATAATTAATTTTTATTGAGCAGTAGTTATTGAAATTATTTACGTTGCAAATGTAGAGAGTAGAAAATAGTGCATAGACATGGGACTGTTTTGCAGAAAGTAAAACTCAATTCAGATAACTTCTCTACTGACATGAAATATACAGTTTTTAAGTCTCATCAATCAAGTACAGAACTCATCATCATTTAGAAATATGTATGTATGGGTGTGTGTGTTTATGTACACGCAAGCTCACAAACTGAATTAACAGTATATTTTGAAGCCATGTAAGAGCCAAAATAAAAGAGTAGATATGCATACAAATCTCGGAATATTTTTAGTAGAAGATATAAGAGAATAACACCTTGCAGTTTAATGCAAAATTTATCCATGGTAGTTTAGTAAATATTACAGTTACTGAAATTGCATGTCATTTAAATAACCATTTTATACTATGACCACATTTTAGCATTTCGTTGGTTGTTCACGAACAAAAAAACATAATAAAATTGAATTTCGCTTACATACTCTATTACTAAAATCCATTATCGTTAGAAGAGAATATGAGTTGTCCCAATCCAATTATTTTACTTATTAAAGTCAACGACGTGGAAATGATATGATGATTTGAAGTCTGTGAAGAATAAATATACCAAAACCAAAAGTGATGCCAATGTGGAGCTGAGAGTGTATGTTATATGTATCTTTAAGTTGTGAAGTTACTTTAAATACTGGATTTAAACCCAAGGGATATGACAATATGATTAATTTTCTGCAACTGTCAAATGGGTAAGAACGCAAATAAAACAAATAATGGATGAAATGTACAACTTCCATTTAAAGTGGACGAAATTGAGTAACAATTGTTCGTAAGCAAATTGAAGTTAAAACTCAAAGAAACATAAGAGAATATATGGTAGTGAAATCATGAAGTGAAACAAAAAAAGAAGCATTTGAGCGAATCAGATATAAATTTCTAAAAGAACAAATAAAAGGGTGGAGCAACACTTACAGAAAGATTTAAAGCATACGTCAACCCAGCCTTGTAAACAAACATAAATCCAAGCTTTCTACAACAATATATGATAAGGAAAAAAGAAAACAAAATATGAATGTATAACAACATAAACTTATGCGTGTGTATGTTTTGAGCAGTGCAGTATGAGTATAAGTAGCAGTAAAATAAATGAGGATAACTTATACTGTAAAGACATGATGGAAAAAAATAGGAACAAAGTCAACTGGGTAATGAATAAAAAAATGGATAGAATAACAGTTAAAAACCCTCTACTGCCGTATTTTACATTTGTAAACAATCATAAATCCAAGCTCTGTACATCAAAATATCATAGAAATAAAAAAATGTAAAGTAATAACATCTCGAAATTTCAGTTAAATTTTTTTTATAGAGAAAATCCACATATGCAGTTATCAAGGGAAGAAGATAAACTATTTCTCAAATTCAAAAAATGACAGTATCCTAAAAATAAACTCAAGTTTATCTTATTCATCCAATTTACTGTAATATTTACAATGTATTATGTTCATGAGGTTCGAAACAATCTACGGTCATTTTCAATATGTGATTCAAAGAAAACATCAGAAAACTGAGTAATAAATGCATCAAACAACAGTTTATACTATGAAAAAGGAGAAGATAAATAACAGTAAACATTACCTTTGATAGCGGGATAATACTTCCAACGCTTTCTCGCTCCATGTACTGCTTGTAGGAAATAAAAATGGTTACACAGATGTCAGCAATGTTTTTGATTGAAAGAGGTAAAAAATGGTTGTCGTTATCGATATTGAAGTGAAATATTAATTAATTGAATATGGCTTCAGAACACTTTCACAAAAAAAGTCCAATTAAGAACACGGAATTTGAATCAGTAATAGGAAGAAGTAATATAAAGATCTATATCAACCGTATAAGAAATGAAGAAAGAATCACCTGCTAAATGCTTATCTTATTTCAGTTGGGAGCTTAACAGCAAATTCATTTGTTGTAGCGAGAATCGGTATACATTCACCCTTTTCCAAGTCCAATATGGGAAGTAGGAAACCAAATCTGATCCGAAACCCTAAACGCCGATAGAAATACGAAATTCAAATACATGTTACTAAGGATCATCCAAAATGACCAATCATATCTGATTAAGAAGAAGAATTTTCCATAAGTCGTACCTGAATTTTGAGATCGTTTGTTACAGATAAAAGCAGTAAAACCTTACAGGAGGAAGGGGGAAAAATAGAGGTTCGCCGGCAGAGGAGAAAGTCTTCGTCTTCGTCGCTCTCGGCTTTTTAGGCACCGATGGACACGTGAGTTGTGGGTTCACCAGGTGATCTTCGGATGTCGGCTTCAAATTGGGTGAATGGAGTGGTAAAATCGGAGAAGACGTACGCAACGTCTTCTACCATTAGTCAACCATTCTTGTCGAATCCGGCAATCTTGAAATAGATGAGGAAGCCGTGACGATAGCACGCAACTGGTTGAGGCGTAAGTCGCGGGGAGTTGATAGATGAGGTAATGAGCGGTTTTCTGTCTTCCGATTGTTTAGGGTTAGGGGGAGGAAAAAGTTGAAGCGGGGTTGAAATGGAATATGGCAACTGCTTTGAGAACATGGTGGAAGGAAGGAAGACGGTAATAGCCTCATTTTGTGCTAGCTGTCGTGTGTGGTAGAGGACATTTTGGGTAATGCCAAAAAGGCTTCACTTTGACCGATTTGACCAGGTATTTGCATTATAGTATAGATATATATTGGTTATTATAATTATCTAATTGTTTAATAGTAAAGTGAATGTTTTAATTAGAAATTATTTGAAAAGTATATGCTATAGGTAAAGTATTAAATGGATATTTGGAAATTATTTTATAAAACAAGTATTTGATAATTTGTGAAAGTAATAATATAGATGTTTTTATGAAAATTGTGTTAACTTGTCCGTTGAGTGTGTCAAGGATTTTGATCGATGCAGTGCACTAAAAAAATTAAAATTTTAAAATATAAATTTTAAAAATAAGAATTTTGAACATACGCTATAATTGTCCATGGTGACTAATAGTTGTACTTACAAAATAACAGACCACATCCCCATATTTGAACTACGCCTAGGCAGAAGCCAATATTTTTTTTTCAGACTACAGTAACTTTTTCATACTAACTCAGAATCATGAGAGACTTCGACTGATCAACTCCCATTTAAATTACGAACAATTTGGAACACTCGGATACTTCATCTTGTGAGCGCACACTATAGTTCTCCATGGTGAATAATAGTTTTACTTAGAAAATAACAGGCTACTACATCCCATAATTGAACTCCGCCTAAAGCTGAAGCCACTGTTTTGTTTGTTTAGACTGTAGTAACTTCTTCATAATAACTCGGAATCAGACTAGACTTCGACCGATGAACTCCTACCTATATTACAGACAATATGGAATACTCGGATACTTCATCTTGTAAACATACATTGTAGCTGTCCATGGTGACTAAAAGTTGTACATAAAAAATAACAGGCAAATATATATTCATCAACCAAAAATTTTGAAACTGCACCACCCAAAAACTCGAAGACAACCCAAACTTTTCCCCGAAGTAGACCCGTGACCTCTTCCCCTCAAAACCCATGGCCAAGACCATCAGCCTCTCAACCCCACTTCTCCAACTTCCTACCCAGTCACCAAGCAACTCGCCTACCGAGCCCACCCCTGCCACGCCGAGCTTGGCTGTGTCGAGCAAACCGACCTATGCAGCTCCTCTTCCCTGAACCTCTCTCCCTGACTCACGAGACCACCCAGCTTACCCTCTCCTCAGCCTCCTCCCCCTCTTCCTAGTCGTGAATCCACCTCGAGTTCGCCACCCTTCCCAGATCCACCGAGCAGTCCTTCCCTCCGCCACTTGGTGCAAACTCACACAACCCTTTGCTCTTCTTTTATTTTTACTTTTTATATACTTTTACGTATATATATATACAGAATTTGAAACAAATCTATGTGAGTTCATGTGTTCTGTTTGCATATATATATTTCCTATATATATTATAACTTAATCTTGAAATTTGAAAATAGTAATATATATATATATATAGATTTATGTAAGTTATATATATGCCATAATAATTTTTATGTTTAAACTTATATGATATGTCTGCATGTATATCTTGGATCTGCTGTATATATGAAAGTATATATATATATCAAAATAGTAATATATATGTTTACTTTATATATATTATTTTATGTCTACAATACAAAGGTTATATATGTAAGGTTTGTTTTAAGTTATATATTATATAATATGTTAAAAAGGTTTGTATATATAGTTGTTACTAGGTACAGGTTATGTTAGTTATATATCTGATTTATATATAAGTTTATATAAGTGTACTCGATCGGTTTGAATTTATTTATATACTATAATAGGTTTGTTCCATAGTCGAGAAGCTGTTTAATTTTGGTATCAACTTTTAAATACGATATATATATATATATATATATATAGATTTTGAACTTTTAATGAGTGTTTTAAATTAAATATTGATTTTTATAAAATAATAATAATAATAATATGTATTCTGTTTATATCAAGCTGATTAGATTATTATCATTGATTCCTATTTATCAGCTTCGCCTGTCAAATCCGTGTTCATCTTACTTCGCTTTGAGATTTGTTGTTTGGATTGATAGATTGTCGAATTCGTGATTTATCCCGTGTATTTGTCCTGACTTCTCTAGCCTCGAAAGGTGATCAATCACTCACGATTAACATTCTTATATTTATTAAATTTGATTTCATTTGAAACGATAATTGAAATATGCTGCTAAATTGAATTGTTAATTATATGATTGTTATATATGATATGCTATTATCTGTAATTGTTCACCTATGATATATGACACCATATCCTTTTGATTATATTTGATTTAATTTATCACTGATGATATATGCATGTTGTTGAGGTGTTATATCATTATCACATTTGTTCTCACTCTGCAAGTTCCCTGTTAGTATAGGATTCTCTATGGGTTGAAATGATACATACCCGAACGATCTTGTAGAATAGGAGAAAATTGTTATGGGTTGAAATGATAAACCCAAGCGATTTTCATTAACTTTGAATATGGGATTGCGAGTTAAATCGATATATACCCGTAGATAATTAAATTGCGGATTGAAATGATAAATATTCATATCACTTAACCATAGGATAGAAAATTATATACAGACACCGTTGGTTTATATATATTTTGAAAATGATTTCCAAGGTTTTGAAAGGAAATATATGGTTTTAATAAATATTGATTTTAAGATATTATATATAAATGTTATTTTTATAAAGGTTTAAATTTTTGGGTTTTAAAATTATATGTTTGAAATTTTAAATTTATAAGTTAGTTTTGAAAATATACTTTTTAAGATTTTACTTATAATTTTACTATTTTAATATATATAAATAAATTTAATGTAAAATAAATTTAATAATACGATTTAACTTAATAAAATCTAATTTAATTGGTTTATAATATGTTTAAGTATTTATTTAAATTTATATTAATATTTTTAAAAATAGATTTTTGTAACTTTAATAATAAAGGCTAGGAAGATAAATTAATGTTGCCTTGGAACTTAAATTGGTTAAAAATTGAATTTAAATAAGAATTTTTTTGAACTTATTGATTTTGAGATTTTGGAAAAATATGATTTATAACGTGATTTGATAAATGGTCATTAAATGAATATTCTTAACTTTAAATAAAACTATGATTGAATATCGAATATTGATTCAAATCTATAAATTGGGATACAAACAAATTGTTATAAAAATGATTAAGTGAACATTTTCCAATTTGAAATAAATTAAAGTTAAATGTTGAAATGTAAGTGAAATTTATATTGTAAATGTTAGAATATATAAACTTGAATCTTTGAACTTTAAATTTGAAATGGTTAAACTAGAATTTATTTAAATTGAATTTTGGAATTTAAGCTCATTCGAATCGATTTGTGAAATTGGAGGAAACTATTTTATTATATAAAGCATTTTAAATATATATAAACTATTTTAATATATAAATTATATTAATTTATAAACTATTTTAATTTATAACTATTTTAATATATATATTATTTTTAGTATCTAAACCATTTAAGCCAAAAGTGTTATGATTTCAAAAGTGTTATGACTACAAAAGTGTTATTGATTTCAAAGGTGTTATGATTTTCAGAGTGTTATGATTTCAAAAGTGTTATGATTTCCAAAGTGTTATGATTTCGAAATGGGTTATAATTTTGAAAGTGTTACGATTCTGGAAATGAATTTTATTTAAAGTGAATAATGATATTGAATCGATATGGTTTTGAAATGAATATGATATTTTGATATGAAGTATGAATTATTTAAAATGAAATGGCCATGGTGTGAAATAAGTGTTTGGTTGTTAAAGAGACCGAGATCGGATATTGTCATACTCTCTGCCAATACCGAAAACCACTTTAACAACTGTGTACGTGGTGGAGATTCCAGAATGAAGTAGGATGGTTTGGTGGCGATTCTATATGAGGTTTTAGCGCAGCCCCGACTCCCGTGAGTCAGCTTGATGTGGCTAAAATAAGAGCCATGTCGGGCCAAGTGGGGTCATTCCTCCGATCGGGCACATTACTTCGATACCATTCTATTACTTTGTGATTGACTGGGTGCACCCTTTGATTTCGGAGTGTGTCACAAGGTGGGCGGTAGTAGCTGCTATGCATTACCACCAGTCCGGATCCGCAAATGGTATATCTACCCTGGCATTGCCTCGCGTGCCTTGTCACATGCTCTATCGCGCCTTCTACGAGTTTGTTTTGTGTCGTACCTATGGAGTGCTCCCTAATAGCCCACCTGCAGGTGGAGTTTACAGTACTTGTATAGACTACGTCATTATAAAAATGTGTTAAGGGGGATATGGGTAACACCTTAACGCTATTTTAATAGTTTACTTTACTATAGACATATTATAATAGCGTATATTACTACATAGTATATAGTTCCACAGATCCTTAGAGGATGGAAATCCCAAACATCCTCTAAGTTACTTGTATTTCAGTTGATATTTCACTTGAGTTGAATTTATTAATATAATAATGTTAATCCTGACTCGAGTGTTTTGTGTTTTGCTTTATTCTCGGGTCAGACTGAGTGTCACAGCATTTGAGACTCACCTTTGGAGTTTGGAGCTTTGCTTGGAGATCCATCTATATCTATTCAGCTTTCAGCTATCCAGTTGTTTTGTTCAGACTTGTCATCTGTTTGTATTCGAGACTAGATTGTATTTGAGATATTCTATTGTATTTTATTTCAAACTCTGATGTTTATATGGTAGCTTCATGAACTACTATTTACCTATTCCACTACTTATTTTTGTAATACTCTGTGTCTGTGATTCTGTGATTGATTTATTTATTGTATATTCTGAGTTTTGCCAAATATAAATTAACAATCTTATATTTTGAGCAATTCAAGTCCGACATGTGCGGATGCGAAAGGTTCGAAATAGCGGGTCGTTACAGTTGGTATCAGAGCTCTGGTTTAGGCAAAACTTAGCATATAGAGTAAAATTTAATCATAGAATCATATTCGTTCGAGCTTGAATTTATTCATTAGGATTATTTTGCTTAGGGTTTCCTTTGAATTTTTGGAACTTTCCCCTTTGTTCTGAAAATTCATCCGTGTCTTCTCCTGTTCGCGTTCTTTTGATACTGAAGCATCCCATAGCTTCATTCTTTTGGGTGACCCATCCCGTCGGCGGTCTCGCCAACCTTAGCATGATTTGTAAAGAAGTGAACTCCTTTATAACAAGCATCGATTCACCGGAGATTTCCACATCCTCGGTTTAGATGCTATTTCTTGCAAAGCCCGAACCGTTTCTCTTGTAGATAACCAGGGTAAATTCTCTTGTGATCGAATTCGATTGCCTCAGGATTTTGCAGGAAGTTTTATCTTTTCAGCCTTCTAATCTTGACTCCCCTCTGATAATCAGAGATTATCCTGATGTTCTGGTAAAGTCACTTCTCTTCCCTTCAAGTGGGAAATTTAATTTCCGCATCGATCATATTCCAGGAATCTCGGTTGACCCGGTTAAGGTCGCCGCAATTAATGAAAATCTACCCATCTTTCTTCTTTTGTAATTTGATTATTTTATCTCTGTAACGACCCATAAATTTTAGTGATTTTATTTATTAAATTAGTTGAAATTTTGTGAAATTTTAAACAATAAAATTTGAAAATAAAAATTTATTATTTGGAATACGTCTATTTAAACATAGCAACTGGTAAATTTTCATTTGATAATATTGAAGTTTATTTTCTTGTGAAACTTTATTTCAATTTAAATCAGTTAATAACAGTTAAATTTAAAAGTTTCGGAAACCTAAATATGTCAACATGAGAAAATTTATTTAGAGCGCTTTGAATAAGACTGCGTAATTCGTTTCGCAAATTTCAGACGTTTCTAGCTCCGTTTGGATTTTTCCATATGGAATAGCAACGTATATCAGTGTCCGTATCGACTTTTTGATCGGATGATCGTACTACCAATATCTGTATACCGTTTTGATCGTCTCGTCTAACTGATTTCTACGGTATATTCAATTCTGTATTTTGAAGTCTGGTACGCAGCGGAATCCACGAAACCGATAACCGTATCGGTACCGGATACGTGACCTTTTGTTTCTTTTGCATTCCAACTACAGCCGTGTCATCCAAGCAACCATCAATTGTTTTAATTATCCGCGTCAATCAAGAGTCCTTCTGTTACTTTTCATTTATTTTATAATTATTGCGTGACAGCTCCTTCATCGTTTCACAATTATTTCTCCTCCCTCCGTTCCTTTTGAAATTTTCTTTTATATACGTTCAAAGTAAATAAAATCTGAAGCTTTCTTTTCCCAGACCCTTCACCACCTTCCATTGCTCCTTCCATACCTTATTTCCCGACCACCATCAACGAAAGCAGCGTCCGGCCCCTCGATCTCTTCTCCTTCTCTTCGCCTCTGGGACTGGAACGCCTTCGCCACCACATGTCTACTCGGCCAAACGCAGCCTCACCACGCCCGCCCTTCCCCTCTTCCGCGCCAGCTTTCATTCGTCCACCTCAACATCTCGCCATCCCTCCACCTCAGCCTTGTCTAGCCTTGCCGAACCTCACCTCTGCAAGTGCCGAGCTCTTTCCCCTCTCCTCCCATGTTGCTTGATGTGGGTTAGTTTATATTATATATATACCAGCTATTCTTTTGCTGTATCTCATATTTGTATATACATATTATAGATAAAGTTAGGGCTGCATTTGGTTAAACTGTTTGATTTTTCTTTAAATTTATATTATTTACAGTTATGTATAAGATCTGGTTTTAACACTATAGTGTAAAGGGTATATATATTTATGTTTGTCTCTAATATATAACGTATAAGTGTATATTTTTAAGTATAATGTGTTTCGGGTCATATATGTATGTTATAGCATTAAGTATATATATATATATACACTAAACTTATAGACGTGCCGTGAGTTTGTATGTTTATAAAGTCAAATATATTAGTCTATTTATTTTTCAGTCGTTGCTTATAGTTTTAAATCTTCAAGTTATAGTATATATATATGTTGCGTGTTTAATATAATATAAGATTTCTTATTATCTTCTATATAGTACTTGTTTAATGTACTGTATTTATATAAATAATTGGATTTTGAATGTCTACAAAGATTTTCGTATAACGTATGACATGTTTTGATATATGTGAGTTATCTATACTATAAACTTTTATGGTTATGTATATGTTATATATTATTTTGTATATATTTATATAGTACAAAAGCTTGTCAGTTTAGTCTATTACCTGCTATCAAAACGTTATAACAGTATGGGTTTTAAAATTTTAAGGTATATAGAATCATAGATGTAAGTATTATATATATATTTATTTTAAAGTTATATAAGTTTGTTTATCGATTAACATACTTGCTAAGTAATGTACATATAATGTTTTATATATATGTGAACTTGGTTTTCAATTTTATATATATATAGTTCGTTTTGGGCTTTAACTTTTAATTTGAAAATATAATACATGTATTATTTTAATTAAATGTAGGTACGTATATTTTGTTCAACCCGTATCAAAACTGATTCAATTTATTCCATCAATTCCTGTTATCAGCTATTCGTCGAATTTGTGCCACCTTGTTTGTTTTGGGATTCCTGCCTGGATTTCGTAACTCAACTTCATTGCCTATCTCTCTAGCCTCAAAAGGTGAGCAATCACTCACGATTAACGTTCTTATATTTATTAAATTTGATTTCAATTGAAACGACAATTGAAATATGCTGCTGTGGTTATTTAAATTGTTATATATGTTATTATCTGCAACTGTTCACCTGTGGGATATGACACCATATCCTGTTGTTTATATTATATTGTTATTAATGATATATGCATGTTATGTTATTATCATATTTGTTCTCACTCTGCAAGTTCCCTGTTAGTATAGAATTCACTATGGGTTGAAATGATACATACTCGAACGGACTTTAGAATAGAAGGAAACCGTTATGGGTTGAAATGATAGACCCAAGCGATTTCATTTGCATTGAATTTGGGATTGCGGGTTGAAATGATATATACCCGTATATATTTAAATTGCGGATTGAAATGATAAATATCTGTATCACTTGACCATAGGATAGAAATTATATACCGACACCGTGGCTCTATATATAAATATTTTGAAAATGATTTCTATGGTTTTAAAAGGGAATATATATGGTTTTATTTAATATTGAAATATTTTATATAAATATGTTTGAATATAAAGTAGATTTAATAATAAACCTAAATTAGTAAAGTTTGATTTAATTAATATAATATGTTAAGTATTATATTCTTATTTCGATTTTTCAATGATTTGTATAAGTAAGGAAGATAAGGTTGAATTGATTAAAATTGTATTTAGTTAAGAATTTTTAAATCAATTTGAAACTATTGAATTTGGAATTTTAGATAAGATCTTATAACTTGATTTTGATTTAGGAAATTTAATGAATATTTCCCCATTTAAAGAAATTGAAGGAAAAATATAGTAAATTGTAATTTAAGGTTATTTGAACGATATTGAATTTATTAAGTGAATATTCCAAGACTAAATAATAATGAAGTTAAACCAAAATTTATATGAAGTGTAAAATTTAGTTTTGAAAATGTTGAATATTTAAAGCCTTGAAATATATTGGAATTTAAATGGTTTATTTTGTGATTCAAATCTGTGTTTGAAATCGACATAAATTGAAATAGTTTATTTAGAAATTGAATTGAATTGAAATTGATAAAGTGAGATTGAATAGAATTTGAATTTGGAATTCGATTTGGTTTGAAATTTGGAATTGGTAAATTGAGATGGAGGTTATGATTTCAAGGTATGGTTTTCCGAAGAATTATGATTTCAAAGTGTTTTGGTTTTCGAAAGTGTCGTAACTTTGAAAGGGTTATAATTTGGAGGTGTATATATTTTGAAAGGAAATGATATTTTGGTTTGAATTATAAACGATTTGAAATGACCACGGTGTCCTAATGATGTTTGGTTGTTAATAGCGTGCATTTCTACATTGTAGATAGTTCCACGGATCCTTAGAGGATGGTTATCCCAACATTCTTTTAAGTTACTTGTATTTCAGTTGATATTTCACTTGAGTTGGATTTATTGATATAAGAATGTTAATCATGACTCGAGTGTTTTGTGTTTTGCGTTACGCTCGGGTCAGATTGAGTGATACAACATTTGAGACTCGCTTTTGGAGTTTGGAGCTTCGCTTGGAGATCCAACTATCGATTCAGCTTTCTGCTTTTCCAGTTGATTTGTTCAGAGAGGTCATCTATTTGTACTGGAGACTTCACTGTAATTGAGATATTCTGTTGTATTTTTATTTCTAACTCTGATGTTTATATAGTAGCTTCATGAACTATTATTTATCTATTCCGCTGCATTATTGTTATATTACTCTGTGTCTGTGATTCTGTGATTGACTTATTTACTGTATATACTGAGTTTTTCCAAATTTATATTTACAATCTATTGTTTTGAATTATTCAAGTCCGACATGTGTGGATTTATTGTCGATTTGAATGGTCCAAAATAGTGGGTCGTTACAATCTCCCTTTCGAGTCTGTCTTCGTAGTTAGAATTCTTTTGACTAGGGTTCATCTAAATTTGAATCTCTATCCTTGTTTAAGATCCATTCTTGAATTATCGTAGGAGGGAGTGTATTTGAAATTAATATAATAATATTTTATATTGTGTTGTTTGAGTTGTTAAGTTTGAATTTTGGGTTTCGATCGATCCGTCTGGCCAACGCTATTGATAGGAATTCCGAAACACTTGAACAGAGCAAACTGACACAATATTGTTTTCAAAATTTGAACGAAATAATTTTGTGTATGATTATATTATATATATAAAGGTATAATTTTTTGAAATTAAATAGCTAAATGAATTGGTTGTTAGAAATGATAATATTTGATTTTCATTTATTGTTTATAAACTATTGACTATCACAGCATGATCTAAATAAATGAAATTATAAAACATGGTTTATAAATTGATTTGAAAATGAAATGAATTTAAATTAAGGATTTAAGTATTTAATTTCTGGTGCTTTTCAAATTTGGGTTTCAAGGTTTTAGAAAAATAAAATATATTATTTATTTGAAGTATTTTGAATGAAAATTGTTTTCAGAGAATCTTAAAAGAAGTAAGTTAGTACTCTCCTCTCTTATAATTGGAAAATAATTTCGATGATGACTGCAGCATCATCGACATTCATTTTCGAGTCTCGAAGTAGAGAGGCCCCTTAGTAGCTTTGCTACACTTTGTTTTGGAAAAAATGGATTTGATTTAAAATAACTTGAGTATAATTTGATTTATAAAATATATATGTGTACATATTTATTTCAAAATAGTTGGAAGTGAAACCGGAAATTTGAATCTTAAGTCTTATATTAAGAAATTGTTTCCATTACTGGAATGAAGGAAAAATTTCTGAATAATTGGATTTTCTGAAATAAGAAATGAAATTGAAACAACTTTGAACAGTGGAACTAGGATAAAATTTACTTGTATAATGCTCAATTACATTCTTACATATATGACTTACTGGTAATATTTAAAAAGTTTAATGTTAAGGATGAATATAAAATTGAAGGTTGTACAAGAGAAAACTTAAGTAATAAATAGTTCAAACTAAAAATTTGGCTTAATATAAATGATGTAAATAAAAGGAAAATTTGTATAGTATTTAATCTCACTCAGAACCTTAATATAACTTACCTAGAAATAGTTAAATGTTAATGAGAATAGGTAATTGAATAATATACAATATAAATGTGAGCAATAAGATATCAAAATGATATTTTGTTAAGAGAATTTACTGATAATAAATTGAACAATAAATTGAATAATAAAAAGGAAAATTTATTTGTTGTATGATATATGGTTATAAAATGTTTATACATTTAATATATGTTGCAAAATATGTTAAGTGAAGTAAATTAAATAAAGAAAAGAAAAATACTATTTAAGTAAATCAATATGGACTTAAGAATAGTTAAAATTGCATTTTTGGTGGAATCAACTCAATTGAAGATAAATTGATTTAATAAATGAGTTAAATCAAATAAATTTCGTTTGAAAGAAATATTTGGTAACAAATTGTAATAAATTGAAAAGAAATCAATTGAATGAAAATATATAGAATTGAAACCAATCAAATGTGAACACAATAAATTTGATTGATTAAATAAATTGAATTTAAATCAATTAATTGTACATAAACCAATTTTAAAATAAATGAAATTTATATGGTTTTGAATTAATTGTTGTATCTGGTTCTTTGTATATTGAATATATCTTTTCCTTTCTGGTTGTTTCTATTCTCCTATCTCGTTCCTTTTCGGGGACAAAAAGTTTTGAGTGGAGGAGAGTGTAACGACCCGTAAATTTTAATGGTTTATAATGTAATTAATTGAATTTTTGTGAAATTTAAAACAATGAAATTTCAAAATGAAATTTTGATATTTGGTATGCGTCTATTCAAACATAGCAAATGGTAAATTTTCATCCGAAAATATGGAAATCGGTTTTGTTGTGTAATTTTATTTCAATTTAAATCAGTTAAAATGATGTAAATAAAATGTTTTCGAAACCTGAATATTCTTATACAATAAATTTTTTTATCATCTTCTGAGTGAGATGTCATAATTCGCTTCGCTAAATTTGGATTTCTCTAGCCCCGTTTATCTTATTTTCGATAGATTTGCAGCATTTTGGGCACCGAAAATCGAATTTTGATAGAACGGTCGTATCGCTTATATATGTGTCCCACTTTGTTCGTCTCGTCGTGTTGATCTCCGTAGTATGTTTATTTCTGTATTTTGAGGTCCGGTACGCGACGGAAGCGATAAAACGGTTTGTTGTAACGGTACCGTAAATTGTGACTTTACTCCTTCCTTTGGTTACAAAATTTAAACGTGCTGCCCAAACAAAATTAATTACTTTAAATTCTCAGCTGAATCTGGGGACTTGACCGTTGAAATTTCCTTATAGTTTACTCTAGCCTCTCTATTTGCCTCACTGTTCACTCCAAAGAAAAAGGGTATGTTTTCCTTTTTCTCTCCTTTTCTTTTGCTTTTTCATTCTTCTCTATTGTTTTTCTTTCTTCCCTTCACTCCCCTGTTGTGCACAGTTCACTATCCCTCCTCTCCCTTACAAACCGAGGAGAAATATATATTCATGAACCAAAATTTTTGAAACTACAACACCCAAAAACTCGAAGACAACCCAAACTTTTCCTGAAGTAGACCCGTGACCTCTTCCCCTCCAAACCCATGGCCGAGACCATCGGCCTCTCCACCCCACTTCTCCAACTTCCTACCCAGTCACCAAGCAACTCGCCTACCAAGCCCACCCTTGCCTCGCCGAGCTTGGATGTGCCGAGCAAACCGACCCATGCAGCTCCTCTTCCCCGAACCTCTCTCCCTGACTTACGAGACCACCCAGCTCACCCTCTCCTCGGCCTCCTCCACCTCTTCCTAGCCGTGAAGCCACCTCGAGTTCGCCACCCTTCCCAGATCCACCATGCAGTCCTTCCCTCCGCCACTTGGTGCAAACTCGCACAACCCTTTGCTCTTCTTTTATTTTTATTTTGTATATACTTTTACATATATATATATATACTGAATTCGAAACAAATCTATGTGAGTTCATGTGTTCTGTTTGCATATATATATTTCCTATACATATTATAACTTACTCTTGATATTTGAAAATAGTAAATTATATATATATGCCGCAATAATTTTTATGTTTAAAGCATATATGATATGTTTGCATGAGTAGCTTGGATCTGCTGTATATATGAAAGTCTATATATATCAAAATAGTAGTATATATGTTTACTTTATATATATTATTTTATGTCTACAATATAAAGGTTATATATGTAAGGTTTGTTTTAAGTTATATATTATATAATATGTTAAAAAGTTTTGTATATATAGTTGCTACTAGGTACAAGTTATGTTAGTTATATATCTGATTTATATATAATTTTATTTAAGTGTACTTGATCGATTTGAATTTATTTATATAATATAATAGGTTTGTTCCATAGCTGAGAAGCTATTTGATTTTCGTATCGACTTTTAAATACGATATATATATATATAGATTTTGAACTTTTAATAAGTGTTTTAAATTAAATATTGTTTTTTATAAAATAATAATAATAATATATTCTGTTTATATCAAACTGATTTGATTGTTCTCGTCGATTCCTATTTATCAGCTTCGCCTATCAAATCCATGTTCACCTTACTTCGCTTTGAGATTTGTTGTTTGGATCGATCGATTGTCAGATTCGTGATTTATCCCGTGTGTTTGTCCTGTCTTCTCTAGCCTCGAAAGGTGAGCAATCACTCACGATTAACATTCTTATATTTATTAAATTTGATTTCATTTGAAACTACAATTGAAATATGCTGCTAAATTGAACTGTTAATTATATGATTGTTATATATGATATGCTATTATCTGTAATTGTTTACCTATGATATATGACACCATATCCTTTTGTTTATATTTGATTTAATTTATCACTGATGATATATGACTGTTGTTGAGATGTTATATCATTATCACATTTGTTCTCACTCTGCAAGTACCCTGTTAGTATAGAATTCCCTATGGGTTGAAATGATACATACCCGAACGATCTTGTAGAATAGGAGAAAATTGTTATGGGTTAAAATGATAAACCCAAGCAATTTTCATTAACTTTGAATTTGGGATTGCGGGTTGAATCGATATATACCCATAGATAATTAAATTGCGGATTGAAATGATAAATATCCGTATCACTTGACCATAGGATAGAAAATTATATAAAGACACCGTTGGTTTATATATATTTTGAAAATGATTTCCAAGGTTTTGAAAGGAAATATATGGTTTTAATAAATATTGATTTTAAGATATTATATATAAATGTTATTTTTATAAAGGTTTAAATTTTAGGGTTTTAAAATTATATGTTTGAAATTTTAAATTTATAAGTTAGTTTTGAAAATATACTTTTTAAGATTTTACTTATAATTTTACTATTTTAATATATATAAATTGATTTAATATATAAAATAAATTTAATAATAAGATTTAAGTTAATAAAATCTAATTTAATTGGTTTAAAATATGTTTAAGCATTTATTTAAATTTATATTAATATTTTTTAAAATAGATTTTTATAACTTTAATAATAAAGGCTGGGAAGATAAATTAATGTTGCCTTGGAATTTAAATTGGTTAAAAATTGAATTTAAATAATAATTTATTTGAACCTATTGATTTTGAGATTTTGGAAAAATATGATTTATAACGTGATTTGATAAAAGGTGATTAAATGAATATTCTTAACTTTAAATAAAACTGTGATTAAATATCGAATATTGATTCAAATTTATAAATTGGGATTCAAACAAATTGTTATAAAAATGATTAAGTGAACATTTTCCAATTTGAAATAAATCAAAGTTAAATGTTGAAATGTAAGTGAAATTTATATTGTAAATGTTAGAATATATAAACTTGAATCTTTGAACTTTAAATTTGAAATGGTTAAACTGGAATTGATTTAAATTGAATTTTGGAATTTAAGCTCATTCGAATTGATTTGTGAAATTGGAGGAAACTATTTTATTATATAAAGCATTTTAAATATATATAAACTATTTTAATATATAAATTATTTTAATTTATAAACTATTTTAATTTATAACTATTTTAGTATATATACTATTTTCAGTATCTAAACCATTTAAGCCAAAAGTGCTATGATTTCAAAAGTGTTATGACTACAAAAGTGTTATTGATTTCAAAAGTGTTATGATTTTCAGAGTGTTATGATTTCAAAAGTGTTATGATTTCCAAAGTGTTATGATTTCGAAATGTGTTATAATTTTGAAAGTGTTACGATTCTGGAAATGAATTTTATTTAAAGTGAATAATGATATTGAATCGATATGGTTTTGAAATGAATATGATATTTTGATATGTAGTATGAATTATTTGAAATGAAATGACCATGGTGTGAAATAAGTGTTTGGTTGTTAAAGAGACCGAGATCGGATATTGTCATACTCTCTGCCAATACCGAAAACCACTTTAACAACTGTGTACGTGGTGGAGATTCCAGAATGATGTAGGATGGTTTGGTGGCGATTCTATATGAGGTTTTAGCGCAGTCCCGACTCCCGTGAGTCAGCTTGATGTGGCTAAAACAAGAGCCATGCCGGACCAAGTGGGGTCATTCCTCTGATCGGGCACATTTTTCGATACCATTCTATTACTTTGTGATTGACTGGGTGCACCCTTTGATTTCGGAGTGTGTCACGAGGTGGGCGGTAGTAGCTGCTATGCGTTACCACCAGTCCATATCAGCAAATGGTATATCTACCCTGGCATTGCCTCGCGTGCCTTGTCACATGCCCTATTGCGCCTTCTACGAGTTTGTTTTATGTCGTACCTATGGAGTGCTCCCTAATAGCCCACCTTCAGGTGGAGTTTACAGTACCTGTATAGACTACGGCAGTATAAAAATGTGTTAAGGGGGATATGGGTAACACCTTAACGCTATTTTAATAGTTTACTTTACTATAGACATATTATAATAGAGTATAATACTACATAGTAGATAGTTCCATGGATCCTTAGAGGATGGAAATCCCAAACATCCTCTGAGTTACTTGTATTTCAGTTGATATTTCACTTGAGTTGAATTTATTAATATAATAATGTTAATCCTGACTCGAGTGTTTTGTGTTTTGCTTTATGCTCTGGTCAGACTGAGTGTCAAACCATTTGAGACTCACCTTTGGAGTTTTGAGCTTCGCTTGGAGATCCACCTATATCTATTCAGCTTTTAGCTATCTAGTTGTTTTGTTCAGACTTGTCATCTATTTGTATTCGAGACTAGATTGTATTTGAGATATTCTATTGTATTTTATTTCAAACTCTGATGTTTATATGGTAGCTTCATGAACTACTTTTTATATATTCCGCTGCTTATTTTTGTAACACTACTAGAAAATGGTTAAATAGCGACCGAGGGGGGGCGGCTTCCAACGGCCAATTTCCAACGGGCCATCGGCGGCCTTCGGAAAATCGCAATTTACAACTCCCAGCCGAGCCTCCTTCTTCCTCATTTTCATACGAAAATTATTAACCCAAAATCCCCAAATCTCTTCCCCAAGCTTCCAATCATCAATTTCGAGCTTTCGGATCCTCCCCGGCTGCGTAATCAACGTCTATTACTCTCTAGCTCAGGTATAATCTATTATTTTAGCAAAAAATCTAATTTTTACCCTAAATCTTGATTTGCTTAAGTTGTTAAATTAGGGCTAATTGGTGATTGAAATTGTTTCCAATAGTGTTATAATAGTTTCTAGCATTCCATGGTATTCCTATTTCATCTTTTATCGTGAAATTGTGAAAAACATGTATAATTTGTGGTTGTTCGTGTATATGTAAATCGTTGTGTATGCCTTGATTCTACGATTGTATATGTGTGTAGCGCTGCTATCATTGTATTGTGTTAGTTGGTATAAGATAAAATGAATGCACGAGCTAGGAATATTATATTGTGCACGTATTGACTTATGCAACAAAAAAATACGTCGAACGAGCCTTAAGTTGATGTAATACGTCGAATAAATGTGTTAAATTAAAATATATTTTTGTAAATGTGAACAGTTAGTAAAACTGTATTTTTTCGTAAAATGCGCACATCTAATTGACAAATGTCCCTTAGAGAGTTTTTGGCCCCGTCTAACGAGTGTTGTACATGATCGTTGTATAAATAGTCATTTTTTTTGAAAAACGACCATTTATATTCATCTGGTACAATGTTTGTTGGATTTGTCCCTGTATTGGATAAGTTATGAACATAGTAAGCATTTACATTTTGTATACTACTTCGTCTCAAACGGTTCATAAAATTTCGGCCTAACTTTTCTTTTTTGTTTCCTGCGTACACGCATTGTGTACAATGCAGGGAACGAAAGGGAAATGCTGTTGAAATTTTGTTGAATCATTTGAGACGAAGTAATATACGAAATGTTAATGCTTACTATGTTTGTAATGGGAAGTAGGATGCTTGACCATGGAAAAAAAATATTTTTGTACAATTTTTTGTATCGATACGTTAAAAAATAAAATGTGCCCTATTTGAAAATATATTTAAATTTGTGAAGTAGTTCTTTAAATTCAAATATTATACGACCATGAAAATAATCTTTTTCGAATTTGTATTCTTGAAAATAAATATTAAAATTTGAACTTCTCATTTTCTCAAATAGGAAAAAATGATTGATTATTTTGTTGATCGAAGGAGATGGATGTACCAAAGAAAAGGACCGAGGGGCTCAATAAAAGAAGATTTTTATAATGGTATAAACGTATTTGTTGAATTCGCTTTAAGTAATAATGGAAACGGTCCAGAAATTCGTTGTCCGTGTAGCAGGTGTAGACATTTGAAGTATTTGTTACCAGATATTGTGAAAGTTCATTTGTGCCAAAACGGTTTCGTACCCGAGTATTATGTTTGGGATCGGCATGGAGAAGTTGTAGCAAATACTTCTGTAGAGTCTGAAAGTGTCGTTAACGAAATAGTTACGACGACCCGTATAGAAAATATGGTTGAAGATGCAGCACGATCAATCTTTCCTATGGTTGAAGTTGACGACGATGATGGAAATGTTGAAGAACCAAATATTGAAGCAAAAAAAATTTATGATTTACTAGATGCTGCTAAGAAACCTATTTGGGATGGATGCAAAAATGGCACTCAGCTGTCAATAATCGCAGAATATATTGCGATGAAGTCAAAATACAACATCACTGAAGCTGGGTTTACGGCTGTTGTTCAAGCTGCAAAAAGACATATGCCGCTCGATAATCTAATATGTGAAAATCACTATGAAGTTAAAAAACTTATGTCGGCTTTTGGTTTACCTTATCATAAAATAGATACATGTTTAAAATGCTGCATGTTGTTTTGGAAAGAAGATGCAAACCTTAGAAATTATAAAATTTGTAATCAGGAGAGATACAAACCAAGAAAAAAGAAGGGGAAGGAAGTTCCGTACAAGCGTATGCATTACTTACCCATAACTCCAAGGCATCAAAGATTATATGCATCTTCTGTAACTGCATCTAATATGAGATGGCATAGTGTTAGAACGGAGGAAGAGGGTACGTTGACACATCCGGCCGATGGAGAAGCATGGAAGCATTTCGATAAAACGTATCCAAATTTTGCAACGGAGAGTCGAAATGTTAGATTAGGATTATGTACGAACGGTTTTTCTCTATTTTCTCAATTTGGTTCTAAATATTCATCCTGGCCCATTATCGTCACACTATATAATTTACCTCCATGGATGTGTATGAAAATGCAATATATGTTTCTTACTGTTGTCGTTCCTGGCCCCGACGATCTGACACAAGGAATCGATGTATATTTACAGCCGTTGATTGAGGAGTTAAAAATACCATGGAACGAAGGTGTAGAAACATACGATGTGTCCAAGAAGAAAAATTTTCGTATGTTTGCTTCTTTGTTGTGGACTATAAGTGATTTTCCTGCCTATGCAATGCTTTCAGGATGGAGTACTGCCGGTCATCTAGCATGTCCATATTGCATGGATGAAACACGAGCGTTTTCTTTACCTCATGGTAAGAAAATTTCATGGTTTGACTGTCAACGATATTTTCTCCATGTAAATCATCCCTTCAGAGGAGACAAGAAAAACTTTTTAGCTAATAGAGTAGAAACCAGACAACCACCGACGATATGGTCAAGCGAAGACATATATGAACTTGTTAGGGACTATCCAAAGATATATGAAACTAGAGAGGAAACAGAAATTGAAGGCAAATCAGTTGTTCATAACTGGTGCAAACAAACTATTTTTTGGGAGTTGCCGTATTGGAAACATCTTCTGCTTCGTCATAATATAGATGTGATGCACAATGAGAAAAATGTATTTGATAATGTTTTTAACACAATTTTTAATGTGAAAGGGAAGACGAAGGATGATTTGAAATCAAGACGTGATATAGAAGAATTATGCAAACGTCCTGAGCTTCATATGAAACCAAATGACAGTAAAAAACACAAACCATGTTACGAATTAGATAATAATCAAGTTAAAGCTATGTTAAAATGGGTGGAAGGGTTAAGATTTCCTGATGGGATATCATCAAATCTTCGTAGATGTGTTGACTTTAAAAATGGTAGATTGAGCGGAATGAAAAGTCATGACTGTCACATAATGATGGAAAATTTATTTCCCGTTATATTCAAAGAACTACTGCCGTTAAAAGTTTGGAAAGTAGTAGCGGAGCTTAGTATGTTTTACAAAGAGCTTTGTTCGACTACTATAAAAGTGCACCGTTTACGTAAACTTGAAGTGGATATTCCTATATTGCTTTGCAAATTAGGGAAAATATTTCCGCCAGGTTTTTTTAATGTAATGGAACATTTATCTGTTCATCTCCCATCTGAAGCACGACTTCGAGGTCCTGTCCAATATGGATGGATGTATCCATTTGAGAGGTATGGAATATGTTATCACGTAATTTAATTGCATTTGAAAGATGAAGTTAATATAAATTAATTTTGCATAGATATTTGAATCATCTGAAGAAAAAAGTGAGGCAAAAAGCACGAGTTGAAGGCTCGATATGTAAATCTTACATCGAAGAAGAAGTTTCGTTCTTTTTCTCTCACTATTTCAGTGACCATGTGAATATTTCATTTGAAAGTGTTCCTCGTAATGACGAAGGCGACGAACAAGAGTCCTCTCAAGCAATGTTATCTATTTTTAGACAACATGGTCGGCCTTTTGGAAAATGTGTAGAAATATGGCTAGACGATAGAGATCTTCATGTAGCACACACTTATATTCTTTTAAATTGTGCCGAGGTTGCACCGTTTGTTAGGTAATCTGAAATAATAATTTGTGTTTTATTCTTTTCTATAATGCATGCGCGTGTATAACCTAATGTAATAATTTGTTTATATATACGGTGTTTATGAACGTGAACGTCCGAACGGAGATCTCAGTAAAGAATTTTCCGGTTGGTTTTCAAATTACGTTTATGAGCCGAGAAATTGTGTTGTTGACGAAGGGTTGAAACATCTTGCGATGGGACCAAAAAGAGTGGTCAAGACATATCCAATATATTTCGTCAATGGATATAAATTTAACACCAAAGAATACGGTGCAGAAAAATTAACAAATAATACTGGTGTATTTGTTAAAGGTAGTGACGATCCAGAAAATCACTTAAATGATTTTTATGGCGTTCTAACACAAATTTTGCAACTGACATATTTCTCACGACCCGCGGAGGAGGTGTTTCTATTTAGATGCAATTGGTTTAGCAATGTTCCAGGTTCTGGAATTAATGTGCACAAGGATTATAATCTTATCGAAATAAAGCATACATCGCACTATCACAAGTATGATCCTTTTGTACTAGCCAAACAAGCATTGCAAGTTTATTACGCTCCTTATCCGTCTCTAAAAAGAGATAAAGTAGATTGGTCTGCAGTTTTTAAAACAAAGGCTAGATTCACATTCGATGGGAAGAATATTCCGGAGGAACAAGCTTATCAGGCAGATCTTGAGCAAAATAACGAAATAATAGTTACAGACGATCATACAGATTTTGGTCTTTTGATCGATGAATCAAATGTTTTGGTAGAAGCGTTTGACAATGCATGGGAAAATATCGTAGAAAACGAGACCGAATCTGAATTAGAAGACGATGATGATTGATATAAATCTAAATCCGATTTTTTTGCAATTGATGTAACTATGTTGAATTCTTGATGTATTATGAAATTGATGTGACTATGGAACCAAATCTATTTACCATTGTTTACATGTTCTATGTCATTTCCATTTGTCATTTATTT
Organism: Allium fistulosum; assembly: GCA_030737815.1. Lineage (NCBI taxonomy): Eukaryota > Viridiplantae > Streptophyta > Magnoliopsida > Asparagales > Amaryllidaceae > Allium > Allium fistulosum. Next base: position 1,146,106,154 of record CM060901.1, read on the forward strand.
AGCAATTTTTATTAAAAATGCAATGAAATCTGGTTATCGTCGGAACAGTAGACCCATTATGAATCAGGTATAACACACTTCCATTTCTATTTCCATTTCAGTCATTAATTAAGCAATTTATACCGTTGATGTCATTTACATACGAAATATATTTCATTATCATGTTATTATTCTCTTATATAATGATGTGTATATATGTCACAGGTTTATCATAATGTCATATAGAGGTAGGAGCTCTTCTCGATCATCAGGAGGCGATGGCAGTGGCCCATCGCAAGATCCACAACATCCAGTAGTTTCGTTAGTCCCTAGAGCAGAGGGGTAAGAATTAAATTTTATTCAGCATCTTATTTTTTTTATGATATACGTACGTACTTATCTGTATCGTATTTAAAAACAGGGGGTTCGACCTACTTCCCTCGTAGGTTGTGCTGGATGTCTCTAGAGCTTCTTATCGAAGTAGGATGAGTGCTTGCTGGCCGAAGTGGGATAACATCCCTCCCCACATCATAGAGTGTATATGGCAGGATGTCCTAGTATGTATATTTTTCTGTTTTCCATTTTTAATTCGTTTTTGTCGTTTTTCTACTGTTTATCGTTCATAGTGTAATCTTTTTTTTGCTTTTTATCGTGAAACACAGGCTGAGATAGACATCCAGATAGACGATATGCTGCTGGCATGAGGATACTGGATAAAGAAGATGCGCAAGAACTATAGGGACTCGATATCTGAAATTAAGAAATCTGGTAAGAAACCACGGTGGATGGGGGAGAGCGTATGGCAAGCATGGTTGACATACTGGGAAACTGACGAGGCGAAGGTAAGTATACTAAATTTTTTTGAATTATTAATTTGACATGATCGAAAAATAATGTATCAAATTTTGAATGTACAGGCAGAGTCAGATAGAAACTCTACAGACAGAAATAAAAATCCCATCACTCATCGCGGAGGGTCGAAGTCATTTCAGCAGTATCGGCAGGAGTTGGTAAATTTACTGAATGATAATTGTAAATAGTTTATGCTATATAATTTTAAATGTATAATAATTGTATGTAAAAATCAACTTCAGGAGCTGAGGCGCATGGTCCCGTGGGCTATATGGACGTGTTCGCTCGTACGCATGCTGTCGAGCATGTAAATCCGGACGGGACTGTTTCGTATACATGGCACGACGATAAATCCAGCAGAAGCCATGTAAGCATATTTCATTTTATGCAGTATTAGTAATTGTTCTGCTTGTTAAACTATAATGAAATAAGATATGATGTTATTAATTTGTTAATGCAGGAAAAGTTTATGGAGCAGCGCCAGAAAATCCTTGCTGATACGGGTCGAGATCAGTTGACGACTTATGAGGAGGATGCTATTTTTGAATCCGTTATGGATCCATCAGAGCATGGCAGACGATACGGATTTCGCAATCAAGTGGTAAATAATTTATTTTACTGCTAATTTGATATTTAAGTCATAATTAATTAAATCGTAGGAATTTATACAAGCATCTTGTACCCAAAACCCTACGCCTCTCCCAATAAATGTTTAATTTACTAGTTTTATGTCTACACTTACATAAACATGCATAAACTAAATTAAATAACATTATCACACAGCTAATCATTCACATACCTGCACATACACTTACAGAGATCACACAGCTAAATTAAATATTTATTGCAGGCCAGCAGTCAGAGACGGGGTCGGCAGACTAGAGCTCAGATTGATCTAGCAGAGATCGAAGATTTGCGGGCTAAAGTGGCCCAGCTGGAGGAGAAGAACCGCCGACAGGCCATACAGACCACACAGTTGCTAGACCAGCGTATCGCCGAGTACATGCAGCAGTATGGTGGCCGTTTCCTTTCCTCTGCTGGCTCTGGATCTGGAGGAGAGTGATTGATTGCTTGTTTTTTCAGGTATATTTTTTTAGTTTTATATGATTTGGTAGACGGTGGAGGTAGTTGTTGATTTTTGTATGATTATATTTGATACACTTGGTTGTGTGGTTGTATGATGATGTGGATGTTGATGATTTTGTGTTATGTTGTGTATGTATGACATGGTAGAACACTTGTTGTTGGAGTTGTTGTGAATGTTGGAATGGTTATGTATATTATGTATTTTATTTTGATGTAATTTGATGTATTTGTGTGTTTGATGAATTTTGTATAGTTTGGGTTTTGATATTTGGTTGGAATATTGTATACTGGATTCTGCAGTATTGGTTTAATAGAGTTTGGATGTGAAATGTGGATGGAAGACTATATTACAGCAGGAATTAAAAAAAATACAGCAGATTTCCGACGCCTTCCGACTGCTTTCAGGTAACAGTTTTCTAACGGCTTCCGACAGCATATATGCCATTTTTTCCGACGGCTTCCGACAGGTGTCGGAATCCGTCGGAGTCCGTCGGAGGCCATCGGAAAAATGTTCGGCGCCCTGTGTCGGAAGCCGTCGGAAACACTGCGCCCCGACGCCTTATTTTCCGATAGTTTTTTCCGACGGCTTCCGACGGCCGCCGACGGTTTTCAGCCGTCGGATAATGCTGTTTTCCTTGTAGTGTAATACTTTGTGTCTGTGATTCTGTGATTGATTTATTTACTGTATATTATGAGTTTTGCCAAATATAAATTAACAATCTGATATTTTGAGCAATTCAAATCCGATATGTGCGGATGCGAAAGGTTCGAAATAGCGGGTCGTTACAGGTAACCCGCTTACTAAATGGGTTGGGTCATAAATAAGTCAAAAAGAATGGGTCATAAATGAGTTGGATCAAACTCGACTTAACCCATGTAAACCCATCCAAAAGCTGCTTGAATGAGACATTTGAACACGTTAATTTAGAAAGGTATAAGTAAATTGCGTAAGTTTAAAGTATTTGGAATTAAGTATAATGTTTTAAATGGGAAAGTAAGCAAAGTAAGTTATTTTGGAAAAATTATATTTGAGTTACATTTTTAAAGGAAATTTTATATGATAGTATGTATTTTTGAGCGATAATCGTAGTCATTGGATATTAGTGCACATTTGTGATCACTAGCAAGGTAGTATTGATTATGTTGTCAGTAGTGCAGCCAATTGATATTAGTAATCACTATTATACATGGCAAGGCATTATCACTCTATTCCATTGTATATGTTTGATGATTTTTTTTTATATTTTATAAATGAATAATTTCTTTGTAGTTATTTGTATTTCTAAATTATTATTTGAAGATAAAATTTGATTTGGTTTGGCTTTGAAATTTATTAAGGTATGAATTTTGTTATTTTACTTATGATGGATGGAGATTTTTTTTAAAAAAATGCAAGAACTTTGTTGATAAAATTTTGGAATTTTTTTAAAATAATTTAAAGTTGTTTAAAGTAAAATTTGAATTTGAATGAGAATAAAATGAATTTTGGGGAAAATATAAATAATAGATATGATAGTTGAATGGAAATTTATTTAAACGAGGGATTTGGAGATTTTCAAAAGCAATTTTCCTTTAAAGAAATGTTTTGGTATTTAAAAATAAAGTGAAAATGTTATAAGTGAATTAGTATGATTGATTTGTCATAGAATTTACTTATGAAAAATCGGAATTTTGTTAAGGGAGGAAGTCCGCAATAATCCGATTTTTAAATAATAATTAATTAATATTAATAATTGTAACTAATGGATTAAAATAGAATTTTAGGTACTAAAGGAGGATAATTTTTGTAATTGATTTAATAAATGGGTTTAAATTATAAATTGATTAGAATTAAATTTAAAACAAGATGAAAGTATGAAATAACATTTGATAATAGTGATGAAATTAAAATATAATATTGGTTTAGAAAAGAAGTTATTTTGAGATATGATTTACATTTATTTAAATATATATTATAAAATAGTTTTGCAAACAAATATATATTTACTTATTTTTATTTTCTCAAGGCCCAATCCAAACATCCAACTCCAATTCTTCTTTTTTGGAGTTATACTCTCTTTACCTTATGATGTACGTACGCACACTTCCTCATATCTCATTTTTATCTTCTCCTGGAAGCTTTCGAACCCAATTCTACCACCGTTGAAAATTTAAATAAAAATTGTATAAATCAAAATAAAGTATGATATTTTAATATGATTATCTTCAAGCTTGTATACATCTAAACCTAAGAAGGAGACTTGTGCGGTTGGGGTACAGTGAGTCGCATGAGTGATCAGCAGGCAGAGAAGGGTGAAGACGTGAGTGTCAGGTAAGAGGATCTCTCACAAAAATCTATGCTAATCGATATAATTAATATACATATATAGTGTTTGTTTGTTCTCCTGCGTGAGTTTGTTTATGTATATATGTATGCTTGTGTGCCTGTCTTGAGTCTAAACCCATGCACTTGCACTTGACCTATTTTCTAATATGTATTAACTGTGTGCATTAAGCTCATTTATGTATGGTTTGTACATATGCATATCTCTGAAATAATTGCACCTTGCTGTTGTTCGCTAAGTAGTATTCAAGTGTGCATGGGTCCATGTTGATGCTCATTTGTTGCTGCTCATTTATACTGCCTGATGGCCGCACTGGGTGAAGACTATGATCTTTCATGTGTATACATACATATGTATGTATGTATATATGTGTCTCATCCTTTCTTGATTTGCTGTATGGTTTTGTGTGATGCTTTGTTGCTCTTGAATATGTCTTACTATGTCAAAATTCATTGTTGTTGCATTAATGCTTGTTGTTGATCCAAAGTACTGCACCTTATATGTTCATTCTTGTCCATGTGCTTGTGCCTTTACTTGTTTGTCTTTTGCTTTGCTGCCTAGTTGTGATGCTTTGATGCATGTTGCATTGCCTGCTGGTTGACACTTGTGTATGGTGCACCTGAGTTGAGCCTGATCGACGACTTGGGCTTGACCTTGTACACATTTGTACTGATTTGAGCCTTCGGGCTTGACCTTTGCAATTGTGTGTGAGATCAGATCGAGGCTCGAACTTATTTATATATTTTTAAGCGTATATGGGTGATCAATGTGTGCTTTGTTGGTTATGGGATGCGTGTCGAGCTTATGCATTACTGGTACGAGTATTTGTATACATATGCATGCGTTTATGCACTTATTTATCAGCTGCTACATTATACTCTGTTCCACTCTGCTAAAATTAATAAAGGAGTACATCTGCATGTTCGAACCAAATCACCTGGAATATAATTAGACAAAGTATATAAATAATTTCATTTAAATTGAATTATATCATATCTATACTCAAACTTTAATATATATATTTACTAAATACTATATGTGTGTGTACTGTGTAGTATATAATATAAACATGCATGCATTTTTTTCTATGTTTAAGAGAGAGTGAATTAGCTGTATATGTATTTGTTAATTTGCTAATTTCTGCTACTTAGGCTAATTTGCTAAGTTCTGTTACTTAGGCTAATTCGCTAATTTCTGCTACTGAGATATGCGTCTTGCTCAATGTGTATACATATCTGTGAACCGCTATTGTAAAATACGGTAATATGGCATGTGTGATTAAATTTCATCCTAGTGTGCGTGCGTGTACATAGTTATACGTGTGCTCCTGGGCAAGTTCAGTTGCTATTTCAGTTTCTTTTAGTATAACATGTGGTGGAGGTATTATATTTTTAGGTTCATTCATTTGCTTGCTGGTATACTTGATGTGTTAGGGATGCGTGAGTTATAGTTTATGTCGTACCTACGGAGCATTTGTTGTTTCAATTATTTACTTGACTTTGAACAAGTTTGTATGCTTTTATTCATTTTTGCTTTTGGCCTTGTTAAGTCAACTACTTTATTATTGCAAATTGCCGTTATTATATATTTAAATAAATTTATTTAATCTAATTTAAATTATTATTCTGATATTATTCTTCTTATATATATTGAATTGGATAATGTGGCATAAATTTTATATGAAACATTTAGTTTTATAAACCATTTTTGGGTTTAGGAGAAAGAAATGAATTTTAAAATGATAATTATGAACACATAACTATTATTTAACTTTATTAAAAATTGAGAAATTAGCTGTTTATTTTATTGAATATATAACATTTGAGTTTAGTAAATTATCTATTTGGTTCTAATATATATATATATATATATATATATATATATATATATATATATATAACTTATTATCCATTTCTATTTATTAATTTTGTTATATAAGATTATGTGATGTAATTGTTTTATTATTGTATATTGATTCATTTATTTATATTTATTTAAATAATTTATTTATGTTATACTAATTTATGATCTGTTTTCTTATCTCATTATATTGATGATGCTTTTATGAAAGATTCACCATTGATATTGATTTAGTTGATTTTTAAGTGATATGGTGATGATATCCTTGATATGATTTGTGATATATTCTGTTTGACGAGAAATCTAAATAAATGGATTAGTGATACCGTCTGTGATGCAGTAGTGGATAACAAAATTGATGATTCTGTGAAAGTAGCAATCGATGGAATGAAGAATACTGAATGGTCCAAATTCGTTGATCCGAAGATACCGAATTCTAGCTATCTTCGTCACGTTGATCGCGCACGATACCGTGAAAGAAGATCTGCAATTCTTCAGACGTTGATCAAGCGCACTTGATACCGTGAATTGGCTTCTACGATCGTTGATTCGAGCGCACTCGAATGCCGAAAGAGGAGATAGGAGATTACACTCAACTACCAATTTAATGAAAGCACAAAGCTAACAAACAAAAGTTTTTATTCAAAATCAACTTACCTTTACAAATGTCACAACCCGCCTATTTATAGGCTTACAACTCACACAATAGAAATTTGTACAACACATAGGTCGTTCAAGACCTAAACATCACGACCTACGACCTAAAAAGTAGACGACCTAAACAGACGACCTAAAAACAAACAATTTTACAACACATGCTTTCATCACAAAACATCCGACCTAAAATAGATCTGCGACCTACGACCTATCATAGGTCGTTAACGACCTAAAACATTACAACATAACAAAGCACATCATCACACAAGGTCGAGCGACCTAAAAATAAACGGCGGCGATTCATCTTGAGCGGCCTAAAGTGAGCGACCTAACTTCCCGTGTCATATGGTCGAGCGACCTAAAATAAAGCAGCCTCCCCATTAGTGACCTATCATAGGTTGTATTTAGTCTCGCGACCTAACTTAGGTCGTAGTACTTCAAAGCTGGTACTCGGAAGATCGGAGCGACCAAAAGTGAGCGACCTAAGGCCTCGCGACCTAAGGCCTTGCGACTTATCATAGGTCATTGGCTTTCCTGTTCTTGCATAACTCGCTTCCTCGCCTCTTATCTCGTCATCCTGGAACCTGTTAGGTCGCACACGACCTAAGACTTCAACTTCCCACGAATTATTCTAAAGTTTTAGCTCGTTTGCTTCCTCGTTAGGTCGCACGCGACTTAACAATACGTTAGGTCGGTCGCGACCTAAGACTTTAATATTCTGGGCTGCATCATCCTCCCCTGGTTGGGAAAAATTCGTCCTCGAATTTGCGCCTTCCTCTTCCACAACAAGCTCATCCCCATGATATGGTATAAGATGTTTAATATTAAACACGTCAGAAGTATACACATCTTCCGGCAGCTTCAACTTATAAGCGTTTTCATTGATCCGTTTCACAACCGTTACAGGACCAATCTTTCAAGCTTTAAGTTTATTGTATGCTCCTACTGGAAAACGATCCTTCGTTAGTACAGCATATACTAAATCTCCTTCCTCAAATTCAACGCTTCTTCGTTTCAAATCCGCAGCTCGTTTATACTTTTCATTTGCTTTCTCCAATCGTTCCTGAACGATTTTATGACATTCTGTCAATCCGTCAACAATATCAACAGCCCGTTTAACGGTTTCCTTTGGTTGTGGTACTATCGTCAAATCCAATGGCCCCTTTGGTAAGCTTGAATACACTATCTGAAATGGACTGAAACCCGTACTACGGTTTATAGCATGATTATGAGCAAACTCTGCTTGACATAATTTCATATCCCAGCTCTTCAGATTATCCTTCACAAGGCACCGTAATAAATTTCCCAAAGATCTGTTAACAACTTCAGTCTGACCATCGGACTGCGGATGGTAAGCACTACTGAAATTTAGCTTTGTTCCCACCATCTTCCACAAACTCAGCCAAAAATGACTTAGAAATCTAGTATCCCGATCGGAAACAATGGATTCTGGTAAACCATGTAAGTGATACACTTCTTTAAAGAATAACTCGGCAACACGGACGGCATCGGCTGTCTTCTTACAAGCGATAAAATGTGCCATCTTCGAAAACCTGTCCACTACCACATATATCGAATCATTCCCCCTCCGAGTTCTCGGTAATCCCAAAACAAAATCCATACTGATATCAACCCATGGTCTAACCGGCACTGGTAACGGCATATACAATCCCGCATTTGTCGCTGTTCCTTTGGAAATTTGACAGATATGACACCTTTCCACAAATCTTCCAACTTCCCGCTTCATCGAAGGCCAATAATAAGATTGAGAAATCAATTGCAAAGTACGATCTCGGCCCACATGACCTTCCTCATGCAACTCCTTTACAATCTTCATACGTAAGCTGCACTTTGGTATGCACAATCGATTTCCCTTAAAAAGAAAACCATCCACCATAACGAACTCATCCGTCTTCCCCTCCTTGACTTCATCTACATACTTCGCAAAGTAAGAATCATCAACAAATAATTCTGGTAATACATCAAACCCCGTTACTTCAACCTTCATTGTAGTCAGCAAATGATTCCTTCGACTTAATGCATCTGCCACTCTATCTGTAATTCCCGATTTATGCTTCACCACAAATGTAAATTGTTGTAAGTATGCAATCCATGAAGCATGCCTAGCTGCAATCTTGTCATGTCCCTGCATATGCTTCAACGTCTCATGATCAGTATATAAAACAAATTCTTTATGAAACAAATAATGCCTCCAATGTTTCACAGCTTGCACAATAGCATAAAATTCCACATCGTAAGTATTATATCTCATCTTTGCTCTTGATAACTTCTCACTGAAATATGCAATAGGACGTCCTTTCTGACTCAACACCCCTCCAATCCCAACTTTAGATGCATCAGTATTTAACTCAAACAACAACCGAAAATCTGGCAAAACGAGAATTGGTGCTGTCGTCAAAAGTTCTTTGATTCGCTCAAAAGCAACCCCTGCTTCCTCTGACCAAAAAAATTGCTTCCCTTTCATACAATCAGTAACTGGTGCCATCACGCTACTGAAGTGTGGAATGAACCTTCGGTAGAATGACGCTAAACCATGAAAACTTCTAACTTCGGTTATCATCCTGGGTTGTGGCCAATTTCTGATTGCTTCAACTTTATTCTGATCCACCTGTATACCTCCTCCCGATATAACATATCCCAAAAATAAAACATTATGCGTCATGAACACGCATTTCTTCGTTGCAGCATAAAATTGTTCCTGTCGTAGTACCATCAACACTTCTCTCAGATGTTGCAAGTGTTCTTCTGAGATTCTACTATATATTAGTATATCATCAAAATACACCACCACGAATTTCCCAATGAATGGTCTAAAAATCTGGTTCATCACCCGCATAAATGTACTAGGTGCATTCGAAAGACCAAACGGCATAACCAGCCATTCGTACAACCCTTCTCTCGTTTTGAATGCTGTTTTTCATTCATCCCCTGGTCTGATTCGAATTTGATGATAACCGCTTTTCAAATCAATCTTCGAAAAGATAGTAGCCCCGCTCAACTGATCCAACAAATCATCAAGTCTCGGCATTGGAAATCTGTATCTCACAGTAATCTTATTCAGTGCTCGACTATCAGTGCACATCCTCCACGTTCCATCCTTCTTTGGTACTAATAAAGCTGGCACCACACAAGGACTTAAACTTTCCTGCACACGCCCTTGTTCAAGCAATTCTTCCACTTGCCTTCTCAACTCTTCATGTTCTTTTGGACTCATTCTGTAGTGTGGTCTATGAGGTAACACAGTCCCTGGAACAAGATCAATTTGATGTTGAATGTCCCTCAACGGTGGTAACTCCGTTGGTAGCTCCTCAGGAAATACATCGTCAAACTCTCCCAGCACTGACTTTACTTCTTCAGGAATCTCAACCACTTCATGACTTTCACGTCCAATCAACAAGAATACTTCAGGCTCCTCTTCTACCTCCTTAACAAACTCCTTCAAAGATAGTAACGTTTTAAGTTCTTCAATCTCCTCCAACTTGTTTTCTTCTTGTTGTCGCTTCTTAGGAATCAAAGTGATTTTAGTTCCTTCAAACATAAAACTGTAACTGTTAGTACGTCCATCATGTTGCACAGCCCTATCATACTGCCACGGCCTCCCCAGCAACAGATGACATATGTCCATGTCCACAACATCACACCAAATTCATCCTTGTGTTTCTTCCCAATTGAAAAATTAACACAAGCTCTTCTTCCAACTTTCACCTCCCCACCTTTCCTCAACCAAGCTAACTTGTAAGGTGTCGGATGCTTCTCTGTCTTCAATGATAACTTCTTCACAGCTTCTGTAGAGATAATATTATCACAGCTTCCCGCATCGATGACAAACTTGCAAACCCTTCCCAAGATAGTACATGTGGATTGAAAGATGTTACTCCTCAACCAGCTAGTTTCCTCCTCCTATTTTAGTGTTAAACACGATCTCTTCATCATCAATGAATACCCTTCATCTCCCGACACATTCTCTTCCTCCTCATCATGTAGTGAATTAGAACAGTCAGCTTCTACTTCATCTTCCTCTGCCTCAGCAATCATAGTTCTCTTTTTCGGTTTTGGACATTCGTTGCTCTTGTGACCCACTTCCTGACAATTATAGCATTTGAAATTTGTGTTGACCCTTGGTTTAGCCACTTCCTGAACAACCGACTTATTCGATGCTTTAGGAACATTAGAACTACTACCTGCTCCTTTGTTCTGCCCCGTAAAACTTGGAAACACACCTCCCCCACGTCTACCTTGTTTCTCCCAAGCCAACGCCTTTTGATGTGCTTCTGCCACAGATCTAGGGTCGAACATGTTCACCATATCCTGGATCTGTGTTCTAAGTCCACCCACAAACCTAGCGGTCAATTGTTCTTCTGTTTCCATAATGTCATTTCGAGCAATCAAATGGTAGAACTCGTCTGCATAATCAGTAACCGCTTTCGTTCCTTGCCTCAGGTTTTGTAATCTCTGATATATTAATGATTGGTAATTGTAGGGTAAGAAAGTAGCCTTCATTAATTTCTTCATCTTTTCCCAAGCAACAATCCTTGACTTCCCCATCCGTTCCCTAGTAAGTTTGGTTTGCTGCCACCATGCCATAGCTCTCCCCCTCAACCTAGTAGCAACCAACTTCACTTTACGATCCTCCGGAACCTCCTTGAAGTCAAATATTTCCTCAACATAAGCTAACCAATCAAGAAATTCCTCGGCTTGCATACCTCCCTTGAATTCCGGTATTTCAGTCTTCATCCCAGACTCCCACTTGTGATCATACTCCGACTGATTCCTTCCTTGTCCTCGTCCTCGTCCATGAACACTACCACTATCAAACTCCTCCTCGAAATCTGATGTATATCGTTGTCGATCCTGACCACCAACATCTCTACTACCATCGTGTCTTCCTCCAACATCCCTTCTATCTACATTCCTCCGATCACGATCATTCACATTCCTATCACATCTTCGATCATCATCATTCCTATAACAATCTCGACACACACTTCTATGATCATTATCACCACTTCTCTTCCGATTGGAATGTGGTGAAACTCTACTTCCCCCATGGTTAGATTCAGGTGAAACCCTTCTCCGATTTTGATTCATCTCCAACATCATCTTTTCTAATCGACCAATCCCTTCATTAAGCTTCTCACTAAAGTTTTCGTTTATTCTTTGCTCCATCTCATCAGCTTCTTCTCTTCTATACAAAGCTTCAATATTTTGATGACGATTAGCTCTCCTCGGCGGCATTGTTGAATGAAACAAACTTCAACTTTCGGTATGAACAATATGATGCACGGCCTTCACTTCAAACTCTCGGCTCTAACTCCAAATTTCGAATTTTGGCGTGCACACTCCCACGGAAAAATTCAAACACCTTTCAATCTTTGATCCGAAATGAAATGGATCGAATTTTACAACTTGTTGTAACTTTGCGATGAACACGATGAACAACCAACTTCTCCAAATGATGTACGGCTTAAACTCTTCGATAGAATATTGGCTCCAAGACTCGGCTTAGCTATGATTGGCTAAGTCTAGCTCTGATACCAAATGATGCAGCAGTGGATAACAAAATTGATGATTCTGTGAAAGTAGCAATCGATGGAATGAAGAATACTGAATGGCCCAAATTCGTTGATCCGAAGATACCGAATTCTAGCTATCTTCGTCACGTTGATCGCGCACGATACCGTGAAAGAAGATCTGCAATTCTTTAGACGTTGATCAAGCGCACTTGATACCGTGAATTGGCTTCTACGATCGTTGATTCGAGCGCACTCGAATGTCGAAAGAGGAGATAGGAGATTACACTCAACTACCAATTTAATGAAAGCACAAAGCTAACAAACAAAATTTTTTATTCAAAATCAACTTACCTTTACAAATGTCACAACCCGCCTATTTATAGGCTTACAACTCACACAACAGAAATTTGTACAACACATAGGTCGTTCATGACCTAAACATCACGACCTACGACCTAAAAAGTAGACGACCTAAACAGACAACCTAAAAACAAACAAGTTTACAACACATGCTTTCATCACAAAACATCCGACCTAAAATAGATCTGCGACCTACGACCTATCATAGGTCGTTAACGACCTAAAACATTACAACATAACAAAGTACATCATCACACAAGGTCGAGCGACCTAAAAATAAACGGCGGCGATTCATCTTGAGCGACCTAAAGTGAGCGACCTAACTTCCCGTGTCATATGGTCGAGCGACCTAAAATAAAGCAGCCTCCCCATCAGCGACCTATCATAGGTCGTATTTAGTCTCGCGACCTAACTTAGGTCGTAGTACTTCAAAGATGGTACTCGGAAGATCGGAGCGACCTAAAGTGAGCGACCTAAGGCCTCGCGACCTAAGGCCTTGCGACTTATCATAGGTCGTTGGCTTTCCTTTTATTGCATAACTCGCTTCCTCGCCTCTTATCTCGTCATCCTGGAACCTGTTAGGTCGCACGCGACCTAAGACTTCAACTTCCCATGAATTATTCCAAAGTTTTAGCTCGTTTGCATCCTCGTTAGGTCGCACGCGACTTAACAATACGTTAGGTCGGTCGCAACCTAAGACTTTAATATTCTGGGCTGCATCAGTCTGGTATGGAACTTTCGGTAACACATTTTTGGTTATTCTTTAGACTCGTTATATAGAATATTGAAGGAGCGAGTGTGATGTATGAGCATTGAATAAATGGACAAGTAACATGCGGTGGTATGGGAAACAGTTATGTTATTTATTCAGTTATTCTTTGCTCATGGATGACACTCATACGAGGGTATGTGGTGTGTGTGACTCGCTGCGGTGAGAACATATAGAGGCTACTTGTTAGCAACATATTTCGTGTACATTATATGTCTGTCAACCTTTGTCCTGCTCCCTTTATGTTTCGAGAGTGAACCAGATCTATGACACCATTGTTGTTTATGATATTTGATGTGCATCACAAGATTGGTAGTTGGTTACCACCTAGGTCGCATAGGCCAGCAGTAAGAACCATATGGGCACATGTCAGTAGTTGTGGCTGAAGAGGCTATGCATTGTCAAGCCTATGGTGGATCATTGTCATGATACCAAGAGAGGAGAGGCAATGGTAACCGATGACTGTAGGACTCGTGTCATATGGACCACATGTGGCTTCTGGAGCAAGCAGACATGTTGTTAGTCTCCCATCTAGTTTTGGTGTATGTGGTGTTTGTGTATGTATGTGGGTGGTAAATAGATATATATTATATATGATGAGACTATACCTGAGACTGTGTCCAAAGTATGATCAACCCGGTATCCTTCTCAGCCAAATGGCCTACATATTATTGATTTGTTATTTCCATCTCTTAGGACCTTTCAGTCGAGAGTTTCCCTCTCCAAAGGTTATGGGTTGAGATATATCATTTTACACATTGCGGTATTGTTGCGAGCTGTCTCAAATCTCTCTTATTGATTTTATTGATTTGATATTGATATTTTATAATATGAGATTGAAAGAGATAGTAGGCATTGCTTCATTGCTGCTCGACTTTACTTGAGGATGTCTCATTACTGATTAATTTGGATTTGATGACGATTTTTAGACATGTATGATTCACCCATTTGTATTGATATTGTGATTTATGATTTGGTGTATTTCTATATGAGTGATGATATCTTTTGACATGTGATGCTTTGATGAATATCTCCTGTATTATATAGATATTTCAGATATACATCTCTATAATTATTTATCTATCTTGATAAGTTGGTTGATGATTAGAGTATCTTTGATTGTGATATTATATCATTATTTCTGTACACTATTACCCTTCATTATGGTTCTTGATTAGACATAGTCTAACCGATGTGTTATTTTATAATACTTGGGTTAGCTTGAGACATTTCAGGTATAGGGACGACATGATCAGCTTGTATTTCATTGGGCATAGAGGAGTACAATATTAGGATTATTATATGATACCAGATTCAATGTATGTGTGTATATAAATGACATTTAAATTGTATTGAACTTTATAAAAAATTTCTATTATAAATATCACTGCGATTGACTCTGTGTTCTACTGTTTATTGTACATTATGTATTATTGTATCCTAGAGGCACACGTGTCTATTGCTTTGTATTGATATTGTGTATATATCGACTAGTTATTTATTAGATGTTTTAATATGTACCAGTGTTAGTCCAAGGGAATATTCACGTGTGTACCCCATATAGCCTCATTCTCTGTATTATTTGACAGCATTACTCTGTAGTACTCTTGGATAGTATGGATATAGAGTTGGGATGTTACAATTTAGCCAAAACAGGTGTCATCCTTGTCGATTTAATGGGTATAAAGTGTTCACTCTTAGTCAGTCTATCCAATATAACCTAAATACATTCATTTCCTCTATTCGACCGTGGCATCATGTCTATGAAATCCATAGACATTGAATCCCATTACCGCATTGGTATGTTTAAAGGTTGAAGCAATCCACTAGGATTCTGATGCTCAACTTTTACTTGCTGGCAATTCAGACACTGTTTTACCCATAAGCCTACATCCTTTTTATACCTTCCCAGAAGAAACTTCTCTTTATATCTTGATACATCTTAGTCCCTTTAGAATGAATAATAAACTTCGATCGATGACATTGCCTAAGTACTTCTTTTCTTAGGTCCCCAACATCAGAAACTCACAATCTTCCCTTCTTTCTCAACCATCTATTATGGTCAAGATAAAAATTCTTCAAATCATCAATCTTAGTTCCACCTTCCAGTCTTTTAATTCTTTCAGCTGGCAATGGATCATCTCTCTATTTGGAAGCAATCCTTTTGATCAATACTGGTCGAACTTCCAAATAAGATAACATCATAGTACTCTGACTAGAAATAGCCATTGATCTCAATTTCATATTATAAGTAGTTAATGCTTCCAAATCTTTCCAATTCGATATCATTGCTAACACTGCATTCTGATGTTTTATGCTAAGTGCATCGATAACTTTATTTCCTTTCCCTAGTGTATACTCGATACCGAAATCATAAGAGGCTAAAAACTCCAGCCATCTCTACTATCTCATATTCAACTCTTTCTGAGAGAATAATTACCTCAAAGACTTGTGATCCATATACTACTCAAATCGCTCTCCTAAGAGGTAGTGTCTCTATGCCATCAAAGAAAATTTACATCAACTAACTCTAATTCATGAGTCGGATATCCAACTTCATGCAGTCTGAGCTGTCGTGAAGCATAGGCAATCACTTTACCGTTCTGCATTAACACTGCTCCTAATCCAGTTCCACATGAATCGGTATACACCACCAAATCTTGATTTCCATCTGGAATAACTAATACGGGCGCATTGGTTAATAAATGTTTCAACTTCTGGAATACCACCGCACATTTATCGGTCCAAACATACTTTATGTCCTTCCTTGTTAGTTTAGTTATCGATGCTGCTATACGAGAGAAATCCTTGATGAATCTCCGGTACTAGGAAGCTAGTACAAGAAAACTCTTTATCCCAGTCACTGTTTGGGTCCCTTCCAATTATTAACTGCCTCTATCTTAGTAAGATTTACTAACAACCCCTTTTCTGAGACTACATCACCAAGAAACTTCACTTATTTCTTCCAAAAGTGACATTCTGAAAATTTTGCCTTCAGCTGATGGTATCTCAATTCTCATGCACTATTCTTAGATGAGTCTCATAGTCTCGCTCATTCCTAGAATATATTAGAATGTCATCTATGAATACCAACATGAATCTATCCAAATACACTCGGAATATTCGGTTCATTAAATCTACAAAGAAAGTAGGTGCATTAGTTAATCCAAATGGCATTACTAACCAATCGTACGAACCATATCTTGTTCTAAACGTCATCAAAGGAACACTGTCCTCTGCCACTCTCAATTGATGGAACCTTGTCACCAAATCCAACTGAGAAAATGCCTTGGCTCCACTCAACTGATCAAATAAGTCGTCAATTCTCGGCAAAGGATATTGGTTCTTTATCGTCTTTTCATTTAACTTATGATAATTGATACACATCCACAATGACCCATCTGGTTTCTTCACGAAAAGCGCGGCCACTCCCTAAGGAGAACTACTTGGTCTAATAAAAAATTTCCCTTATAAATCCACCAGCTACACCTTTATCTCCTTCATCTCGGTAGGTGTCATTCTGCTAGGAGGTCTGCTTACGGCTTCAGCTCCAGGTACAAGATCTATTCGAAACTCAATAGCTCGTTTTGACGGTAGTCCTGTAACAGGCTCAAAGACATCTAAAAATTCTTTAGCTACAAAACCCGATTCAAATCATCTTCCTCCTCTATACACCCAACAAAGCACAAACATCAAAACTTGAGCATATAATTCGGTTGCTGCTATTAGGGTGTCTTAGTGATATTTTCCTATCTTGGCAAAATATCCTAACACCATTGTACCTAACCAGTCCATACCTAAAATAATCCCAAAGCCTACAAAATCGAATACATTCAAACTGCAGGCAAATACATGACCTAATAATTCAAACCCTAATTGGTCACATCTCATCCTTAGAGTTACATATCCTCCTATTTGATTCACAACCCCTTAAAAATGTAACTAGGCATGAAGGTTCTAGGTTAAGCTTATCTACCAAACAACAAGATATAAAAGAATGCGACGCACCAGTATCAAACATAACTATAATAGGTAAGCCACAAATCAAAAGCGTACCTTCCATCACAGCTTTTCCTTTCTCCTCAGCTGTTGGTCTTGAGGTAGCCGGTTCGAAAGCAAATACTTTTCCTTTTTCTTCCATGGCCACTTCCCGACATTTGTTCTTCTAATGCCCATCCGTTCATAATTAAAGCACTTGATGTTCTTCCTTCCAATGACTTCCTTTCCTTTCCCGGTTCGACACTCATGTGTGTAATGTCCTTTCTTATCACATTTATAACATACCACCTCCGCCTTTCCTTTCTTAGCAACTCTGCCCTTTCGAGCCCCCTTTTTCTAAAAGAACTTCCTCTTTTGATTTTGTCCACTCTAACTCTCAACTGGCTTGTTATTACTGAACAAAGCGAGCATCTCTTCATTTCTCAAAGCCGTCTCCACGACTACATCACATGGATCCCTTAGATGTGGAAAAGTTGCCCTAGCAAGCTCAGGTCTCAGTCCACAGATGAACTTCTCATTCCTTTTGATCATGTATCAATGGTAGCATACCCATATCAGGACAGCTCCTCAAATCTAGTGGCGTACTCAAGTACGTCATGTCTCTTTGCACTAACTCAGCAAACTTCCTTAGCAAAGTAGACTTGGCAATTTCAAACATAAACCTCTCTTTGATCCTCCTCCTAAACTCTGCCTAAGTCAAAGTTTCCTCGGTCATTCCAACAGGAACACTATTCCATCAGTACAATGCAGCTTCTTGTAATTTTCTAGATGCCAATCTCCTCTTTTGTTCATCATTTAGTCCTATGTCAGCAAAAGTCTTTCACAACAAAGTAACCAATTCTCCACTTTAATTATATCCTCCATTCTAACAAAGGGCTTCCCTCCAAGTCTTGCATAGTCTCTATTCAGAACAGCATAATTGTTGACAACGAGAACTTCTTGGTTAGCTCCTCCAGCATTTCGACCAGCTAAACTAGTAGCAACTCCTTCTTGCATCATGTTGACAAAAAACTGATACATTGCTCCCATATCAATTGGTGGTGTTCGTGCACCCACATTTGCAGCTGTTTGTCGACCCGGATTCCTTCTAGTATTGGGCCTGACATTTCCATTGGTAGTGGTGCTTCCTCCACCGAGATTTACTCTTATGTTTCCTACCTCCATATCTAACTTCCTTAAATCTTCATTTGAACCTTAGTAAGAAGCAGAACAACGATCTAAGAGAGAGGGAGAATAGAGATAAATCGTACTTATATATATAGCAAATACAAGTATGTTACTATAGCGTTATATCTGATCCCAATCTTATTCTATGATTCATTTGGATTATGTGTTCAATTTTTTTTTTAAAGTTCAAAATTCTTTAATTTTACATAAACCTATGCTCTGATACCAAGTTGTTGTATCCCCCATTTTGAGACTCGAAACTAAGCGCTATAGATGCTGCAGTCATCCATAGTATTAATTTCTGACGACAAAATGCGATAATGTTAATCGTATCAATAACATCAAAGCACAAGAATATGAAATAATTTTAAACACAATTTTCAAAGCAAAATTTCACATTTCATTTCAAAGATAATATTTCATATTCATTGCATAATCCCAAACTTTGTCCAGATTCGGATAAAATATAATTATTACAAAATACTCCAAGAGCGGCATATGAAGATGCCTCTTGGTTGACTAGAGTTTACTACTAAACAATTATAACATCTGTCTTTACATACACTTCAACAAGATAATTTCAACACACCGGGTTAATATTATATAAAGATAAACTCGTAAATAGCTAGCTTTTCCTCCTACACGTCTCCGAAAGTTTTATTCGCCAAAACTTACCTAACCAGTAAACCCTTACTCCCCACCTACTCAAATCAAATTTTGAGCCCCTAAGAGTTTAAGGGGAAAACATAAACTTTGAGTCAGACAAAAAGCTTGGAGTGAATAATAATATTCCATCTTGATTTATGGATATCTAGTGAAACCGTGTCATTGAGCAAAATGGGTTTTCCCCTCACTAATTTCCTTTAAAATATATCTTTTGTAATTCAAAATCCTGCAATCGCACTGCTTAAATAGATAATATAAATAATCATATGCATACATGTTACATGAGTAATCATGTCTATCCGTCAAATCAGTGGACTATCCATCCTAATGTTTAGTTTTCACAAGATAACTATCAACCTACAAAGCTGACTTGGGCCTACCAAATATACAAATTTCCTAACTGATTGTTAGAAGAAAAATGTATGGTTTGTCCAAATACACTTATCCTACTATTTACTTGACTATCTGTCAATCTCATAGTTTTTCTAGGCTTACTATGAACCTAAAGGTTTTGTAGACCAACTTATACCAATCTTATCTTTATGTATTCCTTTATATACATAAACTTACTTTTAGTCTTACCCTTGATAAATCCCTATGCACTGGAATTTTGGACATATATTAGCTAGGGCTAGCAGCTGAAGTATAAGGCGCTACCCTACACCAGTCCCATCTGGTTTTCAAATCTCCGAGTCAAATTTATCTTACACAATTTATCCAAAAGTGATAAGAGTAATCATTCTTTAGTAAAACTCTGGGCTAAATACCCTTTTCTATTTCCTTGAAATCAATTGCTTTATAAATGATTGAACCCCTGAAATCGTATTTAAAATAAGGAAAATATGGCCCTTTACTTTATTCAAAATATTTATGCCATGATATATGATTTTATAAATTATATTGATGAATCTCGAAATCACTTCGGAGTTATCTCATTTTGAAACCATAGGCTATAGAGTCAAAACAATACAAAACCTTTATATTGATAAAACGCAGCAAAGACATAGTCGACGAGGGTCTTTGCCCCTCTAAATATATCCAAGTCTTCGATTACAAAATACAAGGTTATATAGTCGAAGCTAACTACTTCATATAGCATATTATAAAACCTTAAAAGATCTCGGCGATATTGATGAATCTCGACCTCAATGTCTTAAGGAAAATAAGTGGCATCATTAGCACCAAATTGATAGTAGATGGCTTCATAGCCATCTTTGAAAATAGTCAAAAATGGTGGCGTCATTATCACGGTTATAGGTTACTTCGAAAGTATAGGGTTGGCGCCATCGCCGCAAAGAGTTAGTATGGTTAAAGAGCAGCTTCGCTACCCTATAGGGTCATCGACCTTATAGAAATAAGTCGCAACATGTTACTTTATATAAAACGTGACATCTTGGGTCGACGTTGCTATTAAAAACAAGCACCATTGCCTACGTCGAGGGTATCGCTGTCAACTCTAATGCTATCCTTCCTACTCCAACCAAGCCAATCCATTCCATATCAACCGAAGTTGATATCCTATGCATTGTCCTGATTCATGTCGAAGACTATAGAAGTGGCTTGATGAAGTGCAGCATCGTGGCCTTCGACGTGGCAAAGCCGTAATTAACATGAAAACTGTTTTATTGCTAATAAAGGTAATTTCTTTCCACCAACTCCAATTGTTTGTCAAATTATTATTGGTTAATAATTTTCTTTACCAAATTTTTTTTCTAGAAAACTACTGTAGAGTAGATTTTACATTTCCAGAATAATTTGTAAACCAATTAAAACTCGAAATAACCCATTTTCTTCCCTTGAAAAAAATCATAAAATATTCCTACTTTATCAGAAATTATGAAATTTAAAACCCATTTATCAAATAATGTTTCTAACAACATATAAAATTTCAAGTCGTTTAGTTGTTATATGATAGGTTTTCCAACTCAAACATATCAATAAATTCCATAGTAAATCATAAAAATTCATCAAGTAGCATATATTCATATAATCATTTAAAACATGGCATAATAACATCAAATTAGTTGAGTTTTCGCTTAAAACTGAAAACAATGGATAAAACATGAGATGCATAGCTATTATTCACCTTGAATGGCTAAAGAAGTTTGAGATTTGAGTGTTGATTTTTTCCCCTAAGCTTCATTTCCAAGCTTTTTTTCCTTGGATCCCTTGTTAATAGTCGGCCTATTTAGTCTCCTTTTAATTTGTTTTTAAGATTGAAGTGAGGAAGGAATTAAGGGAATAAGGGTTTATGTTTAGGAATTTAAATCTATTCCCATTTTTCCCTTAGCATATATTCCTCCTTCTTATTAAGTTTTGAACCATTCTTATTAACTCATTCATTAAGGCACGAGCCCTATTAATTATCAAATCTCAATCTTCGTAACCTTTTACATTATTTTATTTAATTTACCAAATTAAATATCCTCAAAAATGTGAATTAAAATTAGGGTTGTTACACAATCACTCTCCAAACTTAGGGAACGATGCTACGAAAATGCTATCTATATTGCATACTTTGATAACATAGGGGTGTATCCTCGGTTAGACTTTCCTTCACTCCAAGATTTGAATGACAAATTTAAGAGGAAGTTCGATCTCAAGCTAGGAAATGTTTCTAGGTCGCTTTAAGATGAGTTTCCAAAAGAGGCTCCTATCAACCCTCAAGAGCTATTATATGTCGATGATCCTCCGCTTGGAGGTGATGATGATAATGATGAAGGGGAGGATGACATAGAAGATGAAAAAGATGATGATGATAATGATGGAAATGATGATGAGGACGGAGGTGATGGTAGTGAGGATCCAGAAGGACATGGAGACGGCGGTAGCAGATCAGGTGGTCAAGACTTAGGCCCCTCTACTCATGATATGGACCTTTCCAACCTCTCTGATCTTCACAATGCTTCTCAAAAAGATCCCCATCAAAGGATGCTCAAGCTGCTAATAAAGAATCAAATAAGGATGAAACTTGGGTTCCTACTTCACAAGCTCCCATGGTATAGAGCTTATTACTTTTAGCTAATAAGTTTAGATTTTTAGCTAATAAAAAGAAATAAATATCATTTTGACTTCTTGCACGAGAAGAGTGAGAGGGAAGTGCTACAACTAAATAGAGGAATTAAGAAGTTGATTGAAGATCATAACAACTTTTCTGAAATAAATAGGCATCTTCGTATTTATGTCGATCCATTAAATAATTTCAAGGAAATATGTGCAGCTCAGCTCTTGAAAAGATCCCGGCTTCATCTGAAAAGAGTTCTGAGGGAGAACACGGAGTTAACTACACTATTTTGGATGCTTATCGAAGACAGGGATACTTTAGTAGAATTTCTTTATAAGTTTATTCCAGGAATCTCTTTACTTATTTTCTTTTGTAAGAAAAGAAAGTGGGGTGTTACTTAGGCATTTACATAACATATATTTGAATGAACATGGGTCTGAAATTCATCCTTGGGAATGTTGGATCCTTTCCAAGATTGAGGTCGTTCCACTCTCCTAGCACACTCTTCCTCCTGAAATGTCAAGTTTAGTAAGGAGAAATTTATCTTTGAATTTTACAAAGGGTCTATATTGTATGAACTCATGTGATCTTATTGTTGTATTATGTAATCCAAACAATCCTTATAAATATTGAATTTCTCTTTTTCTTGCGGCTTAGTTTATTTTTCCTCTTAAATACACAGGACTAGAGATCATTGGACACTCCTATTTCAAAAGAACTCTTAAATAAATTTATCAAGCTATAAAAGGACTTTAAGAAAAAACTTAACTCTTAAAACCACTCGATTAGAAAAATACTACTTTCTTAGGGTTCTTCAAGAAGTTTATACACAGCTTCCCCACTTTAATTTTAACTTCTTAGGTGATGAGAAGGACAACTTACTTAAAGAGATATAATATAATTATGCTAATTTGTTATGTGTAGAAGCCAGCCCCCTGTTAGAAAATGGGATTGTCATTACTTTCCCTCAGTTAATACTCCTTAAGGATTCAATTTTTCCTTCGATTCTACTATTCTTATGTCTGTGGGTTCACTTAAAAAAGCTCAGACTACTATTTCTAAAGTTTAAGAGTCGAATGTACAAAACTAGTATTGTTAATGTAGCTTGACCCTTTTATGTTTGTAAATCCTGTTGCTGTTAATAAAAGAGCGCACTTTTCCATGTATTGATTTCTTTTCCCTCTATTTATTTCTGATAGGAAAGTCAATTGATGTTTGCATTTAGCTATCTTAATCTCCTTACCTGACTCGACAAAATTAATACTAAACTAATGTTGGGCATTGAGAAGAAACACTCTTCCCAAGATGTTTCAATTTTGCCACTCCTGGACAACTCAGAAGTGTGGGAATGGTGTTACAAATACTATAAATTCAGGTCAATACTAAGTGACATGAAAGATATGACCTCGAGATTATAGGAGAAGATCAAAGAGAACATAGCTTCAGTCGGCCAATACAGACTCGAGTTCAAAGAACTGCGGTTAATGCAGAGATCGCTCGATTGTATCAGAAAATTAAAGATCATCAAGTTGATTTATTAAAGAGCTAAGTGGTGTCCCAATCTCTAAAGCTCATCGCAATTGGAGGAAAATCTAGCCTTCATACTCTTACCCCTGCAAAGTCAACTAGGTTTAAGTCCTCAGCTGGTAAGAAAAAAATTTCTTCCTTGGAGAACCTGCCTCCGAGTATAGATGACAGAGAGATTTCCAGGTGGTGTCGAGCATACAATTATGAGTACCCAATTCCTTAAAGGAAAATGGGATGAAAATGTTTCAGAACATATCAACAAGTACTAAAGTCAAGTTGAAAAACTGGGATGTTAGAAGTACCCTCTTGAGCAAAAGGTTAAAGAGTTATAGGGCAGAGTTAAAACCCTTGAAGGACCCAACAAGATGCTTGATCGTGAATTAAAGGTTCAAATTATCTCTATCGATGATGCAAATATTATTCGAAAAAAGGAGAAGAAACTTAAAGAATTACTGGACCTAACGATTTTTCATATTACCGAACCTTCATCAGCTTTTAAAGCTTTGAAGAATAAGGTGCAAGTCTTCGAGTCTCAAGTGCAATGACGTCACCCGAATACTCTTAATTGGATTCTCTTAATGATTAACCTTCCTTTATATCTATAACTTTTAATGTGATTTGTCAAACGTGAAATGATAATCAAATTCATAACTGAATGATTGATACTCTGAATTGACCCTGTATTTTCTTTCCTTATTTTTGTTTTGAATTTGAACTCGTTGTGTTGTTTGGATTTGTAATTTGCCTCAGTTCTTTAATCTGGTTTCATATGATTTGTAGTCTTCGATCAGGCATAGATTTGCTTGTTCTTTATTTCTTTGTAGAATGCTCCAAACAAACCTTTTCAGTTTTCACTTTTTATGAGACTCCCCTCTTTTCTTTAGCAAAAACCTTATACAAGTTGGATCAATTCGCTTCCTCATCTTTCTGTTATAAGAAAATCATAGTTTCTTTAAACACCATTATCCTGGCTGGTTTTTCGAAGTAAATTTCTATTTGACGACTTTTCTTGTCACATGAGACTATTTTAGCATAAACAGTCACTAGTCAACTTGATGAAAGACCAGAAATTCATATGGCAAGAAGACCATTGCTTTAATTTGATAAGACCACTAGAAATCTATCTGAAAATAGGACCATAATTCCATTAGAAATTCATTTGATAGTAAGACAAGAAGTTCGTCTGGTAAGAAGACCATAAATCCATCTGATAATAAGACTAGAATTCCATCTATTAAGAGGATCATAAATCCAAATATTAATGGAGATTCCCATTATTTGAAAATTTAAATTCCAATTTAGGAGTTAAGGATTGAGGGCTAATTCAATATTTTGAAGAATGAAGCCTTGGGCCTAAGTAATAACTCATAATTTCTTAGATGTCCATATCTAGCAAAAAAATTCTCGATTCTGGGTAGTAAATAGTTTTAATCCTTCTTTTGAAGGCTACTTTAACTTTTCCTTGGTGCAGAACTAAATGTGTTTGATTGTTCTTCCTTTAGAAGATTGCTTTGACCTATCTTTAGGGTAGATTTAAACTAGCTTAATTGATTTCTTTTGCCATTTGTCACTCTTTGGGTGATGATTTAGGCTTTGATTCTTTTTGCCACTTATCACTCTTTGGGTGATGATTTAAACAAGAATGTTTAAATAAGATTATATACGGTTTTAGGGCAAAATCGATTTATGTTGATGTTTAAATGCCATGGAAAAATTTTATGTTATGGAAAACATGATTTTGGAGTTCGGTTTTAATTTTAATAATTTTCCAAGCTATGGAAAGTTATTATGAATTTTCAAAGGAAAATATGGTTAATTGGGTTTATAAATTTATTTCGGAAAATATATTGAGAATTTTGGTCTGAAATTTTGATATGTTAGTAACATGATTAAAGTGAATTTCTGGAATTTTTTGGGATTTTTCCTAAGTGACTTGAATTATTTTAGAAGAGGGACTTCTTTGCAATATTTGTTTTGCTTAATGGAAGGGCTTATTTGTTAACTTAACCATGGTTTAGATCTGAAATTAGCGGAAGTTCTTTTAGTAAAGAATTTGAAAAGTTAAGGCAACCAATCTTGTGTTTACATGTAGCGGGTTAGTTAGAAAAGGGTTTGCTTTAATTAGTATTAAAACAAGTTTACCCAGAAAAGTTGGTTCCGCCTTCTTTAAAAGTACATTTCGACTCAGACCTTTCACCTTTAACCAAGTCAAAACCCACTAAGCCGAAACCGATACACAAGGTATCACTTAGATGGTACGCAATGGATTGGGGAAAGGCGGAAGGCTAGGTGTCAAAAGTATTGCTTCCGATGGGGTCGATACCTTTGTTTTTTTAGAAAGAGAAGCGCCTGCCTTTGTTTTAACTAAAGCCTTCGAAGGAGTCGAAGCATATGTTTTCGAAAGAGGTTTTTCAAATGCTTTCGAAGGGGTTGCCAGCAACTTATGTTTTAAAGAGTAAGCTTTCGAATGGGTTTCTTTACTTATAAAATAATGCTTTTGAAAGAAGGGATTCCGACCTAGTCGAAGCCCTGTTGCCGTTCTTTAGCCTTTCGAGTGTATTGACATCAATGCTTTCGAAAGGTAGTGCTTATTTTAAAGAAGTCTTAAGCCACTTCCTAAATACTTTCGAAAGGGTCCAAGTGTTTCGAAGGCAATGGCTAAGAAAGGGGTTTCGACGCTATCCTTAAATGTTTTGTTTAAATGGTTTAAAGCTTTTGAAAGATATGGTGCCGACGCCATCATGTTTTCCCCAATATTTTTATATGATAAAGGATGATTTCGAAAGAGATACTTTCATTTATATTCACTTTGACCCAAATAATATTTTAAGTACAAACCTAATGGTTTTGAAAGGGGGACTTTCAATGATTTCGAAAGAGTTACTTCCAATGGTTTTGAAAGGGGTACTTTCAATGGTTTCGAAGCTATGCTTCTAAGTGTTATCAAGTAATACTTTAACACATTTGAAAGGTTTCGAAAGATAAGTTTTAAAGTGTTTCGAAAGGCAGAGTCCTAATGTTTTGCAAGAGATTTATATGTTGTCGAAGGAGGTTATCCAATGAAGTCGAAAGCAATGTTTTGAAGGTTTCGAAAGCCTTAGTTTTCAAAGCAAATAACCCAATCTCATTTTAAAGGAAAATCATGGCATGATTAAATAAAGAGTTTTGAAAAGGAGATTTGTAGAAGTTTTCTTTGATTAAAGGGTTAAAGGGATTGACCAAGTTATTGTGTTTCCATGTTCATATATGTATATATTCACATTGTAATGGACCCATAACTATATTTTGGGGAAGGGCAGAATAACTAGCTAGGTTGACCTAGTAGTGAATATAAATTAAGTTAACTCATGAATGAGTAGAATTACATCTAGGAGGTTAAGAAGACCAGAATATGGGATGCTAAATTATTAAAGAAAGATATTGGCAGGGGCCAATAGGTTCTTAGTAAGCCCATGAAAACTGTGTATAGGAAAAAATATTGGCAGGGGCCAATAGGTTCTGTTAGCACCAAAATTGGTCACTAACCTCGTAGAAGAAGATTGTGAAGAGATATAAGTGATGAAATCAAATTAAACAGAGAAGACAGTGCTAATCTAAATACATAAAGTAAGAACACCAAATTTATAGTGGTTCAGCGTAATTGCCTACGTCCACTTTGAGGTTAAACTTTATTGATCTTCTTTATAGTTGATTACAGATACAATTCGTGAATCAAATGCTTGAATGAAGTTGTTAAGTAGAGAAGATGAGTCTTGAAAATGGCAGAGTCTCCCCGGTGTTTTCTCTCTAAAAAAGGATCCCTTTCACTGTAACCCTGCCCCTCTATTTATAGGAAAAGATGGGCTGGACTTCCCAAGTGGGCTGATTGCCGAACGCTCCAGCCCGAGTACAGTGGTCGTCGTATGCCGAGCAAGGTTCGCCGAACGCTCTGCGCCGAACCATCCCTTCTATGCCGAACGATATGTTGGTGTCGTGGGAAGTGTAGGATGGTTGTCTGTTGAGGCCGAACGCTCTGCGCCGAACCATCCCTTCTATGCCGAACGAGGTGGTTGATGTTTGGGAAGTGTAGGATGTTAGTCAGTTGAAGCCGAACGCTCTTCTTGACGCCGAATGCCCTTACGCCGAGTACTCCTGTACGCCGAACAGTCTCGTATGCCGAGCAGTCTTGACGCCGAGCACACTTGTCGCCGAGCACTCGTTGGATGTTGGGTGCCTCGCCGAAAACTCCTGGCTATCAAGTGCCTCGCCGAACACCAGGGGATGCCGAGTACTCCTGTATGCCGAGCATCCTTGACGCCGAGTACTCTGGTACGCCGAACAGTCTCGATGCCGGACACTAATGGATGCCGAGTACTATGCCGAGCACACTTGTCGCCGAGCACTCATGGATGTCAGTTGCTTCGCCGAACACTCCTGGATGGCCAGTGCTTCGCCGAACATTCCTTGATGCCAATCGCTCTCTGATGCCGAGCACTTATTGCCGAGTACTAGTTGCCTGGTCAAATTCCCAGGAAACACTTGCCCCCCAAAGTGTATTGCGTGGCCGAACGTGATGCGCTTTGAATCTGATACAATCTACCTCGGAGGTACCTTCTCGAGAATGCTAGCGAAGGAGGTGCAAGACGAACGAGATTTAGATGCCGAACGATACGCTCGAAGCCGAACGTACCTCGTGTGCCGAACGTCACACTGCTACGATGCCGAACACTTCGTTGTTGACCGGTTCTACCGGGTATAGCCTCTTCAACTTCTACCTCCCTCTATATAACCAGGTCCTCACCGTCTCTCTTCCCTTTACGCCTTCTCTTCAGCCATTCCTTAGAGACTTTCAACTCTTCCCATCCTACCAGATATAAAGCCTTTATAATCCATTCTCAACTTCGATCGTCGAATTAGGTATCCTTCCTCTAACAATTACACTACTTCCATTTTAGGTTCATCGTGGTTTGCTCGTTTTGAGTTGTCTAATTGGGGATAGCTCCTCCGTGCCGAACGATAGAAGGGTAGATGGGGTGTTGAATGGCGTAGTCTTTGCCGGGCGATCCGTCTCTGTCGTTCGGTGTGGATGGAGAAGGTGTAGGGTAGAGTTGAAATCGTGGCGGAGCACCACTTTTAGCCGAACGATGACATTAGCCGACCAATACGATTGATACGCCGAACACTGACTTTAGCCGAACAATATAATTGACATGCCGAACAATGACTTTAGCCGAACAACATAACTGACATGCCGAACGATGACTTTAGCCGAACAGTATAACTGACATGCCGAACGATGACTTTAGCCGAACGACCCTTAGGTCGAACCATTACCTTAGTCAAACAAAGCAATTGCCGGACAATTCTTGGACCGGATAATGTCTTTAGCCGGTCAATACAAATGCCGAACAACATTAAAAAGGCCGAACATGATAGGTGTCTAACTACACTTTAAGCCGGTCACTTTAGAAATCATATGTCTTCTGAATCTGGGACTGTAATCTCCTCAAGGCGAGCTTTCTGAGACGGTCAGCGATGACGGTCTTCGAAGGCGTTGATTCGAAGCTAAATATTACATCTTTAGAACCTTTAGATTCTTATTGCCTGCACACAATTGCTTGCACTATTTCACACACCACATGGGGGGAAAAATCGTGTTGCTAATTCTAACGTTCAACGTTTTTTAAGTATAGCTCTCTCAAGCATTTAGCCAGGTTCATTATTTATTCGGGATGTCGAGAAAATCTAGTTCTGCCACCATATCTGACAGGCCTGGGCCGTCAGCAAGGCAAGGAGCCGCAGATGCTTCCAACCCGTCAATCTCTCCCGCTCATAACTTGGCGCCCGATGCTCTGGAGTCAACCATCTTACTGGACAATCCGATCGATTCTCAAGCCTCGAAGATCAACGAGACCGCTCTGCGATGGATATGTTCCATTCACGGGATTCCCTTTGCTGACGTGTTAGTTCCTTCGAGACACGACCGCCCTCATCTGCCCCCAGTCGGGTACACAGCCTGCAACAAGTTCATGTGTTGGATGGGCAGCGTGCCTCCATTCAATTTATTTCTCCGGGATGTGCTGCAGTATATAGACATAGCTCCGTCGCAGCTGCACCCGAACGGCCATGCGTTTCTATATGGGACTTATTTACTTTTCATGGCCGTCTTCTCCAGACCTCCAACCCCCGGCGATATCCGATACATTTATATGTTCAAGAGACGGAAAGATAGCCCTTCCTTCATGTTCCTCGAGCCATACCACAAGTGCCAGATCTTGACAGGGGCCTGTAGCAAATTCGCCCTGTACAAACAGGAATGGTTCTATGTGCGCTGCCCTTCCGGTTTCGCTAGGAGATGGGTTGAAGGCAGTAAGTCTCTCTGCCGAGTTACTATTCGTATTTAACCCGAGCATGTCTTTCCTAACTTTCCGTTTCATCTTTTCAGGTATCAGCCCACGCCCGGAAGGCCGAGGATATTCTGATGCTGTCGATGTGATTAGAGCTCTTCCGGCCGAGGATCGAGATATCCGAGCTATCATTTCAAATGAATCGCTGTCGCGGTTCGGCTTGCTAGCTCCTGGTCGTCGGATCAGCCTTCCAGAAGGTGTTACAATTCCCAAACCTTCATCTGGTAAAGGGAAAAAACTTGCCGGACCGTCGTTGCGTCGCGCTCCCGACGCGCATGAAGAAGGCGAGCGCAAAGAGGATGATGCCCCCGAAACTCAGGGCGAGAACGTGGGTCCCGCTTGGAATCCGGCAATCGAAGTTCAGGATATTGAGACATCATCCTCCCCTTCGAAGGGAAAGAAGAAGTTGAAATACACGGTTCAAAAGGAGAAAGTTGGTGGCACCTCAAAAGTTACGCCTACCCCTCCTGAGAAAGAGGCTTCTTCGCGGCATCTGGAAAGTTCCTTGAGAGGTCTATCGAACCTTTCTATTCCCGAAGACATACTTAATTACGGGTTCGATGATCCTGAAGCTCTCAAATTCTCTTCGCCCGCTAGAGGCAATGTAGGAGTTCAACTCCCGGCTCAAAGAGACAATACTCCGATTAGCAAAGATAAACGAACGGGTCCGTCGGGGGGAACACTTAGGACACACACGCACATGCGCATTCCATAATATACTTCAAGTCTTTTTAATTCGTGAATTCTCCTTAACTCGTTGTTATCTCCCTTCTTTGCAGGTGATATGGGCCGCTCACACGGACTTGATCGCCTTCAGGGGTCTTCTATATTCCATCACTCCGGACGGGATTCCGGTTCAGGCAGACGCCGGGACCGAGGTGATTATGAAGATAGGGACAATCGTCCGCGCGAGTCGTCTCACCGCAAGAAAGCACACTATCAATCTTCCCAGTCCCGCGATCTTCCTCCTACAACTGAGCCGGATAAAGAGAAGTCTTTGCAGAAGGGTTATCAGTCTGATCCTGCTCGAGAACAACATTCCAGTTCATCGAGTACGAGGCAAGTTCGAGAGCCGCGTAAAAGAACGGAATTCTCTAAGCCTCCTCCTCCTACTCCTGCCGTGGACCCAACTGTTGCGGAAAAGATGGTCGACCTTAAGGCCAAGTTTCCGAAAATCTGTTTTGACGGTTTGAAATTCCTCCCGGCCATCCATCACATTCCTGGGCACGTGAAGCAAAGTGCCATTGCCTGCAACAATGACGTCTATGTTCAACATGACGCATTCGTGCACTTGGTGGAGAAGATCTCAGAAGTATCTGTCGAGCGTCAACACGAGATTGACCGTCTGAATCTGGAGGCTGACAGCGATAAGAAAATCATCAAACTCCAAGACGAAGAAATCGCCTCTTATAAGTCAAAGCTAGAAGCCGCCGAACAAGGTGCAAAAGATACTGCTGAGGCAGTTACTCGCTTAGAGGTGGCTCACAAAAAGGAGCTTGACGAAGCAGTTCAGCGCAGCGGCGACCTTGCCCTAGAAAAAGACTCTGTCCAAAAAGAAAGGGACGCGCTCGCTACTCAAGTCAAAGAGCTGAAAGAACAACTCTCCAAGGAGAAAGAAGACAAAATAGCCGCTCAGGAAGAATCACAGCGGTATTGTGATGAGATTGTTGCTACCCGACTCCTGAAGGCAAAGCTCGACGGTGAACTTGCCGGGGTCGAGAAAATGAAGGATGAGGCCCGTGAGGAGGGCAAAAGAATGGCTGTGGAGGAGCTTGATTCTCGCCTTGAGGCGGCCGCAGAGGCCGGCAGGGAAGAGGTCAAAAGTATGTTTGACCCGTTGATCGCCGAGTACGGAGCCCGCGTCCTTATGCACCGCGACCTAACATTCTTGGGCGACGGCTACCACGAATCCCTGGCTGAGGCATGGGAAACTCTGATAAAGATCAAGAAAGTCGAGTCAGGCTCTGAAGAAATCGACGAGGATGCACTGGTGAAGGAGTTCCTGAGGGGGAGTGAGCCATCGGATTTATCCGCAGCATTGGCTCTTTATGGCAAAGGCTCTTCCCCTTCGAAAGAGAAGAATGACGAGGCTGGCCCGTCAGAGGCCGACGCTACTACTCCTCACATCGCCACTCCTTATGCTGCTCAATCGGCCGGTCGGTCGACGCTTGATCCATTCGAGCAGCATGCCAGTTATGATCCCGAAGATCCCGGGCTCGGCGTTCATGTGCTGTCACCTATCCTGGAGGGTGAAACCCCGCGCGCCACCGATAGCCAACCGGATCCTGGTAGGAAATTCTTCTTTCTCTAGAGGTCGAAGAGATCCCGTCATTTTTCAGCAGTGGTTATTCGTTCTAATGCCCACTTCTTATATTTTCGTGCAGGTCGTTCTGACGCCGAGCTAACTCCGAGGAGCGATGACGCCAAGGAGGAAGCGGGGAAAACAAGCGACGTTGCTCACGCAGGGGTAACTCCCGGCCCAGACGCTCAAGTGATCGGGGCGCTTGATGATGACAAACTTGATACTTCGTCTCCTGCCGAAGGAAGCGACGAAGTTAAAATCACTGGCGCCTCTGAACATACTTCAGAGATGAGCATGAAGGACCGTCTCGCCGACGAGGAGAAGAGAAAGGTCAAAGTCAAAGTTGAATCTGAAGTCCTGGAACTCACTGACCCGCGGAACAGACCTCTGAAAATCATTCTCCCGGGCAGGTCCAAACCACTAGATGTTCCGTCTCCTACTCCTGACTCCGTCTCTCTAGCAAGCAAAAAGTCCAAGAAAAAACGTTAGGGAGAGGAGTCGTCGAAAACACCAAAGGCAGACAAGAAGAAGAAGTCGAAGAAATAATCGATGCACTTGTTCAACAAGTTTCCTGACTAAGCTTTGTAATTGTTTTTATCTCCCATGATTTGTAGTTTGTATAGAGAGGTCTGAATTTTGTAGGAGTGGTCATGTATCCCCATTTTGGACTTATTGAATAAAGTTTTAGTTTCTTTTGTGTTTGAACGCTTCTCTTGTCTTTATTTGGTTTGCTGACTAATTGTAGCCATAACTCAAGTTCTTATGAGTTGCATTATCTCCCAGTCCATTCTTGCGCTGTTCAAACATTTTTTGGACGTGGCGTACCTCTCGTCCCACATCTTTCGAGTACTTGGACTTCTTGCAGACTCTGTGTCCCGGGGACTTGGAGGCTTGAAATAGTTTATGCTCTAGTCCGCGCTCTGGGGATTCGGAGATTTGGGATCGTTTATACTCTAGTCCGCGCTCGGGGGACTTAGAGTACTCCGATCCACGCTCCGAGGATTCGGAGATTTGGAATCGTTTATACTCTAGTCCGCGCTCTGGGGACCTAGAGTATTCCGCTCCGCACT
Organism: Allium fistulosum; assembly: GCA_030737815.1. Classification (NCBI taxonomy): domain Eukaryota; kingdom Viridiplantae; phylum Streptophyta; class Magnoliopsida; order Asparagales; family Amaryllidaceae; genus Allium; species Allium fistulosum. Next base: position 1,146,139,696 of record CM060901.1, read on the forward strand.
CTGGGAATTCGGAGATTGGAATTGTTTATACTCTAGTCCGCGCTCTGGGGACTTAGAGTATTCCGCTCCGCACTCTGGGGATTCGGAGATTGGAAATCGTTTATACTCTAGTCCGCGCTCTGGGGACTTAGAGTACTCCGATCCGCGCTCTGGGGATTCGGAGATTGGAATCGTTTATACTCTAGTCCGCGCTCGGGGGACTTAGAGTACTCCACTCCGCACTCTGGGATTCGGAGATTGGAAATCGTTTATACTCTAGTCCGCACTCCGGGGACTTAGAGTACTCCGATCCGCGCTCTGGGGATTCGGAGATTGAAAATCGTTTATACTCTAGTCCGCGCTCTGGGGACTTAGAGTACTCCGCTCCGCACCTTGGGGATTCGGAGATTGGAAATCGTTTATACTCTAGTCCGCACTCCGGGGACTTAGAGTACTCCGATCCGCGCTCTGGGGATTCGGAGATTGGAATCGTTTATACTCTAGTCCGCGCTCTGGGGACTTAGAGTACTCCGATCCGCGCTCTGGGGATTCGGAGATTGGAATCGTTTATACTCTAGTCCACGCTCCGGGGACTTAGAGTACTCCGATCCGCGCTCTGGGGATTCGGAGATTTGGAATCGTTCGTCCGAGCCTGTGTGTCGCGCAGAATAATGTAATTTATCATCCAATTAAGAGATATAGAAACTTCATAGAAAATGTGGCTTCAAGCCTTTATTAATGAAAATCAACTAAATTGCTCGATTACAACTTTAAAAGGAAACTAAGTCATTATTGAATGGAAACATGCAGGAAACAATAGTGCCTATAACAAGAAAGGGAAACATGCTAAATGTAATAGTGCCGCAAATGTTCACTGTTCCATGCTCGGGGGAGTGTCGCACCATCAACGGTCGCTAGCTTGAATGTTCCTTCTCCAAGCTTCCGTTCAATGGCGTATGGACCTTCCCAGCTGGGATTCATGCGTGATGGTACCGAGAAGACTCGTTTCAGAACGAGATCTCCCACATCAAAGATTCTTGGGCGGACTCTGCCGTCATAGTAACGCTTGACTCGATGTCTGTGCGCCGCCGCCCTTAATTCAGCTTCTTCCCGTTTTTCATTGATGCAGTCCAGTGACTCCAGCAAGAGGTTTTGGTTCGTCTTGGGATCGTAGTACGTCACTCGGTGCGATGGAACTTCAAGTTCCACGGGTATAATGGCTTCAGAGCCGTATGCCAAGGCGAACGGAGTGTGGCCGGTCGCGGACTTGTGGGTAGTTCTTTACGCCCATAATGCTGTCGGGAGTTCATCTACCCATTTGCCTCCAACCTTCTCCAGACGCTTCTTTAGTATGGACTTGATTATTTTGTTAACGGCCTCGACTTGTCCGTTAGCTTTTGGGTGTGCAACGGCGGCGAACTTTTTCTCGATGCCGTTCTTTAAACAGAACTCTTTGAACTCTCTACTTTCGAATTGCGTTCCGTTGTCTGTAATAATGGTGCGTGGAAGGCCAAAGCGGCATATAATGTTTCGTACAACGAAGTTAATGACCTTCTTAGAGGTGATAGTGGCCAAAGGTTCTGCCTTAGCCCATTTCGTGAAATAGTCGACTGCAACTATTGCGTATTTTGCACCACCTTTGGATAGAGGCAAAGAGCCGATTATGTCGATTCCCCAGATCGCAAATGGCCAAGGACTGATCATTTGTGTGAGTTCCGTTGACGGAGCCCTCGGGATTTTTGCATATCTTTGACACTTGTCGCATTTTCTTGCGTAGTCTGCGGCATCCCGGTTTACGGTGGGCCAGTAATATCCATAGCAGAGGATCTTCTTTGCTAGCGTTTGCCCCCCAGTATGGTCGCCACATTCCCCTTCGTGAACTTCCCTCAAGACTCGCTTTGTTTCATCATGAGCGATGCACCGTAACAATGGGACTGAGAATCCTTTCCGGTACATGGATCCACCCTGCATTATGTACCGCGCAGCCTTTCGAAGGACCTGTCGTCTTTCGCTTCTTTTTTCTGGTAAAGCCCCGGTTGTCAGGTACAGTTTGAATGGGGTTATCCACGAGTCCTTCTCGATCTCTGTTTCCAACACGCGATCGATTTTCATCTTGTCTACACTCGGGGCATGCAAGACTTCAACGGGATACAATCCCATTTGTTGAACATCGTCGGTACTTGCGAACTTAGCCAACAAGTCGGCTTCTTTGTTTTGTTCTCGCGGGATATGTGAAATGTCATAACGCTCAAGATTTGATAGTAGTTCCTGGACCTGAACGAGGTACGGAGCAAGCTTTCGTCCTTTTGCTTGGTAGTCTCCTCGTACTTGGTAAACCACTAACTGCGAGTCACAAAAGATTTCGACTGATTCGATCCCGAGTTCTTTGATGAGCTTCAAGCCAGCGATCAGTGCTTCATATTCAGCTTCGTTGTTCGTAGCCGGGAAATCGAGCTTCAGGGCATAACAGATTGATCGGTTTTCCGAAGATATAAGAACTACGCCCGCGCCGGAGCAACGGTCGTTCGATGCACCGTCAGTGTATAATTTCCATCGAATGGGGGGAATGATGTCGTGATCGTCCGGTTTGATGGGTATGGTAAATTCAGCGATGAAGTCTGCTAACGCTTGCCCTCGGATGGCTCTCCGTGGTAAGTACGCGATATCGAATTGGCTCAACTCGATGTTCCATTTTAGCAATCTTCCAGAAGTTTCCGGTCGTTGAAGTACCTGCCTCAGGGGTTGATCGGTATAAACGCCGATTGAATGCGCTTGAAAGTATGGGCGCAGCTTGCGTGATGCAATCACCAAGCAATAAGCCAATTTCTCGATTTTAGGGTAATTCTTCTCTGCCCCCGTTAAACGCTTGCTAACATAATATACCGGCTTCTGGACTTGATCCTCCTCACGAACCAAAGCTGCGCTTATCGCATGAGGGGATATAGCCAAGTAAACGTACAACATCTCATGGTCAACTGGTTTAGATAGCATTGGTGGGCTCTCCAGATGCCTTACCAGGTTCTGGAATGCTTCCTCGCAGCTAGACGTCCATTCAAAATTCCTCTTTCCTTTCTTTATTATGTCAAAGAACGGGATGCACTTGTCAGTTGCCTTGGATATAAATCGACTCAGCGCAGCTACTTTTCCGTTCAAGCTCTGTGCCTACTTTATAGTCCTGGGCGCTTGTACATCTCGAATGGCTTGGATCTTTTCTGGGTTGGCTTCGATTCCCCTAGCGTTGATGATGAATCTTAAAAACTTCCCTGATGCAACGCCGAAAGAACACTTCAGCGGGTTGATCTTCATTCCATAGAACCTGAGTATGTTAAACATTTCAGCTAAGTCTTGAATGTGGTCGTTTGACCGTCGTGACTTCACGAGCATGTCATCCACATAGACTTCCATGGTTTTGCCCAGCTGGTCCTTGAACATTCGATTCACCAGACGTTGGTAAGTTGCTCCAGCATTCTTCAATCCAAAGGGCATCACTACATAGCAATACAGCCCGACATTTGTAACGAAGCTGGTGTGTTCTTAGTCCGGAATATGCATTGGGATTTGGTTGTATCCTGGGTACGCATCCATGAATGACAATAATTCGTGTCCTGCTGTGGAATCGACCAATTGATCGATCCTAGGCAACGGGAAACTGTCCTTAGGGCATGCTTTGTTCAAGTCGGAATAATCTACGCAAGTCCTCCATTTCCCATTCGCCTTCTTTACTAGCACGGGGTTGGAGACCCACTCCGGGTAGAGGGCGTCGCGGACGAACCCATTTGCTTTGAGTTTGTCCACCTCCTCTCCAAGAGCGGCGGATCTCTCCGGATCCATTCCTCTCCTTTTTTTCTTGACTGGGACGTATTTCGGGTCTATGTTCAACATATGACTCGTGATGGCGGGAGAAATCCCACACATATCAGAATGCATCCAGGCAAAAACATCAAGGTTTGCCCGGAGGAAGTCGCTAAGGTCTTCAGTCATTGCGGGGCCTAACTGTGATCCGATCTTCAGTATTCGTGAAGGGTCGTCACGGCTAACTGAGATGTCAATTGTTAATTCAGCCGGTGCCGCCTTCTCTTCCCTGGGTTTCTCATCGTCGTCTCTCGGATCTATATCTCCGTAGATCCGAGAACTATGCCCGAGCCAGGGCTCGGGCACTACTTGTCAATTATTCGTATTGAGGATGCGGACGGGATTGTCCGCAACCTTTCCTTTCTCCCTCTGGTGGGCCTCTCGGAGCTCGGCCACATAACAAGAACGACCAGCTGCTTGGTCACCGTGAACAATGCCTACTCCTTTGTCAGTCGGAAACTTCAAAGTCAAACACCACGGGGCTAGTGCCGCCCTAAATTCAGCCAGGGCCGGCCGACCCAAGAAAACATTATACGGAGAGTCCACATCCAAAACTACAAAGGGTAGAATTCGTACCCTTCGACGCTCACCTTGTCCCAGTTCAACTGGTAACTCGACATATCCTACCGCATCAGTCGCAGCGCCGTTAAAGCCGTGGATACGAGCTTTGGATGGTTTCAAGTCTTTTGTCTCTAGCTTCATCTGATCATAGGCCTTCTTGAAGATGATGTTGACTGAACTTCCACAATCAATCAAAATTCTTTTTACATATGTTGGTCCGATCGTTGCAGATATGACCATGGGATCGACGGTCGGAGCCTCTACCTGATCAGCGTCTCTGTTCCTGAACACAATATCGTCTGTCATCACGCGCTGCTGCTTAGCAGGGGCCCCGTCCTCTACGTTCGAACAGCACTCAAAATCTGCATGCTTCAAGGAGCTTGCATATCGTTCCATCTCTTGCCAGTTCTTATCTGCGGGATGAGGTCCGCCGATAATTGTATTTATGACCAGTCTTCCAGCAGTCCGAGCAGGCTCCTCAGGATGACGTGGAGCTGGTGCACGACCTGGGTTGGACATTGCCTGTCCTCCTTCCTGTGGATCCTTTACGAATTCTTGCAACTTCTTTTGTCTGATCAATTTCTCGATAGCATCATGCAGGTGTCTGCATTCTTCCGTGTTGTGTCCATAAGTTTCATGGAAGCGGCAATATTTCCCAGTCCGCTTCTGTTCTTCAGTTGATTCTTTTGGACGTGGTTTTCTGTACTGAAAAGTATTGCAGGTGGATAGGTAAATGTTCTCAAGTGGGGCGTTTAGCGGAGTGTACTCGCTGTAGCTTGGAATTCTCGACTTCCACTTTCCCGCTTCTTTCCTCTTTCCTTGACTTCTTCCTCCGGACTCTTTGGGCTGCACAGGCTTACTCTGGACATTGACTTGGACCTTTCCCGAATTGTCTCCAGATTGCTTCACAGCAATGTTGCTCTTGATTGACTCTTGGGTAGGTCCCGGTGCCTTATCTCGTCGTACCCACCTAGCTTCCTCTCTTCTTATGAACTGGTGTGCCTTGGAGTAGAAACGCTCTAGCGTAGCCGGAGGTTTTCCTGCCAGCCAGTCTCCAAATTCAGAATCCGGATCTACACCTCTCATTACAGCCATTAGGATTGCATGGTCGTTGGGATTACTGACTTCAGTCGCCGCAACGTGGAATCTTTGTAAGTACTCCTTCAGCGACTCTCCGGGATTCTGGATTACACTCGACAGAGACAACACGTCCTTCGGGCGTGTAGTGTGTATCCTGAATTGCTCAATAAACTTCTTTGCCAACTCCTCGAAATTTGATACGGATCGCGGAGGAAGTCGGGTGAACCACATAGTAGCGATCCCAGATAGAGTAATCGGAAAGCACCTACACTTGGTGGGATCATTTTCTCTGGCTGAATCCATCATCCATTCATACCTCATTACATGTTGTCTGGGGTCAGTCTTTCCTTCGTATGCAGGAATGGTTGGCATGCTAAACTTCTTGGGGTACGCCGCTTGCAGCACAACATCCGTGAACGGAGTATGACTTCTTGACACTCCCCAGTCGTCATTTGATAAGCCCTGATTTTCTTTCATCAGTTGCCTGATCATGGCTGTCAGATCGGGTGTCTGTATGGAAGCTGGGAGGTTGGAGTCAGTTCTACGCGCCTGTCCATGCTGATGCCTCCTTTCCTGGCGATCTGCCAATCGTGCGTCATGAGGTTCAACATTGTTAGCATTTTGATGATCTGGAGCTCCATCCTCCATCTGTATTCCGGTTCGGAAGCTTCCAGTTCTGGCTTGGTCGCGATCTCCAGCTGTTCGAACAGCAGCATCCGCCCTTGCAGCTTCAGTCTTACGGCGTCTACGCCTGGGTGGTTCATCAGAAGAAGTAGAGCTGTCAGATGAGGAATAAGCAGCTGGATTGCCCCCAGCATTCTGTTGCTGCTGTTGAGTGAGTTGTGCCATCAGGTTGGCATTAGCTTGCATCTGTTCTCCCAGTTGTCTCCTGCTTTCCCTAAGTTCTCTCATCAAGTCATTGAACTCTACTCTGGTGACAACTGGAGTCTGTTCTTGAGCGGCAATCCCTGCACTCGGGATCGCAGGTTGATTGCTAGGTCCTGCTTGTTGCACGCTAGCAGTCTCTCGGGCATCCGCATTAAGAGAAGCTGACCTGGTACGTGGTCTCGCCATTGTAGAGTTATTGGTATGAACTCTGAGTAGAATCAACGGATGTCCTACCAGTAAGTCGGATCTTCTTTGGGGGATTTGTTCAATCCAGTAGCTTCAAAGCAGATCCTTGAGGTATGAGAATTCGATTCTCAGTGAAAGCACCAAAGTGTTAGCACCAAAATTGGTCACTAACCTCGTAGAAGAAGATTGTGAAGAGATATAAGTGATGAAATCAAATTAAACAGAGAAGACAGTGCTAATCTAAATACAGAAAGTAAGAACACCAAATTTATAGTGGTTCAGCGTAATTGCCTACGTCCACTTTGAGGTTAAACTTTATTGATCTTCTTTATAGTTGATTACAGATACAATTCGTGAATCAAATGCTTGAATGAAGTTGTTAAGTAGAGAAGATAAGTCTTGAAAATGGCAGAGTCTCCCCGGTGTTTTCTCTCCAAAAAAGGATCCCTTTCACTGTAACCCTGCCCCTCTATTTATAGGCAAAGATGGGATGGACTTCCCAAGTGGGCTGATTGCCGAACGCTCCAGCCCGAGTACAGTGGTCGTCGTATGCCGAGCAAGGTTCGCCGAACGCTCTGCGCCGAACCATCCCTTCTATGCCGAACGGTATGTTGGTGTCGTGGGAAGTGTAGGATGGTTGTCTGTTGAGGCCGAACGCTCTGCGCCGAACCATCCCTTCTATGCCGAACGAGGTGGTTGATGTTTGGGAAGTGTAGGATGTTAGTCAGTTGAAGCCGAACGCTCTTCTTGACGCCGAATGCCCTTACGCCGAGTACTCCTGTACGCCGAACAGTCTCGTATGCCGAGCAGTCTTGACGCCGAGCACACTTGTCGCCGAGCACTCGTTGGATGTTGGGTGCCTCGCCGAACACTCCTGGCTATCAAGTGCCTCGCCGAACACCAGGGGATGCCGAGTACTCCTATATGCCGAGCAGCCTTGACGCCGAGTACTCTGGTACGCCGAACAGTCTCGATGCCGGACACTAATGGATGCCGAGTACTATGCCGAGCACACTTGTCGCCGAGCACTCATGGATGTCAGTTGCTTCGCCGAACACTCCTGGATGGCCAGTGCTTCGCCGAACATTCCTTGATGCCAATCGCTCTCTGATGCCGAGCACTTATTGCCGAGTACTAGTTGCCTGGTCAAATCCCCAGGAAACAGGTTCATAGTTAGCCCATAAAAACATTGTATAAAGGAAGATGTCAAAAAGACAAGTTCATAGTAAGCCCATGAAAACTATGATTTGATACTGGCATGGGCCAGTAGGTTTGTAGTTAGCCCATGAAAACTATATTCGGATTAAGATATTAACAAATGTCAATAGGTTCCTAGTCAGCCCATGAAAACGAGGATAAGAAGAAAAGATATTGGAGTTACCAATAGGTTCCTAGTTAACCCATGAAAACTAGGATAAGTGTAAAGTTATAGGAGTCACCAATGGGTTCATAGTGATCCTATGAAAACTATGTAATTAGACAGGGAGTCCTTAAATATTTTATCGGTTATTAGTCAGCTCATGAAAACTGTTAGGGTAATAGTAATCCGAGAAACTATAGTTGAGATAGATAGTCAAAATGAATGGGGATGGGTAATCCTGAATTGATTCACATGTTTTGCATATCATCATATTATATGGTTTTGAATTGTTTTAACCATTGTGGATGCAGGGGCACAGTATATGGTTTTGAAAAGGTTTTAGGATACTAGTGAAGGGAAAACCCGTTCTGCAAAGCGGCGTGGTCTCACTAGATATCTAAATGATTTGAGATGGTAGATTATTAATCATAACAGGCTTTATGTCTGACTCGAAGTTTATGTTTTCCCTCTAAAGACTCAGGTACTCAATTGATTTTGAGCAGTCTGAGAGTTGAGGTTTTCAGGTGCCTTATTAGATGAATAAAGCTTCCGGAGACATGCAGGAGGCATGATAGCTATATAGAGTTCTCTTTAATTTGATTCCGCTGTGTTGTTTGTAATAGCAAAGTTGTTATATTGCCTGTATATACTCTGATCATCCATGGAGGCATCTTCATATGTCGCTCTTGGCGTAGATTGTAATAAATATATTTTCTCTAAATGTGGTTTACGATTATGAGATTATGAGATTATGTAATGAATTGGAAATGTTTCGAAATGGAATGTGATTTTGTTTGATGTTTTTAAATTTTTCCATATCTATGTGTTTCTGTGTATCAATGAATCTAACACCGCCGTATTTAGTTGCCGAGGATTAATAACTATGAATGATTGCAACATCTGTAGCCATTATTTTTGGGCTTCCAAGTAGGGGGATGTTACAGGTTGGTATCAGAGCTAGGTTTATGAAACTTTAAAAGAAAGTTAAACCTAAAAGCTTTTTCAAACATAATCCAATGAATTAGAAATATGATCGGGGTTGGGATAATGCTATAGTAACGTAATTGTATTTGATATATATATATATATATAAGTACATTCTCCACTCTCTCTTAGACCGTTCTTCTGTATCTTACTAAGGCTCATATGTAGATTTACGAGAAAGAAGATATGGAAGTAGGAAACGGAAGAGGAAATCTCGGTGGAGGAAGCACAACAACCAATGGAAATGCTCGACCTAATACCAAGAAGAATTAAGGTCGACAAGCTAATGCTAACCAAAATGCTGATGCCAACGTGGGTGCTGGAAATCCACCAGTAGATATGGGGGCGATGTATCAGTTCTTCATCAATGTGATGCAAGCAGGAGTTGCTGCTGGGGTTGCTAGTAATGTTGGAGGAGCTAATCCTGTGGCTCTAGTTGGGAATAACTATGCAAAGTTGAGCAGAGATTACACCAGTCTTAGTGGGAAATTACTTTTGGGAACGGAGGATGCTATTGAGGTAGAAAATTGGCTATTGCATTGTGAGCGCATCTTTGCTGATCTGGGTTTAGATGATGAGCAGAAGAGAAGGTTGGCCTCTAGACAGTTGCAAGGGTCAGCACTTCATTGGTGGAATATTGTCACTGCTGGAGTTCTAGAGGAACAGTTGACATGGGCTGAGTTTAGAAGGAGATTTGAACATAGGTTTTTATCTGAAGTTGCTAAGTCAGCATTGATGAAAAAGTTTATGGATCTAGTTCAGGGAGAGGTGTCGGTTATCGAGTATGCCACTAGGTTTAATAAGCTGTCTCGATATGGGTATGCTATTGTTGACACTGACATCAGAAGGAATGGGAGGTTTATTTGGGGTTTGAGACCTGAGCTTGCTAGGGTAACTATGACAAATATTTGTGATCCTTGTATTGTGGTTGTGGAGATGGCAATTCATCATGAGGAGATGCTTACTGTTTGTGCTAGAGAGAAGCCAGTTGAAACGTAACCCAGGGTTCTTAGAGAAAGAAAAGAAAGTTCTTTAAGAAGAAGGGAGCCCAGAAGGGAGATGCTGCCAAGAAGGCAAAGGCTGATTTAGTTTGCTACAAGTGTGACAAGAAGGGTCATTACGCAAATGAGTGTCGGTCGGGTAAGGGGAAGAAGGCTGCAGACAAGAAGAATGTGAAGTGCTTTACCTGAGATCAAGTTGGGCATTATAAGAACTAGTGTCCAGAACCAGTTAGGGCGGACAAAGGAAAGGTCTTTGCAGTTGGATCATCAGCTAAGCCAACTGCGGCTGATAAAGGGAAGACTGTGATGGAAGGTACGTTTTTGATTCAGAGTATACCAGTTAGGATACTATTTGATACCGGTGCATCACATTCATTTATATCCTAGTGTTTGGTTGATAGGTTATGCTTTGAACCCACATACCTTGTTACTTCCTTAAGGGTTGCGAATCTAATAAGAGGGTATGCAACTCTGGGGATGAGATATGACCATTAGAACTTGAATTGTTAGGTCATTATTTTACATGCAGTCTGTATGTTTTCGATTTCGTAGATTTTGGAATCATTTTAGGTATGGATTGGTTGAGGAGGTATGAGGCCAGGATATTTTGCCAGTATGGGTAGATGTCATTGAGACACCCTAATAGTCATAATCAAATTATATTCTCAGTGGAGAATTCTGACCGGAGTAGTTGTGCTTTATTAAGTACAATGGAAGTGGAAGAAGTGCTAAGAAACGTTCGAGTTGCAAGAGAGTTTGCAGATGCCTTTGAGCCAGTCATAGGACTACCACCAAAACGAGCTATTGAGTTTCGGATAGATCTTTTGCCAGGAATTGAACCTGTGAGTAGACCACCTAGCAGGATGACACCGACTGAGATGAAGGAATTGAAGGTGCAGCTAGTGGATCTAGAGGGAAGGAATTTTATTAGACCAAGTAGTTCGCCTTGAGGAGCGGCCCCGGTGTTTGTGAAGAAACCGGATGGGTCGTTAAGGATGTGCATCGGCTATCATAAGCTGAATGAGAGGACGATAAAGAATAAGTATCCTTTGCCGAGAATTGATGATCTATCTGATTAGTTGAGTGGATCCATAGTGTTTTCCCAGTTGGATTTGGCGACGGTTTCCATCAGTTAAGAGTGGCAGAGGATAGTATTTCTTTGACAGCATTTCAAACTAGGTATGGTTCGTATGAGTGGTTAGTAATGCCATTTGGGTTGACGAATGCACTTGCTTTCTTTGTAGATTTGATGAACCAAGTCTTCTGAGAGTATTTGGATAGAATCGTGTTGGCGTTTATAGATGACATTTTGGTATACTCTAAAGATGAAAGAGAGCATGAGGATCATCTTAGATTTGTGCTTGGGACGTTGAGGCAGAATCAGCTAAAGACGAAGTTTTCCAAGTTTCATTTTTGGAAGAAAGAGGTTAAGTTTCTTGGTCACATGGTCTCAGGGAATGGGTTGTCAGTTGATCCAGATAAGATCGAAGCTGTGAACAATTGGAAGAACCCAGATACGGTGACTGATATTAGAAGTTTTCTTGGACTTGCTGGCTACTGCCGAAGGTTTATTAAGGATATCTCGCGGATAGCAGCGCCTTTGACTAAGCTCACCAGGAAGGAGGTGAAGTTTGTTTGGTCTGACAAATGTGAGGAAGCATTCCTTAAGTTAAAGCATTTGTTGACTAAGGCACCAGTGTTAGTAGTTCTAGACGGAATCCAGGGGTTGGTGGTGTATATTGATGCATGTGGAACTGGATTGGGAACTGTGTTGATGCAGAAAGGTAAAGTAATTGCCTACGCTTCACGACAGCTTAGACCGCATGTGGTGAGATATCCTACTCTTGATTTGGATTTGGCTGTGATGATCTTCGCATTAAAGATTTGGAGGCTTATCTCTTAAGAGAGAGATTCAAGTTATACACAGATCATAAGTCTTTAAGATACTTATTCTCTCAGAAGGAGTTGAATATGAGACAACAGAGGTGGTTGGAGTTTTTGGCGGCTTATGATTTTGGTATAGACTATTCACCAGGGAAAGGTAATAAAGTAGCGCGTGCTCGTAGCAGAAGATGCCAGGAATGTGGTGTTGGCTATGTCGGCAGAATGGAAGGATCTAGAAGCTTTGGCCAGTTGTGGTTTGCAGCTAAGTTCGACTACTAGTTCTAGTCAGAGTACTACCATGATATCCTGTTTAGAAGTTCGACCAGTGTTGATCGAGAGAATTGCTTTTAAGCATAAAGAGGATCCATTATTAGCCGAGAAGATCATAAGGCTTGAGTTTGGATTGAGATCGACGATCTGAAAGATTTTTGTCTTGACCAGAGAGGATGGTTGAGAAAGAAGGGATGATTATGTGTTCCAAATGTCAAGAACTTGAGGAAAGAAGTTCTTAGAGAATGTCATCGATCCAAGTTTATGATTTAACCTGGAGGAACTAAGATGTATCAAAATATGAAGAGGAGATTCTATTGGGAGGGTATGAAGAGGGATGTTGGCTTGTGGGTTAAGCAGTGTGCAAACTATCAACAAGAGAAAATTGAACATCAGAAGCCGAGTGGGTTGCTTCAGCCTCTAGAGATTCCAGTGTGGAAATAGGATTCGATATCCATGGATTTTATAGACGGGTTGCCAAGGTCAAACAGAGGGAATGAAAGTATATGGGTTATAGTGGATAGATTGACCAAGAGTGCCTATTTCATCCAGTAAAGTCAACCAGGACGGCACCTATTTTAGTTAAGTTGTTCATGAAGAACATAGTTAGACTATATGGAGTTCCTAGTAGCATAATCAGTGATAGAGATGCTTTGTTCACTAGCGAATTCTGGAAGAGTCTACATGATGTGTTAGGCACTAAGCTCAAGATGAGTACTGCATATCACCCTCATACGGATGGGCAGACATGGAGAGTCAATAAGGTACTCGAGGATTTATTGAGAGCTTGTGTGTTGGACTTTGGTAGATCTTGGGAAGATCACCTACATTTAGTTGAGTTTTCCTATAATAATAGTGATCAGACTAGTATAGGAATGACACCTTTTGAAGTTTGTATGGAAGGCTATGCAAATCACTAGCATGTTGGTTGGGGACTAGAGACAGATTGGTCTTGGGTCTAGATTTGGTTAGGGAGGCGTTAGAGAAGATTGAGTAATCTAAGAAAGGATGAGGGAAGCTCAATCCAGACAGAAGAGTTACACAGATAAAAGGTGTAAAGAACTAGAATTCTCAGTTGGAGATAGGGTTTTCATTAAGGTATCACCGATGAAGGGTGTGGTACAGTTCCGAAAGTCAGGGAAACTGGCACCGAGATATATTGGTCTGTTCCAGATTGTAGAGAGGATTGGAAAGCTCGCATACAAAGTAGAGTTGCCAAGCAGTATGGCAGGTGTCCTTACTGTATTTCATGTGTCTCATCTTCGCAAGTATGCGCAAGATCCAAAGACTACTATTCCTCCGATGGGGTTGGAAGATATAGTAGTAGAGCCTGATTTGACTTTTGTAAGACAACCAGTTCGGGTTGTAGCAAGAGATGAGAAAAGATTAAGGAACAAGACAGTCAAGTTAGTGAAAGTTCAGTGGAGCGATAATGAGAAGGACTGTACTTTGGAGACAGAGGACATGATTCGAGATACTTATCCTGATCTACTTTGAGGGTATGTCTATATTAGATTTATATAGATAATTCCTAGTCACGTAGACTAGTATTGTTGTTAGGAGTCGTTAGAGATGATTGCTATGGTGAGTATTTATTCCTTACTGAATTTCGAGGACCAAATCCTTTAAGGAGGAGAGCCTGCAACACCCCTAATTTTTGATAACATTATTCAAGGGATTTACTTAGATAAATTAAATAGAATAATGTAAATGTTAATAGATAAGGGGGTTGAGATTTGAACAAATATAATGAGACTATGCTCACTTAAATACTTGAATGGGCTTAAGAATGAGTTATTAGCTAATTAATTTACATAAGGGTATATTGGGTATTTGCCGCACATAACCCTTACCCATATATATATTCATTCCTGCCATTTTATTTCTCGTTCACATTATTTTGAAAATGCAAAACAAAAACATAAAGAGGAGTTGGCCATTAAGAGAAGAGAAATCAAAGTAAAGCTTGGGATTCAAGCCTAGGGGAAATTAATCTCAATCCAACCTCCTTATCTTAATCAAGGTGAATAATAATTCCATCTCTATTTTGTTTTATAATCATATGTTTTCGGATTTAAGGGTAAATTCGTTTTTATTATGATTTAGATGATGATATGCTTGAATTGCAATTTATTTGATTTAAACAAGAATGTTTAAATAAGATTATATACGGTTTTAGGGAAAAACCGATTTATGTTGATGTTTAAATGCCATGGAAATTTTTTATGTTATGGAAATCATGATTTTGGAGTTGGGTTTTAATTTTGATAATTTTCCAAGCTATGGAAAGATTATTATGAATTTTCAAAGGAAAATATGGTTAATTGGGTTTATAAATTTATTTCGAATAATATATTGAGAATTTGGATATAAAATTTGGATATGTTAGGTAACATGATTAAAGTTAATTTTTGGAATTTTTGGGGATTTTTCCTAAGTGACTTGCTATGAAAATTAAATTATTTTAGAAGAGGGACTTCTTTACAATATTTGTTTTGCTTAATGGAAGGGCTAATTTGTTAACTTAACCATGGTTTAGATCTGAAATTAGTGGTAGTTATTTTAGTAAATAATTTGAAAAGTTAAGGCAACCAATCTTGTGTTTACACATGGCAAGTTAGTTGGAAAAGGGTTTGCTTTAATTAGTATTAAAACAGGTTTACCCAGAAAAGTTGGTTCCGCCTTCTTTAGAAGTACCTTTCGACTCAGAGCTTCCGCCTTCCACCAAGTCAAAACTCACTAAGCCAAAATCGATACACAAGGTATCACTTAGATGGTACACAGTGGATTGGAGAAAGGCGGAAGGCTAGGTGTCGAAAGTATTACTTCTGATAGGGTCGATCCCTTTGTTTATTTTAGAAAGAGAAGCGCTTGCCTTTGTTTTAACTAAATTCTTTGAAGGAGTCGCATCATATGTTCTAGAAAGAGGTTTTTCAAATGCTTTCGAAGGGTTTGCCAGCAACCTATGTTTTAAAGAGTATGCTTTCGAATGGGTTTCTTTACTTATAAAATAATGCTTTCCAAAGAAGGGGTTCCGACCTAGTCGAAGCCCAACTGCCGTTCTTTAGCCTTTCGAGTGTATTGAAGTCGTCAATTCTTTCGAAAGGTAGTGCTTGTTTTATAGATGTTTTAAGCCACTTCCTAAATGCTTTTCGAAAGGGTCCAAGGGTTCCAAAGGCAATGGCTACGAAAGAGGTTTCGACGCTATCCTTCAATGTTTTTTTAAATGGTTTGAAGCTTTCGAAAGAGATGGTACCGACGCCATCATGTTTTCCCCAATATTTTTATATGATAAAGGATGATTTTGAAAGAGATACTTTTGCTTATATTCACTTTGACCCAAATAATATTTTAAGTATAAACCTAATGGTTTCGAAGGGAGGACTTTCAATGATTTTGGAAGGGTTACTTCCAATTGTTTTGAAAGGGGTACTTTCAATGGTTTCGATGCTATGCTTCTAAGTACTATTAAGTAATACTTTAACACATTTGAAAGGTTTCAAAAGATAAGTTTTAAAGTGTTTCGAAAGGCAGGGTCCTAATGTTTTGCAAGAGATTTATATGCTTTCGAAGGAGGTTATCCAGTGAAGTCGAAAGCAATGTTTTGAAGGTTTCAAAAGCCTTAGTTTTCAAAGAAAATAACCTAATCTCATTTTAAAGGAAAACCCTGGCATAATTAAACAAGAATTTTGAAAAATATCTACAGTAGAAGTTTTCTCCGATTAAAGGGTTAAAGGGATTGACCAAGTTATTGTGTTTGCTTCTTCATATATGTATATATTCACATTGTGATAGACCCATAACTGTATTTTAGGGAAGGCCAGAATAACTAGGTAGGTTGACCTAGTAGTGAATATAGATTAAGTTAACTCCTGAATGTGTAGAATTGCATCCAGGAGGTCAGGAAGACCAGAATATGGGATGCTAAAATATTAAAGAAAGATATTGGCAGGGGCCAATAGGTTCTCAGTTAGCCTATGAAAACTGTGTATAGGAAAAGATATTGGCAGGGGCAAATAGGTTCATAATTAGCCCATAAAAACTATGTATAAAGGAAGATGTCAGAAAGACAGCTTCATAGTAAGCCCATGAAAACTATGATTTGATACTGGCAGGGGTCAATAGTTTTGTAGTTAGCCCATGAAAACTATATCTCGATTAAGATATTGATAGATGTCAATAGGTTCCTAGTCAGCCCATGAAAACTAGGATAAGAAGTAAAGATATTGGAATTACCAATAGGTTCCTAGTTAACCCTTGAAAACTAGGATAAGTGTAAAGTTATTAGAGTCAGCAATAGGTTCATAGTGATCCCTTGAAAACTATGTAATTTGATAGGGAGTCCTTAAATATTTTACCGGTTATTAGTTAGCCCATGAAAACTATTAGGTTAATTGTAATCCTAGAAACTATAATTGAGACAGATAGTCAAAATGAATAGGGATGGGTAATCCTGAATTGATTCACATGTTTTTCGTATCATCATATTATATTGTTTTGAATAGTTTTAACCATTGTGGATGCAGGGGCACAGTATGTGGTTTTGAAAAGGTTATTAGGATACTACTGAGGGGAAATCCCCTTTCGCTAAGCGGCGTGGTCTCACTAGATATCTAAATGATTTAAGATGGTAGATTATTATTCATACTAGGCTTTATGTCTGACTCGAAGTTTATGTTTTCTCCTTAAAATCTCGGGTACTCAATTTATTTTGAGTAGCATGAGAGTTGAGGTTTTCAGGTGCCTCATTAGATGAATAAAGCTTCCAGAGATGTGCAGGAGGTATAATAGTTATATGGAGTTTTCTTTTATTTGATTCTGCTATGTTGTTTGTGACGGTAAAATTGTTGTATTGCATGTATATACTCTAATCATCCAAGGGGCAACTTCATATGTCGCTCTTGGCATAGATTGTAACATATATATTTTCTCTGAACGTGGTCGACAATTATGGGATTATGTAATGAATTGGCAATGTTTTGAAATGGAATGTGATTTTGTTTGATGTTTTTAAATTTTTCCATATTCATGTGTTTCAGTGTATCAATGAATCTAACACCGCTGCATTTGGTCATCGTGGATTAATAATTATGGATGACTGCAGCATCCGTAGCCATTAGTTTTGGGCCTATAAGTAGGGAGATGCTATAATCAGATAGGTTCAGAAGTTAGATCCTTAATCTCTACTTAGAAGATTTGCTATTGAGAATCAATGAACCAGGAAGAAAGAGAACTACCTCAGGAAGATCCATAGGAGCTACCATTGCTGGAGAAGAAACAAACCCTTAGAAAATTGAAGTCGACAACCCCAACAACCTGATGTTAGAAGCTAACTCTGGAGATCATGTTCCAGGATGCTCCACACAACATGAAGTTGTGACTAATGGAGAATTGAACAAGATTGTTGATGAAATTAACCAAAAAATGGCAAACAGTCAAAAGGCTCTTATAGAAAAGATAGATGCTCTCTTAGCACTCCAATCATTAACTACTCCCAGAACGGTGCCTGAAACCGTGGCTGCTATGGACCAAGAGCATTCTTCTGTTTCTGGCTGAACTGAAGAAACATAAGGCAAAAGTGAAAGGAAGTAGTGGGCGAAGCTCCAAGAATCATGATGGAAGAAAAAGTTAATACTCCACCCACTACAAAAGCATCTGCTACAAACCCGAACTTCAGGGTGAGAACCCCATAAGGAGATATAACGATGGCTCTCTCCGACTCTGAAGATGAAAAACAATTTAAGGAAGACAAATTGGATGAAAATTGTAACATGCAAAATGCTAGAAGAAGCTCTAAAACCCATGTCGCGGCATAGTGCTAAGTAATGGACGAGGAACTGCTACTCAAACGATACTACCAGAGGCAGCAAAACCTAGAAGATATGACACAAACCAAGGTCAATTATAAGGCCAAACTCCCATGGTATATTATGACCACTCCTAACTAACCAGCTTCCAATCCCATCATGGAGCTCCCTTCGTCGAATCACGAATGGTCATCGTCGAAAATCATCAAAATGGTCGTTGAAAAACTCAGTTCAGGGTTGACTCGAAGTCGAACTTGGGTAATCGCTTATTTGACTCGAAACAGATTTTGGATGTGCTGCCTCGAAGTTGAACTCAGGTAATCACCCATTTGATTGGAAGAAAACCTAGGAAATTCTGGCTTGAAATCAAACTCGGGTAAAACCAAGATTTTCTTCAAGCAAACATGCAAATAACTCCAAGCACCATTCGTCACCAACCCAGCACTTCAAATTCTATGACTCAAAGTGAACCATGTGCTGACTCCAAGCAAATGGCAAATTTTCTCAGGTCAGACTCCAAGTAAAATACCACCGACCCATCAACGCTGATCCAACTTCTTTTGCCCATAACTCGAACATGCGAACTCCAAATGCCCTGAAATTTGGAATGCAACCTTATGGAGCCTTCCTTATTGCCCCAAAAAGATCTCACCTAGTTTGAAATTTTTTGGGGATCATCACTGATCCATGACCCCATCCTAAGGGATTTTCCATTCAATCGGCATTTCCAATCATTTAAGCATAGAACAATCATGCATATGTCATTCTCAAGCATTATAAACAGCTGTAACTTGAAAATGGACCAGACTACAACGATTAGAGCATCTTCCCTAATCGAAAACCATTCACCAAAGCCTTTCAGCATGCAGAATATCCAAAGAAGTTTATCATGCAAACTATATCTTCCTATAACTGTACAACTGATTCAAAATTGTTATTTATAGATATGATTAGCATATAGACGAAGCGAGGGCGACAGATGATGTTTATTGCAAGGCCCTTAGGAATCACTAAAGGGTGAAACAATCTACTACCCTGGAAGAATTTTATAGGAAGGAAAACCAGTTCTAGAGACTAGAGGTAGTGCAATTAGCAGATGGCAATCCCGACAATTTGCCAAAGGACATACCAAACGGTGAAGGAGCTACAGGACCTCATGGATCTTCTGCCCAAGCAAGGCCACCAAGACCCGGTAGAAAAGCGCCCCAGCTAACTGATGAAATCAGATGAAAGGATGATTATCAAATAACATTCTGGCCAGCTAGCTACTAAGGAATAGTGTAGCAACCTAAAGCGATGCCTTCTCACCCATCCTTGTCTACTTTCCTTTTCAATATTAGCCGTACCGGGACACTAGGGGCATTGTAGATAACACGGTGAAAGAAATGCTTTTATGCCTACGACGCGTCATGTCGATCCTCCTTCTAAGAACCCGCGTTGCTCTGGTAGCGTCGAGAAGGCTTGTCCAAAGGATCGTCGAACAAACAGATCCAACCCCCTAGTCTCCAAGAACTGATAAACTATGTTCCCGCAAGCCGAATCCCAATATTTCCTCTTTAGGTCGATGAATTATCACTTTAAGACCATTGGGCCATCAGACACACGACCGAAAAATGTTCTTGGAGTCAATGAATTATCGCTCCAAGGCCGTCTGGTCGTCGGAGGTCCGACCAAAATTCCTCTTGAAATCGATGAATCATCGCTTTAAGACCACGGGGACATTGGACAGGCGATTCAAAACTCTTCTTGGAGTCGATGAATTATCGCTCCAAGGCCGTTTGGTCGTCGGACATCCGACCAAAGTTCCTATTGATGATGAATCATTGCTTTAAGACCGCCGGGCCGTCGAATACACAACCCAAAACTCTTCTTGGAGTCGAATAATAGTTGCTCTAGCGCTATCTGGTCACTGGACATCCGACTAAAATTCCTCTCGGAATCGATAAATTATCGTTCCAAGGTCGTCAGTTTTCCAGACATACGACAAAAAAACCCCTGCACGAACTAAAGTGTCATGAAGGTCCTTCAAGAACTAAAGTGTCGTGAAGGTGAATTGTAGATCGGCAGTCATCTGATCTAAAAATCCTTCACGAAATAAAGCATTACGAAGGCCAACTGGAGGATCAGCGGTCATCTCATCCAGAACTACTTGAAGTGGGTGAAATCATGCTCCAAGTCCACGAATTGACAATTACATCAATCACTGCACAAAATTAACAAAATCACTTCCAACGACCAATGAGAAAAATAGTGCTGAATTCCAGAGCTTCAAAATTGCTCAAAGAAACTAAGCCAAAACTGAATTGACCTTGTGATCAATCAGAGGCCGACTCGAATCAAGCCAAGATTCAGCACCTTGGTGAACCAAGTATCTCTAATCCCTAATATATAAGTCTTTGAATGTAGAGGATTTCCTATGCTTTAATCATCTAGAAGACACAGTTGTGTCCACTGGATAGCATGCAACCAAACGGGTTGTGGAGAAACCCCGGATACAGTTCAAGCGGGCGAATAACCCTGTGGCATGGTGAGTACCACACATACTTGAATAGCTATAATAAAAGCCAAGATTAATCATACCACAGTTCTGTTACGCCCGATCAAAAACTCTGGCATTGTGACAACTACAAACTTAACGACCTAGCTAGCGCAACAAACGAAATAGAAGCATAATACTTGCTTACTTCTTTCCAACTCTTCTTTTACCACCCTAGGTGACCTGCTCCTTTTCCTCTTAGACTATATGCCAATTGAAGACCAATTCTCCAAAGGTAGTTTGGACCAAAAACTGAGAGTCTTGCCTAAACTCCCACAAGCTCTTTCTTTATAACCATCTCCATGCAGTCGGTTGTAGACCTCTCCACTATGGAAACCTTATTTATTTGGTCATGCACATCTTCCTGAAATATGGGAGGATCGTCCAAGCTATGGTTACCTGATCCAAAAACCACTTATCTCTTAGAACCGATGAAATCGTGTTCCAGCGAAGCTAAATCGCCGGATCGATGGGAAAACTCGATCCTTACCTTCTAAGAACTAGTATCGCTCCTCCAGCAGTGAGAAGGCCCAAACCATTGCGCAGCATTCACATAAGCCATGCATTACTTATTGAGCCATGGAACCACACTCTCGAAGCAAGAATTTCTCACGTTACTCAAAGGTTGGCAACGTCGAGAAGTTCCAAACCGTTCAGGATCGACAGGTCGTATTGATCTCATAAGGCGCGGACTCCCATAAGTCACACATTAATTCTTGAGCCGTGGAACCACTCTCTTAAAGCACGAGCTGCTCATGTTACCCATAGATTGGGAATTTCGAGAAGTTCCAAATCGTTCCGGATCGACGGGTCGTATCGATCTCATAAGTCGCGCATCACTTCTAGGGCCATGGAACCATGCTCTCAAAGCACAAACTCCTCACGTTACTCGAAGATTGGCAACATCGAGAAGTTCCAAACCATTCCAGATCGACAAGTCATATCAATCCCATAAGCCGCACATCACTTCTTGAGCCGTGGAACCACGCTCTCGAAGCACGAACTCCTCACGTTACCTAAAGATTGGCAACGTCGAGAAGTTCCAAACCATTCCATATCGACGGGTCGTATCGATCTCATAAGCCATGCACTCCCATAAGCCGCGCATCACTTCTTGAGCTATGGAACCATGCTCTCGAAGTATGAGCTCCTCACGTTACATGAAGATTAGCAACGTCAAGAAGTTCCAAACCGTTCCGGATCGATGGGTCGTATCGATCCCATAAGTTACGCACTGCCATAAGCTGTGCCTCACTTCTTGAGCCGTGGAATCATGCTTTCGAAGCACGAACTCCTTGCATTACCCAAAGATTAGCAACGTCAAGAAGTTCCAAACCATTACGGTTCGACGGGTCGTATCGATCCTATTAGCCGCGCATTTCGTAAGCCGCGCACTCTCACAAGCCATGCATTTCGTATGCCATGGACTGTCAAAATCTATGCACTCTTAAAATCCATGCATTTCATAAGCCATGCAAGCACTGCTTGATGTTACCCCGGCATCATCAGTAAACCGTTAAGATTTTCTAAGTACCGGTATTGTCCTGACAACACTGGGAAATTTGTCGATTGCAAGATTAATAGGGATCAATTCCCGCTACCCGAAAGAACCAACATTGCTCTGGTAGTGCCGCAAAGTTCACAAACCAAGAAGTCAGCAAAGAATTCTGATCTTTGACCAAAGTTAATGTACAAATCTATAAATTCAAGATATCCATGTCACGAGTTCCTAGAGATAGGAGCTGCGACGCACCTTTGACCAGAGGCATCCAAAAAGCCACCCAGAACATCAAGTCTCATACCAATTGTTTAGAATAATCAGCCCTGTAGACCGAGGGGTACATAAAACATTAACACTTGGTCAGGATAAAAAATCGCTCCAACATGCAATAAAAAAGGAACTTACCGTTGTCAAGAGATAGACGACGATGGAAGGCATTTCCAGAATCAAATTATCAACGCACTAGTTTCCAAAGATAGAAGCAGGTGCTCGACTGAGGTCCTAAACCCTAATTTGTAGAAAACCAACTGTTATTTGAAGACAGACAATGACAAGGAGAGAACGCTCGAAATCGAGCAGCTAAACCATTTATTCTCGAAGACTGGAACCAACGAATAAGGTTGATATTTGCAACAATGCTATCAACCTAACATAACGCATATGGCCTGACACAAGCAAGGTTAAGTGTCACAGATTCAAGATAAACACTACCGAACTCTGCCGGTCCATGATCAGGATATGAATGAGAATGGTTGTACCGAGGGGAATGTGATGAATCTCTCCACAATTTCTAATATTCTATAAGAACTTGGAATTTGACACCTGGAAATGAAGGGTTATGCAGATAGAAGTCAGATCATAACAAAAACCGGTTGGAGTAAATCCTATTTTTCATGAATAAGAATAACCATGGAATTGTTTAAGCAACAACCCTGCATTTCTAACACTTAACGATGATAAATAAGGGTAGGCAACAGAAATGCATGGGGTCCCATCCTTCTAGAACATGGTGTATCCCGAAGTTAAGAAACGTTGAGAAAAACAGCCACAATGGGTTGAAAGGGATCTACTCAACTATACAAGATCGGATGAATGATTCAATCCTTACCAACATGACTTTAACATTGTCCGAAGATAGACAACACTAGGAAAAGACTTTTACAATCCAATCATTGAAGTGCAAGTTTTGGAAGACCGAAATTAGTGCCCACCTAGATAAAAGCATTACCGGATCGACGGGGAAAATCGATCCCAACCTCTTAAGTGTCGGTGTTGCCTCAGCAACGGTAAGGCCTTTTCTCATTTCCTAAGTACTAGTGTTGCCCTGGCAACATCGAGAAACTTTCTATTTCATAAATATCGGCGTTCCCTCGGCAACGCCGGGAAATCCTCTATTTCCTAAGTACCGACAGTGCCTCGGTAATGCCGGGAAATTTGCTATTTACTATGTATCGGTGTTGCCTCGGCAACGCCAGGAAAAATTTAATCTACAGGTTCGATGAGAAACACTTATCGTAGTAAACCATCAATTCATTAGCTTTCGGAGATAATAGTTGGTCCTTAACTGAGATTCTACCCTTGTCTTCACATAACTACCATTGCCCAAAAATAAGCAACAACAGGAAGACATAACCTTTCATAGGTCAGCCAGATGGTTCAACCTTTCATCACAAGAATCAACCACGGTACAAGAATAAAGCAGTGCTGAATGGAAATACTAGGAGTGAATTTCCCGTGTGCTAATTTCGAGGGATGAAAGCTGGTGCACAACCAATTTTTTTGAATTCAACATAGAATGAATTTAGATACAGCCAAAAGATAGACAGCCTCAAGGAAATGTTGCTTGGAACCAAGCATCTAGGTTAACAATTCCCGAAGACCGAAATTGGTGTATGAACCGAACTTCTATGATGATAGCAATCAAGCAAAGCATGCACAACTACGGACATGTAGGGATAGTCATGGAAGGTCGAAACTAAAACCATCAAACTTCCTCAATCCTAGAATAGGATTGAGAGCCAGAACAAGGGCAATTGAATCATTTGTCCCAAACCTCTCCATCTCTCACAATCGCTCAAATACAGACATTCGAAATAGCTAGTCCCTTAGTAGGGATAGACGAACGAATACTTGAACGAAAGAAATATTGCAAAGTCCAAACACGAATAACCATGAGGTTGGTTAGATAACAGTTCTATATCGCAAAATAGAGCATTTTGGCAAAAAAATCTCCAACAAAGGAAATGAAGGAGTTAACATTCAGAAATCAACCATTGCTCGTAGCCTGGCGATGGTGAGGAGGATAGATGACCTACTTATGGTCTAACTAGAACATTTGGTTCCAACTTGCAGGAATATGCCATTACCTGAAGTTTGGTGATGCTAAGAAGAAACCCCCAAAATGAAACTATCGATGCATCGGCTTTCGAAAATGAAGGAATATGCCATTACTCGAAGTTTGGTAATGCTAAGAAGAATCCCCCAGAATAAAATTATCGATACATTGGCTTTCGAAAACAGAAGCAAGAGTTTGATTGAACCTTTAGCCCTACCTTCTTGCATCTCATGCTATCTAAAGATTCACAACATCAAGGGAAAATCCACTGAGTTGAGTCATCCACGCACCAGTTTCTGAAGGTAGAAACCGATACAGGTTAGGGTCTCAACACTAGACTTGGAAGAATTCACTCTAGCAAAAGATGGCAGCGACTCGTCTTTCCAGCACATGTACCCAGAATGACATTAGATGCCGATGTTAACTTGGAGGAATTCAATTACAGTTAGGAAACAGACATCATTGAAAAAATCAGAGCTTGGAATCAAGCAGCAAAGTCCCTAGTTCCTGGAGATAGGAGCTATCATGTCAATCAAACTAGGGTAATCAAACGTATTGTCCAGGAGACTTAGTCTTCCAAAAACATATAAACTTGGTATTCAGAGAAATCAGCCCTATAGACTAGGGCAGATACACTAACACTTTATTGAAATGAACTCAATTGGGCATAAGTAGGGATTAGCTACAAAACTAACTAGACGAAGCTACCTCATAGTTCTGAACAAAGCTATAGAATATGACGAAATGACTGCAGAAGTATTACTTACATGTATAGAATTACAGTAGAAGAGTATGTTGCACAAGAACACAAGAGGTGCAACAGCAAGAAAAAGCAATGCTCGGAATCGAGCAATTAAACCAATAGTCCCCGGAGACAGAGGCTGGCGTGCAGGTTGAATTATGAAAAATGTGAAGGAAGAATAATTGCAATCGAACCAATCATGCGCTAGTTTTCGAAGACTGAAACTATGCGTGATCGAACTTCGACTACAACTCTAAGAGAGCAGTTGTGCCTTGTAATTTAACTATAATCAGTCATCCCAATATGATAGGAATAATAAGCAAAGCCTAAGTTGTGAAGGACCCAGCTTCTGGAGGAGTGGAAGTCCCTTCGCCAGACTAAAGATTGGATGATCGGAAAGTCATTTTCAACAATAAAACTTGGCATTCAACGCTGTCAGGTATGTTTTACTTTAAATAATATCCTCATATAATCAATGCCCGAAATCCGAAGGAAGTCGGCGTATGTTGACCAGTTAGGTTCTGAGCATTGTCCGGGGCAGATGCAATGTGTTATCTACATGAGAAGAGCCCAATATCCTGAATACTACAAATGAACAATCTAGTGTATAACTTGCTTACAATTGAAAAATAATCAATATCATCCTTTGAAATTATCTTTTCCACACTTACCCGATCGGTAATGGAGCTGCTGTTCAAAGCGACACAGGAAGATTTTCTTTTCTAGATCAGTGGAGAAACGGGAAGAGCAATACGATTGAAACATACACTATATCTAATTTTGGAAAAAATCATCGCATAAGAATTCAAAATGGCGACAGGAACTTAACCAAGTCCTCAAAAAGAAATAGTTAAAGACAAAGAGTAAGACTTCGCTCCCGAACGACGTACAATCATTCGAGACAAAACTTAGCTTCACTGTCGGCCGAGTTAAAACAATATAGGTCGACTCCAAACCTACATCGTAAACCCACTTACCGACCTAAACTCTTATGTAAACTACAGACCAAAGACTGCAACGTCATACCAGGAATTGAAATTCGGATTGAAATCAAAAAACGAATGGTTATCGAAAGTCAGTCAATTGAAAACAACATCTTGAGATGGACTCTGATGATTCACTAAAATTCATAGAATAGTAATCTGAAACTTGTCTTGTTCCTGAACACACTTTGTTTTTCCAACGAAAGCATACTCTGGGGGCAATTGTAAACTGGGGTTTCAACCTAGCAGAATTCAACAGGACCTAGAACATCCAGACTAAGCCAGAATGACTTAAAACTTGAACCAGGCATCTAAAAAAACAAGCCAAAAATCCACTAAGTAGATGGTTCCCTGGCGATCCATCATCCATGGGTCGCTAGCGATCCAAAAGGAAGCATCATGAGTTGTCAAAGCCTCTTGCTTCATGATCTACTACCTCTTCTAAGAATACATGCTAAGTTTCATAGCATGCCAAATAATCTATCTCAAGAAGTGAAGACTCGTCTAATTCAAGCTGTTTGACCAAAAGTAGCTAACTTAAAATGGACTTAGAGAACTCATACGGAGTCGAATTGACTTAAAATTTTGGGAGAACACTTAGAATACATAAAAAAGCCTCACAAAAAAGGGATCATTTGGAGATTGTTTCATGGATCGCTAGCGACCAAACTAGATGGATCGCTAACGATCCATGTTGGTTAGGCCCCACAATCTAAAATTTATAGGGTAGCTCCCACACACACTAGAGAGAGTACATCCAAAGTTTCTTCTAGTTTCGTTACGTTTTGAGTGAGTTGTGGATGATTCTTCTCCGAATTGGGCCAGATTGATCCATCAGGTCTGACCCATGAGGATTGTGCCTCATGACCTATGATCCATAGAGGAGGCTGTCCTACTCATCTACATTGCATATGTGAAGTTTCATGTGATTTGGTTAAGTATTGAGTGAGTTATGGACGATTCTTCTAGATCAGATGAGTCATGAAGAAGGATGATCAAACAATCTCCAAATGACTTGATATTTGGATAAGGCAGTTAAATAGAAGATAGGAAGACAACCAAACTATGGTCACTCAAAAATATGCTAAGTGGATGGATAGCTAGCGATCCATCCTCTGTGGATAGCTAGTGATCCATCCCTTATGGATTGCTAGTGATCCATCAAGATAAGTCGGATCGCCCTAAAACTTTTTAAGCTCCTTCATAGAACTAAGTAAAGGCTTCTAGTAGAAAAATATGCTAAGTTGATGGTTAGCTAACGATCCATCCGCTATGGATAGCTAGCGATCCACCCCCTATAGATAACTAGTAATCCATAAAAATGACTAAGATTGATTTGAGATATTCGGTGACGACTTGACGTAACAACTAGACTCTTCTACACTTGGACTTCTGGCCCAATACTCACTGAATTTCCCTATAAATACTCACCTATATGCAACATAAAGAGGATCTTCTGGACTGGCTACTGGAACTATGCAGAGATTATTCTTCACTCTTCTCCTCCAACACAATAGTCATCTATGGGGAGCACTGTAATTCTCTAGTGAACTCTTGTTCTTGTGACTTGATCTAGCTTAAAAGATTCAATCGTATTGTAATCTGATTCAACTTGTAACAGCAGTCAGTTAATATAAAGTTATACAGTGGACGTAGGCTTTATTAACAATCAAACCACTTGTCTTTTTACTATTTCTGCTCTTTTTACATTTATTTTCTATATTATTGCTCTGTAAGAACAAGGCTGGTGCTTTCACACTCAATCCAGGGTGTTGATCCATTTTTTGAGTTAACACCCGATATTGATATAGTTTACACAAATTACAACGCGTTAAAATCCTAATATCGGGTCAACATCTGTTCTAGGTTTCGGTCTCACCTAGTCATTTATCTCCCAATCTAGGGTACAATCTCTTCGGATCACTTAACATCCAATCTAGTGTTTGATTTCTTCAGATCGTTTATCATCCAATCTAGGGTTCGATCTTTTTTTATCCTTACTGAGTCCAATTTGCTTGCTCTCTGGCAAGAGGACTCAATGTCCAAGGAAGTCCATCCGCTCACTCTACAACGAGGGGACTTACTTTTGATCTCTTTGGATCCTTGCTAAGCCCAATCTGCTCATTCTCCGACGAGGGGGTAAAATGTCCCAGCATGTCCATCCACTTACACTCCAGTAAAGGGACTCACCTTTTTGTACAAGTCCATCCACTTTCTCTCCGACAAAAGAACTTGCACCTTGCAGTCATCGCCCTGTGTCTCTGAATAGGACTACCATGATCAATCGGTATCATTTTTCATAATGAAGTGGTTTATAAAATCCTAATCAATTCCAGGAGGTCATCAATCTCTATTGTGTTTCCTAATCAGTGTCATTCATCACTCATGAAGCCTAATTCAGAGCATCTAGCAAACATCAAACCATCTAGTCCTATCAAGGAACACCTTCAGGCTTCCAACTTAGAGAGTGTCTAGGGACCGGTTAGCACTGTGTACACTTGAAGCAGTCTGATAGTAATATTGCATCATTTATTTAAAACAAAAATCAAGGTAAGGGTATCAAACCTAACTCTAATCCATTTCGATTATGGGGTGATCATCAAATGGAAGTCTCCTACCTATAACTTCATTCTGCGCCTCCCCCTATTCTTTTGGTGAGCTTCTAATTCCAACTCCTATTGTTGTGCATTTGCATTTCGATCTACCTCTCTGACTCAAGCATCGCCCATTCTAAGCATTAGAGCTCATCTTAGATCCAAATCGATTGCATCCCTGAGTAAATTCCTCTCGGTACCAACTCATTACTCCAGTTTGCTCTATTCCAACTCCAAATGCTACCATATTAGTTTCTAGCCTTGTGTTCTAAATTCCAGCTGCTTCAGCAGTTCTTTGCTATTCCATCCTTCTAAAAAGTCCATCAAACATTTCTTGTTGTTGAGCCATTATTCGATCTTGCATTTCTTTCATCATTCTCTTCATCTCCTCTCCGGTCACATATATAGATTGATTAAAACTTGAGGACACCTTCAGGTTGCCCCATGCTCTAGTTGACTTCCTAAACTCATATATCTAGTGTTGGGCCTCTTCATCTTCTCCAAACTTCAGATCCAAGATTTATCTTTTGAATTCTAGCTTTCTTTGTGGAAGCACAAAAATATCGACGCCTAAAATGGCACAACACCCAAAAACCTTTAGAAATATTCAGATCTGGTAGAAAATAAATGTAAAGCGCTAAGAACACCAAGATTTTTATAGTGGTTTGGCAATTTCCGACCTAAGTCTGCTTTATATTTTATTTATTAGAGATTTGAGAGAGATTGAAATCACAAGTATATGGAATTGGCAAGTTTTTAAGCCTAGGACTACCAACAATGTCTGCTTGGTGACTATTATGAAGAGAAATAGAGGATGAAGAAGGACAAGTGCCAAAAGTCCTCTCTTGGTTGTTACAGAATTGATATTTATAGATAATTTGCTAGTAGACTCAAAAGCCCACAAAGTCCAAGTTCCAGATGCAAGTTCATAGGTTCAGAAGAGTGAATAATGGCCCAAAATCTAATATAAACCTCTAGGTACCGAGAGATTCCTTTCGGTATCGAGTGGTTTTTTAGGTGAAACCCCGTTTTCTCACTTTTTTTGCCTTCCTATCTCTAATTTATTGTGTTCCAAACTCTTTTTCATGGGGGTCAAGTTCTTACTGATGCTTTCCTTGATTTTTCTTATCTTTTTCTGCTTTCTTCTCGAGAAATCCTTAAAGTTGCTTGTTTATTCGTTAAGAAAAGTACTCCATGACGATTGCTTGATGTAATACTCGAAGTATAAGGAGTTTGGGGGTCTTAAGTGGAGAAATTTCCTCCCGGTACCGAGAGGTCACTTAGATCAAATCCCCTTAAAACTTCTAAAGTCCAATTTTCTTGCTTTTCCAAACGTGTTCCCAAGTCCGTAAATCATTTTGTCTTCATCTTGACGTTCATTCCAGTTGAAAATCCGCTTGCTCAAAAAGCTGGTTAACATAAAGAAATGTGTTATTTAACGCATTAATTTATAAAAATAATGCATTATGTGAATAATAAAACGGGAGCACATAAATGTTAAAAAACCAAAAGATTAAGAAGAATTAAATATAAAAGTGGTAACATTGTTATAAAAGAAACTTTAGTAAAAAGGATTACATGGAGACCATGCTGCAATTTAGCTACTTTTATAAATCAACATAGTTTCCAAAATAGAGTTTATTATATCTCAGGTCCATTTTATCCACACCCATTTTGCAACATTGCATGCACACTACTCTTTCCATTAATGTCGATCTTGGGTCCATCTTCGAAGCTATATGGAGTTTATAATAAACTCATACCCTTGGTCTATAATGAATGGAGTTTATTATAGCTGAGATAAAAAGAAAATTTTATCTTAGTTATAATAAACTCAATTTCAGCTATAGTTTCCAAAATGGTTGTTTAGTAAAATGGAAGTCGATTTCTCCATCTAACAATTATAAAAAGATGGAGAAATCGACTTCCATTATTATTCGCTACTAAACAAACATATCTTTCCATTAACAAACCTTCTCAGCTCCATTTCATTCACACCCATTTTGCAATTTTATTGTTTTAATAAGTAAAAATAGAGTTTGAAAATAATTAAAAGATAATTTTAAAAATTATATATGAAAAACCAATGCGGTCGAAAAAGGGAAATTTGAATTTGGTTCGATTTAGACTTACCAGATAATAAAACCATGGTATGAAAATTGATTTTTTCATACCCATATTTCAATCAAACAGAAGCATGTTAGATCTTATGTTTTGATAAGTAAGAACTGAAAATAGAAAAAAAGAATTTAAGATAGAGTGAGGAATATCAAAGGATAATAGTTTATGTTTTTCATGAGCTATATCATGAATATCTTACTGATTAATTAAGATGTAAATACTGAGGGGAAAATGTTAAATATTGGCACAAATTAAGGAGAGTTCGGTATTTCAGTTGAAATTAAATGAGAAGAGAGGATATGAAAAGTTTTATACTCAGTATTATATATGATGATAAACAAATAGAAAAGATTTAGAAGAGAGGAATGTATAAATAAAATAGTGGAGTTATATGGAATTAATAGAAAAGGTTACCATTAAGCATTTGAATTACAGTGGGTTTTAATGTGGAATTAATAAATAGGTTAATGCTTAATTAAAATATAAACAAAGAGGCCAAAATGTAAAGTATTGACTTAAATAAAGGTGAGTTTGGTATTTTGTAACGCCCCATAAAATTTATGTTAATAAATTAATAATTAGTAAGGCTTCAAAAATGGAATTGAAGAAAACTTCGGGAATATGGCCGTGAAACATGCACCATTGCGTTCGTAACAATTTCCTTACAAGGCGATTGGATGTCCAAGCAATACCATTAATTCCAAGGCAGTAGCCTCAGTCAATATTTATGTTCTATTATATTTTCTATTCCGTCGTGAGTTTAGATTGATTGATCTCTGATATACTTACGTTTTTTACCGGTTACCAAAATTAATGATCTGTACCCTGATGTACTTGAGTTTGGATTTAGTTTAAATTCGGGCTCATTAAGGTGTTGATTGTTACATTTGGTATCAAAGCCTAGATTAGTCGGTCATAGGAATTAGGATATTCTGAGAGACCGTATTTATATTTTTCTACCACTAAATATATATTATAAGTCGAACTCTATAAATTCCGACTATAGTGTAGTTGCAACCATATTCTGAAAGGATGGGCGAGGCAACTATGAGCTGGGAAATTTTTTATAAAGTTAAAAATTATGCACCCTACCCCGATAACCACGCGGAGAATTGGTTGTACATTAGAAATTAACTAAGACGAGCATGAGTACGACATATGGAATATCCCGGAGGCTGGATGGTGCTTGACTTCTTTGTTGAGACTAGGCTACTTTTTTATTATGGATTTTGACGGATTGGCAATTGAAGATGCACATTTTATCCAGGCAAGTGAGAAATAAGAATCTATATGTCATAAACATCTGGAGGCAAGTTCTCGCAAGAGAATGTTAATCAATCACCTAAAGATGACAAACTGGATTTTATCGAAGAAAACTGAAGTCCATTTTAGAATCTGACTGCATATGAGAGAATCTGATAAAATATTTTGAAAATTCCTTGAAATGTTTGAATGGGTTTTCAAAAGATTTTCCCAAAGGGTCTATTCGCAAGTTGTTGTTCTAAAAAGTAAATAAAGTTTTGAAATTTTTAAAAGTACATAAACACACACACACACAAACACACACACACACACACATATATATATATATATATATATATAGTAATGTAAAGTTTGATCTTGGTTTAAAAGGTTTTTGGCAAAAAGAGGATTTTCATTTTTGAAACAAATAAAGAAAGGAGCATATGTTTAGCTCGACAATTTTTTTCTATTTATACAAATTGAAAGTTTTTAAAATTCTCTATTTAAGGGGCGGATAATATATAAATGACACTTATTTTAGTTGGGGTATGTAGTTAGGAAGTGTATAAATGTCCGCCAGCAAATATAGAAGGAATATTCTCATATAAAATAATACGAAAAATAATAGTTGGAATATTTTTGGGTTTTTGAAGTTGTTGATAGCTGAAGCAGTATAATTTAGGAGTACTATGAAATGAAAGAGGAAAAAGGTTCAATGAGCTAGACGGTAAGCTAGGGCACCATCATGTCGAGGATAAGAATTTTTCAGGACAGTTCGGATCATGTCGGATCGAAGAAGACCATGCAAAATGATTATTATTAATTAACCCGGGCCGAATAGGGTCCAAGTTCAACCTATGCCCGAAATTCAACAGGCGATCGACCGGTAGTGGTCGATCGATAACCCGAGAAACGGTCGATCGGTTAATGGGTAAAATGCGTAACCCGAACCTTGAACGCGACATATCGCCATGTCCAAGTTAGCCGCCCCCTCAATTCTATCATCCCCCTCCTCTAACTCCTAAACCTCCTCACCTCTCTCCAACAAAAAAGCGCAGCTGCCTCTCCCTCCCCCGCAAGAAGTGACGCCGTCGCGTGCTCCCCCGCCTATAGCACCACCGGAACCATCGAGCTTTCTCCAAGCGCCAACTATGCATGTCAGATCTAGCCCCTCCACCTCTCAGATTTGAACTCAGCCTTTCCTCCCCAACCCTTACTCAGTCTATGGCACTACCTCGAACCACCGGCACTTCCTTATGCCATCCAGGTTTCACCCCTCAAGAATCACTTAGCTTGACCGGAGCGACCGGAATATCTCCACTTACTTACCCCTAGCAAATTTCACCTTTCTTCAAGGACGGTCGGTAAAATTTAGAGATTTTGCTGCCTTTGAACTCGAGGAATTGTTCATGGTAGCAAGATTAGCACCGATCCTCTACCATGACACTTTTGAGCAGGTTTGCTATCCATGTTGCATGCGGCTGCTTGATGCTAATTTGGAATACAATTTTGATGAGGATATCAATAATCTTAAGTGAAAGTGAAGGGAGTCGAGATTGATATGTCCGACGGTTATTTTGATGAAATTTTGGGGATAGTCATGGATGGAGTGGACTTGGAAGATGTTGAGATGACTGACCAAGAGATTCTGCATCAGATCTTTTCTAGAGATGTCGGTGTTTGGAGGTCAGACAATTTACAGCCTGCGGCTTACCTCGTCTTTTGCATCATTCGGCAGGACATCATTTCAAAGAAAGAGAGCTTCAATTATATTTATATGATTATGCTAAAGAGCGCCTACGCTATCATGGGTGGTGTAGCTATCAATTAGGCCCGCGCTATGATGAGCCACTATGTGAGTCTTGGAGTTTGGACTCCATGGAGCTACATTTTGTATTGCCACCACCTCACTGGTGTCTTTAGGTGAGACCTCTAAGGAGAGCCGTTCCAAAAGAAGGTCCATACCCATTCGACAGAGCCTCCCTCAAGAATATAGGGATCCATAAGCCACCAACTGAGATAGTGGCACCATCAGCATAAGAGCAGCAATAGTAGGAGGCAGAGCAAGGATAGGGTATCAATGGGTACCACAGCCCCAAGATAGTCGCTATCCGATGGTCCAGGTAGAGCTCTGGGATATTGGAGCCGAGCAGATGCGCCAGAGCCATGAAATTGGGTGTATAGCTGCCATGCTATGCCCATTTTGAGGTCACGGCAATGGCTTGAGTTCCCATAGAGGATAGGGACTGTTCCATAGTATGTAGTTATTATTTTAGGTCTAGTAGTATTGTTGTAACCTTTAGTTGTCTCTTTGAATAAAAGACACATATGACATATTATGAGACATGTTCCTATTTATTCATTGTACCATTTTTTGTGTGGATATATAGACTCTCTTATATGTGTATTTGGAAGAAACATATAAATATGAAAATCTCATAAAGACACTTAACTAATAACAAATGCAATGTAAGACTAGAAGTTTATAAAATAATAAATTTTAGCAAGCTAAGGACATGCTAAGTTTATTGTAAAATCATGGGACATTATTCCTCTTCCTTAAAAGCTAAAATTTATAAATAGGTTAGTGCTTCATATTTTTAAATAAAAGAAAATATGTTTTAGGGTCCAAGATCTATTATGAAATGCTAGGATCAAACATATGCATTAACTCATAACTAAATTTTGATTACATTGAAATGTGGCTTGAGTTATTAAAAATGAAAAAGGTAATGATTTGAAATTTTGCGTTCGATTGAAGAAAAAAATTAGTGTTCAAATAAATTATTGAAGTTTTTGTCCAAATGTTTTAAAAGAAAGTGGTGTTTAAACATTTTGGAGTTGACTTTTCAAACCATGTGCAAATTTAATTGAAATGGTGAAAAATTATTTTTATAGGAATTTTTTATTTTCAAAGGCTAGTTACTAGCCATAGGGAATAGCGATGGGTTAGTAGATATGAATTTAGCGATGTATTAAGGCCGACTTTAGGATAAGCGTTGATGATAACAGGGGAAAAGCTGTTTTAGCGTTGGAATTTCAATTTACATACCTTGTCAACAATGTACGAGAATATGTTTTTGGATTCAATTATGTTTTAGAGCTTGGAATCAAGCCTCTTTATGCTTATTGTACATGGAAAATTTTGGAGGAAATCCGGAGCAACGAGGAAATTTCCAATGTTCAACAGGATTGGTACCCAATAGGGTGGTAAGAATGTAAATTTCTCTACCTAAATTCTTTTTCCAACATAGGAGTGAATGTTTAGAAAACGAATGTGACGCCCCACCTCTATACCCACGCTAACCAAGAACACTACGATGTAGTGCTGTCAATTAGCACGGAGAATAAGGCTGTGGAGGAGCGACCATCCATGTAACTTCTTTGTGCGAGCACCGATTTGTTAGATAGAATAGAATGCATATCTTTTAAGGAGGAAGTCCGACGTACCGATACAAACACAAAGCTATCAGACGGTGGCTATTTATGATCTTCGGAAACAAACATAGAAATAATCATAACATAAATCAGTCACAGACATCCATATCACAAAGGCGGAAGAAGATATGAATAAATATATAACACATGAAAGTGTACATCAGAGTAGTGGTCAGAAAGATCCACGATAATACAAAAGAATAGCATCACGTGCTATACAAAAGAATAAGTACACTACATAGAGTCTATATCTCAAATGTGTACATCCAAAAACTACTAATCTATGTAGTTAGGCAAAAGTCAGAATAATCCTGAAGAGAAGTCAAGCAGAAGCACCTGTAACATCTCGGTCTGACCCGAGTATTATTTATAAGAAAATAATAAACGGATCAGTTTAGCTATAAATATCAGATGATAAGGTATAGGATAAATAATATGGCATGAACATGTAACAACCATAACGGCATACTACTATAAGTATGTAAATGATAATCAACAAAAGATCAATCAATATCACAAGAATCATCTCAAAGATAAAATAGGGTATCATACCCTAAACTTGTATTCATAACAAGTCAATAACACATAAATTCACCAATGCACAAAAACTGATATCATATCAATGAAAATCATTAAAATTGGTGAAGCACAAATTCCAGAAATCATCACCAGAAATCCAGAAAACACATAAAAAGGGGGGAGGCCTAAGACATGAATGGGAGCATGAAAACTCACCTACGCGTAAAACACATGACGAGAAGCTATCTCATGGAAGCTATCCATTAAATTTTCACACAGGAATGGCCCGAAGACCATGTGGTGCTACCCCATATATGTGATGGCGAAACATCACAAAAGCGGGGTCTAGTCTCCCTCGCAGACAAAGAGACATCGCGCAATCGCTAGTCTAAATCACAAAAATGATCGTCATGATCATAAGGAAGTGTCAATTACACTAAGCCAGTAAATATATGAGTTTAGCTTCATGTCCCATAACCACTAGCTTAACTTAAATATTTACGAACAAACTGTAGATCTTCACTAGGAAATTGTCACAAAAGGGGTTCAATCGAACAAGTCCAAGAGCTAACCGACGAAGTGAACGCAAGCGTTTCATACCACTCATTTTACTAAGTCGTTTAATTCGATTTCTCATCCGAGTGAAGTAAAGGCTTGTATATACTAATAGATTGGAAAACGGTTTAGGAAAAAAGAGCTTTGTAATAAAATAGAGTTGAAATCGCTTTGATGAAAGAGTTTTGATATTTACTACTAGTATTGAAACCTTCATATTTTTAAAATGACAAGTCACAAAACGATTGTTGAAACAAATCGAATCACATAAATTCACGTTCGAAGACGTGAGTAAAGTCCAAAGAAATCAATCCTAAAACCATCATAGTAGAAATCCTGTTGAATGTTTTTCAGATAAGATCGCCTATAGAGGGGGGTCCAGGGGGGTGGCAACCCCCTAGGTGGGGGTGCGGGGGCAACGCCCCTGCTACGGTTAAGGGAGGCGAGCGACCTAACTAGAGTTAACGCGACCTAAGACAATGGCCGAGCGACCTAACTGGAGTTAAGGGAGGCGAGCGACTTAAGGTCCAACGACCTACGACTTAACAGAGTCGTGCGACCTAAAAGCACATGACCTAACTAGCAGAGGAGATTTAAGGTCGGTAACGACTTACGACTTACGAAATGGAAGGTGAACGACTTAACAAGGTTCACGACCTAAAGGGGCCATGCGACCTATGAGATAAGCCAGTGCGAGCGACCTAACGTTTGCCTGGGGGATTATAGGTCGGAAATGACCTACGACTTAAAGTGGACGTGACCTACGACCTAAGGCCTAACCCGCGAGCGACCTACGAGTTAACACACGAACGACTTAACTGGAGCTTAGGTCGGAGGCGACCTACGACTTAAGGCCTAACCCGCGAGCGACCTACGAGTTAACACACGAACGACTTAACTGGAGCTTAGGTCGGAGGCGACCTACGACTTAAGGCCTAACCCGTGAGCGACCTACGAGTTAACACACGAACGACTTAACTGGAGCTTAGGTCGGAGGCGACCTACGACTTAGCGCCGCGCGACCTAGTGATTCAGAGCGAATTCTTAAGGCTGGAACGACCTATCCCTGTGCGACTTTTCAACGCAGCAACCTAAAGTCTTAACCCGTGTACGACCTAGCGAAGGCCAGAACGACCTAGAGCCAGAAAATCATCAAAACACCAAAAATTGAAGTTTTTCACCAATCCAATCCAAACCAAATGCAGATATTCATATAAATGCAATAGGGGATCATTCCCAACAGCCCAATGACATCTATAGGCAAGATGTGAGATCAAAAATCTCACCTTTTCACTAAAATGGATGAAGATAAAGCTTGGAAGCAAGGAGAATCAATCCAAAGCTTGAACCCACTATCTTCTACTTGAATTTGGAGTTGAATCTCGGATTTGAAATAGAATTGGAGTTTGGAGTTTTAATTTCTCTTTCACACCACCATTTTTGACAAAGCTAGAAGTGTTTAATAAAGTGAGGAAGAGGGTTGGGCTGAATTAAGAAGGTGCAGTCCCAACCAAAGTCACAAGCGGGAAAAGTGACGAAAATTTCACTATCTCCAAACATATCGAAGTTTACACTCAAAAAGATCGCAAACGTCATTTTGAACTCAATGGAAGTGGTCTCGAGTCCTAATTTGACCGTATGCAAAAAGTAGCTTTTCGGACTAACATCCGACTAACGATAAAATATTTAAATAAAATATTTAAATATAAATTCGATAGATATGCGGGTTGTTACAACGAAAATTCAATGCATTAGATTTTTGAATGGAGGAATTGGATGCAAAATTGGTTGAACCATACTTTTATTCGTAATAGTATGAAAATCGTTATGT
Organism: Allium fistulosum; assembly: GCA_030737815.1. Lineage (NCBI taxonomy): Eukaryota > Viridiplantae > Streptophyta > Magnoliopsida > Asparagales > Amaryllidaceae > Allium > Allium fistulosum. The sequence continues at coordinate 1,146,177,945 of CM060901.1, forward strand.
GAAAAAGATTCTTGAAAGCTTGCGTACATATAGAACCGCCATTATATATAGCTTGTTTGCATCGTATTTTCAAAAATGTTTTTAAAAGAATGCATTCATATAGGAGGATTTGATTTAGAATCCTTCTACACATATGTTTTTTATATTGTGATACAACATGCGCTTGTATACGTTTGGTTGCAAAATTGGTTGTACACTAACCGGTTGATTAGTTTAGGATGGTTGGTCGCAAAACCCCATGATTTAATCATTATAGTGATTTTAGGGATGAAATTCTTTTAAGGAAGAAGAATGTAACACCCCTAAAATTTTCGTTAATAAACTAATAATTAATAAGGCTCGAAAAATAGAATTTGAGGAAACACTAGAATTTGGCTGCGAAACTTGCATCATTGCATTTGTGGCGATTTCCTAAGCAACTTTCATATTTTGAGTTTTGCAATTATAGTTCAAACGAAGAAGTTACGAGCGTTTAAAGTTTGCGGAACGAAAATAATTAGAAAAATATATAATAAATAATAATAAAATTTGGGACCTCACCGGTCGACCCTCACTATGGGCCGGTCGACTGCTAGCGGTCGATCGCTCATAAAGGTGCGGTCGACTGGTCAAAAGGTTGCAGTTAGGGTTTGAACCTTGGCCAACAGGCTGGATTTAATAATTTTAATTTAACAGAAATGATTGATTCGAGTGCCTATAAAAATAGGCCTAACCCCTAACTTCTCTTCTCATATTCTCTGATCAATGGCAGCAAAGCTCTACCACTTTCTCTTCTGCATTGTTCCTCCTAACTATAATAATTTAAATTTATACAAATTGGAGAACAACAGAAAATATAAAGAAAGAAGAAAAGAAAAGAATCGACGTTACGCGGTAAAAGGTAAATTTCAATATTATAAATCTATATTCCCCTTAACCCTAAATCTCTTCTCATATCTATAATTCTAATAGTATGTATATACCATGTTATACGTATTTCTTTTGATTAAAAAGGAGATGGAGTTGAATCAAATGATCAAATTCAGATTTGGGAGATTCGGAAAGCTTCAAAAGGTGAGTGGAAAATTATGTAATTTATTTGTAACATTGGAATTTAGTTTGTTGGATTTTTATTTAATTATTATGCCTAAATAAAATTCTGAAGAGTTGTAGGCTCTAATTAAATGCATAAAAAATTGCATGTGTATTCTACAATTAAGGGAAATTGGATAGGAATATTATTTACAACCAGATTTGAAAGTCAGTCCCCAAGTTATTAAAAGTTGAATATTGATAAGATGTAGAATTTATTCTAGATCTACAATTGGGTTGTAAAGATGTTAGTATCATTTAGATTTGCTCTAATTTTATTGGAATGTGGATTTTCATGTTTTGATTTGTTGGAAGTATTATCCATATAACCTTCATAAATTATCTAATTTCTTAAATACATAAAAAGTGCAGTGTTTGCATTGATAAGGAATATATGCAAAAAAGGGAAAGAGATGTGTAAAGTATGGATGTTCGTAGTATACACCGTCTATTTCAATAAAAAGGAAATAAATAATTCCTTGTAATTTCATACGAACCAAATCTCTTATTTTAGGTTAATTTATGAAAAGTTACAACAGAAAACCTTTTTAGAAGGATAATTCTAATGGATTACAATATGGATAGGAATATTCTAGTTAGGGGTTAATAGCTAGAAACATAAAAAATAAATATATAAATACGTATAATCGCGCTAAACATTTAAAATAAAAACATAATTAATACAACGTAATACTCGTCAATATTCGCTTTAGATACAATTTGAACGCTAGAATAATCGTGTAACAAATAATAGGAATAGGAAATGTAGATGGAAAAGATTATAACTCCAATATTAATAGGGCAATAAATGTACAATAAATAGGAACTTACACGAATTTAATAAAGGATATAAATGGATTAATGGGACTAATTAAAAAGATTAATATGGTGATTATGAAGAGATAATGGAGGTCTAATAGGTATAATTAGAATGAATGAATAAATGTCTTTAGAAATTATCCGGTTAGAATAATAATCATTTATTACGGAAAAACTGAAATTTATAGAAATAGCAAATAAGCATGTTAGGTGGTAATTAAATACTATAAAGCGGTATAATTGTCATTATGGTATATTATATAGCCTTAATTATACAGAAAAAGGTTAGTGGGCTTAACCCAATACTTTTCATTGAACGGAAGTTGTCGCAACATTGTGACCAAAAATCGTTTTACGGATTTTCGACTTTTCATTGAACGGAAGTTGTCGCAACATTGTTGCATACTTATGTACATATATATATAAGATGTTAAATAATGAAAAGGGAATTAACTAAAAGTAAGTATGTTTAAGCATTGAAATAAGGGTTAAAAAGTAATTAATTAAGTGATGTGACTTTAGCTTTTTAATTAAGAAAAGTGGACTTTTTGTGTATAAATTTGTATGCATTGGTACAAAGGAAAAGAAGTGTCATCATGAGGGCATGTGCTTGCATTGGAAAGGAGGAAAGGTGTACAGAAAAGAAAGGGTGGTAGTTTGGAAAAAAGAGAAGGGTGTATCATGAATCAAGGAGGGGGTAATTTGGTCATTTTAGCAAAGGGTAGGAAGTGTAGTTTGCCACTTTTTGAAATCTATAAAAACGCCTCCTTTGTTTCATGTCTTACTTTAACTTAATTTTCTCATTTTTCTTTCCCATCTTCACCCTCTTCTCTTTTCCTTCTTCTCCTTTCTACTTCAAAACGATTCTTTTCTCCTCCAAACTCAAGTATATTCTTTAATACAACATGGCAATAACATTTAGCAAGTCCAAGTTCGGAGAAATGAATCACATTGCCTAAAATGCCCCATAGTCGTGCATATGGGGCGGGTTGAGGCCTTGGCGTGAACATTAGGTGAAATGGGGAGCTTGTCCATGAGCTAGGATGATGGTAGGAGGTGTTGTGCTAGTTGTTTGAGTGTTAGCTTAGCTAAAAGTGAGATATCTCACTTTAAATTAGTTTTAAAAATGAGTTACATATTGTAATAAATTTATAGTTTCTCAATTTAGTTTTTTGCATGTGATATTGTATATATTGCACTTGATATTGTTGCTGATCCTTGCTTGAAAGTGGATGGCATAAGTAACCATTGTTTTGTAGAGGACTAAAGCAAAAGGAAGTCAGAGTGTTTCGTAGTAAATAGGTCGTTGTAGAAGCACTTCGAAGAATAGAAATTTTGTAGAGAGATCCTAAAGGATTCCTCGCCTTGTGATTTTTATTTACGTGCATTCTTGTTTAGGAAAATGCTTATGATATGGAAATTGAATGTTGCATAGTTATAATCGACCTACTTGTTGTTGATTTTTATGCAACATTGAAATCCTTTGCTCTTTTTCAAGTGGTTTACTACTTTGTTTTCGGAAAATGTTTGGAAATGGTTTCCGAAAGTTTGAAAAGTTATGCTTCATATAGCGATAGTCGCTACGGATGCACTTTGAAAATATATGATTTTAGTAAAAGGAGGTACATATTTTAGATATTTTGTAATTCTTTTTGAAGGAGTTTTATAAAAGTTGTAAAAGTATTTAAAATGGAGATTGAAGATTTAAATATATTTTTAAGAATTTATTTGAGTTATTTAAAGAAGAAGTTTAAATTTTATAAATCTCCTTTTTTTCAAAAGTCACGTTTGTTTAAAAGCGACCATTTTTAAGGGGATGTTTTAAATTCAAGTTGCAAATCATGTTTTAAAGAGTTTTAAAAGTAATTATAAAATAGGAAGGAAGCATGGATTACAACACTATTATTGTAATAAATATTTTCGAGAAAAGGGAAGAGTTCATGGACTACAACGTTTTTGTTATAGTAAACGGTTACGGGAAATTGGAAAGGAAATTTGGTTTATAACACTTTGTTATTATTAAATAAGTAATTTACTTTTATAAAGGAAAGATGCTTCCTTTTAAACTAAGTTTTGGTTTAAATAAGTAAATTTGGAAAATGTTTCAAATAACTAGTTTGAAATCAAAGACTAGAAATAAGTTTACGGAGTTGGCATTTCGATTGTTTTAAAAGACTTTGTTTCATGCAAGGGATTTCTTTACCAGTGCCGTTAAGTAACATAAAAAAATATGATAAGTAGCAAAAATGTTGACATGTTTATGGAAAATTAGTCATCTTATATTTAGCACTAAATCTCGATGAGTAGACTTTCCTTTATCTATGAGATCTAGAATCAGAGTGTTTTAACTAAGGCAAGGCCAGGTACAACTAGTGCCTTAACTTATCTGGCTTCAATTCAGGGCGAGAGATAGAGAAGTCAAAATGTCGGAAAATGATAAATATAAGAGGGTTAATTTCTATAAATAGGTTATGATTAATTAAGTATATGAAAAGTATTTTATCTTATACTCGACACTAAATTTGTGATATGGAAGCCCGTTTCTATCTGTGAGAGTTTAAGAATTTACGTCGAGGCAAGGATAATTCTCTTAGTTGTCCGACTTAATTGTTATTCGAGGGATAGTACGGGGTTTAAATTGAAAAGTGGTGATAAGTATATAAAGTCCAATAGTTCCATATGTAAACTATGTACTTACACCAGATAATGGTTTGTCCACTATCGATAACTTGACCTATTTTGACTTAGAAAGTATATGAAAGCTTCATGATTTCATAAGGTCTGAGATTCCCTTGGGAGAACTCACCGATGAAACATCTCTCACTTTAAGAATGTATATTCAAGATCCCTTTGGTACTCTTATATAGTCCGCTTACATCTAAAAGAACTGAGATTGAGTCAAATGAGAACTATTGATTGTTGGTTTGGAGACACCAGAATTAGATAAGCACGAGTTATCCAAAAACCACTCCGAACTAACATAAGCGTCCGAATGTGAAGACATCTTAAAGGTGATGGAAATCGAAGATAGTGTTCTTTGAAGTGCAAGGGCTACTTGCTACTAATCCTAAGGGTGATTCCAAAAAGAATGTAGTAGAAGTAGTGCTTTCAGTTTGTTCATATCCTGGATAACTTGTATAGAGGAATGTTGGTATTGCATTATTATCTGGAGGGCAGTGTTAGCATTCCAAGTGGGATTTGCTAAGAGCAAACGGTAATCATGGCCTCACAAACCTCATACCCGATAATAACTAAAAATAGGATATGCGGCAGGGCTATGTGGTTCGATACCATTAGGGTATGACAATCAGCTTTCTAGATCACTATCTATGGATTTATGTATGGTTCAAGCTCGCCGGAAAGGTTGGAAAGCAATCACGGTGATGATATATTCTTTACTATCCAGGAAGGGTTAGGCCGGTTCTGTGTTGGCAGGGGTTGCAAGGTTTGTGACCTCAGTACATTTTATGTAGAGATGTACTATGGTAGTGGTACCCCAGTGCCTTGTCATTGATGAAATCTTTTCTCCAATACGCGCCATATGGTTTTAGTTGTAGAACCTAGTACTGTTGAATGTAATTATGGGTAACCATTCCAAATATATTGTATATTTTTTCAACCCTAGACATTATTATAATATCACTAGGATTTTGTATAAATGGTTTGGTTATCGTAAGGTATAAACCCGCTCGTATTTATTTGCGGTGTAGTCTTACGAGATACCTTTATTTTTGAAGGGTTTTATAAATATAAAAATCCACATGATTTGAGTTTCTCACACTGGTTTACTAGACTTATCCGGGTGCTATTTTCTTATAATGCTCGAGTCAGACCCGAGTATTTTTCCAAAGTTATATTTGGACGCTTTGGAGCTTCAGGAGACGAGCTGGATGCCTCCAAGACCTATTTACATATTTTTATTTCCGGTGTATTTCGTATTTTTATTTATCATCATTTGTGAGGAAGGACTGTTATAACTATCCAAATTGATGATAGGTTAGACTCTGATCATTGTACGAATATTAATGTTTTCCTTTATAAAGATTATTTGGATATTATATATTACTCCTTACGATGTAAGACTCTGTTTTGTCTTTTTTTTCTTTCACCCTAAAAATCTATCATTCCGGCACTTGGATGATCGACAAATGAATACCATTGATGTATTAGTATCGACTTTTGAGGGTCGAAAAGGGGGATCATTGCAGAATGTATAAGCGAAATAGTGGAGTTATGATACCATTAAGCATTTGAGTTACAATGGAAGTAGATTTTTTTTCTGAATGCGCATATTTAGTTTTATGTGGCTCGATGGGTTTTTTCCCCTTAAATTGATGAGGGAATAATATTTTGAGCAAGAAGAGTTAATAGGAGATAGACGACCAATATTCTTTTATATTTTAGATATACATACTAAAGAAATGCTCATATTCTTTGTAAACCCTATGTGAAATTATTAGTACACTATGGATTATAAAAAACATTTTCGGAGATGTAATTCAAATATAAAGAAGAGATATGTTCTTATAGTGAATTTTAACGAGCAATGAGTGAAAATTATGGATAGTAATAAGTATTAAGTTTACAAACATGCAAATAAGATTCATGAAACAAATACCTTATTTAAGGGTGAGTTTTTGAGAAGAGAACCGTTCATTTGTAAAAATAAATTATTGCTTAAATTGTGGAGCATATGTTACTTCAAGATGCATATGAAACAAATTGGAAGAAACAATATGTATTACTAACCAATTTGCGCAAATGAAATAATAAGTTCAAGATTATACCCGAACCATGCATTCATTCCAAAAACATTTGTCATATTGTTATAACATCAGAACTAAATCTGTTAATTAAAATAAAGAAATCACATAAAAGAATACTAAGAAGATAAAATACTTTATGATCTTAACTAAGATCGAAAAATATGTGTGTTTTCATCGATTATACAAACAAATTTGAAATGAACTATATTGTTCTTGTCAGGATCCACACTAAACATAATTATTACATATGTTCAATCATTCTTAATTAAATAGTTACGTTGATACTGGGAAGCATAAATCCAAGTAAATTATAAAATTAAAAGCTAAAGTACTACCTTTATTGTTGTTATTAAAAATGAAAGAATTAAGAATTATGAAACACAAAGGAAGCATGTCATCAACTGAAAATGATACATGCTCTCCATAAGCATGGGTTCCTAAACATGTTTAGCTTATGCATTAGTTTTAAAGGATGAAAACTTGAATGTGTAATATAATAAGAAGATCATGGAAATTACCCTTCAACGACGAAGGGTTATTCAATTCACTCATCAATTGGAATCTAAAGTACTGTACAAATTAAGGTATAAGCTTAACTAAAATGTACTATAGACAAAAAGATTAAATTGTTCATCAATATATTAATGAAACTTCTAATAAAATAATATGGAAACCGTCATATTATTCACTTGCACCATTTGTTTCTATTAGAATCAAGCTAGTAGAGATGTAGAGATCTAATTCTATGACGACAAAGGAAAAAACGAAAAAGATGCACTTAGTTGTATTCCTAAAGGTCCATTATCTTATTACATTGAGTATAATACATATTACTTTATTTTGCTTGCAAAAATGAAAATGATTTAAAATAGTGAATCGGAAAAACAAATAATATGTGCTGATAATCAGAATGATTGCTGAAATTAAACTTGAAAATGAGTTTGTAAGTAAATGTGGATTGAATTATTGCTTAGCTGTGGATAAGGAATAATGAAAGGAAGCTTATATGTAAAAGTAAGTTGAGAGGACATCATTAATATATATAGGTTTAATGTTTGAAAAGAAAAATAAAATAAAGGAAGGATGAAGATGAAAAATGGACCTTAAACAAATGAGTATCGGTTATAAAGCCGGAGAGGGAATGTGAGAGCACATAACTAAAAATCATATATTTAAGTTTATATATAATAGAATAGATTAGATACAAGGATAAAAATTCCATGTTCGATGTGTCTCTGATGCAGGCCAGCATCATGATACTATAGGTCGCTCAAACGACCTACGACCTAACTATGATCACAAGCTAAGTCTAAGTCGCGCCCGACTTAATATGAGGAAGAATGAACGAGTTAAGGAGATGAAAATTGATGCAGACCAGAAAGAAGTCCTAGGTCGTGTACGACCTAACATGTTCTTAGGTCGCGTACGACCTAACAAGCTAAGGCATAAGTCATGGGAACGACCTATCATGTCACCAGGGAAAGAGCTACGACTTAACTGGAGACCAGGGAAAGGAGTTAACTCGAGTTTACGACCTAAGGAGAAGGTTCTGGGTTGTCTACGACCTAACGAGATACTGGAACGACCTAACCTGTTTTTAGGTCGCATACGAGCTAACGCGTTAAGGTATAGGTCGTGGGAACGACTTAACATATCACCAGGGGAAGAACTACGACCTAACGGGTTTGGGAATGCCGAGTTAAAACAAGGAGATAGGTCGCTGGAACGAGCTGAGAAGGAGCTACGACCTAACAAATCACGACCTATGATAGGTCGCAAGAAAACGGAACGAGCTAAGACGCGAAGGCTTAGGTCGCAAAGTCTTGGGTCGCGGAGACTTAGGTCGCGAAGAATTTCTAAACCCGCTTCTGTTAGGTCGCAAACGAAAGGATGCCGTTCATTCTTAGGTCGCAAAGCTCTGGAGGTCGTTGATCCTTATGCCGAGTTAATCTCAGCTGTTGATTTCTTAAGTCGTACCTGTTTGTTTTAAAGTCGTTATCGACCTAAGTTAGGTCGCTGAAGTTTGGTGGCCTGGATTCTATTGCCGACTTAATCTGAACCGCTGAAGTCCTAAGTCGTTCTGTTTGAAAGTCGTAAGTCGTGGGAAGTTGTTAGGTCGTCAACGACCTAAGGGATATGTTTGTATTCTCTGTTTCTTAAGTCGCAGAAACTTGTAGCCGAAGATCTTGATGCCGCGTCCATCTAAACCGTTGATGTTAAGTCGTAAGTACTTTAAGTCGTGTACGACCTATGTAAGTCGTAATGTGCTGTATACTTTCTTAAGTCATAAGTCGGAGGGGTTATAAGTCGGTTGCCGACTTAGGAGTTAATGTAATTTTCTGTTTTCTTTGCGTGAGTTGTAAAACGCCTATAAATAGGCCGTGTGAGTCATTTGTAAAGGTTGTTGAATATTGAATAAAATTCTCTTTTGATTGCTTTGTGCTTTCATTTAAATTGGTAGTTGAGTGTAATCTCCTATCTCCTCTTTCGGTTAATCGAGTGCGCTCGATTCAACGATTGTAGAAGCCGATTCGTGGAATCAAGTGCACTTGATCAACGCTTGAAGAATTGAAGATCTTTGAACCCGGTATCGTGCGCGATCAACGAGTTCGAGATAGCTAGAGTTCGGTATCTTCGGATCAACGAATTCGGGCATTCCAGTATTCTTCCAATCCACCGATTGCTACATTCATCGATCGACATTGTTTTTGTAATATCCGCTGCGTCATTTGGTATCAAAGCTTGTTCTAGCCAATCATAGCTAGATCGAGACTTGGAGCCTATTCATTTTGAAGATTTGAAGTTTTGTTTATCACGGCCAAAAGCTAGTTGAAGTGTTCGACTGTATATTGAAGTTTGTAGATTGGATTTGTGATTTGGAGAAGTTGTGTTCATCATTGTTTGAAGTTGTTTGTTCGGATTGAATTGGAGGCCGAAACTTTGTCCATCGTGTTCATCGCGATTTGCTACAAAGTGGAAGTTTTCGATCCGTTTAATTTTGGATCAAAGTTCGAAAGGTGTTTGAAATTTGGAGTGGAGCCGAAAGTCAAAGTTTGAAGGCTTGATCATGCCTCCGAGATATATTAACCATCATCATAGTGTTGCAGATTTATATGAGAGAGAAGATCCTGAACAGAAGAAGCAACGTAGTGATGAAAGATTCAATAAGGATTTCGAGAAAGTAGAGAGAATGAAGTTTGACAGGAATCAAAATCAACGGAGAATGTCGCCACGTTATGATTATGAGAAAAGAAGTAAAGAGGACGTGCATGGGCATAGAAGAGTCGATGTTCAGAATCGACGACGAAGTTCAACTAATTTTGAAGAGGAAAGTTATGGTGATCGTGTTCATTTTCGATATTCTGGTCAAGGGCAAAATCGATACAAGAATATTGAAGAGGATGGTTATACATGGAAATCAAGAAAGGATACGGAGATTCCAGAATTCCGAGGTGGACTACAAGCAGAGGAATTCTTGGACTGGTTATCCACGGTTGAAAATGTTTTTGAGCTCAACTACGTTCCTGAGGATCGTCAAGTGAAGCTAGTTGCTGCAAGTTTGAAAGGAAAAGCCATGGACTGGTGGCAACAAACTAAGTCAACCAGAGAGAGGATGAAGAAGTCTAAAATTGTCAAGTGGGATAAGATGAAAAGGATGATGAAAGCAAATTTCTTACCCTACAATTATCAAGCTCGTATTCATCAACAATTGCGGAAGCTGAGTCAAGGGAGTCGAGGAAAGGGGGTGGTTACAAACTCCAGCAATCAAACTAAAGGTGTTAATTGCAGTATGAATGTTTCTAGGAGAGTCAACGAACCAGTTGTACGTGGAATTACTAAGACAAATATTGATGACCAAATTAAGCGCTATCATTATCAGGAGTCTGACCATCGAAGTTTTGAATGTACAAAGTCCCAGAAGAAACCCTTTGTTGTAGAAGAATGTGAAAGTGATGATGTGGATGATACTACTGAAAGCAAGACAGAAGAGGAAGAGGAGTCAACTAGTCCATTACCTTTCGGCGAAAGTGCTGAAGAATCGGAAGGTAGTGCTGAAACCTTGGTTAGGTATGAGGCAAGTGAAGAGCTTAAAACTCTCGAGGAGGTTAAACTAATGTTAGAAGAATTTGAAGTGGTCGGACATACAGAATCATTCGCAACCTTACCACTAAAGTTTGACAACGAAGATGAAGAGGTCGAGTTGGAGAACGAAGAATGTAATTTGATTGATGAAGTTAACTTTTATCAACCACCACAATTTGACGACGATGAAGAATTTTTGCCAGGATTTGAGGAATCTTTATCAAGGAGAGTAGAAGTTTTGTCAATAGAAAAAGGAGATAACTTGTTGTGGGGGACTGTTGAAATTGACTTTTATGAACCATCGAAATTTGACGATGAAGAAGAAGTTGAGTCAAAGTATGTGGATGTAGAAGTTGATTACTCTTCATTACCACAGTTTGATGTTGATAGTATGGAAGAAGAAGCTGTGTTCGGGATGGAGGAAATTCATTTGACAATGGAGGATTCTTATTTAGCACCTGAGCTTATGGATGAGAGTCAGCTGAGTATAAATTCCTTAGTTTCCAAGGAACATGAACAAAGCGAGAGTGAAACAGAAGAGAAGGCAGAATCAGATAGCTTATTACTTTTGAAAGACTTCATCATTGAAATAGAAGATGATGATGAGTTATCAATGATGATTGAACCTGGAGAAAATTGTGACAACCCGGAGTTTTATAACGATTTAATTGGTTGAATTCTTTTAAAAATTGAGTTGAAATTCTTTTGATAATTTGATAAAGGGTATGTGGGCTTTCAAATTAATTCGGGCCGCTCCCTTTTCAATCAATTCGACCCGTTCCCTTCTGTTGAGATAAGGGATGTACTCGCTCCCCTTTTCATTTCCTGGAGCCAAACCCTAAAATAAATCGAACGAAGAAAAATGGTGGTGGCTCAATGTTTTTCATTCGTCTCCAATTAGGGCTTCGTTCAACTTCGTGGTGCCGTGGTTTCAACTTGCTTGATCGATTCTGTGTGGCTCACTACGGCTGCTCCTTCTCGCTCATCTTCGAGATGCCGTGGCTTCAATTCCGATACTCGTTCTTCTTTGACAATTTGGGCTTTCGATTTTCTGGAGCATCGGCTACAAACTTTCGACCGAATGATAAGGTGAGTAAATCTAGTTACTCACATCTAATTCAAGCACATACAATTGTGAGTTGTGATTTTCACTGCTTTGAATCCTTGGGTTTTTGTTTGTATACGAACGTTAGAGTTCGTCTTGATTCACCTTGGCCATCCTATTTTGTTTGAATACATAGATGGTTTCTCTGACTTTAGCAGTTGTACAATTTTATGCCTGATACTCGTAGAGTTGATTCTTGTATGGATTTCTGGCTTTAATGACTTTTGATTTGGGTTGACGATGTTGTTTTTGTTCACCCTTGACTATCTCGCGACCACCACGGCTTGAATGGTTGTTGGTATTTTGGGAATGGCACCGCCTTGAGTTGAAACCGTAGTCCCATGATTTTCGAACTTGTCCTTACTGTTCGATTTGCCTTGCCTTTATTTTGATCACTATCTCGGCCTTTGATTTATCCGAACCTGTTTGATTTTGTTAAAATTCGACTTAGACTATTTATTGGGTATCTGGGTCTTCGGCACAGTTTGTTCGACCTTGTTTTCGTGGAAAAATCGGCTTTGATGCTTTTGCACTGGTACCATGACTTTGATCTTCACTGACCTGCTGTCCCCTGATTTCGTTTATACTGTGAATTCTGTTCCTTGTCAATCTACTTGAGAAATCGATTTCGGTCTGTAGATTTGTTTCTTTGTAGCTCTGTTGCCCTTAACGTTGTGATGTTGAACTTGGATAGTATATCAGTGATGTATCATCCCTGTTGTATACCTGTAGTTGCATTGTTCATGTTATACCTTCTGAAATCACTTAAACTCTGGTCTGTGGTCTTGGGTATATCACTGCATACTTGACTAGTTGCATTCATTTCATGTCCTCATTGCACTTGTATTTCCTCGAGCTTGTGCTGTCTGGTTGATTGTACTTGAATCAGTGATTTGCTTCCCTGTTACTATTGGTCATCTTCTCTGTCATTTGCAGTTGTACATCTGAGTCATTCATTCTGTTTTCATATTGTTGCATTATTGCCTGTCATCTCTACTTCACCTATGCTGCATGATATTTGTTGTACATATAGGTGATCAGTTGCCTGTGGGCTTTACTTGAATACGATCTTGTACTTATAAACTTTGAACTAGTGCACTCGTGACCATTCACTGCTGCACTCAGGTCTGTGACATTTGTAACCTGTATATTCATGTTGGAGTTGTTCATTGAAGTTCATTCTATTATTGTTGGCACTAACTTCATCATGTTGGCATTCTTTTATCTGGTTTGTTGTTTTCGCCTATGTGCTTCGACTTTGGCATTTGCCTTGTTCTAGACTATGAAATTAATACTGTCCAGTTACAGTATTAAATATAAATGTACAATTCGTACATTCATGTTTTGGAAACTATTTGCACCCAGTTGCATTCTAGTCTTCATACATATGTATGCAGTGACGTGTGTATATACATTAATTGATATGTATATATGCATGTTCGAATTGCATTTTCTTTTCTCTTGGAATGATTGACTGTATTTTGGGATTGAATTACGACTTGGTGGAGTTGCTGCCATTATTGTGGGCACTGACTTCAGTTTGTCTGCACTTTGATGATTAAGTTGTATTGCCTCTGACTTTTGACATACAGTCTTCATTTACTTCGAGCTGGTTGCTTACAGACGCATTGTTGACCCATTATTCTGGTTGACATTTTGTTATCGTCTACTTGTATCAACCCATATCATCATTTAGTTAGTGCAGTCTTCGAGTAGTTAGTGCACTTGTATACAGCTGCATTGGGTAGTTCTTTGTAGTCTTCACTATGCCATATTGCCACTGCATATCTCTTTTGCATTGCTTTCCTTGTGGTTTAGTTGCACACTGCTGTCACTCGTAGTTGCTGCAGTGTTATAGATCACTGTCTTCATTTGAGACAGTGTTCATATACTCTTGAGTCATGTTTTAGTTGCTCGAATTGGTTGGGCTTGCGTTGTTGGTTCATGTTGTGGCTTCTCTTGTATCTCTTGTGATATCTGTCGAGTCTAGTTGTATATGCATTGTATCACTTGATGGCATCAAGTCTGATCTACAGTTGCCACCGTTTGTTTACTTTGATTCTGGGGTGTCGCTGTCTTCTTTCTGCACTTGTATTCATGTTGCAGTATGTTTATGTGATGTTGCCTCTGTGTATTTGTAGCAGTTGCATGTTGCACCTTTATCTATGCACACAAGTTGGCGGGGCAGTGCACACGGGTTCGAATGCACACGTGTGTACTGCAGCCACCAAGAAATCGACAGCCTTGAATTGATATTTCCTTGCGTCATGATGCATTGAGCTTTTATGCCGTATTGGCGAGGCCGTACACGCGCGCGTGTACGGCAGCCAATCGAACTTTGATGATTTTAAAGTGACAATTTCAATTGTTTTAAATTGAATTAGTTGATTTGATAAACTGTTATTTACCTCTGTTGATGATTTAAATCTGTTGATTTGTCGATTAACACTGTTTAGTGTTACATATGCCGTGATCCAATTCTCGTATCGAGAGTTGGATATACGAGATTTCTGTGTTTGTCGTTTATTTGATTATCTGATTATTGTTGCTGCTATGCACTAATAACTGAGTTTGAATTAGACTGACCCGTGTATTATTTTCTTTTGAATTTAATACTCGGGTCAGACCCGAGTTATTTCAGGTTGTAGATTTCCTGATTTGAGTTGCTGTTTGAGCTATGAAGACTTTTCACATCTTTTGGAGTAGTCGTGTCATAGTATAGGATGATATGTATTCATGTATATTAGTTGATAATGTACGTGTATATATAACTTCCAGAGTCGACAATTGTAGTTGTATCATATGTATTGTATCAACTGTATTGTAACTGACATCAGTTATATATATATATGAGACTTTTGTTTTATCTGTGTTCCGCATTCTTTGTGTATCTGTGTTGTTTTATATATATTGTCCTAAACCATTATGAACCATCGTAGTTCGTTTTATACTGGAATTGGATATGTCAATGGGAGTGAATAAATAAGAGATGAAAAATTTAAAATATATACCACTCCTATCGAGGCAACCAATACTAGTGTAAGGCCAACTACGGATGGCCGCTCCTACCCAGCCTTATTCTTCATAATAACAGACAGTATTTCTTTTAATACTCTTTGTTATTGTGAGTATAGAGGTGGGGCGTCACAAGAAAATTCTGATTTTGAGAATCCTGAAGAAGATGAAGTATTTGAAGAATGTGAGGATGAGATGTCTGAGGAACTGCTTGAAGAATCTAGTCTTGTATGCTTGGAAGAGCCTGACGAAAAGGTGGAAATTAGTACTGACTTGTTTGTATTATCCGGGCAAGGAACGAGTGAGGATTTTGATGTTTATGAGGAAGTTGGATCAGAATTCGATGAGTCTGAAGTCGAATACTCTGAGGAGTTTTCCGAAGAGTTACCATCTCTACAGGACATCCAACCTCACACTGAACTCGTACCAGATGCTATTTTACTGCCAGGATCGTATGATCTTATGTGTTTGAAAGAACAAGAAGAGTTGATACAACAGGAGGAAGTGAATGATTGTCAGTTGAAGTTGTCGGATGACGTCCACGCTGCTAACATTGCCAATGTCGATTGCTTGGAACCATATTATGAACCTAAATATGTTGAAGGAGAAGCAAGTGGGAGTTCATTTCAGTCAGGGGAATTTGATGTAACACGTCAAGGGATGCTTCAAGATGATGATACATCTGAACGGGATAAGGAAAGACAAGAATCTGAGCATGAGTCATCACAATTTTTCGGTCGAGGTTTCCCAAGTCATTCCATGATTGTAAATTTCCTTATATCTTCACACATTTTAGACATGTTTTGGTTCTATCACAACTTCCTATTGGCACAAGCAATATGGTATACGACACTATTCTTATGAAGTTCTATGCTATCTGAAGTGGATCTGGCATCTAGTGCTGAGTTTAGTCCGTATTTTTCCACATGCCATATCCCCCAGGACACTTTCTTATGCCGCCTGCCTAATGCCACGTCTGTTCTATTCCATGTATTATTTAGCTCGAACCATAACATCCAAAGTACAAAACAAGCTTAATTTCAAGAATGGTTATCACCAGGGCCGTGTCAAACCAGATAATGAATGGAAGACAGCGTCTCGAAGAAGAAAGCTTTTAAATTCGAGGACGAATTTCTCCCAACCAGGGGAAGATGATGCAGGCCAGCATCATGATACTATAGGTCGCTCAAACGACCTACGACCTAACTATGATCACAAGCTAAGTCTAAGTCGCGCCCGACTTAATATGAGGAAGAATGAACGAGTTAAGGAGATGAAAATTGATGCAGACCAGAAAGAAGTCCTAGATCGTGTACGACCTAACATGTTCTTAGGTCGCGTACGACCTAACAAGCTAAGGCATAAGTCGTGGGAACGACCTATCATGTCACCAGGGAAAGAGCTACGACTTAACTGGAGACCAGGGGAAGGAGTTAACTCGAGTTTACGACCTAAGGAGAAGGTTCTGGGTTGTCTACGACCTAACGAGATACTGGAACGACCTAACTTGTTTTTAGGTCGCATACGAGCTAACGCGTTAAGGTATAGGTCGTGGGAACGACTTAACATATCACCAGGGGAAGAACTACGACCTAACGGGTTTGGGAATGCCGAGTTAAAACAAGGAGATAGGTCGCTGGAACGAGCTGAGAAGGAGCTGCAATAATTCTGGTGTTGATTCAGAAAATAAGGATAATAACTCAAAAAAACTATTGTTTGTGCAAGCAGTATTAAATTGGGCGTCGGGTGGCGTAGTTATATTTTACAAAATAATAGTATAAAATTTATCATGCTGATATATTCAAACACTCACATTGTGCACTGGTCGACTCAGAAACATGCATAACTGAAAGCCAGATCTGCATAAGCATTATATCTTTAGGACCACCAAATTTAAAACCGCTACTTACTTCATATATACAATAATGCGCGTGCTTCGTTGACTTTCCACCAATTAAATGTATGTTGCATTTATTACGTATTTAAATGTATGTGTCAGTTGGTGTCACTGATATTTATGGATTGCTTCTTCCTACTTAAAAAGGAAGTATTGCATGTTGTAATGTCGGTAGTTGACGTTATATGTTATTAGTTCTTGATGGCTGAGTTTTTGCGCTAACCCCATCTTTCAATTTGTGACTTCAACCCTACAGGCTACATTGCACTTCTTTTTTAATGCATCAATAAAATTCAAGTACTATTCCTAATATTCCTGACTTCGAGGTCGTTCTGTCATAAGGGCTTGAAAAGGAAATGACTTTGCAGCATTGGTGGTATCTCAGTTTAATATTTAATCATGTGATAAGGCCTTTGAGACATTTTAGTTTTCTCTTTTCAAATTAAAGGTATTTTTTCTCTCTTTTGTGAAGAAGTGTTGACTCTTTCGATTTTATACAGATAATGCCTACCGATAAAAAAAGTCTTATGTGGCAAGACAAGAATGATTTGTGACAGTTGAAGTTTAAGAGCATCTTCAACCAGTTAACCCTTCAATAATCAGTTAACCCTGGAAGTCTTTAAATAAGCACATAAGCTTTGGACGTTCATTTAATATGCGTATGAAGGTCGGACACTTATTTAATATACGGCTGATCCTCAAACCCGTATTAAATAGACGTCCATGGTTTTGATGCGTTCGCTGAGTTTCGCTGACCAGTTTATTTTTACAATGCGTCGAACATGTCCAACGAATCGAAAATTTTGAATGGGACTGAAACCTTATTCAGACCACTGAAGGAGTGTGAGAAATCATGATTCAAAATAGAGAGAAATGTAAAACTATTTGATCTTGTGGTGGCTATAAATAACCCCACCCTCTTTCCATTTAAATGCATGGAAGAATAATAAACCTTACCTTAAGGAGAGAATTGCTGGAAGGCTTGAATTCAAGATTTGCACACCTAGTTCCACAACAAGGAACAAGCAACGAAGAGGAAACAGTTAGCCACCGACGTGTCGATAACATGAAGATAAGGTACACATTTATTTTAACTAAAACAAATTTATATATGTATATTTATCCCATGCTTATTTTCAGCGAATACAAAAAAAAATAGAAAACAAAATAATAATTATAAACATATATGTAGATACTAACTTATATTACCCATGAATTAATTATACCTGTATTTATAGTTAATTTTTTTTTAATTTTAATGTATGTACGCTCAAGGTTAATGTGTATATATATAGCGGGAGAGAGAGTGTGTGTATGTGCTAGATTTTTCGTCTAACACCCTAAAGATCTCGGAAGCTTGTTCCGAGAGGATGAAGGTAGATAAGTAAATGCCGAAACTACACAGGAAGTAAGTGCTGAAAGTTAAAGGAGAGAAGATTTATAGTGGTTCGGGACCGAGATCCCTACGTCCATTTTGAATATTCTACTTCTAGCTTTATTTCTCAATTTTGGTGTTCAGGTACATCAAATACTAAATCCACCATTAATGATCTTTTAATTAAAGCTTTTCTAAAAGGAGTAAGGAATATTGAATGATTGTAGAATGTCAAAAATTTGTTAGCCAACCCCTTTTTAGTAGCATGTGGTCCTCTATTTATAATATTTTTAAAGTTCTCCCATTGGTATAGGGGCCTTCACTTGGATTGATGACTTGGCTTGTTATGGGCGGCTCGGATTTGTACACTTCTCACCATCTTGTTGAAAGTATATTGGCATGGATTGCTGACATGTCGCTTTTATATAGAGCTTCTTTGATTCTTTTCGTTTATCTTAGCCGTTGATCTCGGTTTAGGGCTATTTGAGCTGTTGAATATTGATACTTGTTGAAATGTCTTTGGTCTCGGTAGTTGCTACTTTCGGCTGAGCTTGTTGTCTTAATTGGACAATGATCTTGATCTTAATTGACGTATTTGCTCTTACTTATGGATCTAGTGCTTTCGGATATTGAGCCCGACGCTAAGTTCTCGGTGGAAACCAAATGATGGGTCTCGGAATTATAAGCCAAGAAACTTTCCTTTCGAATATTCATAATTTATGCTTGGTATAATTTATGGTGTAACAATATATATGTATATATATTTCTGTGTGTGTTTTTAGTTTATAAAAAAAACCTTTTTTGCTCTCAAGTTTGAAAAATAAAATAACTTTTATTCTCGGTTTAATCAAAAACAAATTCAGCATTTTAAATATATATTTATGTATAAATTAATGAGCGCTTAAATTTAAGAAAAAATTATCGTGGCTTGGAAGAAAAAAAATAATAAATGTTTAAATCAGCAAGACTTGATTTAAAAATACAAATTTAAAATGTACATACATATATACATATTTATATATATCTAAACATGTTTTAAACATAACTAAATACATATATAACCAACAAATTTATATGATTCGGCCTTTGTATTTATTTACATACATTAAATTTAAAATTGAGAGAAAAGACGTTTTTTTGTTTTGTGTCACTGCCAAAAATAATTGGGGCTGGTTGGTTTTTTTCTTGGTAAAATCATATTGGGAGAACTACCCGGTTGGTTTTTTTCTTGGTAAAAGCTTGCATTACAAAATAGTTAAGGATTATCTGATTAGTGTATGGAGGCTAAATGGTAAGGTGAATGTGTTCTTTGACAAAGACATGTTCTTTTTCAACTTCTCATGCTCTGATGATCGTGCTAGAATACTTGAGTTTGGTTCGTTCATCATTAGAGACAAGGTGTTTATTATTACAAACTGGACCCATAAGATTGACATTGCTCGTGATCAAGTCCGCTCCATTAGAGTTTGGTTTTGTCTCACCAAGGTCCCTTTTCTTTTCCAACCTTTAGCGGGCCTTGACTGGTTATTTGGTAACATTGGAAAGCTTGCTTTTTTGATGAAGCTACGAAGCACCATGATATATTAGCATATGCTCGAGCCTTGGTTGAGATATCCCCTAATAGGGAACTTCTGTCTTCTCTATCTGTTCGTCTTTCTGATCATGTTACTGGTATAGTGGATGTCTCTTATCTGTGGAAGCCTCCTATTTGCATGTTTTGCAAATCTTTTGGTCATAGGTCATCTTCCTATAGTCACTCCGTCCATTCAGGCCTGACTACTCCCCTACAGAATCCCCCTCCTTGAGTTTGGCGTGCCAAGCCCTTTTCAGTCCCTTCTCTGGACAATGTTCCCGCTAGTGAAAACACCTCTGACATCATAGAACAATCGCATTTACCTGTTGATCCCCCCTCACATAAAGAACCTCCTCCCGTGCTTGTTTGGCCTTCCCTTCCTCCTCCTCTGGCCCTTGGTTCTTCATTTCGGCAAACAGATCTTCATATCCCATAAGACTTACAGTACTCTATGCTGGACACGACCCTTAACAAATTTACGATCTTTATGACTCCGTACAATTTTTTGTTGCATTCATAGCTAGGTAGATGGTGTATTGTATGTCTGCCAGATTTGTTATTCTTTTAGTTTAGGCATGTTGCCTAACTCCTATGCTGTAGCTAGGTGTTTCGTTTTATGTAGTTGCTGAGGCATCTCTGTCTCACATTTGTAATAATTGTTGTAAGTGGTACGTCCACTATAATTTGGTTGCTTGTGCAAAATAATAATATTTGTGTTGCGGGCAAAAAAAATATATTTGGGTTGGTTTGAGATTTTGGTGATTTGCGATTTTTCGCGATGTAACAACCCAGAATTTTGGTTATTGAAATTTAAATATTTAAATAATTGGATTTTGGAATTTAATAACTTGAATTCATGTGAATGAAATATTAATTAAATGGATTTAATAATTTTATTTAACTCCTTTTAATTAATAAATAATATTGTTGAACTCATTTTGTAAATTTATTTACAAAATTAAATAGATCAAATAAATATTGATAATTGAATCGACAATATAAAATGATACTAAAATATTTGAAAACAACGTTCCGGGACACTCTCTCGGATTTGTCAAAACCAGTGTCGCTAGATCCAGAAGATTGAACTGTTGTACGCCGACGAGTTTCATAGCAATTGGACGTATTGTTTGATCAAGCGAGCTCGAAACGAATAGCGATTAATGTAATATAATTGGATTTTAAAAGCTAACATTGGTATACGATGGAATTATGTCACGAAAATAGGTCCATTGAGTTTGGAATATGGGTAATTAGCTAGGAACGCCAGTGAGCACGTCTCAATTGGAGATCGTCATTTTCTGGATGTGAATAGTGTTGGATAGTTAGCTATATAAGGACCTTTAACCTATTCATTTGCTAAAAACCCTAAGAGATAACCCTAGCCACAGAATTCTATACCCCAAATCCTATGGCTGTGGTACATCAGCGCCACTAGAGGCCGAGATTGGCGGAGGTGCCAACATGGAATTTGATCGCGTGGTGAGTGGAAGATGATGGATGGTTGGATCATCCTAGATCGACATGTGGCGACGGGAATCTCAAGATGAATAGCGATGACCTTTTTAGCTCATTCTCTTGCTACAGGGCATTATCGGAGATAAGGTCGATGCCAGTAGGTGTGTCGTGGTCTAGGGAGGTCGTGGCAGCGGCACGTAGGTGGCAGAATCGACGTGGTGGCAGTAGTGAGTAATTGAAGAAGGGAGCCTAAGTTCGTTTGTTCGAACGAGATTAAGATTTGTTTAACCTAGGGTAATTAGTGGATTTACAATGTAATTAAGCAATTATATATATATATATATATATCTTGAATCCTATAAATCCAATAACTATTTCCTACGAAGTCCGAATCGAACACGATCAGTTTTGTTGCACTCAGGGTATCATTATCTACATTTTAGAATTGGTTTGGTGGAGTTTGGAGCTTGTAGAATTTAATGCTGAAATTGAACGCACGAAACTAGAACTCTTTGGTGATTACTGAAAATTCTGTAAGCAAACACACCTTTAAATAAACTATATAACATCTGTGATGCTATAGATTATTGTTGAATGTTTGGATGTTAGTTTATATTATTGTTTGATTGATTTTTTGGTTGGATTTCCGTTTTGAAAAATGGATGACATATTGTCTAATTTGCAGTGAACCTATATGACTATATATACATATATATACATATATATATATTGTCCATAACCATTGTTTTGCAGGGAACATTTGTAGAGAGACCCTAAGGAGTTTCTCGCCAATAATTATTTAATGTTCAGTTGAAAATAATTATGATATTCCATTTGAATTATTTAAGTGTCATATAGCGATTTTCGTTGTATCGACATTTATTGAATATCGTCTCCCTTAAACCTTTGTGTGTCGTATCTTATGCTTATATTTTCACAAAGTAGACGTTTAAAATTCGTATAATGATATTTAAATTAATTAATTATTTAAATTAATGATGTTTGAATTTAACTAATCATTTTAATTAATGTTCTTTGAAATTTAATTAATCATATTAATTTATGATGTTTTAAATTTAATTAATCACTTTAACTAATGATGTTTGAATCTAATTAGCCATTTTGACTAATGATATTTGAATTTTATTAATAATTTTAATTAATGATGTTTGAATTTAATTATTCCATCTAGTTAATGATATTTAGATTTAATTAATAAATTCAATTAAATGGCATTTGAATTTAATTAATCATTTTAACTAATGATGTTTGATGTTAATTAACTAATCTACTAAAGGTGTTTTAAAGTAAATTAACTGATTTAATAAAAGTGTTTTAAAGTAAATTAACCGATTTAGGATTTTAAAGTTAATTAACCGATTTAATAAAGATTTAAAGTTAATCTACTGATTAAATAAAAGAGTTTTAGAGATAATTAACTGATTTAATAAAGATTTAAAGTTAATTTACCGATTAAATAAAAGTGTTTTAGAGATAATTAACTGTTTTAATAAAGATAACCGATTGGTTTATAAAAAAAGATTATAAATTTGATTAATTATCTTTTGGGATAATTAATATTGTTTTTAAATTATAAAAGATTATACGTGTGATTAATTATCTTTCGGGATAATTAATGTTGGTATAAATTTATAAAATGATTTTAAATTTAATTTATTTTCGTTGGAAAAATGAACGTGGGTTTAAAAGTTATAAAATGTTACATAAATTATCCTTCTGGATTATTAACATTTGTTTTAAAATTTATAAAAGTAATTTAATTGATTTATTATCTTTTAGGATAATAAATATTGTTTTAAAATTTATAAATGATAGTTTATAAATGAGAAAATCCTTTATAAAGGAATTGTTCAACAATAAAGCCGAGTGTAAATTGTTTTGGATTTATAGTAAACAATGTGTTAATGACATTTGTTTTTGACCCTTGTTTTAGTACACTTAGTAATATAATTTTCTCCTTTTAAAAGAATATTCTAAAAGAGTATTTTTAAAGTGTTTTTATCAATATTCTAATGTGAAAATTAAGCACAAGTGTGAATCAAATGTTTAAAAAGTTTGATTCATTTATTAGTGGTAAATGTATGCTATTTAATTCCTATACATATATCACTTTATTATTCCCGATAGTTGATTTATCGACTATCGATTTTGCTACCTTGTTTGTGTTTCGTTTATTCAAGATGATTTGTTGCTCTTTTAATGTGACGACACACCTTTTCGACTCTTGAAAATCGAAACTAATACATTCTCGGTATCCACATGCCGCAAATTCAAGTGCTAGAAAGGCAGATTGATCAAGGGTAAAGAGAAAATAACACAGAACAGAGTAGAAAACAAAATCTCACACGAATGGAAGAATCATATATTATTAACCAAAAAATCTTTTACAGTGAAAAAATTTGAATACAATATCAAAGTCTAACCCATATTCAGCCTGGATAGTTATAAATTCGTTGCCCTTACAAATGCAGAAAAACAACAAAACAAATGTAGTGGAAAAATAGAGTAGTTCATACATTGATGAAAATCTCCAGCTCTCCTCTGAAAACTTCAAGAATCTTTAGCTAAACCTGAAACTACTCGGATCTGACCTGAGTATTAAAAATCCTCGGATCAGGCTTGGTAAACCAACATGAGAAAACTCAGAATTATAAATGTATATGACAGTGTCATAGATCAGATTGATGCCAATCAAAACCTTTGAAAAGAAGGGTATCTTGTATGACCATGCCGCACATAAACACGGACGATTTTTTATCTTATGATAACCAAAATACTTTATACCAAAACAAATTTGATATTATCATTAATGACATTGGTTTGGAAATACTTTTCAAATAAATATATACACGAAGTAGGTATCAATACACGGATAATGTCAAACGGTGTATATGATGCCAAAGGGGTGGTTGTAATGTTTGTAAAGCATTACAGCTATTCTGGGAATACAACCAAAATCGTAAAGCTCGTATTGGAATTGGATTTCCAACATGATAGAGAACTAGTGGCCATTTCCTCCGATGCGAAATCGATGCATAACACCCTAGTCTACGATGATTGTTCACTTTTCTTAAGAAAGTCTCCATACTACATTGTTACACTACTATGGAACATCATATTTCGACGGCTTTGCCCTTTCTCCGTCACGACCCGGTTTTTCGACGCTCGAAAACCGACATCAATACGTCCACTACATTACATGCGAACAATTGAATGCCGGAAATACCAGATCGTTAGGGAAAAGAAGAAAGAGGTAGAAGAAGAAAATAGAAAACAACATTAGAATCTCACAATCGCAGCGGAACAATATATAATAGATAACAACTGATCTTTATACAAAAAGAACTATAACTGTTCTTATACATTACATCATCAGAGTACAACACAATCAATAGCACAATACTGGACAGTTATAATAACTTGTCCTCACAAAAGCTAAATATACAACAGACTATACACAGCGGAATATAAATCAGATACGTGATATACGTCTTCGTCGTCCAGCTCGTCTCCTGAGCTCCACAGCATCCTATCCTGTATTTGTAATACTCGGTCTGACCCGAGCATTATAACAAAATAACACCCGAGTCAGTCTAGAAAACCAGCGTGAGAAAACACACTCAATTGAATTATTAAAGTTTTCAATATCCTTTGAAATCAAAGGTATCTCGTAAGACCACGCCACAAATAAACATACCGAGTTATTACCTTACGTTAACCAAAACATTTTATATCAAAATCCTCTAATATTATAATAGTGACTAAGTACAAATACTTATTCAAATAGCTGAAATGTTTGCATCTCACATTCCAGCATAGTTGGGCACAATCAAAACCGTACGGCGCTTATTGGTGATTGGGTTTCCATACAATGGCGGGGCTACTGGGGTACCACCCGTCACAGTAACTGGCCTAGATCAGCGTACCGAGGACCACTCCCGATCCCCTGCAACACAAGACTGGAACTATCATTTACTGGATAGCCCAAATGAGATCACCCCAGCGGTTGTGATCAGCAACCGCCCACACAGCCGAAATAAAAAGGAACTCTAGACAGGGATGATCTTACCCTACTTGGAAGCTACCCACTTAGCCTTGCTGCACCTCCCCTGTTTTAGCCATTCCCGGTTGATGAGGCTTGAGGCTACGATTACCTTTTTAGCGCACATTCACTTAGAATGCTCACCGTCCTCCAATGATGATGTATTGATAGAATTCATCCATACAAGTCTGTTCCCGGTCCGAACGGAACCGAAGGCACTATTCCTACTACATCCATTTTGGAATCACCCTCAGGATTAGTAGCGATTAGCCCTTGCATTTCACTGCTCCATCTTCGACTCCATGCTCTTGTCTTCATTTCGAAAACGTACTCGTTGGATCGAAGTGGTTTTCGGATCACAAATCCGATCCCAATCTCTTCGAAACAATGTTCGCTATTTCCCGGTAAACTCAACCCCGGTTCTCTAGGAAATAAACAGACGAAAATAAGATCGGAGATCACCTCCTAACCGTTTTATGGACGGATTTTCTTATAAACGTCCTAGAAGAATGAACGAGTTTATACGTACAGTATAGCACCTCGAACGGTAATTGTACCATATAATTCCCGTATTTCTCCTAGATATTTCTAAAGTTATATTTGGGTCCAGATTTTTGATAGTCGGTTATTTAACTATCAAATTAACAATCAATTCTACCATATATCCATTTTCCACCGAAAACACTTAAATCTCCTTTAAATTGAATTTCAAATACACAAATCTCTTTATTCAAAAATATACACTTCACAAATATTTAAAATAAAGCTACTTAAATCACTTCATTCAAATAATACTTATGAAAATCTATAGTAATTCTCCAAGTAAAACTTTAGCCAAACTACTTTTAAATAAAGTCATTTTATAAAATATAAATATTTAATGATTACCCTTTTTAAGATCATAATACAAATTTAACCTTTAAAAATAATTAACTACTATAATTAACTTAATTAATATTTACTTTAACACTTTCAAAACAATTAAATAATAAATTTTTGTAAAAACATTCTTTTTAAAACCTCTTTAAAACTTCTAGTTTATACTTAAAAATCTTTCTTTTGAAAATATATTAGCTTTTCAGGAAAATAAACTTTCCACTCCAATATAGCCCGTCCAATCATTTATAAATCCTTCTTGATTTATCTCCAGTTTAATTTACGTCCCAATCCCGTAAATTTCTGTAACGACCCGATATTTCAGCCATTCGCATCCGCACATGTCGGACTTGAATTGCTCAGAATATCATATTGTTAATTTAAATTTTGCAAAACTCAGCATATACAGTAAATAAAATAATCACAGAATCACAGATACAGAGTATTATAATAGAATTAGGGTTGTCAACGAATGCAAACGGATGCGGATATGGCTGTATCCGCATCCGCATCCGAAAATTTAAATCCGCATCTGAATCCGCATCCGATATCCGTGGATATCTGAGAATTAACATCTGTATCCGCATCCGTGGATATTTTTCGGATATCCGAAAATATCCGCATCCGAAAATAAAAAGCGGATATTTCCGGATATTCGAAAATATCCGAAATATCCGCATCCGAAATTGAATAATTTTTTTATTATACTAATATTTTTTAACTAAAACAATCACTTTCTCGAATGACAATACACACACTACAATACTAATCAGTTTTTCAAATGACAAAATGACAACACACATAATATCAAACAAGTTTACACGATATTACATCAATTCAAATGATAAGATAGCAACATACATAATAACAAAATGGCAACACACATAAAATTTCGGATCGGACGGATGTTTTTCGGATACGGATATGCCCATATTCGCATCCGCATCCGATTTTCTTTTCGGATATCGGATATCCGCATCCGCTTTTCAGATATCGGATAATATCCATATTTTCGGATACGGATCCGTACGGATTTCGGATTTTTCGGATATCCATTGACAGGCCTAAATAGAATGCAGCGGAATAGATAAATAGTAGTTCATGAAGCTACTGTATAAACAATAGAGTTTGAAATAAAATACAACAGAATATCTCGAATACAGACCGATGACATCTCTGAACAAATCAACTGGAAAAGCTGAAAGCTGAATCGATAGTTGGATCTCCAAACGAAGCTCCAAACTCTAAAGGTGAGTCTCAAATGCTGCATCACTCAGTCTGACCCGAGCGTAAAGCAAAACACAAAACACTCGAGTCAGGATTAACATTCTTATATCAATAAATCCAACTCAAGTGAAATATCAACTGAAATACAAGTAACTTAAAGGATGTTTGGGATAAACATCCTCTAAGGATCCATGGAATATCTACAATGTAGAAATATAAGCTATCAACAACCAACCGTCAATACAACACCGTGGTCCTTTCAAATATTTTATACTTCAAACCCAAAGTATCATTTCCATTTCAATTATATGTATATTTCCTCAATTTCAAAATTTGATTCAAATCAACTCGAGTTCCAAATTACAATTTAATTCAATCTAAATTTTTCCATTTTTATTCAATTTAGTTTCTAAATAACAAATTCAAATTATATTGATTTCAAATACAGATCTGAATCACAAAATAAACCATTTAAATTCCAATATATTTCAAAGCTTTAATATTCAACATTTCAAAGTTAAATTTAATAGTTTCATATAGATCTTGATTTAACTTCATTATTATTTAGTCAGGGAATATTCACTTAATAAATTCAATAAGTTTCAAATCAGTTTAATTGAATAAAATTCTTTATTGAATACGATTTCAACTAAATTCAAATTATCTTCCCAACCTTAACTTATTCAAATTATTACCAAAATCTATTTTGAAATATAAGTTTAAATGCTTAAACTTATTATATGTATTAGATCAATCTTAATTAAATTAAATATTATAGTAACTCTGTATATACCATTACCATTTATATATAATAATTTAAGAATCAACATTTATTAAAACCATATATTTCTTTCCAAAACCATAGAATTTATTTTCAAAATATTTATATATGGACCAACGGTGTGTGTATATAAAATTTCATATCTTATGCTCAAGTGATACAGATATTTATCATTTCAATCTGTAATTTAAATATATACGGGTAGATATCATTTTGACCCGCAATCCCAAATTCAATTCAAATGAAAATCACTTGGGTTTATCATTTCAACCCATAACGATTTCCTCCTATTCTAAAGTCCGTTCGGGTATGTATCATTTCAACCCATAGTGAATTCTAAACTACAGGGAACTTGCAGAGTGATAACAGATATGATAATAATATAACATGCATATATCATCAATAACAATATAATATAAACAACATGATAAGGTGTCATATCCCACCGGTGAACAATTACATATGAATGCATATATATCAATTTAAATAATTAACAGTTCAACTTAGCAACATATTTCAATTGAAATCAAATTTAATAAATATAAGAACATTAATCGTGAGTGATTGCTCACCTTCCGAGGCTAGAGAGAGATTCGACGATAGAGTGAGTTACTATTCCAAGCATGGATTTCAAAGCAAAGCAAGATTGAACGCGAATTGGACGAACAAGGTTGACAATCAAGAATTGATAAAACGAATAATAACCGGATCGATAAAGAAAATTGGTATAAGTGAACTATATATAACTATATATATAAAGTCATATTTTAAGCTCAAACACATTTATATTGAATATATATGTATTTCAAATTCTATTATTCCAATTAAAACACAAATTATATCGAATATATGTTTATTTCAAAACATTTTTTTGAAATAAAACACATAAACAAACATATCTACATAATAAATTTGAAATAAATAAACATATATATACATCCCAATAAAACATATAAACGAAATATATATATACTGCGAAGAAAATATTGCATACAACAAGATAACGTACACTTATATACATATATATAAAGTTATATATATAAAATTAAATAGATAATATACAACTTATGTAAACATATATAGTGTAGATAAATTTATATATATATATATAACTGTGAGTCAAATCCTTATATATATATACTGATATATATAGATCTTACTATAAACAACTGCAGGAAATTGAGTACTAACACAACTTTATTGAAATCAATATAAGTAAATTATATATAATAAAGTTAAATAAACCACTATCAACATATATTAAGTATGTAGACCCTATAAGTACCAATGCATACAGACTTATATCATATTACACAACTTCTGTAAATCAATATATATATATATACCTTTTATATACTGCCGATTTGAAAAGTTATATAAGAACTTACATATAAATATATATATATATATATATATATATGTACTTAAAACATAACACATGCAACTATGTACTACTAAAATTCATGTATTATTGTAAACATGCGTAAACAGTAAACATATATATAATATTCCTTCTATAATACCCTATATACTATGAACATATGTACATACCGTATAAAAATGCAGACTGAAATATGCATTATATATATACTATAAAGTATATCATTATTTATATACATAGATTAATATATAACCCATATATACTTACATGCATATAAACTGTCTACTAAACATAAACTAAACTATTAGATAACCCATAAAAACTTATATACGCCTACTGTAGATATACTTATATAAAATTTAGACAACGGCAAGGTGAAAGAAAAGAAATCAAATACTCAGATTTCAATGTATATGCAACCATATATAATAATAGTTTATAAACCAAATCCAAAAGCAAATGTATAACTAACAGACGAAAACTAAAGCAACTAACTTAAAGTATATATATAGATATATAAGCAAACCTTATAGAAAATAAAATATATGTCGAAACTTGTTTATATAAACTTATAAAATAAACAGTCTTATACATCTACAGAGACTTCAACATAAATGACTTTATAACTTGATATCTGCTAATATATACTTTAAAATAATATATATATATATATATATATATATATATTAAAACATACGGCATATATATAATCTGTAAGAGAAAAAAAACAAACTAACCAATAATAAGAAGAAGGAGACATAGCTGGAGAGTGGAAGGCGTTGGCGAAGAAGCTGACTGGGCTGGTGTTCTCGCGGGCGAAGTCGGAGGAGGGTGAGGTACGGCGGCTGTTGAGGTCGGGGCGACGTTGGAGGAGAAGAGAGAGAGAGGGCGGAAAAGGTGGTGGTCGGGTCTTGCGTGGCCGGAGGTGGGATGAAGGGGTGGCTGACGTGAGAGCGGGTAGAGGAGGAGTGTGGGCGGAAGTTTGGGTTTGCAAGGGAGAACGACCATTGGTGGGGCGAGATTGGTTCGTGAGATTAAGGACGTGGGCTGCTGTGGTGATGGCTTTGGCCGATTTTTTCTTTTTCCAGAGGAAGTTGGATTAGAGAAAAAGAAGGAAGGAGAAAGTGAGCTGTGTCCAGAGCAACCGTATATATACTATAGAATTATGTTACTTCCAGTGAAAAGCAAAACGTCAGAAAGAAGGACCAATGAATGTACGAAAAGAACCATCGTATTTTAACAGTAGGTAGGGTAAATATCAAGCTTGAGAATTCAAGGAATCATTAAAGCAATGACCGTTTGAAATTCAAAAGGACACAAGGAATTAAAAGTCTCGAAACGTACCGATACGGTAAACCGTTTTACGGATTCCGCTGTGTATCGGACTCCAAAACAAGCAAATGAATATACCGTGGAGATTAGCACGACGAGACGATCAAAATGGTATTCAGATATCAATGGTACGATCATCCGATCAAAAGTCGATAATCGGTACCGATATACATTGCTATTCCGTACGGAAAAATCCAAACGGAGCTAGAAACGTCCGAATTTCACGAAACGAATTTCCTAGTCTAATTCAGAGTGTTCTAAATAATTTTTCTCATGTTGACATATTTAGGTTTTGGAAAACTTTTAAATTCAGCTGTTATTAACTTATTTAAATTGAAATAGAATTACACAATAAAATAAACCTCCATATTATCTGATGAAAATTTACTAGTTGCTATGTTTAAGAAGACGTATTCCAAATATAAAATTTTTATTTTCAAATTTTATTGTTTAAAATTTCACAAAATTTCAATTAATTAAATAAATAAAATCACTAAAATTTTGGGTCGTTACAATTTCCTTTCCTACATTTTAAAATAAAACCACTATTTATTTTTAAAACGAATTACCATCTCCTTATAAATTCTCATCGTGAATTTATAATTTCGAATCATCCATTGATAAATATTCACTTTATTTATAAACCCAGTTTACAAATTCCATAGTCTCATTCTCCTTTTTAATCACTGTTTCAAAACACTTAATCGATTTTCTGAATTAATTCCATTTTGAAAATTATTTCTTGATTTACCCAAATTAACCCAAACCCCTAATTTTAGATTTACTCCCTTTTTCTGATTTAAAATCGTATTTAAATCTGGAACATCAATTTCATACTTTATTTCAAAATTCTCCTTTTATTTCTCCCAAATCATTTAAATCTTGAATTTAAAAAGAAATCCTTTAATTCTTAAACAATATCGCTTAGGTCCTCAAAACTCTTTTATTCCCATTTATTCAAAATCTCTATTTTTCCATACACGGAATTTATTTGATAGGACCCTAAAATCAAACCTTTTACCTTTTTCCCAAATTCATTCCTTTAATTTATCCAACTTCACTATAAATATTTTACTTAAAATTTTCTTTTTATTTTCCTTCAATAATCGAATCTTTATATTTTTTGATATCTTAAAATACCAAATATATTCAGCCAAACCATAGCATTCAATAATTTCAATTTTTATTATAATCTATCACAGATTATCAAATAATCATATCACTAAATATGAAAATAAATTTCAATATTTTTGAGGAATCCAATTGGATCCCTCCAACCTGTTTCCTTGCGTCCAATGATGTTAGCACAATATAAAAATACCAATTCCACTTCGAGGGGGATATCGTGGTATATAGGGTCATCTGCTATTATGCGGGGCGCATAGGGTCTCATCCACTATATAATGCGGGAATATCAATCACTCCAATATATATACTACTTTATATAATATCACATCCAGACTGATAATAATTATCAATTTCAATCAATCATCCAATAATTTAATTTTAACTATTTAAATTAACCAGTAATCCAATTTGAGTGAGATTAACTCACCTTGAATTTTAGTTGTCAATCCGCCAGATTTTTATACAATCGAACATCGTTCGATTCAATTTAAAAATTCCTAACGGACTCTGAAGATTTTAGATCGCCTCCAGAAATGTTAATTTGCAGCTATGACTTTTACGGGATTGACTTCGTGACTTTTGGACCTAGCATGCATAGTTTATGACTCATACAAGTTAGATATATATATATATATATATATTTGTGTACATACATACGTACTCTAGCTAATTTCTTCTCTTCTTTTTTCTTAAAACAGTTTTATAAACTAAATTATTATATATATTTTTTTGACTCAACCTGTTCTCACTAACTGGCTACTCTTTTTTTTTCAAGACTAAAATTAGATTTAGTAAAAGTAACCCAGGCTAATTAAATTACCAGAAAACCCACCTCTACTAGTAACTTCCCCATCGACTCCGGCTTTCCACACCGTCGCGCGCTCGTGTACGTCGTCGCCCCTTGCTCCAGTTCACGACCTCCACTTGAAACTCTGACTCCCAAGAAAAACGTGTAACGTCCCAGATTTTCGCGCTCGAAAATCAACATTCATACTTCACATCGTACTCGAATGCCGTAGATTCGACCGTTCAAATCCGGTTCGCCGGAGCTTATAACAACATTAAGTAAATAACACAGTGGAATAAATGAATAATACATTGATATACAATATCGGATACAATATCTGATACAACAGAGTGATACAATGAATATCAATATACATCAGAGATATGATACAACAAATAGCAGCGGAAAAGAAAAACGATAATATCAGCAGCGGAACAAATAACTCTAAGATAGTCTTCAAGAGAGAACTCCAGCAGTAGCTCGAACTCCCAATAACGATACACCAAGAATAAGCAAGTGCAGTCTGATCCCAAGACTGAACTAGCTCCAGATAAATCTACAAAATCTGAATATCTGAAAAACCCAACTCTAGACTGCTCGTGTAGAAAATTTTGAGCATCCAGAGTTTAGGAAATAAACAATAAACTCCGGATCAGTCATGGGACTGGTGTGAGCAACAAAAACAGTTTATCTTTAAAAACAAATAGCAGAGAATTTAAAGTCAATTCGCAATGCTTTTGGAAAATGAAACTACCATAAGACCTCCCACCACACACACAATGCAAACGCAGAATTGGAGGAGATTTCTTCTTATGATAGTCAAAGATGCTTACTACGCAAAATCATTGGATTATTATTATTAGTGCATAGTGCAGAAAACATTTTCGAAAGTATAATATTAATCTTAGCCAACATACGACCAGTATCGTATGCCTACTATAGCTACCATCTAAACAGTGGTGACCACCGTACGTAAATGGTAGGTTCTACAACTAATACCGTACAAAGTTCGTATTGGAAGATGGATTTCCAAAAAATGGTCAGGCTAAGGAACTTCCTATCCACGATGGGTACGTCCCTGGAATAGACGACCCGAGAACCTAACGTTACGGTTAGATCTCTGCCAACACAAGGCCGGGTTACCTCTGCAAAAATAGGTAACTACTGACACGCGTATGCCATCCCCCGATCGTCACCGATCTTCCCGAGGATCCCCGATTCGCAACAACCACAAAGTAATAAATTTGCAGCAACCACAGAGGTTAAGTATCTGGGCTCCATACCATGATACCACCTTTATCCAGAAGGAATGACATACACTAAGGGGCGCTACTCCCTAGAACCTTGCCGCATCCTTCCTGTTTTGACCATTTCCGAGGTGTGAGGTCCGACGAAGTCTCGTCCACAAAGCTACGCTTTGTCACAAAGCCATGCTTCGGGTCAAACAAATGATCAACCTATGATCACAAAGATATAAGATCAAACAAATGATCATATCACAAATGATCAAACATTGATCATCACACAGCAACACTCAGCATGCCACATTACCAAATTGGGATATATCGCTGATAAATTTCAACTACATAACCTCTGAGCTCGTATGTCTCAGAGAAGGGTGTTAAGCTAAGAGAATAAATTCTCCGCCACCAACAGATATGTATTTGAAAGAAATCGGCTTTATATCTCAAAGTGTAATGTCAGACATGTATCCATACAAGTCTGTTCCGGGTTCGAACAGAACCGAAGGCACTTCTCACGAAGCCCTTGCAAATACGGATAATTTTCAAATCACGTCCAGACTTCCCATCACAAAAGGGTGATATAAATCTCTATACCGGGAGCTACCCAGTGCAGAGACATTCGACAGGTTGTCCTTTCATTTTCGAAAATATCCGGTCTTCAACACCGGTCTTCAAATGCTATCCATATACGACGTATCACTATTCGGAATGGGTTATATGACACAGATGTCTTTTCCCGGCTAACCCGAATAGTGAGCGCAATATTCAAAAACAAATGGATAATGGGATTTCAATTAAGTCACAATTTAAACCCAAACTTTTTCTTTCAAATGGTTAAACAAATTTCCATTTTAATCTTTTTTAAACAAAAAGATTAAATTCACAAAGTTCACTTAATTTCACAAAGATTCATTCACAGATTTTCCAAATCGATTCCCATTTCAATTTAATTAATTCGTTGAATCTTTAAATCAAAGATTTAACTAATAGCTTTCAAAACAATTCCATTTCGAATGGTTTAAACAAAACATCATTTTAAATCTGTTAAAAATAAACAGATTAAATTCATAGCTTTCGAAAAGAATTCATTATAACTTGGAAAACCATTTTTCAATTAAATCTTGAAATTCCTTTACCTAAATTGGAATTTCATTTCTTATCTAAAAGCTTTTATTCTTTGAAAACAAACAGTTTTCATTTTGGAAATCTGATTCATTTATACGAGTTAAGGTTCTTGGGTTAAATCCAAATTCCCAACTTATACTTTTAAAATGGTTTAAAGTCATATAAACACATTTATATCATCTTTACTCCCTAGTTTCCAAATCATAGCTTAATTTCAAACTTGAATCCAAATTTAAATCTAACTATTTAAATTTTCAAAACTCGGTTAAGTTATTTAAAATAACTTTTATCTTGAAATTCCATTTTCAAAAGCTTTTTACTTTAAACCCAAATTTCTAATTTCAAAATCAATTGAAATAAAAATTTCAATTTCGAAAATATCAAATTTAAATTATCTGTGACTTAACCGATTTCCTCGTGAAATCCATATTTGTGTGTGTAAGAGTGTAGTCCAGGGGTTTCACACACAATAGTGCAACATCATATAATCATCACAGATCAGAATACAGAAATATAGTTGATAAGCGGTATCAACTATCACGCTTATCGTTCATTCACAGATCACAGGTATATATTACAGGTAAATAAACTACAGATCACAATGTAAATCAGGATGTATCACAAAGCATCATATATCAGGGATATCAAACAATCAAATCATCCAATAGAATCCAACATCCATAGGTAAGGTCAGTTAATTGTCTGATTAATTCAAATCAGATTAATTTCTTATGAATTATTAATCCTGGTTAATTAATATTAATCAATTACAAATTATCTTGATTAATTATTCTTTTATCAATTAATTATCCTCAAATTTATCACCTTAATTAATAAATTATATTAATTAATTATCTTTACTTAATTATCCTTAATTAATTACCATTATATTAATTATCCTCAATCAATTACTTTAATTAATTATTCCTCAATTAATTATCATTCCTTAATTACCTTTTTTAACAATCAATAATAATAATTTATCTTATCTTCTTTAAACTTTGAAAACCAATTACTATTAACTACAAAAAACTTTAATGTCAATTAATTAAATACTTAACTTACTTTATCTACTTAATTAAACATTAATTAAGATTTTAAAACATTTTAAAATAATTAAACTTGTATTGAGTTCTCAACTCAAAAATAGTTAAACATTAAGTTCTTTGTTAACAAATAAATTTGTTTAATATTTTTAACTTTAAATTTATAAATCTTAACCCCTTCTGAAGCAACCCGAGATCTTCCCAGGTTTCGCTCGACTAACGCTTCGAGTTTCCCTCCATCTTCCCCGAGCTTTCACGTTTCTATAAATTTCCTTCGAGACAATCCATTGATTTCATGTGCTCGAACCCGAGCAAATATCTGAGTCGCCTTCTTCTAAGTACAAACTGGAACAACCCCTAACCACTTCGAGTTGTCTCCCTCTTCTTCCCACTAAACAAATTCAGATACGCACGATCACCGTGCACCATGCACGTCATTCCGATTATCGTTGATCCTCTTCTATGCCATCTACAAATCGAAATCAACTACCCCATCATCCTTGTTAACCCAGATCAACGTCAACGCCGGCAAATCAAAAATGGGCATCGCGATCGAACTGGAACCCATTCTCACATCAGGAAATCGCCTCTGTCCATCACTTCCGACCTCTGGGATACACCCCGTCCATCCCACAGCTGCGCCACATCCTTACGATCAAATCCCCTACCAAGCGATCAGCTCCTGACGCTCCTATGTCACCAGGATCACCTCGACAACCCATATCAACAAAACATCCCCTAAACCCTACTTCCTCCTCCTCCGGCCGCCACGGTCAACAGAAAAATCACCTAATATTTTTCTAATGATTTCGAGCATCAATTCTAGCAGCCACAACGAATTCGAGGCTTATAATTTCTTAGATCACCAGATTTTAATAAAACTCCATTTTTCAGCTTATCTCAAATGTTCCAGTGAAAAGCAAATGAAAATTTTGGATTTTTGTTTCAAAAATCATTATTTGGAGAGGGGATTCAAATGATATTACTGAATGTAAAATTCATGAGGTTCGAAATCCTACAAATTTTGAACGGTAGCTGTGTTTTCATGAAAATTCCAAAACTTGCCTAATTCATTTCTAAAAAGAAAACATAATATAAGTTTAAACAAAAACTTCAACTTGTTTTAATTTACTTTCAGAAAGAATGAAGGAGGGAAGATTGGGATTTTTGAAATGGTTCACTTTGTTAAACCTGATACTTAAAATAGTTATGTTTTTCAGTAAAAGAAAAATTGCAAAACTTGCTTTGAGTTGTTACTGGAACATAATGCAAGCTTAAACACAAAAATCCCTACTTGTTAACTATAACATAAAGCATGACCATACATAATTTAACATACAGACCAATTAGTGACAGAGGGAAAGAAGAAAAGTTGACAGGTTTACTTTTGTTTTCCTAAAACCAAAACAGGGATCACATTCTTGCAGAGATCAACATGCACAGGCCAAAATCCAATCATATACTCAAGATATTTGCAAGCAAACCAAACACTAAACTCTCCTAATCATTCAAGCATCGATTCCAGCCTTCATTAACTTAAATTTTAAAGTTAAATGTTTACTTACTTGGTCAAAACAACAAAGTCTAGAAAAACAAAGTTGCTCACCATTTAGAAGAGGAAGAACAAACAGAGATTTATAGGTTGAACCAGGCTGGAATTTTGTTTGCTTTAAAAATCATTTCTTCAACCTTCTAGTTGTTGATTAAGTTGAAGTTTGTTTCTTTACTTTTTCTTTTCTTTTTTCCAGGCTTGCTAAGTTACGAACGAACTGAATTGTGAAGATGATGAAGGGAATATACAGAGATGGATTTTGTACAAAAGGTGATGTTTATTTTTGTACCACAAGTCATGGCCGAGATGATCTTGCCCATGCTTTGATACTTTGTTTATTTTCTTTTTACAATTCTTGTTGACTTCGGCTGTGATATGTTGTATACTTAGAGATGCTTTATTTGTACTTGCTTTACAAGCTTATTTACTTTGTTTTGTTTTTTATACTTACTTTCCATTTGCCTGCACACTCATCTCTTTTATTTTCCTTGTGTTCATACTTGATTGTTTACAGCCTACATACATATCTTACTTATTTTATTTTGTTTTCTTTTATAAGCCAATACTTTAAATGTATTTTATTTTCAAAACCATTTATTTTAAGATTTTAAATTCAAGCAAAATATATATATCTATATATTTATTATTTTCAAATTCACTCATATACGATCGGGGAAACTCGCTTCCATTTTATCGATTTATTTTACTTATTTTATCCAAAAATTTATTTTATCCAAAAATTTATTTAATTACTCAATTTAATTCAAAAATTCAATAAATTATTAATTTAAATAAAATTTAAATTTCAGTGTCGTTACAAAACGCGACCGAGCCCTAACTTCCCTTGACTAGACTGGTCAAAGCCCGCCCCACCGACCACTACTAACCGTCGCCTAGAGTCGCGATCCCTTGCCATGCCATACGCGAATGTTGCGCCCTCCCTTAGCCTCAGCCATGAACCACCGAAATTGCATGGATCGAATCCCCCATCCCACAGTTCGATGCCCATGACTCGGCTTGGAACGTGCATTCCATTTCCCGATTTATTTGGAGATGCTCGGCCCCTTTTTTTAGAACTTGATTTACTGAATTGAATAGAAGAGGGAAGTTTGATTTTGGATTAGAAGAGGGATGAACGGCCGTATCTACAGACCATTTATTTTTGAAGTGGGAAATTCGATTTGCTGAAATGCATGGCTATGTTTTATATTTTTTTTTTCTTCTTTTTGATTTTGACAATCTGTTTGCGTGCGATTCTAAAAAGAAACAGGGGGAGACAAGAGGAGATGTTAACGTGCTCTAATCAACAAGCTACAGTGATTTGAAGTGGAAAGAAAAAAGGTTTGATGTGAATATAAATGTCAATCAGAATAATATATATATATTTTAAATTTAAATTTTAAACCATCTCAATTTCGCAACTTAAAATCTTGACCTCCTATCGAGGCGTGCCACTAGGCATTTACAATGTTATACCCCTATTCCGAACGCAATGGAATAGGTTTCGAGTCCTAATTTGCTGTAACAGCCCGCAAACCCGTACCCCTTGAATCGACACTATTTTCCAACATATCGACTCAAAGTGAACGGAAATACGAACCATTAGGGTTTAAGAAGAAGGAGGTAGAAGAAAAGAATAGAAAAACAACATCAGAATCTCACAATCACAGCAGAATAAAATATAATAGATAATAACTGATCTTTACACAGAAGAAAACTATATCTGTTTATACATACATCATCAGAATACAACATCAGAGTTCAACAACATCTAACACACAACTGTACAG
The DNA here is from genome assembly GCA_030737815.1 of Allium fistulosum. Classification (NCBI taxonomy): domain Eukaryota; kingdom Viridiplantae; phylum Streptophyta; class Magnoliopsida; order Asparagales; family Amaryllidaceae; genus Allium; species Allium fistulosum. The sequence continues at coordinate 1,146,217,439 of CM060901.1, forward strand.
TAATCACTACATGTCCTCACAAAACTGAATACACAGTACACACAACACAGCGGAATATACATCAAGTACGAGTGATACGTCTCGCCATCCAGCTCGTCTCCTGAGCTCTACAACATCTTATCCTGTAACCTATAATACTCGGTCTGACCCGAGCATTATAATAAAATAACACCCGATTCAGTCTGGAAAACCAGCGTGAGAATACACACTCAATTGGATTATTAAAGTTTTCCAAACCCTTTGAAATCAAAAGCATCTCGTAAGACCATGCCACAAATAAACATGTCGGGTTTTTACCATACGATAGCCAAAACACTTTTTATCAAATCCGTCTGATATTATAATAGTGTCTATAGAAAGTAAAATAGAATCTAGCTGAAATGCTTGCATCTCACATTTCAGCAATAGTTGGGCACAATCAAAACCGTACAGGCGTGTAGGGAGAATGGATTTCCAACGAATGACTAGGCACTGGGGTACCACCTGTCACAGTACCTGCTCTAGATCAGCGTACCGAGGACCACGCCCGATCCCCTGCAACACAAGACCGGAACTACCTAAGGGTAATTCCGAGTAAGATCGCCCCACGGTTGGGATCAGCAACCGCACCACTAAGCCGAAATAAAAGGGACATCTAGACAGGGATGACCTCACCCTAATGGGCGCTACCCACATAGCCTTGCTGCATAACCCCTGATTTTCAGTCATTCCCGGTTGATGAGGCTTTAGGCTAAGCGTTACCTTTATAGAACATTTCACTTAGAATGCCACCGTCCACCTGACGATGTTCCGAAAGCATTCATCCATACAAGTCCGTCCCTGGTTCGAACGGAACCGAATGCACTATTCCTACTACATCCATTTTGCAATCACCCCCAGGATTAGTAGCGACTAGCCCTTGCACTTCACTGTACCATCTTCGACTCCAAACTCATTTCCCCCACGAAAACGTACAAACCAGATCGAAGTGGTTTTCGGAAAATAAATCCGATCCCGGTCTCTTCGAAACGATCAACGCATTGGCTAATATTGATAGTCGGTTATTTAACTATCAATTAACATTCACAAAACATCCATCAAACAATAAATAATTTTCCAAATTATTTATTTACCTCACAAATATCTTCGCAAGATATATTTCCATTTTCAATCCTTTTGAAAATAGTTTCATAACCTCACTCCTTTTATGGAATAAATTCCCAAATATTTATTTCCACTGGAACACCAAGCACAAAACTTCATATTTTTAAAATAATTTAAACTCTTTATTATAAAATATCCCTTAAGACATTTAAGTTAAAAACTACTTTAATATTTATTCAAAAATATATACTTTAAGAATATTTAAAATGAAGCTAATTTATAAAATATAAAACTAAATTTTTAACCCTTTAAAACAAAATTTCCAGCCACCTTTAAATAATTTCTACTATAATAAAATTTGAGAAATACTTACTTTAAAATCTAAACATTTAATAATAAATTTCCTAAAACATGCTTTTTAAACAACATTAAAACTTTTAACTTATATTTTAAAATTTTCTTTGAAAACGTACTTGGCTATCTAGGGAAATATGCTTCTCTTTCACATCTTTTTAAAAATAAATCACTATTTATTTTTAAACAAATTTACCCATTCCTTTAATAAATTCCCACCTTGAATTTATGTTTCCAAATATCCACTGATATTTTACTTCACTTTATAAACCCAGTTTATAAATCCAAAGTCTCAATTCTCTTTTAAAACGGTTTAAACATTTAAATCAATTCCCAAATTGATTTCCAATTTACATCACTTTTAAATAATTTCCCTTACTTACTCCATTTATCTCAAAATCCACTAACTTTAAATTTCATTTCTTTATTTTGATTTAAAAATCTCTTTTAACTGAGAATACCAATTCAGATTTCCCAAATTCCTTCCTTATCCTTTTTAAATAAATTTAACCCTTGGATTTTTAAAATAAATTCTTTATTTCATTAAAATAATAATGCTTGAGTTTTAAAATTCATTATTTCTCGGTTATTTCAAAATTCCTTTTCCATACTCGGAGTTTATTTACTAGAATTTAAAAAATCTCTTTTATTCTTTTCCAATTCATTCCTGAATTTATTCAAATTCTCTATCATTATATACTTAAAAATCTTCTCTTAAATTTCCTTTTCAAAAATCCGAGACCCAGTATACCTAAATATATTCAATCAACCCGTTGCATCCAACATTCCAATCATCAATAATTCATCATAGGATATCAAATAATCATAACAGAGAATATTAAACATTCTAAATAAATTTTTGAGGAATCCAGTTGGATCCCTCGAACCTGTTTCCCTGCATCCACAGATGTTAGCACAATACCAATTCCACTTCGAGGTGGAATATTGCGGTATATGGGTTTATATAATATCATCCGCTATTATGCGGCGCATAGGGTCTCATCCGCTATATAATGCGGGAAAACAATCACTCCAATATATACTATATACTACTATATAATATATCACATCCAATCAATTCAATCATTCAATCAAATATTTAAATTTAACCATTTAAATTTAAATAGCAAAGCCAGAAGAGTGAGATTAACTCACCTTTGGTTTTGTTTTGCAACCCGATTGTAACGACCCAGAATTTTGAACAAATTAAATTGAGAATATTTAATTAATTTTAAATATTTGAACGATGATTTAATTTGAATCCCCGATATAACTTTGAGTTTGGTGATTAAATTATAAAATTTAATCTATTGAAACTGGATAAAAATTTGAATCTTCAATTGTAAGTTGAAGAAAAATATTTCGAAAGCTTTTAAAATTCGCATTGATGATACTGAAGATAACAGAAGCTTCAGAATTGTATTTCAAAGTGTTTCGTTCAGTTTTAAAATTATATCGTTCGAATTGATATTTAAAAATAGCCGTCCGAGGCACAGTCTCGGAATTCGACGAAATCAGTTCCATTGGGTCCGTAATATTGTATTATTACTGGATTTCCAATTTCGTATTTATCGGAGCTATTATGTGAACGTACGACACGTAAACACGTGGGAATTACGGGGTTGAAATTTAATTTAAATGCCATATATCCCTTTTTCTTTAATCCGACATTTTGTACAACCTGCCGCCTATCTGCCTCCTTCGTACCCATCTCCCTTTCCTTCCCATCCTCTCAAGTCTCAGTTCAAAGAAATCAAATCGAACGAAACAAAGAAAGAAAATTTGCTCTCGTTCAAACAAAGAAAATGGCCGCTAACAGATCGATTCAAAGCTCCTCAAATCAAATTCGTTCAAAAGAAAATCACGTCTCCTTATCTCTTCATTCACCCTTCGTATCGGAAAAAAAACCTACGAACTCAGATTCGATTTCGAATCACATCGCGACCATCTCGTGACTGTCGTTCTCGAGCTCGACATCGACGAAGGGGAAGGAGCATGCACGTGCTTACGCTCGCGTGATGGAGGGCGCCTGCGTGTGAGGGGGGGGGGGAAGCGGCATCGTTCTCGAGTAGCGGCGACGAAGCTAGGGCTTCGTTCAGAGATTCGAGCTCGCGTGCATGGGGAAACTCGATCGAGCTGTTGTGATGCTCGAGGCTGGAACTCACAGTGATGGGGGCGTTGTCGAGCAGTAGACTGGATGCGGAACGATCGCTCGATGGCCAGAAAACATTGGGTGGAGTCGCGTTCTGGAGAGAGATGTCGTGAGGTATTCGAATTTTTATTTCAATGTGAATTTGATTTAATAATTTATATATACGTATAGATGAGAATGGAAATATATATATATATACATATATATATAGATTAGAGAAAAATGAAATGTTGATACAGTAAATGATAAAGGTAAGATTTTCAAAGTGGAAATTATATATACACACCAATATTTAACTAACTGTAAATTTTAAATGATATAATAAGGTGTTTAATTTTCCTAACCAAATTTATTTAATAATTTTTAGAATTTGTTAAAAAAAAAGTTAGTTTGAGAATCAAAATTTCATTTTTTGTTAAATAAATTTGTTAAAGGGAATTTATAAAAGAAATGAAAATTTAATAGTTCGATTAATTCAAATATTAATAAAATTGTATAATTGTTTTATACAAGGTCGAAACCGTGAAGAAATGGTCAAAATGGAAATGGGATTGCAAATTAAAGCAAAGGTGAGATTTTTCTCACTCAAAATGAAAGTGGAATTTTCAGTTATTTATTGATTGATTTGATTGCTATTGGATGTGATATTAGATATAGTAGGATATATATCTATATATAGCAATATATACATATTGGCATATGTATATATTGGATTGATTGATTTCCCGCCTCGTATAGCGGATGAGACCCTATTGCGCCGTTAGTAAGCGGATATTTTTATAAAACCCATATACCGCGATATTCCACCTCGAAGTGGAATTGGTATTGTGCTAACGTCTGTGGATGCAGGGAAACAGGTTGGAGGGATCCAACTGGATTCCTCACCAGTATTTATTTATTTACAGATATTGTGATGTATTCTGTTATCATATATTGATATATGATGTTTGTTGTTGTGATTGACTAATTGGTGCTGTTGCATCATCGGATTCAGTTTTGAAGTTTAAAAATAACGACTTTTACTTTAAAAGGATTTTAAAGTGATTTTTGAAAGTAGGCGTTTTATTGAATTTTTGAATTGATTTATTTCAAATAAATAAACGTCTAAAATTTTAAAGAAATAAAAGTTAAGAAATTTATGAAATGGGTTAAATTGGGATTTCTAGTATTATAAACGGTTTATTTAAAAGATGTATAAAAATGGATATTTATAAATTTGAAATATTGGGATTATAATACAAGTTTCTATAAGTGTTAAAATGAAGTGTAAATGGGATTTCATAAGTTAATGAAATCTGAAAGTTTTAAATTTTGTGAAGTTTAAAAGAACGATTTCTTTTAAAATAAATGAATTATAAGTTATATTAACTTATAAATTGAATGGGTCATTAAAGAAGATGTATAAATCGAAGTTGTTATAAAATGGAAATAGGATTTATAAACGTTGTTTTTATAAATTCGAAAATAAATCAAATTTGATTGATTTTAAATATAGAGATTATTAAGGGAATTTTATCCACGATTTTGGACAGTGGATAATTCTTGAAATAAATGTGTAGAAAAGATTGAAATTTGGTTATTGAAGTATATTCACGATTTTGGACAGCGAATATATTATTGAATAAAATGGTTATGTTTGGGAAAGCGATATTATAAAATGAAGTTAATTGTTTTAAAAGATGTTTTAAAACGTGTTAAATATCGAAATCATAGATTTCAACATTTATTGTTGAAATAGACGTTTTCGAGAAATAAGGAAATGGTGGACTATAACACTGTTGTTATAGTAAATGATTTCCGAAAGGAAATGTTTTATATAGTATTGGGATTTATATATCTATCTAAATTTCGAATCCCTATACTAGTGATTTTGAGTCGTCGTAATGATGTTTTACGTAACATTCGTTTTGACTCAAATAAAATGTGTTTATAGAATGATTTCCTTAAAGAATGAAATATATACTAAATATTGATTTAGTATATCGAATATTTTCCAAGTGTTGAAAATAAATGATTTGTGAAATACTTATTATTTAATAAGTATGGAAATGCTTTTCCAATATGAAATGAACTGTTTTGAGATTTTATCTTTTAAAGATAAATTAAAATGTGGAAGTTGATTTGAAATTGTTTTCAAATGATTGAAGTGTGGAAATAATATATCTAGTAAAGATATTTTTGGAAATTAAATAATTTGGAAAATTATTTGGAATCTGATGATGTTGCGCATCTTTATTGATAGTTAAATAACCGACTATCAATATTTACCCCTGAATGGGTATTTGTTGTGAATTGGATGAATTTGAATGCCACACTTATTTTTGAATAATCGCTCACTATTCGGGTTAGCCGAGAAAGGACCATGGGGTCGTATAACCCATTCCGAATATGTGATACGTCGTTATGAATTGCATTCGAAGACCGGTGTTGAAGACCGGATATTTTTGAAAACGGAAGGATTACCGTCGAGTTACTCTACATCGGCTGATCTCCGATTTAGAGGTTTTATCACCCTTAGTGACGGGAAGTCCGGACGTGATTAGAAAATTATCCGGATATGCAAGGGCTTCGTGAGAAGTGCCTTCGGTTCTATTCGATCCCGGAACAGACTTGTATGGATTGTATGTCTGACGTTACAAATTTGAGATATTAAGTTGATTTCTTTCAAATACATTTCTGTTGGTGGCGGAGAATTTATTCTCTTAGCTTAACACCCTTCTCTGAGACGTACGAGCTCAGAGTTTATGTAGTTGAAATTTATCAGCGATATACTCCCAATTTGGTAACGTGGCATACTAAGTGTTGCTGTGAAATGATCAGTGTTTGATCATTTGTGATATGATCATTTGTTTGATCTTATATCTTTGTGATCATAGGTTGATCATTTGTTTGACCCGAAGCATGGCTTTGTAGAAAGCGTAGCTTTGTGGACGAGACTTCGTCGAGCCTCACACCCCGGAAATGGTCGAAACAGGAAGGATGCAGCAAGGTTCTAGGGAGTAGCGCCCCTTAGTGTATGTCATTCCTTCTGGATAGAGGTGGTATCATGGTATGGAGCCCAGATACTTAACCTATGTGGTTGCTGCATTATTATTATTTTGTGGTTTGTTGGAAATCGGGGATCCTCGGGAAGATCGGTTACGATCGGGGGATGACATACGCGTGTCAGTAGTTACCTATTTTTGCAGAGGTAACCCGGCCTTGTGTTGACAGAGATCTAACCGTAATGTTAGGTTATTTCTCGGGTCGTCTATTCCAGGGACGTACCCATCGTGGCATAGGAAGTTTCTTAGCCTGACCATTTGTTGGAAATCCAAAGAAATAATACGTGACTTGTATGGTTTTAGTTGTATTACCTGCTATGGAATGTGGCGGTAACCTGCTATTGAACATAGTAGCTATAGTAGGCATAAGTGCGGAATGCCTATGCTGGCTAAGATTTATATTATACTTTCGAAAATGATTTTTTCTACACTATGCACTAACAATAATATCAAAAATGATTTGATTTTGCGTAGTAAGCATCTTTGACTATCATAAGAAGAAATCTCCTCCAATTCTGCGTTTGCATTGTGTGTGTGGCGGGAGGTCTTATGGTAGTTTCATTTTCCAAAGGCATTGCGAATCTATTTTAAAATATTCCTTTATTGTTTTAAAGAATAACTGTTTTACGATCTCACACCAGTCACCATGACTGACTCGGAGTTTATTGTTCCCTTCTAAACTCTGGGTGCCCACTAATTTCCACACGGGCAGCCTAGAGTTATGTTATCAGGATATTCTGGAGCTTTGGAGATAAGCTGGATGACGAGACGTAGTATTTGTATCTGATAGTATTTATTCCGCTGTGTATTCTGTATGAGGACAAGTTTACATAACTGTCCATTGTTGTATTGAGTTGTATATTGACTCTGATTGATGTATGTATAAAAACTGATATAATTCTTTGTTTTAAATGGCTAGTGATTATCTATTATATATTGTTCCGCTGCGATATGTGAGATTCTGATATTGCTTCTGTTTCTGATATTGCTTCTGTCTCTGATGTTGTTCTGTTGTTCTTCTTCCTCTTGTTCTTCTCTCTTCTTCTGCTTTCTTCTTCTTCTACCTTTTTCTTCTTTCTAAAACCCTAAGAATTCGGTTTTCTGGCATTCGTTGCTCGGCAGTCGATACAGTGGACGTATCGATGTCGATTTTCGGAAGTCGAAAAATCGGGTCCTTACACCGATCCAACCCGGCTTGCCTCTCCACTATTTTAAACCTTGTATAACATTACAGTTCGTTAATATTTTACTTAATCGAACAATAAATTGCCATTTAATAAATTAATTTGCTAATGATCAAATTTAAACTAATAATTTCCCTTTAAAAATCCTTTAGTAACTAAAATAATTTTGTAAGTTAATAAAACAATTTACCACCACAATACATCATTTTAAAATTTAAATAGTAGGTTTAACACGTGTATAAGTATATTTATTTTGCTTTATTTTCTTTGAACTACATATACTAAAAAAATCTGTATAAATCAAACCTTTATATAAATCTCTACATATTCTTTTCCCCAAAATCCTATCTGTATATATTTTAAATCTTAGACAGTAAGTTGGGGTATTCTATATTTTAAATTTATACATATTTTAAAATAAAATAGGTTTATACCTTACTGTAAAAACTTTTTCATCTTATATACATATATTTTTGTAAAATAAAATTCCGGTTTTAAAATATCTTTTTCCTTTTCTCTGTATAAATAAATATGTGTATTATTAATTTTACATTGAAAAATGAATTGCATAAAAAAAACTGCAAATACCTCACTGACATGATCGAAGAAGGATCGCTTGAGACGCCGCATACCCCTCTCCCAAATCCAGCCACAGTTGCGACGCCGCATACCCCTCTCCCCGAGTCGACGTGCTCGAGCACGAGATCAATCGTGCCCTCCTCGCTGTTGTAGCAGCTTCACGTGCGCCAGCACCCATCGCGACATCGATACGAATCCCCTCGCGACTTGCCTCATCGCCATCTTGCTCGACGAGCTCGAGTCCACTCCAACTGAAACGCGACCGCCCCATTGCGAAACCCATTCTCACGAAGTCGCGACATAAATCGATCGAGGCTTCGGCCATTTTAATTTTAACTGAGATGATTCGATTGAATTGATTGAGCTATTGAATTTATTTTTGATTGAAAGAGTAATTTTTTATATGAAGAGGGAAATTCGGCTGAAAGAAAAATGGTTCGGCCATTTTTAATCTTCAAATAGCGATGAAAATTCTAACTGGCTTGAGTTCTTTCTTCTTTTATTATTATTTTTTTATTTATAAAATTCTGTTGCATTTTTATAAAAAGAAGAATGTAGAAGACAAGAGGGGATGTTGGCGTGAAGAGGAAGGCTGTAGTGATTTGAAAGGGGAAAAAAATATCGCTGTGAAAGGAATACAGCTGGAGGTTGACTAGAATTTACAAATATATATTTCAAATTTAAATTCAAATGTCCTCGATAACCGCAACTCAAAATTTTGAATCCCTAACGAGGCATGTCGCTAGGCGTTTATAAGGTTATACCTCTATTTCGAACGCATTGGAAAAGGTTTCGAGTCCTAATTCGATCGTATGGAGAAGATAGCTTTTTGGACTCAGTTATAATATTGAATTCGATATAAATTTCAACACGTTTATATATCGTATGCTCACACAACAACTCCAATCACTACGAAAATTGAAATTCGATAATAATACAATATTACGGATCCAATGGAACTTGTTTCGTCAAATTCCAAGAATGTGCCTCGGAAGGCTATTTTTAAATTCAATTTAAACGATATATTTTTAAAACAGAACAAAACACTTCCAAACTCACATTTAAAACATCTATTGTCTCTAGTATTATAAATATAAATTTTCCAATCCTTTGAAATATTTTTAACAAGCATAAACTGAATATTCAAAATATTTACCCAACCTCCAATAATTAAATTCAATATTTAATTATTCAATAAATAGAGATATTTGAAATTTAAGTTAAAATTAACCTTTTAAATATTTAAAATCAATTAAATATTCCAATTTCAAATATCTAAAAATTCCGGGTCGTCACAGGTCGTATGGAGAAGATAGCTTTTTGGACCCAATTATTATATTGAATTTTCGATATGAATTTCTACGCGTTTACATACCGTACGACCACACAATAACCCCAAACGCTACGAAATTTGAAATCCGATAATAATATACTATTACAGATCCAATGGGACTGGTTTCATCGAATTCCGAGACTGTGCCTCGAAAGGCTATTTTTAAATATCAATTTAAACGATATATTTTCAAAACTGAACAGTTCACCTTTAAATTAAATTTTAAAGCTTTTATTATCTTCAGTATTATCAATATAAATTTTATAAGCCTTCAAATTATTTTTAACGAGCTTAAAACTCAAGATTCAACATTTTATCCAATTTCCAATTATTAAATTCAACAATTAAATTATCCAACAAATAGCGATATCTGAAAATTCAAGTTAAAAATTAACTTTTAAATATTTAAAATCAATTAAATATTCCAATTTAAAATATCCCAAAATTCTGGGTCGTTACATTCTGCCCCCCTTGTAAGAATTTCGTCCCCGAAATTGCTTGTTAAGAAAAATGGTCCACAACCCGTTAACTATTTTCCTAAAACCAAACAGTTTCAAACAACTTCCCAAAAACAATCTTTTGATTAAAGACACACTATCACTCTTCCTAATTTTCCAAACTCATCCATCTGTTCCAAATAATATTACTTACTCAAGCATTCAAATTATAATTTAAAACCAAATTTAAAATTATCAAAATTTTCTTCAAAATTTTCTAACTCTTTAAATTTTCGAAAAATTTCGCCAGCGTCTCCTTTGCTTGGCTAGATCGGAACAACTACAAAACGCCTCTACGGGCCCCAAATTTTCAAAAGAAAACAAAAGCCAAGTGGCTAGATCAGAAAATCATCAAATTTCATACGGTAATTTAAACATACCTTTTTGTCTGGCAATCAAAATTTATCTTCTGAAATCGAAAACACAAATTTTCTTTTGCTTTTAAATACCTATATCCTACTTAGCAATAATATCCAATCACAGAATTAAAAATCATTTTATTCACTTTTCTCACAAAATTTCAATATTCTCTTTACTTAAGCGCATACGATGTACATATATCCTCCGTACGCAATATCAAATCCGATCGCTCACTCGATCACCCAATTTCACTTCCGAACTAGTATTGTTCTCACGACTCCCCATTACGGACTCAGATCTGGTTTCTTGATCAGAAACCATCATTCTCCTTGTATAGCCATATACTATGATAGAGAATTCCAGAATCAATCAAAAATCCATATCCAGGGTTCGCCGTCGAAAATTGAGTGAAAAATCCCAACTCGGATCGATATAAATATCTCGAAATTCTATGCTCGAATCTGGATCAAATCATTATGCGAATAAAATAATATAGGTACAACTTATGTATTAATTTCTAATTGATTTTTATTCATATCAATTTCCTTTTTATTCACATTTATTTTGACTCCATTCACTTATTCACAACTATCCTTTTTCCACAACTTTCATTAAATCTTCATTCACATACTTCTCAATATATTTCCCCAATACCAATTTTACTTAAGAATTTCTCCCTCAATTTTTCTTAAGTTTATTATAAATATTTTATACAACTTCCTGTATTTATCTTCCACTTCACCACTGAAGTTAATATCCATTTTTATTCAATTTACATTTTCAATTCCATTTGAATTCAATTTACCTTCCCTTCACCAATTTATTCCCAATCAAATTCAATTTCAAATCCGTTTAACTTACTAATTCAATTAATCAGCTCATTCCCTAATTTTTATTTCAAATCTCAATAAACTTTAAATCCTAGAACTTTATTCTTTTAGTCTAACTCAAACTAATTTTTCAATTTCACTTTACTTAACATAGTTCAATTTAAATATTCCATTCCAATATTCAAACCAAATTCCATTTATTTATAATTTAAATTAGTTTTTTCATTCATAAATTTATTTCCAACTTTATAAATTTTATTTCAATGACCATTCCATTTAGCCTATTTAGACTATTTCCTCAAAGTTCACTTTATTTAACTTAATTCGGTTACCTTCCAATTTAATTCAAATTTTAGACTTTTATAAGTTTTCCAACTTATTTACATTTCATTCACTAATCTCTTTAATTTACTTCATTTAATTGGTTTACTTTTCTAACTTATTTCGTTTTCACACTTACTTTAATTCAACTGTTCTTTAAGTTAAATTTGATCCTAACAAATTCCAAGTTTTATAAGTTTCCAAACTCACTTTTATTCCATAAACATTTTAAACCAACTCCAGAGTCTTTAAACAATCACTTAAGTATTTCAAAATCATTTTTGAAATCAATTGTATCCAAAATCCTTTGGTATATCCAATTATTCCTTTTCATTTCAAAATCAAAACAGTTTTTCCAAACCTAAACTTCAACATTCACAACATTCAAGTAGCAATTACTCCCTTGGAAACTCGAAAATGAACATCGGTGATGCTGTAGTCATCACCGAAGTTATTTTCCAGTGGCCGAAGTGAGTTTAGTGCTTTTACTTCTTTTTTTAAAAACATGTTCAAATATTTTTAATTCCAAATCTCATCAGATTTCATATCCAATTCAAAAATATTTCCGAATAATATCACTATTATTCCTCCAAAGCCTTTGAAAATCATTTTCAAATTCAAAGGGAATTAAATTTCCCAAATTTTCGAATTTTAAATCCTTTCAAATTTATATTTAAATCTCCCTCTAGGCTTTATTCTATTTCCAAATTATAAATCAAATTTATAATCCTATATTTACAAATTCATTCCGTTATATGAATTAGTTTCTTAACCTTTGGTTATAATATCAATTTCTTACTCACTTTCCACAACACAATGATAATAATTTCATATTATCATTTCCTAACAGCCAAGCACCCATATACTATAATAATTTACGAAAATTATTCCTTTTATATATGAAAATAATTTTGGGCAAAATTATTTCATTTACCCCATTTTAAAACAATACTATGTCGAATTGTTCTATTCAAGTTTTTAGAGATCCCTATCAATAACGTTAATTACTCGTATTGACCAGAATCAATAAGCCACCCAACAAACCAATCAACACAATATAAAACAACTTTAAATTCACTAACAAATACGCGCTCATATCTATTGATACACTCAAACTCATTCTAGGGCGCTACTGACCCTATCTCTAATGAGTAATTCCTGCCAAAGCCAATGTTCTCGCTTAACCTTCAGCTCTGATACCACAATGTCACGACCTGGTTTTTCGACGCTCGAAAATCGACATCAATACGTCCACTGTATAACATGCCGAACAATCGAATGCTGTTAATACCAGATCGTTAGGGAAAAGAAGAAAGAGGTAGAAAAAGAAAATAGAAAACAACATCATAATCTCACAATAGCAGTGGAACAATATATAATAGATACCAACTGATCTATATACAAAAAGAACTATAATTGTTCTTATACATTACACCATCAGAGTACAACACAATCAACAGCACAATACTGGACAGTTATAATAACTTGTCCTCACAAAAGCTGAATATACAACATACTATACACATCGGAATATAAATCAGATACGTGATATACGTCTTCGTCATCCAGCTCGTCTCTTGAGTTCCACAGCATCCTATCCTGTATCTGTAATACTCGGTCTGACCCAAGCATTATAATAAAATAACACCCGAGTTAGTCTGGAAACCAGCGTGAGAAAACACACTCAATTGAATTATTAAAGTTTTCAAAATTCTTTGAAATCAAAGGTATCTCCTAAGACCACGCCACAAATAAACATGCCGGGTTTTTACCTTACGATAACCAAAACATTTTATATCAAAATCCTTTGATATTATAATAGTGACTAAGTACAAATACTTATTCAAATAGCTGAAATGCTTACATCTCACTTTCCAGCATAGTTGGGCACAATCAAAACCATACGGCGCTTATTGGAGATTGGGTTTCCATACAATGGCAGGGCTACTGGGGTACCGCCCATCACATTACCTGGCATAGATCAGCGTACCAAGGACCACTCCCGATCCCCTGCAACACAAGACCGGAACTATCCCTTACTGGATAGCCCGAATAAGATCACCCCGCGGTTGGGATCAGCAACCGCCCACACAACCGAAATAAAAAGGAACTCTAGACAGAGATGACCTTACCCTACTTGAAAGCTACCCATTTAGCCTTGCTGCACCTCCTTTGTTTTAGCCATTCCCGGTTGATGAGGCTTGAGGCTACGATTACCTTTTTAGCACACATTCACTTAGAATGCTCACCGTCCTCCAATGACGATGTACTGATAGCATTCATCCATACAAGTCCGTTCCCGGTCCGAACAGAACCGAAGGCACTATTCCTACTACATCCATTTTGGAATCACCCTCAGGATTAGTTGCGATTAGCCCTTGCACTTCACTGCTCCGTATTGAATCCAAGCTCTTGTCTTCATTCGAAAACATACTCGTTGGATTGAAGTGGTTTTCAGATCACAAATCCGATCCCGGTCTCTTCGAAACAACGTTCGCTATTTCCCAGTAAACTCAACTCGGGTTCACTAGGAAATAAACAGACGAAAATAAGATCGGAGATCACCTCCTAACCATTTTATGGACGGATTTCCTTATAAACGTCCTAGAAGAACGAACGAGTTTATACGTACAGTATAGCACCTCGAACGGTAATTGTACCATATAATTCCCGTATTTCTCCTAGATATTTCCAAAGTTATATTTGGGTCCAGAGTTTTGATAGTCGGTTATTTAACTATCAAATTAACAATCAATTCAACCAAATATCCATTTTTCACTGAAAACACTTAAATCTCCTTTAAATTGAATTTCAAATACACAAATCTATTTATCCAAAAATATACACTTCAAAAATATTTAAAATAAAGCTACTTAAATCTCTTCATTCAAATAATACTTATGAAAATCTATAGTAATTCTCCAAGTAAAACTTTAGCCAAACTACTTTTAAATAAAGTCATTTTATAAAATATAAATATTTAATGATTACCCTTTTTAAGATCATAATACAAATTTAACCTTTAAAAATAATTAACTACTATAATTAACTTAATTAATTTTTACTTTAACACTTTCAAAACAATTAAATAATAAATTTTTCTAAAAACATTCTGTTTAAAACCTCTTTAAAACTTCTAGTTTATACTTAAAAATCGTTCTTTGAAAATATAATTAGCTTTTCAGGAAAATACACTTTCCACTCCAATATAGCCCGTCCAATCATTTATAAATCCTTCCCGATTTATCTCTAGTTTAATTTACGTCCCAATCCCGTAAATTTCCTTTCCCATATTTTAAAATAAAACCACTATTTATTTTTAAAACGAATTACCATCTCCTTATAAATTCTCATCGTGAATTTATAATTTCAAATCATCCACTGATCAATATTCACTTTATTTATAAACCCGGTTTATAAATTCCAAAGTCTCATTCTCCTTTTTAATCACTGTTTCAAAACACTTCATGGATTTTCTGAATTAATTCCGTTTTGAAATTTATTTCTTGATTTACCCAAATTAACCCAAACCCCTAATTTCAGATTTAGACCCCTTTTTTGATTTAAAATCTTTTTAAATTTGGAACATCAATTTCGTACTTTATTTGAAAATTCTCCTTGTATTTCTCCCAAACTATTTAAATCATGAATTTAAAAATAAATCCTTTAATTCTTAAACAATATCGCTTAGGTCCTCAAACTCTTTTATTCCCATTTATTCAAAATCTCTATTTTTTCATACTCGGAATTTATTTGATAGGATCCTAAAATCAAACCTTTTACCTTTTTCCCAAATTCATTCCTTTAATTTATCCAACTTCACTATAAATATTTTACTTAAAATTTTCTTTTTATTTTCCTTCAATAATCGAATCTTTATATTTTTTGATATCTTAAAATACCAAAATATATTCAGCCAAACCATAGCATTCAATAATTTCAATTTTTATTATAATCTATCACAGATTATCAAATAATCATATCACTGAATATGAAAATAAATTTCAATATTTTTGAGGAATCCAGTTGGATCCCTCCAACCTGTTTCCCTGCATCCACAATGTTAGCACAATATAAAAATACCAATCCCACTTCGAGGGGGATATCACAGTATATAGGATCATCCGCTATTATGCGGGGCGCGTAGGGTCTCATCCGCTATATAATGCAGGAATATCAATCACTCCAATATATATACTACTATATATAATATCACATCCAGATTGATAATAATTATCAATTTCAATCAATCATCCAATAATTTAATTTTAACTATTTAAATTAACCAGTAGTCCAATTTGAGCGAGATTAACTCACCTTGAATTTTAGTTGTCAATCCGCCAGATTTTTAAACTAAATCGAACATCATTCGATTCAATTTAAAAATTCCCAACGGACTCTGAAGATTTCAGATCGCCTCCAGAAATGTAAATTTGCAGCTATGACTTTTACGGGATTGACTTCGTGACTTTTGGACCTAGCATGCATAGTTTATGACTCATACAAGTTAGCAATATATATATATATATGTGTGTGTGTGTGTGTGTGTGTGTACATACATACGCACTCTTGCTAATTTCTTCTTTTTTTTTTCTTAAAACTGTTTTATAAACTAAATTATTATATATTTTTTCGACTCGACCTGTTCTCACTAACTAGCTACTCTTTTTTTTTCAAGACTAAAATTATATTTAGTAAAAATAACCCAGGCTAATTAAATTACCAGAAAACCCTCCTCGACTTGCAACTTCCCCATCGACACCGGCCTTCCACACCGCCGCGCGCTCGCGTACGTCGTCGCCCCTTGCTCCAGTTCGCGACCTCCACTTGAAACTCTGACTCCCAAGAAAAATGCAACCGAGTCCTAACTTCCCTTGCCCAGACTGGTCAAAGCGCGCCCCACCGACCACTACTAACCGTCGCCTAGAGTCACGATCCCTTGCCATGCCGTACGTGAATGTCCCGCCCCCCTTAGCCTTAGCTGTGAACCACCGAAATTGCCTGGATCAAATCCCCCATCCCACAATTCGATGCCCAAGACTTGGCTTGGAATGAGCATTCCATTTCTAGATTTATTTGGAGATGCTCGGCCCCTTTTTTTTTAGAACCTGATTTACTAAATTGAATAGAAGAGGGAAGTTTGATTTTGGGTTAAAAGAGGGATGAACGGACGTATCTCCAGACCATTTATTTTTGAAGAGGGAAATTTGATCTGTTGAAATGCTCGGCCATGTTTTATATTTTTTTTTCTTTTTGATTTTGAAAATATGTTTGTGTGATATTTTAAAAAGAAATGGGGGGAGACAAGATGAGAGGTTAATGTGCTCTAATCAACTAGCGATAGTGATTTGAAGTGGAAAGGAAAAAGGTTTGATGTGAATATAAATGTCAATCAGAATAATATATATATAATTTTAAATTTTAATTTTCAACCGTCTCAATTTCACAACTTAAAATCTTGACCTCCTATTGAGGCATGCCGCTAGGCGTTTATAATGTTATACCACTATTCCAAACGCAATGGAAAAGGTTTCGAGTCCTAATTTGGTCGTATGGAGGAGATAGCTTTATGGACCCAGTTATTATATTGAATTTTCGATATAAATTTCAACGTGTTTACATACCGTACGGCCACACGATAACCCCAAATGCTACAAAATTTGAAATCCGATAATAATATACTATTATGGATCCAATGGGACTGGTTTCGTCGAATTCCGAGACTGTGCCTCGGAAGGCTATTTTAAAATATAAATTTAAACGATATATTTTCAAAACTGAACAAACCACCTTTAAATTAAATTTTAAAGCTTTTATTATCTTCAGTATTATCAATATAAATTTTGTAAGCCTTCAAATTATTTTTAACGAGCTTAAAACAAGATTCAACATTTTATCCACTTTCCAATTTCCAATTATTAAATTCAACAATTAAATTATCCAACTAATAGCGATATTTGAAAATTCAAGTTAAAAATTAACTTTTAAATATTTAAAATGAACTAAATATTCCAATTTTAAATATCCCAAAATTCTGGGTCGTTACATTCTCAGTCGAGCCTCCAATACCTACCCATTTAAACCATTGAGGGTCTAGACACTACTGGACTCCTCCATCATCAATAAAACCAATAGCCTGAGATATATATCCTGCAGACCACATAGTATCCCATATCATTCCTGGGATGTGAGGCTCATGAAGCTGCACTCTTCTTTCCACAAAGCCATGCTTTGCTTTTCATAAAGAAAATTCCACTTAGAATGCCACATTGCCATTTCTAACAACACACTATTGATTTCCACAAAAGTACAACCTCTGAACTCATACATCTCAGAGAAGGATGTTAAGTATAAGAGGGGTTACTTCCTACACCACCAAACAGATGTACGTTTGTAAAGATCAATGTACATGGTTTTAGAAATGCGGTATCTGCCATTCATCCATACAAGTTATCCAGGTAAAGGATAATGTGATGACCCGGTATTTTGGCAATTTTATTTTAATAAATACTTAATCCAATAAAATAAAAAAGTGAACTTATCATTTTAAAAAGTTAATGCTTTTGGAAATATTTGCCATCGTTTATTTAAATTTGTATTTTGAAAGGGAAGATTTGATTTGAAAATTTAAAATAAAATCTCTTAATAATATTTATAATAAAATCTACCTTACATAAATGAATTAAAATACTCTGCCTTGTTATATTTGATAAATATATATAGATAATAATGTTTAAAATAAAAACAATTCTATCCATCTTAAATATAAAATATAAAATATAAATACAAATATATGTTATAAATTAAATGTTTGTAAGTTAAATTACAAATAGGAAACAAAACTAAGAAACTGTGCTAACAATAATTATAATAATTTTATATATGCATATAGGATAAGTTTAAAATAGGGTATTGCTGTGTAACATACATATGTACAATACAAAGAAGACAAATTTATTTACATATACAAAATATCTTGGTACAAAAATAGATAAATGTCAGAAACCATAATTTTGTAAAAACATATATGAAGACATGTTCATTAAATGCTAGCACACATTTGTCATTTCAAATTTACATTGGAATCTTCTCAGTACAAACAAAAGTCCAGCCGAAATGTAGGATCATTTCAAAATTTTAGTAATTAAAACACAAAATATAATATGATCAAACTAAGTAAAGTTTGTACCAGTTATAACCTATAACAGTTCAAGCCATTTCTATTTGTACATCATCTTGTTTTTAGTTTATTTCATAGCAAAACCAGATAAGTAATGTATGTGTATGAATTTAGATATGCCAAGCTGAAAGAAAAAAAATCTATGAACATAGATAAAATGGGATAAGGATGAAGGACATTTTCATTTAATGCTAGCACAACATTAGGTCATTTCGAAATGTTCCACATCATTTCAGCTTATAAAATATTGCTTGGGAAGATAAGAAAAAAAATCAAACACAGTACAAAAAAATCGTGTACCTGTATATTCATCAACCTAATAAGTGATAACTATCTTTTTATATATATATCACTTGTCTGTTTCCAGTTCGTTCATAATCAACCTGAGCTAAATAAAAAAAAGTAATAATAAAGGAAGAAAATAGCAATCTGAAGAAAATTCAAGATTCAACAACTTTAAATTTAACTCAGTTTAAAAACAAAGTTCAAACAGATCAAAGCAAGAACAAGTTTCCAGATTTCAAAACCTCAGGACTTCTCTGTTTATTTTTGCAAGGTGAGAAAACCTTATTTTAAACAGTTTAAGATCTGTTACTATGTTTGATATGTGTGGTAAATGTTGTAGTAACATGATATGAAGTGATTACTTGAATGTTGGATGTGAATGCATGTTTACTTAAGAGTTTGTTTGTGAAATATCTATGTATATGTATGTTCCTGCTTCTCTGTTTTTGTTTCAGACTCAAGATTCTCATTAAAAATTTATATCTACTTATATAATCATATACAAGCTATGATTCCTGAAAGGGGAATAATTATTACAATGCAATATAGATTTTATAGATGGTTACAAGTTTGTAAATTTAGAAATCATTTCAGGAAAAGGGAATGAAAGTGGGAAAAAAATAAATGGGTCAAAATCAAACATGATAATTTCAATTTTTGATTTTAGAATCTGAATTTTAGTGCAAAATGATAAATTTAGGTGATGAACTCTTGATTTTTAGTATGGTGCAAGATGAGATAATGGTAGTTAATCGAGTTTTGTTATTTTGCCGATTCCTATTGATCGGCGGTGACTGGAGGTTTGTGGTTGTTCCTGGAGGTGGAGGACAGCTCGGTGGTCTCGAAAAGAATAGTAGAAAATTTTATTTAGGGACGGGGTGGCCGGCCAGCGACGAACTAGGGTTCGAAAGGGTGTTTTGGTCGAGTGTATTGGTGAGCTTCGTGCGACGTCGATCGATCACCGGAGGTGATCGCGATAGAGGGATATGGTTCGTCGGAGTGTGGGGTATCTTCGGCAAGGTCGGTGAGGGTTCTCGAGGGCGGGTTCATCGGCGATTGGTGGTTTCCGATCAAGGTCGTTTCCAATTTCCAATCGAGTGTCTCGATTTCGAAGGGTAGTCGATTTCATTGATCTGGGTTATCGAGAGGAGTGATGTAGTTATCGTCGACATGTGGGTGGTCGTGGAGTCGATCGATGGTGGTCGGAGTAGATGTATATGTGCACGTGCACGTTCGTATCTGATGTGAATTGATAGGTTTGGGAAGAAGCACTGTGCATGGGTCAGGCTCGAAGTAGGCGGGAGATTTTCTCGAAGTCAAGTGACGAGGGGAGATGCTCGGGTTTTTATTCGATTTGCACGGGGGTTTACTCGGGGAAAATCGAAGTTGGCTAGGGTTGATTAATTTGCGTACCCAGGTTTAAAATTTTAAAAGAGAAACACGTTCAAGTTTTAAATGTAAAGGAAAATTTTGTAATCCAAGTTTTTAAATGGAAGCATGATCAGTTTCTAAGTATATAAGATTTTTTTTAAAAAAAAAGAAAGAAAAAAATAAAAAGGGGTTAATTTCTTAATGGAAGAAATTAAAGGGGATTAATTTCTCAGTATAATTAATTAAATTAATGGGACTAGTTTAAGTTAATTAATTAGTTTAATTAATGATCATGGGATGATGGGTTAAGTATAAATTACTTAGTATAATTTATAAAGTATAATTACTTAATGAAGTAATTAAGAGATTGATTAAATTTAGGTAAATTAATCAATGAAGAAATTATAGAAGGATTAGTTAATGTAATTAACTGAGAACTAGTATAATTAATTTAATAGGAGTAATTAAAGGTTAATCACTATAATTGTTTGGTAATAATTAATTTATGTAATTAATTAAGGATAATTACATAATGTAACTAGAGAATGACTAATCAAGGATGATTTATCAAGATGAATAATTAAGGGATGATTTATGTAATTAAATAAAATTAATAAATGTTAAATAAGCAAGATTTTTTGTAATAAAGTAATTAATTTAATTCATGGGTAGTTAATTAAATTAATCAGAAATGGTAATACTAATTTATCTTGCCTATGAATGATTTAATGATATCTGAATACCTTGGATTATTTGTTACCCCTGATATGTGATGGTGATGCTTTGTGAAATGAAAGGTTTTGTAATATGATAAGTTGGGTTGAACAGAGAAAATGTGGTTATCTATGATGAATTGCTATGTAAAAGTAACATCCTGTATTTAAAATTTAACCACTTGAATAACTTGGGTTAAGATGACATTCGATTCGAAGAGACCGGAGTCGGGTATTAGTTAATACCCGAAACCACTTCGATTCTTTGTAAATTGATGTGTGAAATCAATAGGCTGGTATGGAATGATTTAAGCGAATTGGACCATTTAATCTAAGTTTTGGTACTTAGAAATTGATATGTGAAATAAATGATGTCTATAAAAATTGTGAATTTGTAAATTGATGCGAGTTACCCCGGGTTTTAGGTAGTTCAATGTTGTTGTATTCCATATTAGATGGGTTTACTCACGCTGGTTTCCAGCCTGACCCGGGTGTTGCTTTGATGTAATGCTCGGGTCAGACCGAGTATTACAGATTTTCAGGTAAGGACGTTCTGGAGCTCATGAGGCGAGCTGGATGGCAGGAACGTATGGAGTGTATTCCGCTGTGATATATTGTAGTTAGTCTGGGACATGTTGATTGTATCTGTCCAGTGTTTGTATATATGTTGTAACTCTGATGTATTAAAGTGTAATTTGACAAGTACAGATTTCATTTGTATAACTGTTATTATTTGATATTATATTTTGATCCGCTGCGAATGTGAGATTATGTGTTTTATTTCATGTTTCTTCTTCTATCTTTTTTTCCTAACTATCTCGAATTTTCGGGATCGAAAATTCCGGGTCGTTACAGTTGGTATCAGAGCCAGGTTAAGCGTGAACCTTGGCTCTGGTGGTGTACTCATAAGGATAGGGTCAATGGTACCCTAGAATGAGTTGAGTGTATATGTATATATATGAGAGCGTACTTGTTATTTTCATATATAAAGATTTTAAATGATTTTATAGAAGAATATATTTTGATATATATAAAGCAATATTCTTTAACCAATAAATGTTAAGGTAACTGGTTGTTAAATTATTGGAATTAAATTTAGAGGTAATAGAAATACAACCAAATTGAAATTAAAAATAAAGGTAAGTTTAAAATGGATTCAAAATGAAATTAAATCTTGAATTTTGAGAAAAAATTCCAATGTTATAAAGAAATAATAAATAATGTTATTTGAATAAAGAATCATGTTTCAAACAAGAGTTGTTTGAAAATTTAAAGAAATTTGTTTTGAATTAAAAACCAGAGGTGGTTTAAAATTTAAGGATAACTCGATGTGTAAAGGAAATAATATGTATAAGAAATATACATAATATCAAAGATGGTTTGAAATAAACTCTAAATATTGAGTTTTAAATTTGGAATGTGATGTGAAAAACCAGAGTGATATAAATTTGAACTTATAGGTGGGAAAGAATTTTGAAATTTGAAATGGAGAATTCAAATTCGAGTAAGGTTAACGGGATTAATTGAATTTAACTCGGAAGAAGTTAAATAAGTTTGAATGAACCACCTGATTTGGAAATTCCAAAATGAAATTGAGGTTTAACTTGGGAAGTTAAATGGGTAATTTGAATTAGGAGTTTTTGTGATCTCAAAATGGGTTTGGGATCTGGAAGTTGAAAATGGATGGATGTTTAGAATAAATTGGATAATGTCATCCTATTGTTATTAATAATCTTTAAAGTGTAAATTGGATTTGTATAAATGAATAAAGAATGAAGTGTTGTAATATATCCATTATTGAGATAAAAAGGGAAATTAAACTTTAATTTGTAATTAAGGGTATGGAATTACTTTGAACTGAACTATTTGAATAATTGAATTTGTAAATTAAAATTGTTTACGAACTAGATTCAAAACTGGAAGATAAAATTTGGTAATAAATTGAATTTTAAAAAAAAATTGTTTTGAACTCTTATTTGAACTTTGAAATAAGTTAAGTAAAGATAATTTAAAATGGAATTTTGAGAATTGGACTCAGAATTAAATTGTTTAAAGATTGGGATTATTGAATTAAAAAAATAAAGGTTAATTTGATTTAAGGGGGTTAAATCAACATTTGAAAATTTAACTCGAATTTATATAATTCGAGATGGTTTAAAATTGAGATTTAAAATTGAATTAGTTTAAACTGAATTTGATTTGAATTTGGAAAGAAGTTGAGGTTATTTCAACTTGAATTGGGGATAAATCAAGTTCAAGGGAAATTTAAGTTATTCAAATTAGAAGTGAGTCAATTTAAATGGGTGTGGAAATTTAAATTGAATTGATGGGGAATTGAACAGTTTGACTCTGGGCTGTTTTCAAAATAAATTGTTTTAATATAAATCTATTTTTCCAAACTATTTACTACACAACTTTTCTTTTTAAACCTAAAACTATCTTAAACGTGTTTTACAATTGCTTTTGGAACTATTTAACTATTTTACAACTGTTTTATAAACTAATTATTATTTTTCTACTAATTTATAACTGATTACTGTTTTACAACTATTTTACCATTACTTAACTATTTTACAGCTTTTTGCCGTTATTAATTATTTTTCAACTACTTATCTATTTTTAAATTTTTCCAAGCTATTTTCTAAATATAAACTGGTCGGAGTTCAAACTGTTATTGATTAAATACCCAACTGAGATAAGAATTGAAGTGATAATCCAAATGGGGATTAAGGCAAATGTGAATAAGTGAATATGATCAAAGTGAGGATGAATAGAAAGGCAATTGATTTAACTGATAATCAATGAAGATAAATACGTAGGATGTACGTATATTATTCTATTCGCATAGTGATTTGATCCAGATTCGAGCACAGAATTTCGAGATAGTATTATCGACCCGAGTTGGGATTTTTCGCTCGATTTTCGACGGCGAACTTGGATATGGATTTTTGATTGGTTCGGATATTCTCTATCATAGTTGTGACTATGCAAGGAGAATGACAGTTTTTGATCAAGAAACCAGATCTGAGTCCGCACTAGGAAGTCGGGTGGACGATACTAGTTCGGAAGTGAAATTGTGTGATCGAGTGAGCGATCAGATTGATATTGCGTACGAATGATATGTGGACGTCGTACGGGTTTGAATAAAATTGACATTGGAATTTGTGGATAAGAACTGTAAATGATTTCTGAAATTGAAAGTATATTTTGTGAAATATATGATGAAGTAAAGTGGGAATTGAATATTTCTCTGATTAAAATTTACTTTATGGAAGGAAGTAATGTGGTTAATAACTTTATAAAAGAGTAAATCAAATTGGAATATATGATTTGGAATAAACAAAGTTATATATCTTTGTTATATAAGATAAAACTTCCCTTGTTGAATCTAGCCAGAATAAAAAGGGTTTTTGAAAGTTTTTGAAGTATACAAAGGGTACTTATATAAGTATAAAGTGATTTAAAGATTTCCCAAGAAAATTATATATATATATATATATATATATAAAAGATTTTATGGAAATGGTTTTGAGAAAAGGTTTTGGGAACCTTTGGATTTGAAAAAGGCTTTTGATTTTTGAGGAAAATCAAATTTGAAAGTTTGGAAAGCCTAAATCGAGAATTATCGATTTTGGGAATCGATTTTGTGTAAAAGAGCTTTATATGGAATTCATACTAGGTGTATGATTTGGAAAAATACTATATGTGTATAGTATAAAGTGTTTTGAGATTGGCTTCGGGGAAAAAGGCGCTCCCTTAAAATGAACTTCTCAGGAGTGCCACAGGGTGGCACTGCCTTGAGCCTCAAAGGGGGAGGTTCTAAAGTTGATCCTGTGAGGAGTCCGGACAAAACTAGTTCCTGAGGATTATTATGTAGCGAAAGTCGAGGGGCTGGTGCCTACAGAGGCATTTGGGTTATGTTGTGACGACAGTGTAACTCAATGTCACTGCGATCTACTACAGACCATAGCGAAAGTCGTGTGTGCCGCTGAGAGCCAACAGTCTGCGTTTGATTTTACATTAGTAGACTGCGACCTATGTTAGAGTGGAGAAGTTTCATTTTGACAGCGAAAATCGTGTGTGCCGCTGAGAGCCAACAATTACATGGACTTTTGCTGCGACGGCAACGTAACCCTGGAATGTAACTGCGATCTGTTGTGGGTTCCATGGTGTAATCGAGGGGCGCGGAGACCTACAGTTACATGGACTTTTGCTGCGATGGCAACGTAACCCAGGATGTAACTGGGACATGGATGGGGGTGATGATTTCCAGAGCATTTTCACCAAGGATATTTCCTCTATTTTTGAAACTGTTTTCTATATTTTCAATAAAATTATTTTTTTCAAAATATTTTCACTGGATGTTGGAAACGGGTCTACCAAGCACTTATAGATTTTCAGTCCTACGCCTGATCAACGTATGACCGAAATTCTGTGAGAACAAGGATGGACTTGTCGAAACATCGAGTTATAAGGTATTTTTATAAAAACTATTTTAGAAATATTATATAGATTTTTAAAGTAGTTTAAAAATGATCAAAGAAAATTTATCTGATTTTAAGCATTTTCAATAAATCTGGCTTCGTTCCTTTTCGAGGACGAAAAGATTCAAAGTGGGGAGGAATGTGATGACCCGGTATTTTGGCAATTTTATTTTAATAAATACTTAATCCAATTAAATAAAAAGGTGAACTTATCATTTTAAAAAGTTAATGCTTTTGGAAATATTTGCCATCGTTTATTTAAATTTGTATTTTGAAAGGGAAGATTTGATTTGAAAATTTAAAATAAAATCTCTTAATAATATGTATAATAAAACCTACCTTACATAACTGAATTAAAATACTCTGCCTTGTTATATTTGATAAATATATATAGATAATAATGTTTAAAATAAAAACAATTCTATCCATCTTAAATATAAAATATAAATACAAATATATGTTATAAATTAAATGTTTGTAAGTTAAATTACAAATAGGAAACAAAACTAAGAAACTATGCTAACAATAATTATAATAATTTTATATATGCATATAGGATAAGTTTAAAATAGGGTATTGCTGTGTAACATACATATGTACAATACAAAGAAGACAAATTTATTTACATATACAAAATATCTTGGTACAAAAATAGATAAATATCAGAAACCATAATTTTGTAAAAACATATACGAAGACATGTTCATTAAATGCTAGCACACATTTGTCATTTCAAATTTACATTGGAATCTTCTCAATACAAACAAAAGTCCAGCCGAAATGTAGGATCATTTCAAAATTTTAGTAATTAAAACACAAAATCTAATATGATCAAACTAAGTAAAGTTTGTACCAGTTATAACCTATAACAGTTCAAGCCATTTCTATTTGTACATCATCTGGTTTTTAGTTCATTTCAAAGCAAAACCAGATAAGTAATGTATGTGTATGAATTTAGATATGCCAAGCTAAAAGAAAAAAATCTATGAACATAGAAAAAATGGGATAAGGATGAAGGACATTTGCATTTAATGCTAGCACAACATTAGGTCATTTCGAAATGTTCCACATCATTTCAGCTTATAAAATATTGCTTGGGAAGATAAGAAAAAAAATCAAACACTGTACAAAAAAATCGTGTACCTGTATATTCATCAACCTGATAAGTGATAACTATCTTTTTATATATATATCACTTGTCTATTTCCAGTTCGTTCATAATCAACCTGAGCTAAATAAAAAAAAGTAATAATAAAGGAAGAAAATAGCAATCTGAAGAAAATTCAAGATTCAACAACTTTAAATTTAACTCAGTTTAAAAATAAAGTTCAAACAGATCAAAGCAAGAACAAGTTTCCAGATTTCAAAACCTCAGGACTTCTCTGTTTGTTTTTGCAAGGTGAGTAAACCTTATTTTAAACAGTTTAAGATCTGTTACTATGTTTGATATGTGTGGTAAATGTTGTAGTAACATGATATGAAGTGATTACTTGAATGTTGGATGTGAATGCATGTTTACTTAAGAGTTTGTTTGTGAAATATCTATGTATATGTATGTTCCTGCTTCTCTGTTTTTGTTTCAGACTCAAGATTCTCATTAAAAATTTATATCTACTTATATAATCATATACAAGATATGATTCCTGAAAGGGGAATAATTATAATAATGCAATATAGATTTTATAGATGGTTACAAGTTTGTTAATTTAGAAATCATTTCAGGAAAAGGGAATGACAGTGGGAAAAAAATAAATGGGTCAAAATCAAACATGATAATTTCAATTTTTGATTTTATAATCTGAATTTCAGTGCAAAATGATAAATTTAGGTGATGAACTCTTGATTTTTAGTATGGTGCAAGATGAGATAATGGGAGTTAAATCGATTTTTGGTATTTTGCCGATTCCTGTTGATCGGCGGTGACTGGAGGTTAGTGGTTGTTCCTGGAGGTGGAGGACAGCTCGGTGGTCTCGAAAAAAATAGTAGAAAATTTTATTTAGGGATGGGGTGGCCGGCCAGCGACGAACTAGGGTTCGAAGGGGTGTTTTGGTCGAGTATATTGGCAAGCTTCGTGCGACGTCGATCGATCAACGGAGGTGATCGCGATAGGGGGATATGGTTCATCGGAGTGTGGGGTATCTTCGGCAAGGTCGGCGAGGGTTCTCGAGGGCGGGTTCATCGGCGATTGGTGGTTTCCGATCAAGGTCGTTTCCAATTTCCAATCGAGTGTCTCGATTTCGAAGGGTAGTCGATTTCATTGATCTGGGTTATCGAGAGGAGTGATGTAGTTATCGTCGACATGTGGGTGGTCGTGGAGTCGATCGATGGTGGTCGGAGTAGATGTATATGTGCACGTGCACCTTTGTATCTGATGTGAATTGATAGGTTTGGGAAGAAGCACTGTGCACGGGTCAGGCTCGAAGTAGGTAGGAGATTTTCTCGAAGTCAAGTGACGAGGGGAGATGCTCGGGTTTTTATTCGATTTGCACGGGGGTTTACTCGGGGAAAATCGAAGTTGGCTATGGTTGATTTATTTGCGTACCCAGGTTTAAAATTTTAAAAGAGAAACACGTTCAAGTTTTAAATGTAAAGGAAAATTTTGTAATCCAAGTTTTTAAATGGAAGCATGATCAGTTTCTAAGTATATAAGTTTTTAAAAAAAAAGAAAAATAAAATAAAAAGGGGTTAATTTCTTAATGGAAGAAATTAAAGGGGATTAATTTCTCAGTACAATTAATTAAATTAATGGGACTAGTTTAAGTTAATTAATTAGTTTAATTAATGATCATGGGATGATGGGTTAAGTATAAATTACTTAGTATAATTTATAAAGTATAATTACTTAATGAAGTAATTAAGAGATTGATTAAATTTAGGTAAATTAATCAATGAAGAAATTATAGAAGGATTAGTTAATGTAATTAACTGAGAAATAGTATAATTAATTTAATAGGAGTAATTAAAGGTTAATCACTATAATTGTTTGGTAATAATTAATTTATGTAATTAATTAAGGATAATTACATAATGTAACTAGAGAATGACTAATCAAGGATGATTTATCAAGATGAATAATTAAGGGTTGATTTATGTAATTAAATAAAATTAATAAATGTTAAATAAGCAAGATTTTTTGTAATAAAGTAATTAATTTAATTCATGGGTAGTTAATTAAATTAATCAGAAATGGTAATACTAATTTATCTTGCCTATGAATGATTTAATGATATCTGAATACCTTGGATTATTTGTTACCCCTGATATGTGATGGTGATGCTTTGTGAAATGAAAGGTTTTGTAATATGATAAGTTGGGTTGAACAGAGAAAATGTGGTTATCTATGATGAATTGCTATGTAAAAGTAACATCCTGTATTTAAAATTTAACCACTTGAATAACTTGGGTTAAGATGACATTCGATTCGAAGAGACCGGAGTCGGGTATTAGTTAATACCCGAAACCACTTCGATTCTTTGTAAATTGATGTGTGAAATTAATAGGCTGGTATGGAATGATTTAAGTGAATTGGACCATTTAATCTAAGTTTTGGTACTTAGAAATTGATATGTGAAATAAATGATGTCTATAACAAATTGTGAATTTGTAAATTGATGCGAGTTACCCCGGGTTTTATGTAGTTCTATGTTGTTGTATTCCATGTTAGATGGGTTTACTCACGCTGGTTTCCAGCCTGACCCGGGTGTTGCTTTGATGTAATGCTCGGGTCAGACCGAGTATTACAGATTTTCAGGTAAGGACGTTCTGGAGCTCATGAGGCGAGCTGGATGGTAGGAACGTATGGAGTGTATTCCGCTGTGATATATTGTAGTTAGTTTGGGACATGTTGATTGTATCTGTCCAGTGTTTGTGTATATGTTGTAACTCTGATGTATTAAAGTGTAATTTGACAAGTACAGATTTCATTTGTATAACCGTTATTATTTGATACTATATTTTGATCCGCTGCGAATGTGAGATTCTGTGTTTTATTTCCTGTTTCTTCTTCTATCTTTTTTTCCTAACTATCTGGAATTTTCGGGATCGAAAATTCCGGGTCGTTATAGATAAACTGAAGGCACTCCTCCTACTACTTCCTGTATGGGAATTACTTCTAGGATTAGTAGTGATTAGTCCTTGCAAATCGAAGATTTTTCATAACGAAAGGCACTATTGCCACTATATATATGATATGGGGATTAACCCAGAGGTTAGTGGCAAGTAGCCCTACATCATGAAGATCTCCGTCTTCAAATCATTGTCTTCAACGTGTCTTCACTTTCGAACATGTATTGGTTCGAATTGGTTTTCGGTAGGAATTACCCAAATGCGACCATGGTTTCTCCAAACCAATCATTAATAAAAAGATGTCTAGTACATAGGTGATTACCAAACAATATCCAATTAATTAAACTTTTTATCAAATCAAATATCTTTCGAAGATATATTCTTTTAAACTATTCCTTTATCTTTTAAGATCATATGGAATCATTAAGCCTTATTTATCAAATTCTCTAGTTGATTAAACCTCTTTAATCTTGAAATATTTCCAAATCATTTCTCCTTTTACTTAGGAAAACATTTCTAAATCATTTATTTGAATCTTAACAAAGATTTCATATTTTCAAATCATAACTTTTAAATTAGTTAAAATGATGTTATTTAAGACATCATTTACTATAAACCCAAATCAATTAGTATTGAGTAGAAAAGGATCCATAGAGATTAGACTAATTATACTCAATGCTAATTTCCGTATTCAACATGTACTATTCGACAAATAACGATGAAATAACCTTTTAAATTAACACAGGTAGTACGAGTTCCCTCCTTGGAATTTAATACAGAGTTTAACTAGGTATTCTCTATACCACCAAAATCATATTTTAAAATCTTGTTTAACTTTTGAAAAAATTCAAATCTCTTTTCTTTTAACTAAAGAAAATGCAGTTCGAGTAGATCAAATTAATTATCCCCTCGGTCGGGCCAGTCTGGATAGCTTGATTGGAAGCCAGACAATGGTTGTCCAAGCTTGCATCTAGAGACTATCTCTTTTTCACCCATAAGGGGGTCAAGTTATTTGATCAACTCTAAATCCTTTATACGATCTTTTTTTAGAGATGATTTTCATTAACACTATTCCAAATATTGTTTAAATCAATTTTTTTAACCATTTGTTTTAAACTCCTTTAAAATAATTATAAAACTTCCAAATCATCTTTAAAATACTTAATTATTCATTTAAAGAGATTACTAAAAAGATCGGGGAAGAATAATTAAGTTCAAACCATGATTTGCAAATGTTATGGAAAACCATTGCAAAAACCATTGTGAATAATGTTTTAAAGCTTCTTTGATCAAAATACTAATGCCATTTCATATAAGTCTATTTTTATAACTCAAATCCCCTTGAAAACAATTTAACATATTTATGAAATCTATTTCATATTTTTAGTTTGGTTTCCGAACTACCAAAACATAATGTTTTTGAAAACTTGATTTGGACATATTTCGAACTCTACTAAATGAAATCTTGATTTTCTTCTTTTGTTTGATAACTATACTCATATGGGTCCAGAAAATTCTTATTTCAAAATTTTTTGACTTATATTGAATCCTACACATTGATTTAACCTCTCAAGTCGAAAAATGACGAACTGCCGCTACGTGACGAGCTCGATTTGGTTCTATTTTTTAAACTTCGTTAAACTTTGCCGAAAGTTGTTAAAATGTTTAAAATACCATAATAAACCATTTGAAACCATTTCAAACTATTTTTACTACATTAAAAATTTCCTTTTCCACTTTATTCCATATTATTATAATATTATATATTCATTTTTCGATCTTTTTTTATTCAAAACCATAAAGAGACTTACTAACTCATATACACGTATTAGCAGGGATTTATTTTTCCATGAATTAACTATGGTTGATTAATTAACCATTTCTATTTTGGATAATTATGATTTTCCCATTATTGGTTATATTTATCACAACCAAATTATCAACCGTATAATCAACAATATAATCAACCAATTTTCAAACATCCATATAAATCATCCAAGGTATTAAATGGTCATATTATCATACTTGAAATAATTATAGATGTTTTTTAATAATTACGAATGTCGAGTACTCACTATCAGTTTCCACTCTACCATCTTTTTCCGAAGCTTCATGAAATAAATCTGATGGTACTCGACAACACTTCATTCTCTTTTCTTTGCTCCGGAGCTTCTCCTCCTTCTTTGAAGTGCTCGGCCTTCCCTTCGAGTGGTGGTGCTCGGCCAAGCTTGTTGAAGGAGGTGGTCACCATGGGTTTTAAAGAGGAAGTGGTGGAGTTTGGATTTGCTTTTGAGGTGTTTTTCTTTTTGTATGTGTATGTATATATTTATATATTATTTTACTTCTCTTTGGCTATATTTTTCTTCATTATTTTTCTAAGGAAGAAGCCATTAAAATAGCTTGAAATGAAGAAGAAGAAGAAGAAGTAGAATGCATGAATGAACGAGTGGGAGTGTGTGCATGTATTTATAAGCTTGAACTTGAAAATATCTCTTCCCTCCTCCACCTCATGCTCATGCAGCCCCCTTAGGTCACCTCATGTGCTTGGTCACCCCCTCCCACACCCCTCCATGTGCACCTCCATGTGTTTGTAAGGTGATGTGAGTGAAGAGACGATTGCTTTATTGACTTCTTATGAAAACATCATGATATTTTTTGTCTTATATGAATACATGTATGTATGTATGTGTATTTATATGTGTATGTGCATGTATGACATGTATATATGTGCACAAGACACAAAAACAAGGTTGCAATGACTTTAAACAACTTTCATTTGTTAAACCATCGTGAATTTCGAATCCGAATTTCGGTCATATTTTCAATTTTTAATTAAACTATTTATTTAAGTAAACATAACTTAAAAATAAATTTCTTACCATTTCAAAATAATTAAAACAAGATTGTTTAAGCTATAAAATCATATTAAATAATATTAAAATCCATTTATAAAAATACAATGTCGATTTGCCAAAATTTGGTAAAGTTTGTATATTTTTATAAAACAAGTTTATATTTATGAAACCATTATAAATCACTTATTATCATTATATAACCAATTAAAATGAATCATAATTATTGTAAAACAATTATTTGAATATTTGAAATTAAATTCAAATTCTAGAAAATATATAAAGTGATGACGTCCTCGATGAAGTCATAAAGATATTTTATTTCCAAAAATAAAATAAAATAATTTTATTACATATTCTTACTTAAGTGGAGAAATAAGTGTATGTATCTAGTTCATGATTATGATGGTTAAATTGCTGTATATCGATAAAACAATTCTCGGTCATTTTATCAATATTTTTCCAAACAATATATTTTTGTAAACATTTTTTTCTAAAACAAGATCACCATTATTATTTATCACATAAAACATGATTATTTATGCTTAATAATCCTATATTTGAGTATTTAAAATTAATTAAGTATTCCAATTTAAAGTGATAAAATTACGATCGTTACATTTGAGCTTTGATATCCATTGTCGGAAAATGACTAAACCCAAAGAGCGAGTAGGGTTCAAGCTATGTGGGGTTACTCCCATTAGGGTATTTTCACATCCACTATAAACTGGATTCGGTTTTGCGCATTGAGATGTTAAATACTCGTATACTCGATAGCAGTTGGCGGGGTCTGGCTTGGAGGTTTCCGAGAGCCATTGGAGTTCTCAAGTATATTTCTAAAGGTATACTTTTAATAATGGGGGCGCACCCTCCTTGTTATTATTGGAAAAATTCTCTCTTTTCTTGTTATTAATTCAAATCTTTGAATTGTTTCCTTAATTGCATTGAGAACTGCCTTGTGCACTTCTTAATGTTTAATTATTTATGTCCAGTCTTTCAAGTTTTGGACTTTTACATTTTTTGTCCATTCTTTCCTATTTGGATTTTGTTTATATTATTTCCACTAGTGTGAACCCATGCTACGCACACGGTACAATGACATATTTTGATTTTAATTATTTTTATATCTAACAGGTAAATAAACTATTTTGTACAGCATACCTTATGTAAATAGGTGGTGTTATTTTTTGTATCGAATGTGTAATTTAATCATATTTAAATAATAAACATTCTTGAAGCCCCTATAGTTTAACTAAATAATGAACACTTTATCAACATGTATGAAATGAAAACTAAACCAAAATCAAAAAATCTTTTGTCAGTGGTAACAAAGAATCATTGCTGAAGCTTCCAATGCATCATGCCCTACTGTTTTAGCTCTCTGATAAACTGAAGTTCAAAACTAAGGCTTTCGAACATAGCTTGTCTTCCATTTTAGTTTGGGATATGGACTTCATACATAGAATAGATATACTATATCTTCTAATGACAATAAATAATCCTGTTTGCATGGCTAAAAAATGGACTTGGATAAATATTAAATTTTGGAACCAAATAGATAATACATGAACGGTAGCAATATAACTCATTTAAATGTTTATAGTACAAAAGCTAAGCTGATAGCTACTCAACTATTAGTTAAATATATGCGTAGTTCTACTAACTGAATGGACATCATCTTTAGAATCAATATAAAATTACATGTTATATAATAAAACAATCAAATAATTTAAATCAAAGGAAAATAGAAAACCATGTTGAAGAAAAGAAAGAAGTATGCAGATCTCAATATTTATAAAGAAAATACTTGAATGTTTTGAAGAAAAGAAAGAATTACATCTCTTGATATCAACTTTGGCAAACACTATCAGAAAATACACTGGGAGCTAACATGAATTGTGAACTTGTTGTTGATCTATAAGTCATGTAGTTACCTACACATGTAACACATAGACCATCTTAGAGAGCTAATTAAATAAAGATTGCTTATCTAAATATAAGTAACTCGTAATAAATAATGTGATTGAAATATGCATTATGAGTACATTACCTATTAAAGGAAAAATAGTTCCATTATAATTATTCCATCACTTCTGATGGTAGCAGCACCTAACGTTGAAGCCACACATGCCCTTGTTTGGTTTTTTTACAACTTGACTCAATGCCCGCTACAATATGGTTCTTTGTCACATTATTTCCAAAATTGCAGATAGGGCGCTTTTGTCTCTAGTTTGCAACAACACTTAGTCCAATATGTGCTTGTTTCCACTGGACTATTCTTTTCTGCATGTTCCCACTAGTTTCATCTTACTTTTGAACTACATTAGACATTGCTTTTCAAATCTGCTTTCTTACTTTTCAATCATTGATTTAGACATACTCGTCTCTCTTCTACATCTTAGCCGAGCTCTCCTCTAGTTTCAACATCCTATTGTTTCTGAATGCAGATATGGTTCCAATACTCCAATCTATTGAACCAATTCTTTTGCTGCTTCATTTTGTCTATCGTATCAATAATGCATTCCAATGCAATTTGTTAAGCCATGATTAATACTATACTACACTCTATTCCTTTAGCTAGCTAAACTTTTGTATATGATCAGCATTTCTGACCACTTGGATTTCATCATAAGTAGTTAATCCAATCAGTCTTGGCACATGCATGATAAGGGTTGTCGGTTCATATATCAGTAACATTGTTGAACTAATGGAGTAACTATATTGAGATTAGTTGGACTGCTACACAATTCAAAGAGTTTCAACCAAATTATATATTTACATACAGTTAACAATTCCGATTAATATATTCGATACTATGTGTTAACTAATCCTAATGTGATATTAAATATTTATACCATAGTAATATGTTTCATTTTCTTATCTGTTTAACATGCAAAGTTCATGTGATATTGAAATATTATTGTACACATGGATCATCCTTATATAATGCTGATGAACTTAGAAAATCAATCAATCAATTTTGTTGTTCATAACGTTCTGTAAACTTCGTAAATGAAAAACCATTATCATGTCAGTTACATATTTACATAAATCATATAGGTAAAGGTATGAAACTACAAAAATAACACCAAACCAAGTGTGTTGTAATAGAACACATGTCCTCAACATGCACATCACAATATAATACATATCAAATCTTTTAACTGTAAATTCAAAGCTGGTGTACATGTAGGTAAAAAGATAACATAACTAATGGTTTTTGAAAATTTCCATTTATTAAGAAAACTTAATATTACATTGATCATTAGCAATATTAACTGAAATGACTAATTGTAACAATTTCACGATGTAGGCTTGATGGCGTAAGAAAGG
Organism: Allium fistulosum; assembly: GCA_030737815.1. Taxonomy (NCBI): domain Eukaryota; kingdom Viridiplantae; phylum Streptophyta; class Magnoliopsida; order Asparagales; family Amaryllidaceae; genus Allium; species Allium fistulosum. The sequence goes on from CM060901.1 coordinate 1,146,253,459, forward strand.
ACAGATTTACCCAATTTAAAGAATTTGGACAGCTTCTCTTCTAGCTAGATAGGCTAAACCATTGGTATATTTGCTAGTTTGTTAATCCTTTGAAGTATCTAAACACATAACCAAAACGCATTCAAGGTGTTTTCATCACTCATATGATCAATGTAGAAGGAAGTGGAAAACAATGTTTTACCTAATTTTAACAATAAATGCAACTTCTCCAACACATTCTAGTCTTATATGCATGTCGGTTGTTTGCACAAAAAATGGACAAACACCTCGAAGTTGTATGATTTAGTAGATCTTATGTGATTCTTAGTGATTCGAGCGATTTATGCAAATATGTAAAAAAACAGGGGCTAAACTGTAAAAAGACACGCAGATTTATAGTGGTTCAGCCAGAATGTGCCTACGTCCACTTTATATGTTATTTCTCTTCAGTTATTCTGATTACAAGTACAAAGCTTTGATATCAGTAAAAGAAAGTTGTTTGAAAGTTCCTTCCGTGCTTGAGCTCTCAAACTTGTCCCCATTGTTGTACCCCTGCCCCTCTATTTATAGAGTGAGGCTGGGGGTAGGGGTCTAGGATGTGTGTAGTTGCTGATGGGCCTGGGCTGACGTGATCTGGCCTGGTACGTCTTGGTTATAGTCGGTTCGGCGAAGCCTGGAGACGGTTGGTTCAGTGGGAGGCTTGGTCCGGTGGGAGACTTGGTCCGGTGGGAGGCTTAATCCGGTGGGAGACTTGGTCCGGTGGGAGGTTTGATCCGGTGGGAGACTTGGTCCGGTGGGAGGCTTGATCCGGTGGGAGACTTGGTCCGGTGGGAGACTTGATCCGGTGGGAGACTTGGTCCGGTGAGAGACTTGATCCGGTGGGAGACTTGATCCGGTGAGAGGCTTGATCCGGTGGGAGACTTGATCTGGTGGTCTTCGTCCGGCGATGAGGCCAGTTTGGTGTGGGCTTGGCTCGGTGGTGAGAAAATAGCCCAACATTTGCCCCCCAAAGCGGGGCATATGCCAGCGTATGCCTCGCTTTGTTTTAGCTCGGTCATTCTTATCCGGTCCGTATGCCGAGTCTGTTGGTCCGGTCGCCTTTGTTTGCTTATAAGTAGAGGCATCATGCTTTCGTTACTTCCTACCAAACACGACAGCCGAGCCGATTCTTCTTGCCGAATCAGGAGTATTGCCGAATCAAAGTGTTTAGCCGAACCAAAGAACTTCTTTTCACCGAATCAGGTATCGTTCTTCTCCTTTCCTGCCGAATGTGTTTTTTACCGAATGGACAGGGGGACTCCGAGTGCCGAATGAAGTCACATACTTGTTTATATTCGAATGAAACTGATACCGGATGGGACTTCTACCGAATGAAGTCATATACTTGTCTATATCCGAATGAAACGAATACCGAATGGGACTTCTACCGAATGAAGTCATATACTTGTCTATATCCGAATGAAACGAATACCGAATGGGACTTCTACCGAATGAAGTCATATACTTGTCTATATCCGAATGAAACGAATACCGAATGGGATTTTTACCGAATGAACTCTCATATGTGAATGCCGAATGAAGTTTTAACCTTCACCTTGCCGAATGACAATGGGAATTTGAGTATTTATGAGTGAAACTCTAGGCTGCACACACTCGCTTCTTTACTTCCTTTAGTCTAACGACATTCTTCTTTGTGTTTGCAGATAATGTCTCGTAAGGCGGAAACTCGATTAGACAAAAAGAAATCCGGGGGCGAAGGAAGTTCCTCTGCCGTGCCCCCAGCTCAGCCGAATCCAGAACGTCACGGACCAATCCCGAGATCACTAGTGGACGGGTACGGCCCTCAGGAACTTCTGAACTCCCCGCCTGATTGCTTTCCTAGCTCCCTCAAGGAGGAGCAGCTTGACGTCATTTCCCGGTCTTTTGGAATCGATAGGGCGCGCTTGCTATTGCCTGGGAGAGATGTTATGCCGTATGATCCTCCTGAAGGGTACTTCGCCTACAGTAGATACCACTGCATGTGTGGTGCCATCCCTCCTCTGAACGCTTGGATAGCCAGCTTCCTCACATACCTTAAGGTGGCCCCGTTCCAGCTTCAACCCAACTCCTATGCTATACTGGTGAGCCTCTTCGTCATTTTCCGGAGGAAGTATGGTCGTGCTCCTTCCAACCGAGAGATCCGGTATCTATATAACCTGAGGGGCTATAAGAAGGGGTCCCCATACATTAGCTTGGAGTCAGCTGTGACCTTCAAGCCGGTCTTGGATCTGTATTCCAAATTCAGCATGTTCAAGAGGGAATGGTTCTTTGTTAGGGACGACTCTGTTTCAATTCGGCGCTTTACTTCGGGATGTAAGTTGAATGCTTTTACTTATAATTTCCATTACGATTGCGATGCTTTTTCTCATACTTCCTCATTTTTGCTAGCGACAGTTGGCTTTGCGGTTGTGGAGACTGACCGCCTGGTTCAGACGGCGGCTGAGATAGAAGCTATTCTTGGAAAATATAGATCATCTGCCTTCTTGATCAGAAATGCGATTCTTCTGGAGTATAACTTAATCCTTCCACAGCAGTCAGTAGTTAAGCTGAGGGAAACAGCGGAGGAGAGGGCGGCTGCTCAGACCAAGGAAGGTGTTACGGTAGAGAGTAGCAAGAGGAAACCTTTCACAAAACCTCCAGCTGTCGGAGGTAAGAAACTCAAGAAGTCGGACGGTCCCTCCCCCAGCAATTGTCCACTTACCCGGGAGGAGGAAGACATAGAGGAGGAAAGAGGCGAGGGTGGAGATGGTCGGGAAGGTGATAAAGGTGGCGATGGCATCGGGGCCTTGCTTCCTGGGCAAGCGGGCGAGATTCAGGAGTGGACGGACGATGCGTTCCACCAGGCTTTCGAGGGGCTGGACGAAGATCCGGCTTTGGTAGAGAAAACCGAGAAAGCGGACAAGGCCTGGACCGGTGCAAGCGAGTCTTCCCAGACCATTCCAGCCAGGGTGGCTCCGACGACTCAAGGTGAACTCTTGACTCCTGCATGCTTCACTAATGATAGAGACTTAGGAATATTTTATGACCCGCTTCCGTCCTGGAATGAAATCCAGGACCTATTGCAGTATCCTACTCCTCCCCAGGGTTTGTACAACCACAGATTTGTTTCTCTCCTTTTAATTTGCCGTGTTTTCTCGAAGTATAGAACAATATATGCTTGTGACACTTTTTCTTCATATCAGGAGCAGGTAAAATGGTCAAAGCCTCAGATTTTCGGCACAGGCTTGAACAGTACAAGCTTTCCAAAACTTCTGTCAAGCCGAAGCCTTCGACCCACCGCTCCGGGGATGTAGTCGGCTACCGTCCTCTTCTCGGGGTTATCAAAGAGGGTATTCAGCAGAGAAAGAGGAGTCGTCCTTTATCCGAACCTTCGCCTGGTCCTCAGTTCCCGGCTCAGCCTCTTCATGATATCACGGAGGAGGATAGCGAGTCTGCACCTTCTCCGCACCCGTCCGGAAACCCTTCTGTTACTCATATCGACCGTCCTGACTTGGCTCGTAATCAATTTGCGGGTCATCCTGATCTGGATCCAAGCTCTCATGATATTACTTTTGACGAAGTCACCGGTGAACACCTTCTCCCCCGCAACCCCATGGTACGAGTACTTGATGAAGCTAAGTCCTTAGATCCGATTTACTCACTACTCGTATAATCACTATGGGAGACGAGGCCAAGGCTAATATTGATCGGGTGGCGGAGGAGACTAAGAAGCTGATGGGGCATCATGCTCGGCTGGTTAAGGCCGGAGAGGAGATTGGGAGCGCCAATATCCGACTTCGATTGGTGGTTTCGGATCAGGCCAAATAGCTTGCGGATCAGGCTATTCAGATTTCTCAGCATGAGGCTGCTACTGGACGATTAAGGAAAACCATGGAAGAGGCCAGTCGGGCTGAATTGCGGAAAATGGAAGCTACTTGCAAAGAACGGATTGACATGGCTATTGCCACGGTGGACGAGGTTCGGAAAGCGGATCTTGAGCAGGTGGAGGAATTGTCCGGGAAACTTGAGGCTGCAGAGCTTGCTCAAGCCAAGTTGAGGGAGGAGATGGAGGAAATGCGGGGATTCCTTCTAGCCGACTGCTCGAGATACCGATCGGAGAGAGATGCTGCCGTTGGGAGGTTGTTGGCTTCCGAGGCCCAGATGAGGGAGTTTGAGGAGAATGAGGGGATGATGGACGAAATGCTTCAGGACATGTACTTCCGAACCTGGAAGCAGGGCAACCTATCCTGGATGGATGATTATCCCAGGATCATGGCTAAGATGTATCTTCGGGCTCTGGAGGAGGCTAAGGCCGATGCGGATAAAGATGGTGGCGTGGCCTTCAGCATGGATGCGGTCACTACCCAGTTTGCCAAGGAGGAGAAGGTGGCGGTGAAGGAAGGTATGCGGTTGCTTGCCGCTGAGGAGGTAGGCGTGCAGGTAGAGGATGACGATCAGGATAGTCAGGAAGCAGGCGCTGGTAAGTCACCCTTTTTAGTTTCTCCACCAACTTGGTTGCTTATTGCTAATGAGTCCTTTTTTTTGACTGGACAGGGGGTCAACAGGGCAAGGATAAAGCTCCACTGCAGCCGGCCCCTTGATTATACCTGGAAAAACTCCTTTTGTGGATTCGACAGTGTTGTATATGTTAAAAACAGTAACGTAGCCTTTAGGTTGTAACATTTTGCCACTTGTAATAAATAGTCTTATTTTTAACGTGTAATTCTTTAACTTAAGCTGATTTTGTCGTCTTTTGAATGTTTGCTATTATTTTGGCATATCGTATGAGAAATATAGCTATGTATATTCTCGTAATTAAATTGTGTTTGATGTCAGATTCTGGTTCTAAATCATAATTTCATGACTTGCAATATTAGCATGTGGTGTGAACAAACTATAGTCATGTATTTGTACATAAAAGAAGAAAATACCGCCTTTCATGTTTTAATCGTAGATGGCAGTCTTGAATATCTTGTATGACCGAGCATGGAATGTAGTCGAATGTCCTGCCACTGTGAGTCCCTACACCCATTGGCGAGTATCTCCTACTCTGTATCATGTACTTTAGGGATTGTTATAGAGGATAGGGAAAAAGCTTTTTAAGTAAAATTGAAATACGTGAAAAGGTAAAACTTCCAATCACGGAAGGCCTTCGATGTGCTTAAGTTCGTGGCAAACGGGTTTTGTAGTCACTTTCCCTAGCTGTGGGTCTTGGAGACATTCGTCACCCATCTTACGCCTCCGCGGGGAGTTAATTCTTTTTTACCACAGCCGCACTTAAGACACATCGGAGCCGAGATCGCGCACAGTAACTACCCGGGCCATTATGGCCCGTAATCGTGGGTATTATTCGATTTACTGTGGCCGGCTAGCGTGGGTGCCGATCGTCAATTGTGAACTGCCCCTGGCTGGCCACACCTTATGTTGGGGCTTATAGTCGGTTCACAGTTGCCGGCGAGCCTAACGCCGTAATGAGCTGCCTCGGCTATAGTCGGCCTTCTCGGTGGCTTATAATCGGCTCATTACAGTTGGCTTTAAGGGCCGTCGCGAGCAATGAGTTAACCCGCAGCAGAGGGATGCTGGAGCAAAAGTGTCTCATTGGCGAGGGCATAGATTCGCATAGTACCTGTTGGGTCTTGTCCAGGTGAAGTTGCGTTGTGGAGTGCTTTGAATAGAAATGCTATATACTCAGGATTTTGTTCAACAGAAAAGGATAAAGTTAACAAGCAGCCAAGATACAAAGGAACAAGTTAAAAAAGAGACAAGGTTTTTTAAAGTGGTTCGGCACGAAAATGCCTACGTCCACTGATTCTCTTTGTTAATTCACTTCATATGGGCAATACAAGTTAAGAAAAGTATTGACGGAGGTGTTGGATGTTCCATGCCCTCTGGAACACCTCTCCGTCCACTGTTGACAAAATATAGGCTCCGTTGTGGAGATCTTTATGAATTACATATGGTCCATCCCAGATTGGGTCTAGTGCTCCGGGGCGAGGGAAGATTCGCTTGAGGACAAGATCCCCTTCCTGTAGGGTACGATGCTTGACTTTGGAGTTGTAGTGTGCCGCCACTTTTTGTTTGTGGGCTGCTGCTTTAAGGACTGCATCATTTCTTCTCTCCTCGACTAGATCCAAAGACATGTTGAGGAGCTCTTCATTCTCTTCTGGGTTATAGTGGATCCTACGGTGGGAAGGCACAACGGTTTCAACTGGGAGCATAGCCTCCGATCCGTAAGCCAAAGAGAAAGGAGTGTGCCCCGTTGATGTTCTGAAAGATGTGCGGTAAGCCCACAGTGCCGTAGGGAGTTCGTCCACCTAAGCGCCCTTTGACTTTTCGAGCTTCTTTTTGATCAGAGTCTTCAGAATTTTGTTGACTGCTTCGACTTGTCCGTTTGCCTGGGGATACGCTACGGATGAGAAGCTTTTATGAATTTCGTGCTCTCGGCACCAGTTGGCGAATTCCTCGCTGTCAAACTGAAGTCCATTGTCTGATATGATTTTGAGTGGTACTCCGTACCTTCACAGAACATTTTTGATCAAGAAGTTAATAACTTTTGCTGAAGATACTTTATTCAGAGGTTCTGCTTCCACCCATTTGGTGAAATAATCAACTGCCACTATAGCATATTTGGCCCCGCCTTGGCCCATCGGTAGCTCGTCGATTAAGTCAATTCCCCATATTGCGAAGGGCCAAGGGCTGGTCATTTGAGTAATCTCAGTTGTTGGTAGTCGTGGAATCTTAGCAAATTTTTGGCATCTGTCACACCTCTTGACGAAATCTAAGGCGTCCTTGCTTAAGGTGGGCCAGAAATATCCGTATCGGAGTATCTTTTTTGCTAATGTTTGCCCTCCGGTGTGATCTCCACAGCTCCCCTGATGGATGTTGGATAAGATTTCCTTGGCTTCCCTTCCGGCGACACACCTTAATAATGGGTTAGAGAAACCGCGCCGATAGAGGATGTCTTCTTGTATTGTATAGCGGGACGCTTTCCTCAAGATTTTCTTGACTTCATTACGCCCGTCGGGTAGTGTGCCACTTTGTAGGTAGTTTCGGATGGGAGTCATCCAAGTTGCTTCTTCGGTTGCAGTTATCAGATTCACTTGTTCAAAACTTGGTGCCATTTGCTTTGAGATGGTCACTGCCCCGAAGATGGTGATGTCTCTCACACTTGCTTGCTTTTCTAATTCGTCGGCCTCTCGGTTCTCCTCCCGAGGGATGTGTTTGACTAAGTAGTGGTCCAATCGGCTGAGGAGTAATTTGGTCTTCTTTAGATATGCTATGAGTCGTTCTTCTCGAGCTTGGAATTCCCCTAGTACTTGATTAACAATAAGCTGAGAATCGCTGTGAAGACACAAAGAATTGGCTTCGATCTCGATGGCAATTTCTAGTCCGGCTATCACTGCTTCATATTCTGCATCGTTGTTGGTGGCAGCGAACTCCAACCTTATAGCATAGTGCAGTTTATTTCCCCTGGGAGTGATTATTACAACACCTGCCCCCGAGCCCTGTTCGTTCGACGCGCCATCCACAAAGAGATTCCATTTGATGTCTCCTGTTATTTCCAATTGCTCCTTATCTTCGTTGGTAGTGAATTCTGCAATGAAGTCAGCCATGGCCTGTCCCTTGATGGCGGTGCGAGGGTGATAGGTGATATCATACTGACTCAGTTCAATGCACCATTTAAGTAGTCGCCCAGAAGTGTCGGGGCGATGGAGTACCTGCCTCAGTGGTTGATCGGTCAGAACTTTGATGGAATGAGACTGGAAGTAGTGACGCAGCTTCCGTGATGTGATAAGTAAACAGTATGGTAGCTTTTCAAGTTTAGGATATCTGACTTCTGCCCCAGTAAACCTTTTGCTAACGAAGTAAACTGGCTGCTACGTGCGGTTGTCTTCCCTTACCAAGGCGGCGCTTAGGGCGTGGGATGACACAGCGAGGTATAGGTATAATTCTTCTCCTTCGCTTGGAGTTGAGAGCACCGGTGGTTTCTGGAGGTGTTCGATTAAGTGAAGGAAAGCGGTCAGGCATTCGTTAGTCCATTCGAACTTTCCCTTGTCTTTCTTTAGAGCTTCAAAAAAGGGGACGCACTTGTCCGTCGCCTTGGAGATGAATCGGCTTAGAGCGGCCACTTTTCCGTTCAAACTTTGCATTTCCTTCCGAGTGGAAGGTATCTTGATATCCCTTAGCGCTCGGACTTGTTCAGGGTTTGCTTCTATCCCTCTGGCATGAACGATGAATCCTAAGAACTTTCCAGATGACACTCCGAAGGAGCATTTTAGCGGATTCAACTTCATTCCATATTGTCGAAGTACTTGAAATATCTTGCCTAGGTGGCTCACGTGATCTTTGTCTTTCCTTGACTTTACTAGCATGTCATCCACATATACTTCCATAGTTTGTCCTATCAGCCCTGCAAACATCTTGTTGACGAGGCGTTGGTAGGTGGCTCCTGCATTTTTAAGTCCGAAAGGCATTACCTTATAGCAGTACAAGCCCCGGTCGGTGATAAAACTAGTGTGGTCTTGGTCGGGAGCATGCATAGGAATTTGGTTATATCCTGAGTATGCATCCATAAAGGATAGGAGTTCGTGCCCGGCTGTGCTGTCTACAAGTTGGTCGATTCTGGGAAGTGGGAAGCAATCCTTTGGGCAGGCATCATTTAGGTTGGAAAAGTCAATGCAGGTTCGCCACTTCCCATTAGCCTTTTTTACCAGCACCGGGTTTGCGATCCATTCCGGGTAGATAGCTTCTCGTATGAAGTCATTGGCGAGTAGATTCTTTACTTCTTCATCGAGGGCTGCTGATCGCTCTGCCCCCATACTTCTCTTTCTTTGCTTTACAGGCGCCTTGGTAGGATCAATGTTTAATACGTGGCATGCTATGTCGGGGGAGATTCCGGTCATGTCAGCATGTGACCAAGCAAATAAATCCAAGTTGTGGAGGAGAAAATCGATGAGTTGTTCCTTCAACTCGGTTTTTAGTTGGGACCCAATTTTCAACAGTCTACTTGAGTCGTGTTTGTCTACAGATATAAATTCCATAGCCTCTGCAGGCTCGGCGGTGGCCTCCTCCTCTTTGTCCCTAGGATCTAATTCATTGAAAGGGTCGCTGGTATATCGAAGAGGAGGGGCTTTCTTTAATTGCTACGCTTCTAGACTTTTTGTGCAGAGGGCAATCTCTACACCCTTCCCTTTATCCTTCCTGTGGTTGTTGCGAAGTTCAGTCACATAGTAGTCTCGAGCAACGTCCTGATCTCCTTCCACTTCCCCTACCCCATTGTCCGTTGGGAATTTCATCTTTAGGCACCATGGGGCTAAGACAACTTGGAAGTCAGACAAGGATGGCCTTCCCAAGAAGGCGTTGTAGGCTGACTGGTTTTCTATTAGCACAAATGTTTGTTTCCGTACAGCAGAGCGGGGATGGCTTCCAATCTCAACAAAAAGGTCCAGTTGCCCGAGGGGCATCTTCGCGTCTCCAGTGAAGCCGTGTAGTGGTTTATCGCAGGGGGATACATCCTTCATTGATAGCTTCATTTTGTCGAATGCGTGTTTGAAAAGGATGTTTACCGAGCTTCCAATGTCTACCAGGATTCGGTAGACTTCGGCGGGACCAAGTCGGGCAGAGATGACCATGGGATCCATGTGAGGGTACTGCCTTCCTTCTAGGTCACGCTTACCGAACGTGATGTCATTACTTTCTTTCCGCTTCGGGTGGCGCTCTTCTATAACCGAATTGACATAGTCTTTATTGTCTCTAAGCGACTTTCCGTATCTTTCCTTCTCTTTCCAGCTTCTGTCTGCGATGTGTGGCCCTCCTGAGATGGTATGGACCACTATCTTTTCCTGACTAGAGCTGCTAGCGTTGCGGTTCCCCCTGTCGGCCCCCGGGGAGGGTAGCCTTGGGTTTTCATTGGCAGGAGATGGGGTCCTGTCCTGACCTTTTACATAACGTTCCAGTTTCTTTCTTCTGATGTGTTCCTCAATCAGATCTCGGAGATGATGGCATTCGTTGGTATCATGCCCATGAGATTCGTGGAAGCGGCAGAATTTTCCAGACTTCTGTGCGTTATCTGATTCCTTCTTGTACGGTGGGCGTTTGTACCTAACTTCGCCTTGGGTGGCAAGGAAGATATTTTCGACGGTCTCATTCAAAGGAGTGTAAGTGTCGAATCTTGGCCCTGGCCGATATAGGCGCTTTTCTCCCTTCTTGCCCCCAGCATTGTCTCTGGAATCAGTTCTTCGAACATCCCTTGCCACAGCAGGGGCGTTGCCATGGGTTGTCTTATTTTGCTGTCCTGACTGCCCCTCAACGTCAGCATCCTCAAGCCTCATGTATTTCCCGGCTTCATGGAAGAAATCGGGTAAAGTAGCTGGCTTTTCTTTTGTCAACCTTCTAGCAAATTTAGTGTCCGGATGCACACCACTGCAGAGGGCCATTAGGATAAGCTTCTCATCGGCATCTTGGACTGCGGCTGCTGCGGCGTTGAATCTGGTTAGGTATTGCTGCAGCTTTTCTCCAGGTTTCTGTTTGACGCTGGATAAGGAATAAGCGTCCTTAGGTTGCTCCACATGAATGCGGAACTGACTGATAAATTTTTCTTTCAACATTTCCCACGAGCTGATGGATCCTTGGGGTAGATGACAGAACCAGGAGGTAGCAAGATCTGCTAAGAAGAGCGGAAAGCATTTGCACAGTACTCCCTCTGTTGCTCCACTCATGAGCATATGCTGCGTGTACCTTTGTAAGTGTACAACGGGATCGGAGGTTCCTTTGTAGGGTTCCATTGTTGGCATCTTCCTTTCTCGGGGGGTGATAGCAATTTCGATATTGCGGGTGAATGGACTGGTTACCCTAGCGCCTATCCCTCGATCTCTTTGCTCCCGTTGGACACACTCTCTGAATAAGCGTGCCATCCTTTCATCAGAACTTGGAGTAGACAAAAATGAGTTTGGTTATGTTCTGTGGGATTGATTCCGTCCAGATGACCTGTAGGGATGGTATCGTCTATCATTCCTCATATTTTCCAATGGCTGCCTTTGATCTTCTAGGAGCATGCTTGGGTCAGCTACAGTTGGCCCTTGCCTTGATCTCCCCCTGTTGGGTTCTGATCTAAGCACTTCCTCGGGTCCAACTTCGGGCTGGACTCTAGCTCGGCCCCGTTCACTGGCGTTTCTGTGGTTAGGCAGCATGACATGCTCAGCTACAGTTGACCTTCGCCCGGTACCTTCCCTGTTGGGTTCGGTACCAAACGTTTCCTCAGGTCTAACTTCGGGCTGTGCTCGGTCTCGGCTCCTACCACGGCTACTTCTGTCGTTAGCTCCTTCGAAGAAGGGAGATCTTTGTTGTCTCTGAGATCCTCCAGACTGGGACTCGTCCCATGATTCAGTGTTGCGGTTGGATTCTTCAGTGTCCCTTAAGCGTGACATGAGATGGTCCACCAAGGCTTCCTGCTGGGACGTGAAGCGGTTAGTTACTTCAACCACAACTCTGTCCAGATCTGCTCTAGTAATTGCTGCAGGCTGTTCTGTGGCAGGAGTAGTTGGGTTAGCCTGTTCTTCATTGGTTACTGTTGCTGGAGGAGGACGATCTACTTGATTCGTGACAGCTGGATCTGGAAGACTGCTGGATGCGATGTTTTTTCCTTTGTTAACATCTTTTCTCTGTTTGGGAGGCATGTTTTCCAAGTGGCGGACAATGCTGTTAGGAAAACTTATTAAGTGGATGAAGCTGAAGCTTCGAGCTTCTAGTTCTCAGTGAAAGCACCAAAAATGTTTGCACAAAAAATGGACAAACACCTCGAAGTTGTATGATTTAGTAGATCTTATGTGATTCTTAGTGATTCGAGCGATTTATGCAAATATGTAAAAAAACATGGGCTAAACTGTAAAAAGACACGCAGATTTATAGTGGTTCAGCCAGAATGTGCCTACGTCCACTTTATATGTTATTTCTCTTCAGTTATTCTGATTACAAGTACAAAGCTTTGATATCAGTAAAAGAACGTTGTTTGAAAGTTCCTTCCATGCTTGAGCTCTCAAACTTGTCCCCATTGTTGTACCCCTGCCCCTCTATTTATAGAGTGAGGCTGGGGGTAGGGGTCTAGGATGTGTGTAGTTGCTGATGGGCCTGGGCTGACGTGATCTGGCCTGGTACGTCTTGGTTATAGTCGGTTCGGCGAAGCCTGGAGACGGTTGGTTCGGTGGGAGGCTTGGTCCGGTGGGAGACTTGGTCTGGTGGGAGGCTTGATCCGGTGGGAGACTTGGTCCGGTGGGAGGTTTGATCCGGTGGGAGACTTGGTCCGGTGGGAGGCTTGATCCGGTGGGAGACTTGGTCCGGTGGGAGGTTTGATCCGGTGGGAGACTTGGTCCGGTGGGAGGCTTGATCCGGTGGGAGACTTGGTCCGGTGGGAGACTTGATCCGGTGGGAGACTTGGTCCGGTGGGAGACTTGATCCGGTGGGAGACTTGATCCGGTGAGAGGCTTGATCCGGTGGGAGACTTGATCCGGTGGTCTTCGTCCGGCGATGAGGCCAGTTTGGTGTGGGCTTGGCTCGGTGGTGAGAAAATAGCCCAACATCGGTCAACTATTCTATGGCTAGATGCTAAAGCTACTGCAACAATTGCAATTGACTGCTGGCTTAACCTTGCATACATATTGTTTTATAAGCATGTAGAGAATGACACCGATACAACATTAAAATAATATGCATTGTTTTTTGACTAAATAATTCAATAATCTTTATGAACAGAAAATGTAAATCGTAAGTGAATATCAACATTAACCAATTTGGATATCACATACTTGTGAATAGTACCAAATGAATTTGAAAAGTTATAAATACTTCAAACTTTAACAATCGATTTGAATCACTAAGATTACCAAAGCATACCTCATATATGATGGTAACCACTTATCAAACTCAATGGCACAAGTAGATAAGAAGTCTTAGGTAGTCCATATTCGAAATAATATTGAACTTATTCAAACACTCGAGCTTAACCTTAAATTTCAATCACAGATGAAATAAGCGAACACAAACATGCATAGGTAGGTGAACCCATCCACAAACACACACACACATAGATCGGGTATACAAAATTTCAGATACCGATCAATAGAAACTTTAGTGCTATTGTGTGGTAGCGCACTGGATCCTTCATATTTAAATGAAATTTAGCACCCCAAATGCAAAATCAGGTTAAACGAAATTCATTGCCAAAAAAATTATGCAAATCTTGAATTTAATGAAAATCAAAATCATATTAAGAGGAAAAGAAATTCTAGAAATAAATGTAGACTAATTATTTTGAGCACCAAAAGTATGTATGATTTCTAAACAAAATCGACACACAGACAGAACTAAAAGTCATAAAAAAGCAAAATCTATGCAGACTAAAATTTAGATGTACTTATATAAAATTAGGTTTAAGCTGAACTTATTCCATGTTTGTTTCATATTGTATGCTGTTAGGGAAGACGTGAAATACTATGATATAGGATTGGAGGTTGTTGGGGCGTTATGGGTAGGGAAAGGTAAGTCATCGCCATTAATGGCCTAGGTACTTCTGGGAGTAACATATATTAGTAAAATTATAGGGCTCTATGTCATACCATCATTAAATAAATGTTCGAGAGAAGTAAGATTTTCAAACGTAAAACCCATGACCCTAAATAATCAAAAGTGGGACAGTAAAAATCATCCGGCCTAACCGTCTCCCTTGCATTTGCAGCATCTTTACCAGAATAAAATATAGAAAGTCCCATACCGCTTATTCCCATCACGAAATTCGACTTTCCCCATACTTGAGTTATCGACGAATGAAGCAAGTGAGAGTTAGAATCAAGAAATGGGTAGGCTGATACTTGCTTTTCACTTCAAATGGAGAAGTGCTGCACATGAGGGCAAGGTCCTCTTATTGATGGCAACGGTGTTTCTATGCTTCCTATTAGTATCGAGTCTCCCGAAGAGAATACATAATGTGAATTGTTCGATGACTATTTTGTACCTTGAAACCTACTCCATAAGAGAGACGGAAGTCTAGTACATTGATGCTATCTTGAGTGCAAAAAACTCCATAGTTTCCTTCTATATCTAATGACGGTGCTCTACAATTCAAGTATATAAATGATAGGTAGGCATGTTATAGGGATGAGTTATGTTTAAGAGAACATAAAAAAGAAGTTATAATCTTACCTTTGACAAACTCCTCCACCAACCTCAGCATCGATGTTATTCACATGAAGGCAACTAATATTTTTACCAGAAAGCGAGATAGACAGCAAAGGTTGTGGTGCAAGTGAATTCACATCCCAAACGCAAACAACGTAACTTTCAGCCAAAACTATTTTTCCTTTGCTTCTCCATTGTAAAGGGCTAGAATAGTCCATTCCTATGACTAAACTATTTGTGTTCCACTTCATTAACTGTTCACCATGACGGATATCGTAAGCACTGACATTCTTCTACCCACTTGCAGTATAGATTAAGAGGGTTCCGCATGGTCGATATTACCATTGCTTGTTAGTAACAGAAGGTATTGTGCATGAAGTATTCATTATGAATGAATTTGCAAGGTTAATAGAGGAGCAAGAGCTACTCTAGAAATTGGAATCGAGGAGGAATCAAGGTTGCATGTTCGAATTTAAATGCTTTAATGCTTTTTGTGTAAAAGTCCCATAAACAGAAACCAGACTCTAAGGTACTGCCAGCAGACGTGGCGACTACATATTTACCCGAACATCCATCAGAACCTGGAGCTCGAATAAGCCAGCAATCTCCCCATAAGTTGCTTGATGTAATTTCTGATGGCTTGTATTCTGCCTTCTCCTGACAATTTGTGATTATGTCCAAGTACATTTTAAGACATGGATATGAAAATTTCACCAAATAAAGAAGAAAATATGAAAATTGTACTATGAGAAAAAGTGCTAATTTAATACTTCAAGAAAATTGATATGAGATTAAGTTGCTAAAAAGAAAACAACAAACTTGAAATATATGGACCCTAACAAACCTCCAAATAGTAAAGCTGTGATTTACTTATCCAATGTATGGGTAGTAAAAGAAACCAACTTGCGATATGATTGGTTAAACAAATATGTAATACAAAGCAGTGAAAATTTATAAGTTTGCATTTCCAAGCTCAAACTGATAGAAGAAAAAATAAAAGTATCAATGATCTTAACTTAATACCTCGGTTGCTCAATGATCTAAATAGTAAAGCTGTGAATAATTGTAGACATTTTTATACAAATAAACAAATTAGAAAATTTAGTTTCTTGTGGTAAAAATTTAACATTATACATACTTTTACAGGACGTATAAGCAACACTAATCTATGATATTGTATGACGTATTGTTTATTATTTGTTAATTAAAACGTAGTTCGATTTAGAGGGGTCAATTTTAAATGATTGCACGACGAATGTGAATTCAAGTTCATGCTGCCATCATTCAAGATAAATAGTCATGTTCACAACAACTTATTATACAATACATTCAGTGGTACTATCAAATATATATTATACGTGAAAATGAGATCACAATGACAAACTAAATAAACTGCGTTGAACACTTAAGTTAGATTAATCAATCCTTATATCGTGAAGTATTGAGTTTAACACTTCATTTATGCAAAACAACGATATTGCAAGACCTATATTTTTCGAATTTTAATTAAGCTACCAAATTCTTTATTAATTTTCAAGTTAAAGATTAATAGAATAAAAATCCAAATTACTATTAGGTTAGAAGTTATCAGCAACAGAAAAAAAATTCTATCATGAAACTACAGCTGAAAAGTTGGGAAACGACAATTAGCAGTCAAAAAGACTAATCTTAAACCAAATTCAAATTATCCAAAAAAATTTAAACATAGAAAAATGATATTGATAATACTATAAACGTCAAATCTCACTCAAGTCGGGTAAAAGTAGGACAAAAACGATACACTAAGAGAGCAACAAAATTAGAAAATAGAAAGAAAGTTTATTACCTGAATGGAAACGGTTCTTTGAATTTGGTGAATTTTTCCCTAGAGATCTATAAAAGAGCACAATTATGAGGGTTGGAAAAAGCAAAACAAACTGACTGATGATTTATATTAATCCAGCAATAGATTAAGTGATTTATTTTATAATCAGTGGAAACAAACCAAGTTAAAAATTAGGGAAAACCCACCATATCAAACCTTCAGATGGAAGGCGTGAGGATGAGATAAATGAGGTGAACTCCATAACCCGAGACTCAATTTAGAAGAACAGAGAGATTTGATGAAATTGATCGTCAACTTTGTCTTTTAAGACAAAGCAAAGATCCCATTTCATAGACTCGCTAATAAAGAAATTAAAGACTGACGATGATTAGAAAAACAAACAAATCCAAAATCATAAAAACCCAAATTCTATTTTGGAGATTGGATCGATTACGTGTTTCTCATTTGACCAGCAGAAGAGAAACCAAATTAGGCACTAATGTTTAGCTTTAATTTATTGCTCAAAAGTCGTAGCTAAGCAAGAGTTGAGAAGCAGCAAATGAGTTTGCATCTCTAACCAAAAGTCTTATAAGCTATGAACTTTTGCATACCTTTAGCTTTAGATCTACCTGACAATTCCAAAAACGGAAAAATAAAATGCAATAGGAAGCCAAATACCTTGATAAATTAGCAATTAATATTCAAATCAAACAATTACCTGTTTCAAATTATAGAAGCCTTCATACACAGCTAACATGGATTCTAAATCAGTATCAATAGAGTTCCTATCTAGGTCATAATGAACACATTCAAAAAAGGCTACAATCTGCAAAAAACAATATATTTTGTGGCGAAATTTCCAAAATACCTGATGCATAATTTAACGAACGGAAAGGGAAGGGGAGGCGCAGCCGATTGTCATTCTTTCTAGAGTTGATTTTGTGTTGAAATGGTTGGCAGCGGTAGTTGGAGGAGAGCAGAATGATGACGAAAATGGAGAATGTTCAATTGGAAGGGGCTATACTTTTTTCGGTTAGAGGAGGAGACAGGAAGAAGAGAAGGAATTCGTAGAGGGGACGTT
Source organism: Allium fistulosum (assembly GCA_030737815.1). Classification (NCBI taxonomy): domain Eukaryota; kingdom Viridiplantae; phylum Streptophyta; class Magnoliopsida; order Asparagales; family Amaryllidaceae; genus Allium; species Allium fistulosum. Next base: position 1,146,270,510 of record CM060901.1, read on the forward strand.
ACTATCTAGGGTTTAGAAGATGAGGCAGAAAGGGAGAGTTGGGGATGAATATAAGAAAATGAAATACGTGACTGTTGATTTCACAAAATATGGTGGAGGCTTGTGCAAGGGAGAAATAAAAATACCACAGCGTAGAGGAAGAAATTTTTGGAGACTGTTCAATTGCCAAATTTCAAGGGGCCTGTGTGAGCTTGAAATTGAACTCACTAGTAATAATATAGTGTAGATTCTTTAAAGCCCTGGATTGTGATATTAATTATGCCCACTCATCAAGTATGAGATTTGTTCTTACTTGTAACCATCCTTTATCTTTGGATTTAGTTCTATTGTTTTTTTCCATACTTTCATGTCTGGATGCTATTCTAGTAGGGTGAAACCCTGTTCCGTGTTTGCGGCGCAGTCGCACCAATTGTTATATATCGATCATATTACTTGAGTTTTCTTATGCTGGTTTTCCAAACTAACCCGGGTGTTATTTTATTATAATGCTCGGGCCAGACCGAGTATTTTCCAAGTTGACTTTAGTGACATGGATTTCTTGAAGAAGTGCTGAATGTTCACATGTAACGACCCATATTTTTGATAATTAAAAATATTAAATTAAATAATATTTTGGAATTTAATATTGTGAGAAATTAAAATTTATGATTTATTAATAAGAAAAATAATTAGAATATGATTTAATAATGTTGTTTGAATGTTATTAACAACTATTTTAATGTAATTTCAATCAATTGAAATAATTGTAAAGTTAATTTGTATGTAATTGTAAGTTAATAAAGAATAAATCATTGTTGGAATCAATTGTTGGAACTGATGTAATTAAATATTGCAGTTAATTTGAGTTAAGACGATAACTGTAGAATATGAGAATAGTAAGATGAAACTTATGTTTAATTAATTGTAACGACCCGTATTTTTACGGATCGAAACATCGAAGAAAACTTTCGTCGAAAAAGTTTTCACGAAGATTGGCTTCTAAGTCCTAAGTCGTCCACGACTTAGTGTAAGTCGTAAGTCGTACACGACTTAGGGGATATGGTTTAGGACGACCTATAGAACCTGACCGAGTTAGACAGTTCGAGTTAGCGACCTATGATAGTTAGGTCGGAGTATACAACTTAGGTAGGGTAGCGACTTAAGGAAGTTGGTGGCCTAAGAGTTTTGGTGTGTTCTGTGTGTTAGGTCGTGTATTTGCTAAGTCGTATACGAGTTAGCGACTTATAAGGAGTAGGCGACTTATAGCAGTTAAGTCGTGGAAGAGTTAAGGAAAATAAGTCGCTAGGAGATAGGTCGCGAATTGTTAAGTCGTAGCATTGTTAGGTCGCGAAGAAGTACCGTGTTAGGTCGTTGGGTCGTTGAGGCGCGTGAGTGTTAAGTCGGCTGACCGAGTTAACGACTTAGGAGTTTGGAGATAGGATGTGAGCGACCTAAGTCTAGCAGTTAAGTTGTAACTCAGTTGAGTCATGGCCGAGTTAAGGAGATGAGTGATGAGTCGTTAAGGGTTAGGTCGGCTACTGTGTTAAGTCGGCGAGAGATAGGTCGTAAGTCGAATACCCAGTTAGGTTGTAACCAACCTAGGGGTTAGCCGCTTAGTTATAAGTCGTAGAGACTTGGGTTGTTGAGTCGGAGAGAGACTTAAGTCGCAGGATCACTAAGTCGTAGTCTGCTAAGTCGTTAGGTCGTGAGTGCTAAGTCGTAAGTCGGAGGTAGTTAAGTCGGCAACGACTTATAGGGGGCGGACGACTTAGGGAGATTTCTGCTATAAATAGGAAGGTTGTTCTCACTTTTTGGGATCCGGATTACGATGCGACGAAGTGCTGCCATTTTGAGAGCTCGACTTCTACACTTCTTCACATCTTCTCTCCACTTTAATCTAGTGCTTCCATCCATCCAAGTTGAAGATCAAATTGAGGATTCAAGAGCTTGGATTGAAGATCTTCATCCATTGAAGTGAGATTTCTTCGTTTGAAGCGGATTTGTGATAGATCAAGCTTGATCCTTCGCTGTCCAGATCTGAAGCGTGTTGATTTGAGATTGTTTTGGTGATTTGGTGAGTGGTGATTATCTCTCACACGGATCCAAAGGAGTATATCGGATTGTTGGCTCGATTTGGTGTTAAAATAGTGATTTCCATGCATTTTCCTAATCACATGTGTAGATCCGTATAGATTCCTTGTTCATGATGATGTTACATCCATTTTACTAAAGTGTTAACCTATGCAAGTTCATTCATCAAGATTATAGAGATATTGTTCATGTTTTCATGCTTATTAGACTTTCAACTCTTTAATTACGAAATTGCCATTATAGTTATAATTGTCTACTTAGATCATATTTGAATGCTTGATTGCTTGGATTAATGTTTGACTTGATTGATTGCTATGAATTAAATGATTGATGATTTGATTTAGACCGAAGATGATTCAAAAGCTAAGAGAAAGGCTCTTGAATTGGGAAAGCTGCTTGTGGCATATGTAGCGGGTGATGAAGCTCTTATGCATAGATTCGATGATGATGATGTTGAGAGGAGACTTTGCGAGGATGTGATGAAGCGAAGTATGATATGAGATAGTCTTGGTCTAATCCAGACGGGATCATTCCAAGCACGTTGGTAACTCGGTGATATGATTCGAGTTAAGGGTAATGGATGCTTGAGAGGCGCTTGAGCTAGTATGGAAATAGTCGTCAAGGAGGATGACTAGGAGGCTTGGATAGCATCGTTGTTGAAGGTTCTAGCATGCTCTAAGCAAGAGTACGTTTGGGCAGATTCGATAGTCCCAACGGCCAACTGTTGATGGTCGAGTACTCTGGGCAGATTCGATAGTCCTAGGCACGGGCTGCGACGACGTGCGGGAGTTATGTCTAGAACCGGGGTTACCATTAGCCCTTGACGGACGGCTGAAAGAATGTGCCGGTCATTCAATTAACGGTGATATCGAAGCAACGATAACAGTGATAGCCAGAGTCATGGATGTTTGGTTGTATCGTCATTCGGTCTCAAGAGCAGTGTTTTCTGGGTGCTTATCTGATCTTGGTTTAGGCCTTGGGGGTTTGTGCTTGGAAAACATCGCCCTTGACTCGAGTGATAATTTCTTTACTTTACATTGTTTGCTCTGCTATGTTTGCTTCTGCTTAGTGTGTGTCTGGGGGCTATCACTGTAGAAAGAGGTTGGAGTGGGAGGGTTGTATTCCTATTCCTTTTTCCTTTGTACTCTTTTGGTATGTTGTTAGTTAATTTACCGCTCACTAAGACTGTTGTCTAACTCAAGGCTTTATGTTTTAATTCTTATTGCCTTGGGCTGTTCGTCCATTTTGGGATGGGCAGACTAGGTAGCAGGTGACAGGTGTTGTTCTTGCTTTCCACGATGCTGATGACGGAGACAAGCTGGAGTATTGCATATTACTTTTTACTATATGTACTGGATGTTCCGCTGCTTTGTATTCTCTGAGTGATATGTAGTGAGGCTTGTTGTATTGACTATTCAGATGTTTGTATTCAACTATTATGAAGTTTTATATGATGGGATTCTATTCTGTGAAGCTTCACTATACATATGTTCTATTGTATTTTGTCCATGCGTTGTGAGTAATACGATAGATTCTGTTGTTTTATTTTACCCTGATAATCGTCCATGATCGCCTGGCACACTTTACAGCGCACTATCTCTAGATTCAGTGCAGGGGTCATGGGCGGTCGTCACATTTGGTATCAGAGCATTGGTTAATCGATTTACCCAACGCTCGTTGACGTAACTACGTATGAGAGACGTAATTGTATTATGATGGATGATAACTATATATAATATAGTAGCTTAGTAGAGTTTGAGTCCTTTATGCAGTTGTTTCTCTAGATGTTCTGATCATTCCTTTTTATAGATATTGAGAATGAGTCGAAGAGGGAGACCAGCTGCTAGGGAAGGCCGTGCTACCGAAGGGGCTGCTGACTATGCAGCTATGTTCGAAGCTATGATGACTTCGATCATGAGAAGGATACCAGTTCCGGGGGCAACAGTAGATGTTGGGGTTCAAGTCCAAACTCCGAAACCAGTGGATTTTGCTAAGTTGTGCAAAGACTATACTGCTCTTGGAGGGAAGGTTTTCTTGGGAACAGAATCAACCATTGAAGTCCAGAGATGGATAGATGCTTGTAGAAGGATCTTTGGTGATTTGGGGATCGATGATGCAACTAAGAGGAAGTTAGCATCAAGACAGCTTCAAGGAAGAGCCTCTGATTGGTGGAACTCTATTACCATCAATACTCCGGAGGAAGAGATTACTTGGGAGCAATTCCAAGTTAGGTTTGAAGCTAAGTTCATTTCTACAGCTCAGAAGTCTGTTCTGTTCAAGAAGTTTGTAGAGCTCAAGCAAGGTGGAAGACCAGTTCTTGAGTATGTTTCTGAGTTTGAAGCTTTGTCCAAGTATGCTCGGTCGTATATCGAATCTGCATATCAGAAGAATGAGAAGTTTGTGATAGGCTTGGACAGTTATCTTGGGAGACAGTTGGTGGATCATTTGGACGATTCATTTGAGAAGCTTGTGGAGAAAGCTCTCAGGCATGAGAGTCTGTTTCCTAAGGAAGGATCTGTTGTTGCTGTGACCAAGGGAGAGTCTAAACCACAGCAGGGTGGAAACCAGAAGAGGAAGCAGCAGCAGCAGAAGGGTAAGGACGGCCAGAAGAAGGCGAAAGGCGAGGTGACTTGCTACAATTGTCAGCAGAAGGGCCATTTCTCGAAGGATTGTAAGAAACCGAAGGCACCGATGAAGTGTCACAACTGTGACAAGCCGGGGCATTTCAGGAAGAATTGTCCAGAACCGAGGAGGGACAAGCAGATTGTGCAAGCTTATGCTTTGGGAGCTGTTCCATCGTCTTCGAAAGCTCCTACCGCTGAAGAGAAGGGAAAGAGTGTGATGGTTCAAGGTACTCTTTTCCTATGTGGTGTTCCAGTTAGAGTTCTGTTTGATACTGGAGCGTCGCATTCGTTTGTTTGTAGTGAACTCGTAGGCCGGTTAGGTTTGGAACCGGATATTGTTGATAAGCCATTGGTTGTGACTAATCCAGTTGGGGGTTCGTCTTGTTTGTGTATGTTATGTAGTGGTCTGATTGTGTCGAGTCATGGTTGCTCTTTTGTTTGTGATTGTTTTGTTCTGAACTTTGCGGGGTTCGGAATTATTTTGGGTATGGACTGGCTTAGGAAGTATGCGGCAAAGGTTGATTGCGAGAGGTTGGAAGTGACAGTCGAGAATGTGGAGGGGCGTCTTCATGAGCTTCATGTATTCGCTGGTTGTTCCACGGGATGGACTGTCATCAGTACCGATCGCTAATGGATTCGAGGATGTCTTTGACGAAGTCAAAGGGTTGCCGCCGCATAGAGAGATCGAGTTTCGTATAGATCTAGTTGAAGGAGCCAGACCTGTTGTGATGCCTCTTAGGCGAATGGCGCCTAGGGAACAGCAAGAGTTGAGGGTGCAAGTTGATGATCTTTTGCAAAAAGGATTCATTCAGCGTAGTGTGTCCGAGTGGGGTGCACCAGTTGTGTTTGCGACCAAGGCAGATGGGTCGTTGAGATTGTGTGTGGATTATCGTGAGCTGAATAAGGTGACTAAGAAGAACAAGTATCCATTGCCGAGAATAGATGACTTGTTTTATCAGCTTCACGAGGCTGAGGTGTTTTCTCAGATGGATTTGGCAACGGGATTTCACCAGTTGAGAGTGGCTAAGGATAGTGTGCCGAAGACTGCTTTTAGGACACCATCCGGTTTCTTTGAGTGGCTGGTAATGCCGTTTGGATTGACTAACGCGCCAGCCTATTTTGTGGATCTTATGAATAGAGTGTTCAGAGGTCAGTTGAACAAGTTCGTACTTGTGTTCGTGGATGATATTCTGATTTATTCCAGAACAGAAGAAGAACACAAGACGCATTTGCGTATTGTTTTGGAAATCTTACGGAAACATCAGTTGAAGGCTAAGTTTTCGAAGTGTCACTTCTGGGAGAGTGAAGTGAGGTTCTTAGGACATGTGATTTCTGGAAATGGAATAGCGGTTGATCCCGCTAAGGTGGCAGCAATCCAGGATTGGGTTAGACCTAAGAATGCATCTGATGTGAGAAGTTTTCTTGGATTAGCAGGATATTATCGACGGTTTATCAAAAACTTCTCCAAGGTAGCTACACCGTTAACAGGATTGACGAAAAAGAACCTAGTGTTCAGATGGGATGATAAGTGTGAGCAAGCTTTAAGAATCCTGAAAGAACGATTGACAAGTGCTCTTGTTTTGATTATTCCTAGTGGGAATGATGAGATGGTGGTTTACACCGACGCATGTGGTACTGGACTTGGAGCAGTGCTGATGCAGAAGGATAAAGTTGTTGCGTATGCCAGTCGACAACTGAAGCCGCATGAAAGGAATTACCCGACTCATGATTTGGAGTTGGCGGCGATTGTTTTTGCTTTGAAGATATGGAGACATTATTTATTGGGAGTTCGATTCGAGTTGTTTACAGATCATAAGTCGTTGAAGTATCTCTTCTCCCAAAAGGATTTGAATCTTCGGCAGCAACGTTGGCTAGAGTTTTTGGCATCATATGATTTTGGTATAGCTTATACTCCGGGAAAAGGTAACGCAGTGGCAGATGCGTTAAGTCGAAGACATGCAGGATTGGGAGCCATGTTTTCAGAATGGAAGAGTCTCGAGTATTTAGCTGGATTTGACTTCAGGCCTAGATGTGAATTGGAGCCTGAGATGTTGGCAAACTTGTCGATAAGACCCACTCTTGTGGAAAGGATTGGCGAGGGCCAAAAGCGAGATGATAAGCTTGTCAAGATTATCCATGATTTGGAATCTGGATTGGATCCAGAAAAGGATAAAGGATTCGAGGTCGATCGAGAGGGTTGGCTTCGGAAGCAAGGACGACTAGTTGTTCCCGATATAGATGAATTGAGGAGTGAAGTTCTGAAGGAAAGTCATCACTCGAAGCTGACAATTCATCCAGGTGGAAATAAGATGTATCGGGATATGAAGAGAACCTACTACTGGGAAGGCATGAAGAAGGATGTTGGAAATTTTATTCCCAAATGTATGAACTGCCAGTTGGTAAAAGCCGAACAGAAGAAGCCAAGTGGATTACTTCAGCCATTAGAAGTTCCTACATGGAAGTGGGAGCAGATATCGATGGATTTTATTGATGGATTACCTAGAACAAGAACGGGAAACGAAGGGATTTGGGTCATTGTAGATCGTTTGACTAAGAGTGCAAGATTCATTCCTGTTCGATCGACTAGGACTGCATCAAAGTTGGCCGAGTTGTATGTAAAGTGGATAGTTCGATTCCATGGTATTCCGAAGAGTATAGTGAGCGATCGAGATCCATTGTTCACTAGTGGATTTTGGAAGAGCTTCCAGGAAGTTTTGGGAACCGAGTTGTGTTTGAGTACAGCTTATCACCCTCAAACAGATGGTTAGACCGAGAGAGTCAACCGAGTTTTGGAAGATCTCCTCAGAGCTTGTGTTTTGGATTTCGGAGGATCATGGGAAGATCACCTTCATTTGGTGGAGTTTTCATACAATAACAGTTACCAGTCAAGTATTGGTATGGCACCGTATGAGGCATTGTATGGAAGACCGTGTAACTCTCCGACGTGTTGGATAGAAACTGGAGAAAAGCTGATGCTTGGGCCAGAGATGATTCGACAGACTTCAGATTGTATAGAGATCATTCGGCGACGAATGAAGGCAGCCCAAGACCGTCAGAAAAGTTATGCCGATAAGCGTCGAAAGGATTTGGAATTCGACGTTGGTGATATGGTTTTTGTGAAGATTTCTCCACTGAAGAATGTTATTCGATTCGGGAAGAAAGGAAAATTGACTCCAAGATTTGTTGGACCATTCCCGATCATCGAGCGAATTGGAAAGCTCGCCTACAGATTGGAGTTACCAGAGAAGATGTCGAGTGTGCACAATGTTTTTCATGTATCATATCTACGGAAGTATGTGCACGACTCGAATACAGTGGTTTCTGCTGATAGCTGTGAAGACTTCGAAGTTGATCCAGTCGATAGAAGACCTCGTAAGCCGCTTCTGATTGTGGAAACCGACACGAAACATCTTAGGAGGAAGGTAGTTAAGTTGCTCAAGATACAATGGAGTGACGATGATAACGACTGTACATGGGAGGTGGAAGAGAGGATGAAAGCAGCTCATCCCGAACTCTTCAAGGTATGGCCCTAAAGTGTCGTATCATCTAACAACATTGTAACTTGTTCTAGTTTTAGAATTCTGCATGCTAAGCTAGAATTGGATGCATGGTTTGCTGATTGTTATGGATGGTAGGCGTGTAGAATAGTCTTTGATTGCTTTGTTTGTTTGGAATTTCGGGGGCGAAATTCCTAAGGGGGAGAGAATGTAACGACCCGTATTTTTACGGATCGAAACATCGAAGAAAAATTTCGTCGAAAAAGTTTTCACGAAGATTGGCTTCTAAGTCCTAAGTCGTCCACGACTTAGTGTAAGTCGTAAGTTGTACACGACTTAGGGGATATGGTTTAGGACGACCTATAGAACCTGACCGAGTTAGACAGTTCGAGTTAGCGACCTATGATAGTTAGGTCGGAGTATACGACTTAGGTAGGGTAGCGACTTAAGGAAGTTGGTGGCCTAAGAGTTTTGGTGTGTTCTATGTGTTAGGTCGTGTATTTGCTAAGTCGTATACGAGTTAGCGACTTATAAGTAGTAGGCGACTTATAGCAGTTAAGTCGTGGAAGAGTTAAGGAAAATAAGTCGCTAGGAGATAGGTCACGAATTGTTAAGTCGTAGCATTGTTAGGTCGCGAAGAAGTACCGTGTTAGGTCGTTGGGTCGTTGAGGCGCGTGAGTGTTAAGTCGGCTGACCGAGTTAACGACTTAGGAGTTTGGAGATAGGATGTGAGCGACCTAAGTCTAGCAGTTAAGTTGTAACTCAGTTGAGTCATGGCCGAGTTAAGGAGATGAGTGATGAGTCGTTAAGGGTTAGGTCGGCTACTGTGTTAAGTCGGCGAGAGATAGGTCGTAAGTCGAATACCCAGTTAGGTTGTAACCGACCTAGGGGTTAGCCGCTTAGTTATAAGTCGTAGAGACTTGGGTTGTTGAGTCGGAGAGAGACTTAAGTCGCAGGATCACTAAGTCGTAGTCTGCTAAGTCGTTAGGTCGTGAGTGCTAAGTCGTAAGTCGGAGGTAGTTAAGTCGGCAACGACTTATAGGAGGCGGACGACTTAGGGAGATTTTTGCTATAAATAGGAAGGTTGTTCTCACTTTTTGGGATCCGGATTTCGAAGCGACGAAGTGCTGCCATTTTGAGAGCTCGACTTCTACACTTCTTCACTTCTTCTCTCCACTCTAATCTAGTGCTTCCATCCATCCAAGTTGAAGATCAAATTGAGGATTCAAGAGCTTGGATTGAAGATCTTCATCCATTGAAGTGAGATTTCTTCGTTTGAAGCGGATTTGTGATAGATCAAGCTTGATCCTTCGCTGTCGAGATCTGAAGCGTGTTGATTTGAGGTTGTTTTGGTGATTTGGTGAGTGGTGATTATCTCTCACACGGATCCAAAGGAGTATATCGGATTGTTGGCTCGATTTGGTGTTAAAATAGTGATTTCCATGCATTTTCCTAATCACATGTGTAGATCCGTATAGATTCCTTGTTCATGATGATGTTACATCCATTTTACTAAAGTGTTAACCTATGCATGTTCATTCATCAAGATTATAGAGATATTGTTCATGTTTTCATGCTTATTAGACTTTCAACTCTTTAATTACGAAATTGCCATTATAGTTATAATTGTCTACTTAGATCATATTTGAATGCTTGATTGCTTGGATTAATGTTTGACTTGATTGATTGCTATGAATTAGATGATTAATGATTTGATTTAGACCGAAGATGATTCAAAAGCTAAGAGAAAGGCTCTTGAATTGGGAAAGCTGCTTGTGGCATATGTAGCGGGTGATGAAGCTCTTATGCATAGATTCGATGATGATGATGTTGAGAGGAGACTTTGCGAGGATGTGATGAAGCGAAGTATGATATGAGATAGTCTTGGTCTAATACAGACGGGATCATTCCAAGCACGTTGGTAACTCGGTGATATGATTCGAGTTAAGGGTAATGGATGCTTGAGAGGCGCTTGAGCTAGTATGGAAATAGTCGTCAAGGAGGATGACTAGGAGGCTTGGATAGCATCGTTGTTGAAGGTTCTAGCATGCTCTAAGCAAGAGTATGTTTGGGCAGATTCGATAGTCCCAACGGCCAACTGTTGATGGTCGAGTACTCTGGGCAGATTCAATAGTCCTAGGCACGGGCTGCGACGACGTGCGGGAGTTATGTCTAGAACCGGGGTTTCCATTAGCCCTTGACGGACGGCTGAAAGAATGTGCCGGTCATTCAATTAACGGTGATATCGAAGCAACGATAACAGTGATAGCCAGAGTCATGGATGTTTGGTTGTATTGTCATTCGGTCTCAAGAGCAGTGTTTTCTGGGTGCTTATCTGATCTTGGTTTAGGCCTTGGGGGTTTGTGCTTGGAAAACATCGCCCTTGACTCGAGTGATAATTTCTTTACTTTACATTGTTTGCTCTGCTATGTTTGCTTCTGCTTAGTGTGTGTCCGGGGGCTATCACTGTAGAAAGAGGTTGGAGTGGGAGGGTTGTATTCCTATTCCTTTTTCCTTTGTACTCTTTTGGTATGTTGTTAGTTAATTTACCGCTCACTAAGACTGCTGTCTAACTCAAGGCTTTATGTTTTAATTCTTATTGCCTTGGGCTGTTCATCCATTTTGGGACGGGCAGACTAGGTAGTAGGTGACAGGTGTTGTTCTTGCTTTCCACGATGCTGATGACGGAGACGAGCTGGAGTATTGCATATTACTTTTTACTATATGTACTGGATGTTCCGCTGCTTTGTATTCTCTGAGTGATATGTAGTGAGGCTTGTTGTATTGACTATTCAGATGGTTGTATTCAACTATTATGAAGTTTTATATGATGGGATTCTATTCTGTGAAGCTTCACTATACATATGTTCTATTGTATTTTGTCCATGCGCTGTGAGTAATACGATAGATTCTGTTGTTTTATTTTACCCTGACAATCATCCATGATCGCCTGGCACACTTTACAGCGCACTATCTCTAGATTCAGTGCAGGGGTCATGGGCGGTCGTCACATTAATTCATCAGGTAATAGTGATTTAATATAAGAATTTAAATCTAAATAAAAGATTTTTGTTCGAAATTTAAATTATAATGAATGGATTTATTACATTTGTAATTGAACGCTGGAATTAATGTAATATTTAAATCTTGGATTTAATATGGAAAATTGTATTTTAAAGGATTATAAATTCTTGTTAATCAAGAATGATGAAAATGGTTCACTTTTAAATTTTAATTTAAAGATGATTAAATCAATTTAATAATAATTTATTTAATTAATGTGAAACTAGCCTTTTGGCCACTATCTCGGATTTCGATGAAACCAGTTTTATCGGATCCGTAACAGTGAATTATTATAGGATTTCAAGTTTCATAGCGATCAGACTTATCGTTTGATTGTGCGAGCTAAATACGCGTAGAAATCAATTAAATGAATTTAATTAAAAATATTTGATTTTGAAAGCTAACTTCTATATACAATGGAATTAGGGTTTGAAACTAGTTTCATTGAGTTTAAAAATAACGAAGACCTATATTTTGATATATGGGATGACTTACTTTCGTTTCGGGAACGAAACGGGCTTTTCAGGTCGTTGTTATCGTTTCGATCCAAATCGATCTGTCCATTCATTCTTATCTATCTCTGTCTATATAAATAGATTTTTCCTCTAACCTTAGCAGTCTTTTATTCTACTGTCTGTATGTATAATTTCAATCTACCTGTTCATAATCCTTCTCAATGGCAGAAAACCCTAATTTCCCAATTTAAAATCAAACTTCAAAATTCGAACCTCTCAAACCATATCAAATTATATACCGTTGGAAAGCTCTCGACAAACATAACATAGATGTGAGATTCATTTTTCAATTTGGGGTGTGTTGTGACCAAAAATCGTTGAAGATGTTTCGGCCGTTCGTATTAGGGCTTGGGATTCAACAGTGGATCTTCATTGATAGGACGATCGGAGGGTACCATGGCGTAAAGCTTAACGAATGTAGTCGATCCATGTGGTTCATGCGTATCGAAGGTGTCAGAAATCGCTAGATTTTGGCCGTTAGAGGCGGCGGCGGCGAGCGTCTCAGGCGATGCCTGGAGGGGCCGTGCGGCCATGGTGGGGTCGGCCTGAGGTGGTGGAGGCAGTGGCGTTGTCTGATCTGGTGGAGGATGATCGCAGTTCGTGCGGCAATTGGTTGATCATTGCGGCTGGGGTCTCGTTCGTTGCTGTAGCGTGACACTAGGGTTTGCAGAGGTGGCGTTTCACTAATTTAGCCTTTCTTTTGTCTGATTTAATTTAAAATTTAATTCTAAATGTTCTAAAGCTTATAACTTGTGCATACGAATTCGGATTTGGACGCGGTTTCTTCCATTGCGATTGTATTGAAATTTCGGACAGCATAGAGCTTGTTTTGTTGAATTTGAATACTTTTCAAATTTTGGGCTTTATTTGGATTTTAAATCGACTATAAATCAAAGGTGAGTGATTTATCCCACTCACAAATACTAAACCTTCTTATGTTAGTTGAATTAAATTTATGATGTGATAAGAATATTATTGGTTGTTATTTGGTAGTTTAATTTGACATTTTAATTGAAATTGAATTTAATTTGAATCAAATTGCCATTTAAATTAATATTGAAATTAAATTGATAGTTAAATACCTGATATTGATAACCAATTAATTGTTGGGATTTATTGATTGATTTGGATGTTGATTATGATGGATGTTTATTTGTTGACATTTTTGGATTAGTTGATGTTATATTTATTATATATGTTGTTATCACACTGCAAGTTCCCTTAATTTGTTGTTAAGAAAATCACTATGGGTTGAAATGATACATACCTGAATGATCTTATTGATTAGGGAAAATCATTATGGGTTGAAATGTACATACCCGAGCGATTTTATTGATTTGGAAATTATTGATTCGAGATATAGGTTGAAATGATATAAATTCGGAAAATTTAACTATTTTGAGTTGAAATTATACATACCCAATCACTTGACCATATGGTAGAAAATTATATATGGACACTGTAACAACTCGCATATTTGACGATTGTATATTTAAATATTTTATTTAAATATAGCATCGTTAATCGGATTAAAGTCCAAAATGTTACTTTTTGTAAACAGTCGAATTGGGACTCGAGACCACTTCCATTGAGTCCAAAATGGCGTTTACAAATTTTTTGAGTATAAACATCGATATGTTTGGAGTTGAGTAGAATTTGCTATTTTTCTACTTGGGCTTTGGGTTTGGGTTTCAGCCCACTAACCCATCTTAATACCCTAACTCAGCCCCTCTTCTCATTTCATTCTCATTTTCCTAATACATTCAAGCTTAAGTAAAAATGGGGGAAGAGAAAAGGAAATAGAAATTCCAAACCCTAGTTTGATTTGTAAACTCAAGTTCTTGCTCCAAAATCAAAGAGAAGCTTTGGTAAGCATCCTCTTCATCTTCTCCATCTCTATCTCTCTTTGATTCTCAAAAATTCCTAACCCTAACTTAGGAAATATCATTCTTATGAGCTTAGATTGAAGCTTCTTGAGTTGTTGTTGAAGAGGAATTGATCTTAGCTTGTTTTAGAGCTTCTCTCTTGTGTTTTGAGTTTAAAAGGTGAGTTCTTTAACTCACATCTACGTCTATAGCTATCATTGTTGTTAGGTATGAATTCCTAACATTTGTGCATATTCATTTGCTTTTAATTTGAATTGATTTGGTGAATTTTCCAAATTTTGGTGTTTTGGTCCAATTTTATGAAAATCCTACTATGGATGTTTGGACATTGATATTTGGAGTGTATCGAAGAGCCTTTAAGGATGGGTTGTCACTTGGCGTAAATCCTTAGTCGTCGTTGCTCGTCCGATCGCTTCCGATACGTTTTGGCCACTTTGGTCTAGGCAAATTATTGCCCAGACCAGGTGACTAGACGTTTGGTGACCAAGTCCAGACGTTTGGTTTGGACCTGGAGCAAAAATATATGCACGTAGATTAATAAAAAAAGGGCAGAGACTAATTTCAGACGTCTGAATTATAATTTCAGACGTCTGAAAGGGTTTCAGACGTCTGGATTGCCAAACCAGACGTTTGGAAGGGTTTTTCTGGAATTTCCAGAATCTAAATCCAGACGTCTGGATTGACCCCCAAACGTCAGGAACTGTGCATTTTTACCGGTTTAAGCTTTTCTTGATTGAATTTCCATTGTTTATCGATTTTAGTTGCTCCGATTAGTTGTTATCACTTTTATCGACCTTGATGACTTCTTTTTCGGGATTTTTGGTAATATCTATTTTGATGGATTTGGTATCGATTTCTTTGGATTTAATTCACGTCTTCATATGTGAATCTTTGGTGATTGATTGTTTCTGCAATCATTTTTGTGATTTGTCACTTCTAAATACGAAGGTTTTTATACTAGTAGTAAATACTCAAACTCTTTCATCAAAACGCTTTCGATACTATTTTAAATATAAAGCTTGTTTTCAAAACCGTTTTCCATTCTATTAGTATATACAAACCTTTACCTCATTCGTATGAGAAATCTAATTAAATGGCTTAGTAACACAAGTGGTATGAAACGCTTGCGTTTACTTCGTCGGTTAATTCTTGGACTTGTTTGATTGAACTCTTGTGACAATTTTCGAGTGGAAATCTACAATCTGTTCGTAAATATTTAAGTTAAGCTAGTGGTTATGGGACATGAAGCTAAACTCTTATATTTACTAGCTTAGTGTAATCGAAACTTCTTGATGATCGATGATGGTCATTTTATGATTTAGAATAGCGATGTGCGATGTCTCTTTGTCCACGTGGGGGACTATACCCCGTTCTATTGAGCTTCGTCTCATTTTTATGGGCTAGCGACCCATGGTCTTTGGACCGTTCGTGGAGCATTCGGCTCGATAAGTCGGTGCATGGGGTGTATCTTTTTAGTTGCATCGATGTCCGAATAAGCATGGGGTGTATCTTTTTAGGTGCATCGATGTCCGATTATACATGGGGCGTATCTTTTTAGGTGCGTCGATGTTTGTTTATACATGGGGTGTATCTTTTTAGGTGCATCGATGTTCGATTAGGCATGGGGTGTATCTTTTTAGGTGCATCGATGTCCGACTATACATGGGGCGTATCTTTTTAGGTGCATCGATGTTAGTTTATACATAGGGCGTATCTTTTCAGGAGCGTCGATGTTCGACTGTGCATGGGGCGTATCTTTTTAGGTACGTCGATGTTCGGTTTATGGGATAGCGTCTCATTTGTGATACACGTGTTGGTGTGTTTTCATGCTCTCGTTTGTTATAGGCCTTCCCCTTTGTGATTTCTGGATTTCTGGTTGTGATTTCTAGAATTTGTGTTTCACCAATTTTCGTGGTTTGCATTGATAAGCTATATCAATATTTGTGTTTTAGTGAATAATTTAAAGAATGTGATTCTTTTTGGTGTTTTGAGATTCATGAGATATTGTATGATTTTTGTTGATATTTGATGTATACTTGACACAGTATGGCATTTTTGTTATCATACGTTTTTGGTCATATCTCTTATCCTATCTCATTTTATCTGATATATATAGCTAGACTGATCCATTTATTATTTTCTTCCTAAATAATACTCGGGTCAGACCGAGGTATTTCAGGTGCTTCTGCTTGACTTCTTATCTGGGACCATCATCTGATTTTTGGCTAACTACTTTAGATTAGTAGTTTTTGTTTTTATACATTCGAGATATAGACTCCTTGATGTATACTTATTCTTTTGTCTAGCACCTGTACCTATTCTTTTGTGATGTAGTGGATCTTGTATGACCACTACTTTTATGTACAATTCTATGTGATATATTCATATCTATTTCCGCCTTTGTGATATGAATATCTGTGACTGATTTGTGTTATGTTTATTTCTATATTTGTTTCCGAAGGCCTCATAGCCACTGTGTGGTAGCTTTGAGTTTGTATTTGATATGTCGGATTTCATCTTGAAAAGAAATGTAAGTTATATTATCTGACATATCGGTACTCGCACAAAGCAATTACACAGATGGTCGCTCCTCAACAGCCTTATTCTTCGTGCTGGTCGATGGCATTACCCAGTAGTGTCCTTGGCTAGTGTGAGTATAGAGGTAGGGCGTCACAGCTTGGTATCAGAGCCGAACTTCGAAACAATGTAGAATAATCTAGCAAGGATCATTGTCCTAAGTCTTTCTTAGGAATCATGCCATAGGATTTAATTCAAGTCTTCGTACCATTCTATCCTATTTTCTTTTGTGATGCCTTGTTTTATCAATCAAGTTTGTTTGATATTCATTCTGAGAATAACCTTTTTCCTCTTCTTTCTTTCTTTCTTAAAGAAGAAGAGATGGTTGGATCTGGCAGTCCTAGCGCTGGTCAATCCATTAGACCTTCTCTGGATGGCGTATTCATGTCTGCCCAACAACTTTTGGATCTTGTAAAGAATCAAAGGTTTATCTGTGCTTTAAGTAAAAACCCCAAAAAGCTTTTACCTCTGAAATTAGAAGTGCCTTTCGACCAGTTTGTAGATATCACTCTTCGACTTGAAGAGGCTGATAAAGAAAGTGATGTTGAAGTTGTGGATGCCAAACAAAACTTCAACATCAACAAGAAGAGGCATATTAACTTCAAAAGCCCTAATCCCAACAAGAAAGGGAAGTAGGCAATTTCGGTAGCAAAGACTCCTACCTCTAGTCGTGGACGATGCTACAATTGTGGTTCTACGGACCACTATGCAAATAAGTGTCCGAAACCTTTTTTTGTCGCTATTGCAAAAGTTCGGGCCATCTTATATCTACATGTCCCATACTCCGAAGTAGGAGAAAGGGAGAGTTGAATGTTGTGCAAGCCCTTAGTAACACTTCTCTTAGTCAAGGTATTTTCTATCCTTGATGACATTAATTTGTTTTGTGATTATCCTATTCGAGTTCTTTTTTATACGGGTTCATCTCATTATTTTATATCAAAAGAACTTGTTGATACTTTTTCTTTAAATATTATGGGCTTGATGACTTCAATGAGAATTGCGAATCCGGTTGGTGGATCCGCAACACTCAGTTTATTTTGTGAAATTGTCGAGATTATTTTATGTGATTATTCTTTTCGAGCCGATTTGCATGTTATGCGTTACTTAGGCTTCGAAATTGATTTTTTGGGAAAGGATTGGCTTGATCATTATTAAGCCCACATCCTATGTCCTGAGCGGACTATATATCTTTGACATTCTCAATCTGTTAAGCAGATTTCTATTGTTCTTAATGATTTTGATTTCCAAATTCGGTGGCATCATTTTATTCTTTAAACCCACTTGATGAGGAAAGTGTTATTTCTCTCATTCAAGTAGTTTGTGAATTTTCCGGTATTTTTGAGATTTGTCTTAGGATTATCACCTAAGCAATCTATTGTGTGGTGCTAAGGTCTTTTCAACTCGACCTTGCCACTGGTTTTCATCAGCTACGAGTTGCGGAGGATAACATTCCACTTACCGCATTCCGCACTAGTTATGATTCTTGTGAGTGGTTCGTTATGTCATTCGGTTTGACGAACCTTCTACCTTATTTCATCCATCTTATGAATCGAGTATTCTACGAATATTTCGATGAGTTTATCCTTGTATTTATTGATTATGGATGAAAACAATAATTTAAAATTTGCAAATCTTTTCAATAAGATATTTATAAGTATGATTGGATTTTGTTCTTAAAAAGAGCAAAGAATATTTGTAAAATTTTTAAGAGACATGTTTGTCATATAGAAGATGATTTTGTGTTATTTTGCCCATTGAGTGCTTTAAGAATTCTGGTCGATGCGCTTGATCAACGTTATCGATAGGAATCTCCTAAATGCTATGAGGAGACAGTCAGACACAGTAAATTGACTTGTAATAAGTAAATTTTTCTAAAAAGATGATTGCATAAAGTTAATCTAATTTTGAATATCTTAGCTTTTCGGGAAAGAAGATCGATTAAAGGAACTCTTTTCCGATGCTTTTATTCTTGTGATTCCCAAAGGGAACCAAGACTTTATTGATTGTACCGATACTCGACGTATTGGTTTGGGTGTCATTCTCTTGCAAAGGGAATGTGTTATCACATATGCTTCTTGACAATTAAAGCTTGTCGAGACTAGATATGCCATTCATGATCTAGTGCTCGCGGCTATTGTTTTTACTCTTAGAATTTGGTGTCATTATCTTTTGGGAGAGAAATTTGTTCTCTACAACGATCATAAATCTTTGAAGTATTTATTTTATCAAAAGGAACTTAATTTGCGTCAACAACGTTGGCTCGAGTTCCTTGCATCTTATGATCTTGATATTCTTTATACTTCGAAAAAGGGAAATCGTGTTACCGATGCCCTTAGTCATAAGCAACAAGTAGTTGTTTTCATTGATGATATCCGAATGGAATGATCTCGAGACTTTATCCACTTGTGAGATTCGAGATCGTGAATCCGATTCATGTTCAACTCTTGTTTTGTGTAGCCTTGAGGCTCATCCTTCTTTTTTGGACCGTACCTCTTTTGGCTAAACTCTATGTCAAATTAAATTGCATGGAGTTCCTACTTCTATTGTTAGCGATCGTGATCCATTATTTTACTAGTGGATTTTGGAAAAGGTCTTCAAAAGCTTTGGGAACAAAGCTTAATTTTAGCACCACTTATCTTCCTCAATCCGATGGACAAACCGGGCATGTGAATCAAACTCTTGAAGATCTCCTTCGTGCATGTGTTCTTGATTTTGGTGGAAGTTGGGAAGATCATATTTCTCTTGTTGAGTTTTCCTATAATAATAGCTTCCAATCTAGTATTGGTATGGCACCTTTCGAGGCACTCTACGGAAGGCCATGCCGATTTCTTTCGTGTTGGCTTGAAGCCGGTGAGAAGCTAGTTTTAGGTCCAGATTTTATTGGTGTTCATTTGTGTTTCACCTATGAAGTGTTTTGTGCATTTCAGTTGATCGGGAAAATTTGCACCTCGATGTGTTGGTCCCTTTCCCATCGCCGAACACATTGGTTCCGTGGCTTATAACCTCTTTTATTACCGGCTCAATTTTCTGCTATTCATGACATTTTCCACATCTCTCAACTACGAAAATGCCTTCGTGATTCCGATTCTATTCTTGAGCCCGGTGTAATTGAAGAAATTGAAGTTTCACCAAATTTGACTTATGAGCAACATTCTATTCATATCATTTCTTTGGAGGTTAAACGCCTTCGAAATAAAGATGTTTTTCTTGTGAAAGTTCAATGGTCCTCAAATCCTAAGGATTTCTCTTGGGAATTTTGAGGATTCATCGAGCAAACACATCCGGATTTACTCTTTCGTGCTCTTTATGGTTAACTTCTTATTTCAAATTTTCTTTTGTGTTGATATGCTTTTATGGTTGTTACTCTTTATTTTCCTCTTAATTTTTGTGAGGACGCAATTTCTTTAAGGAGGTGAGTCTGTAACAACCCACATATTTTACGATTGTATATTTAAATGTTTTATTTAAATATAGCATCGTTAATCGGATTAAAGTCCGAAATGTTACTTTTTGTAAACAGTCGAATTTGGACTCGAGAACACTTCCATTGAGTCCAAAATGGCATTTACAACTTTTTTGAGTATATACATCGATATGTTTGGAGTTGAGTAGAATTTGCTATTTTTCTACTTGGGCTTTGGGTTTGGGTTTCAGCCCACTAACCCATCTTAATACCCTAACTCAGCCCCTCTTCTCATTTCATTCTCATTTTCCTAATACATTCAAGCTTAAGTAAAAATGGGGGAAGAGAAAAGGAAATAGAAATTCCAAACCCTAGTTTGATTTGTAAACTCAAGTTCTTGCTCCAAAATCAAAGAGAAGCTTTGGTAAGCATCCTCTTCATCTTCTCCATCTCTATCTCTCTTTAATTCTCAGAAATTCCAAACCCTAACTTAGGAAATATTCTTCTTATGAGCTTAGATTGAAGCTTCTTGAGTTGTTGTTGAAGAGGAATTGATCTTAGCTTGATTTAGAGCTTCTCTCTTGTGTTTTGAGTTTAAAAGGTGAGTTCTTTAACTCACATCTACGTCTATAGCTATCATTGTTGTTAGGTATGAATTCCTAACATTTGTGCATATTCATTTGCTTTTAATTTGAATTGATTTGGTGAATTTTCCAAATTTTGGTGTTTTGGTCCAATTTTATGAAAATCCTACTATGGATGTTTGGACATTGATATTTGGAGTGTATCGAAGAGCCTTTAAGGTTGGGTTGTCCCTTGGCGTAAATCCTTAGTCGTCATTGCTCGTCCGATCGCTTCCGATATGTTTTGGCCACTTTGTCCTAGGCAAATTGTTTCCCAGACCAGGTGACCAGACGTCTGGTGACCAAGTCCAGACGTCTGGTTTGGACCTGGAGCAAAAATATATGCACGTAGATTAATGAAAAAAGGGCAGAGACTAATTTCAGACGTTTGAATTATAATTTTAGACGTCTGAAAGGGTTTTAGATGTCTGGATTGCCAAACCAGACGTCAGGAAGGGTTTTTCTGGAATTTCCAGAATCTAAATCCAGACGTTTGGATTGACCCCCAGACGTTTGGAACTGTGCATTTTTGCCTGTTTAGGCTATTCTTGATTGAATTTCCATTGTTTATCGATTTTAGTTGCTCCGATTAGTTGTTATCACTTTTATCGACCTTGATGACTTCTTTTTCGGGATTTTTGGGAATATCCATTTTGATGGATTTGGTATCGATTTCTTTGGATTTAATTCACGTCTTCGTATGTGAATCTTTGGTGATTGATTGTTTCTACAATCATTTTTGTGATTTGTCACTTCTAAATACGAAGGTTTCTATACTAGTAGTAAATACTCAAACTCTTTCATCAAAACGCTTTCGACACTATTTTAAATTTAAAGCTTGTTTTCAAAACCGTTTTCCAATCTATTAGTATATACAAACCTTTACCTCATTCGTATCAGAAATCTAATCAAATGGCATAGTAAAACAAGTGGTATGAAACACTTGCGTTTACTTCGTCGGTTAATTCTTGGACTTGTTCGATTGAACTCTTGTGACAATTTTCGAGTGGAAATCTACAATCTGTTCATAAATATTTAAGTTAAGCTAGTGGTTATGGGACATGAAGCTAAACTTTTATATTTACTAGCTTAGTGTAATCGACACTTCTTGATGATCGATGATGGTCATTTTATGATTTATACTAGCGATGTCTCTTTGTCCGCGTGGGGGACTATACCCCGTTCTGTTGAGCTTCATCTCATTTTTATGGGCCAACGACCCATGGTCTTTGGACCATTCATGGAGCATTCGGCTCGATAAGTCGGTGCATGTGATGTATCTTTTTAGGTGCATCGATGTCCGACTAGGCATGGGGTGTATCTTTTTAGGCGCATCGATGTCCGACTATAGATGGGGCGTATCTTTTTAGGTGCATTGATGTTAGTTTATACATGGGGTGTATCTTTTTAGGTGCATCGTTGTTCGATTAGGCATGGGGTGTATCTTTTAGGTGCATCGATGTCCGACTGTACATGGGGCGTATCTTTTTAGGTGCGTCGATGTTAGTTTATACATGGGGCGTATCTTTTCAGATGCATCGATGTTCGACTATGCATGGGGAGTATCTTTTTAGGTACGTCGATGTTCGGTTTATGGGATAGCGTCTCATTTGTGATACACGTGTTGGTGAGTTTTCATGCTCCCGTTTGTGATAGGCCTCCCCCTTTGTGATTTCTGGATTTCTGGTTGTGATTTCTAGAATTTGTGTTTCACCAATTTTTGTGGTTTGCATTGATAAGCTATATCAATATTTGTGTTTTGGTGAATAATTTAAAGAATGTGATTCTTTTTGGTGTTTTGAGATTCATGAGATATTGTATGATTTTTGTTGATATTTGATGTATACTTGACACAGTATGGCATTTTTGTTATCATACGTTTTTGGTCATATCTCTTATCCTGTCTCATTTTATCTGATATTTATAGCTAGACTGATCCGTTTATTATTTTCTTCCTAAATAATACTCTGGTCAGACCGAGGTATTTCAGGTGCTTCTGCTTGACTTCTTATCTAGGACCATCATCTGATTTTTGGCTAACTACTTTAGATTAGTAGTTTTTGTTTTTATACATTCGAGATATAGACTCCTTGATGTATACTTATTCTTTTGTCTAGCACCTGTACCTATTCTTTTGTGATGTAGTGGATCTTGTATGACCACTACTTTTATGTACAATTCTATGTGATATATTCATATTTGTGACTGATTTGTGTTATGTTTATTTCTATATTTGTTTCCGAAGGCCTCATAGTCACTATGTGGTAGCTTTGAGTTTGTATTTGATATATCGAATTTCCTCTTGAAAATAAATGTAAGTTATATTATCTGACATATCGGTACTCGCACAAAGCAATTACACAGATGGTCACTCCTCAACAGCCTTATTCTTCATGCTAGTCGATGGCATTACCTAATAGTGTCCTTGGCTAGTGTGAGTATAGAGGTGGGGCGTCACAGACACCGTTGGTCGGTTTTAAATTATTTTTCTAAATGGTAAAGTATGTTTGATTTATAAATTTGATTTATAAATTTAATTTAATGATTTTATTTAAAATTTATATTTTGGAAAATAATTTATTTTATATGTTTTAAAAGTTTTAAATTATATGTTAATATATGGTTTTAAATATAATTTTAAGTTTTTAACTTATAATTTTATTTAGTTTTAAATATATAATTTAAATAGTTTAAAATTTTAATTTAATAAAATAATTAATATAGTTTTAAGACATTTATAAGAAATTTAATTTAATAAAATATTTAATATAGTTTTGTAAGAGATTTGATAATGGTTTTTATAAAAGGATTTTATAAAATAATTTTATAAAGGATTTTATAATGGGTTTTATAAAAGAACTTGTATAAAGGATTTGGATGCATTTTAAAGGAATTTGTGTAGAGGTTTATGAAAAGGAGAAGAGTTGTAAACTGTTTTGAAATTTAGAAATAGCTTTATAAATGGTTTTAAAGCATATAAATAGTTTATAAATGGTTTTAGAGAGATTTATAAATTATTTTCGAAATTGATTGAAAGAAATCTTCCTCGGCATTTATGAATATATTTATACTTTTGGAATAAGTATATGGATATCTTGATATGAAGGTATAAACTGTTTTTCAAGAGTTGTTATTAAAAATGTTTATAAAATGACCACGGTGTGAAATAAGCATTTGGTTGTTAAAGAGACCGGGGTCGGATATTGTCATACTCTCTGCTAATTTCGAAACTACTTTAACAACTATGCACGAGGTGGAGAATCCAGAACGAAATAGGTTGGTCTGGCAAACGCTACTGGTATGAGGTAAGAACGTAGCCTTGACCTTCGGGTCAGCTTGATATGACTAAAACAGGAGCTATACAGGACCAAGTGAGGTCGCTCTTCCTATCGGACACACTTCTTCGATACCATATCTGTTGCTCTGTAATTGATTGGTGGCCACCATCAATTTGATTATGGGAGTGTGTTCCGTGTTGGCAGTAGTAGCTGCTACGCGTTACCACCAGTCCGGGAGTGAAAAACGGTAGAATCCTACCCTGGGCATTGCCTCGCTGCCTTGTCATATGCCTTATCGAGCCCACTATGATTTTGGTTTGTGGCGTACCTATGGAGTTCTCCCTGATAGCCCACTAGTTTACGATGGATTTTACAGTATTGTATAGACTACGATGCCTATAAAAATGTGTTAAGGGGGATATGGGTAATGCCTTAACATTATTTTAATACTTTACTTTACTGATAGACATTATATATATAGTGTATTCTACTACATATAGATAGTTTAATGGATCCTTAGGAGATGGAAAATCTCGAACATCTCTTAAGTTATTGTACGCACGTTATACATTGGATAGGAGATGTAAAATCCCGTAAACATCCCTGAAGCCATTACACTCATATTTACTTGTTGTTGATTTAACTTACGTAAGATCTTTTAGTTCCGACTCGAGTGTTTTGTCTTTTCATTACGCTCGGGTCAGCCTGAGCATTTTAGTATTGAAGACTTTATTTCGGGAGGACGAAGATGAAGATTGGTATACTATATATATATATATATATATATATCCCACTACATCATGTTGTTCCGCTGCATTATCCTATTATACCTGATGTATGTATAACTCTGATTGTATTGTAAAAGTGTAATCAAATGTTATTTGTAAAACAGCTTCATGAACTGTTTATTTGATTATTATATTTTGTCATTCCGCTGTGAGATTCTGTGTTTTATTCTCATTCCTTTCTCTTATTTTCTTATTTATCCCATTGACCATCCTCCCCTTTGAATGGTATGAGTTCGACATGTGTGGTTTATTGTCGATCTAAACCGTCCAAAAAGGTGGCTCGTCATAGTTGGTATAAGAGCGAGGTTTAGCGATAACCTTAGCTTTGTGGGGTTTGACTCATTAGAGACAGGGTAGTAATACCCTAGAATGAGTTGTTTGAGCTTACATATATAAGAGAGCGTATTTGTTATTATTATAAAAAAATGTTTTTATATTGTGTTAATTTGTTCTGTTTAGTATTTATAAATTCTGGTCGGAACATGGGACGCCATGGCATCGACAGGGATTTTTAAATACTTAATAGGGTAGACCGACACAATATTGTTTTTAAAAATAGGTAAATAAAATAATTTTACCTAGCATTATATTTTGTATGTATAAAAATATATGTATATAATTTTTCATAAATTGATTTTTTTTGTTATTTGGTGTGTTGGTTATTAGGAAATAATAATATTCAATTATTGTCATTTATTGTTTGGATAGTCAAGGTTCTTAAAACTATTGACCATTGTATGTTATAGAAAATGTAATTTTATAAATATGGCATTAATTATGATTTACAAATAAAATGAATTTAAATGGAAATTTGAGAACTTAAATGTTGGTGTTTTGAAATTGGTTTTCAAAGATTTTGAAAAAAAAATATTAGTATTATTTAAAAGTATTTCGGACAAAAGTATTTTCAATGTGGTTTGAAAGAAATGTTTTAAAAGAATTTTTAAAAGGAATAAGTTCTGTACTCTTCTCTTTTGTCGCTTGAAAATAATTTCGGTGATGATCGCGACATTATCCACGTTCGTTTTCGAGTTTCAAAGTAGAAAGACCATTGCAGTAGCTTTGCTACACAATTGTCTTGATAAACAAATTTTAATTATTTTTAAGTATGATTTGATATATATAAAAGATATGAATTTATATATTATTTCAAAATGATTTGAAATGAACCCGGTATTAGTTCATAAGTTTCTGTTAAATTAATGATTTTTAGTTTGTAGAAATAAAGTGAAATTTTAATAGTTGGAAACTTCTAAAATGAAAAATAAGAAATTAGAAGCTAAGTGATTAATGAAACTGTAAAGAAATTGGAGATTTGTCACTTGTAAATTAAAGGGTAATGAAATTTAAAAGATGTAAATTATTGAATATTTTTGCTAACTGTTAGCGCCAAAATTGGTCACTAACACCCAAATCCAAGCGAATGCACCAAATCACAGTCATAGCTCACAGATAGAGTATATGTAGAGAGTTATAATGTGAGGAGAAGTCAAAATTAAAATGAAAGCAGTAAAGAACAACAGATTTTATAGTGGTTCGGCTGACTCCGGCCTACGTCCACTCCAGAAGTTTCGTTTTTGTTGATATGAGAATCAATTACACTTACAAAATGGCAGAGTAACCTCCGCCTTTGAAAATAGAAAGTAAGAGAGCAGAAGGAAGATCCCTCCATCTGGAGACCCACATGCTGTATTTATAGGCAAAACCAGGTTGTTGGGCCTCCTGAGTAGTTTGGGCCCACCAAGGCCATAGCCGAACCCTACCACATCATGCCGACCGACCCTGAGCAGTTGACATGCCGAACGAAAGTTACCCGGGTATTGACCCGAAGTGAGCCTATCCGAAATTCGAAGTAGACTAGTCCAGAACTCGGAGCAAAGCTAGCGCCGAACCATGTATTGATACCGACCTATGTCACCATATAGCCAATGCCTATCCACTTTTCCGAGCCACAATGCCGAGCCATCCTCACCTCATCACGATGCCGAGCGACGTTCAATGCCGAGCGACGTCCAATGCCGAGCGACGTCCAATGCCGAGCGACGTGCAATGTCAAGTGACGTCCAATGCTGAGCGAGGTACGATGCCGAGCGAGGTATGATGCCGAGCGAGGTGCGATGCCGAGCAGGGTACGATGCCGAGCGAGGTGCGATGTCGAGCGGGGTACGATGACGAGCGGTAATGCCGAGCCGCAACCAAACGACCTTCCTGAACTTCCATACCTCGACCGGACCATGCCATGCCGAACGGCCAAGCCATAAGGTCGAACTCCAAACACATCGAACCATTTCATTCCGACCGAACGACCTATCCTGATCGAGCATCTATCCAAATGAACATCATCCGTTTAGACTGAATCCATCATATTTCAGCCTTGATAATCGCGAAGTTGGTTAAGTTGAATCCGCCTCTCCATGGCCTTGCCAAAAGGCGGGTTAACATTTGCCCCACAAAACATGCCTTGCTATTGGAAGATGTGTTTTGAATAGCCTTACGTCTGATATCCGAAGTATGTATGTTATCCACATCCATACTTTTCGATTCATAATCCAATCCATTTTATCCAAGTGCCATCGCCGTATCCTTATCCGAATCTACGACTACTCTGAGTTGATATCCAATTCTGAATCCAGTAACCAAATCCTTAGCCAAATCCATATCCATTTGAACTCGACAACCGAGTTCCAATCCATCCATATCCAACGACCAATAACCACGTCCATGACCTCTCCGGGTCGATGTCCAAATCCGGGACCGTTCCGGGTCCATGCCCAAACCCTTAGCTGTTCATAGCCAATATCTAAATCTGTAACCTCTCTAGGTTCTTGCCAAGCGCAATCCACACTTGACGACCTATGTTAAGTAATTCCATGGTGTTCCTGGTTCAGTGTCCCTGAATGTCAAATAATGCCATGGATTAAGTCCTAAGCCGAATCCTGGTCGCTCTGGACCCTTGCCGAGAATAGTCCATACTCGACGACCTGCATAGGAGACAATATGAGGCCTAAGTCCTAGGCCGAATCCTAGTCTCTCTGGAACCTTACCGAGCATAGTCCATGCTCGATGACCTTTCAGCCAAAATCCAAACCGAAATCCAAATTCAACAAGAAATCCATATCAAAAATCCAAACCAAAAAACAAACATCCAAAACCGAATCCAAACCAGAAAACGAGCAAAACAGGGAGTTCAAACCAAACCCCAAAACCAAATGTCCAAGTCAAAGGAAAAAATAGATTTCACAAACCAGGGCGTCTCGGTAAGCCATCATCTCAGAGCATGCCTGAGGGTTATCTCCGACCCCGTACGTGAGTAAGTGATTTAACCGTTTGCCCGGAGTTTGTTACTTATTCCAAACCCTCAAGATTAGTTGATGACCAATCGGCCACCATTCCTGGGCCTCATGCCCTCGTCGTTCAAGGTAGGCGGTGGCTGCTCCTATTCAACCACTGCATTCCGAGTTCCGACATATTGTCGCAACTGACCATTCCTTATATGCTCCTCGACTATGTCCTTCAAATGACGACAGCTGTTAGCATCATGCCCGTCCAGGTCATGAAAAAGACAGTGCCTTCCTGACGCCCTTTCTCGTTCTGAGGGCTCCCTCTTCGCCGGCCTTCGATACAGAAGGCGATCTCGAGTATCCAAGAATATCCGCTCCAACATTGCGTTCAATCCTGTGTAAGTGGAGAACTTTGGTTCTCCCCAGCGCTTCCTTTTCCCTTTATCCTTGCCCCAACCGAGCTTTCGCCGGGTAGTCCTCCATCCTCAATCATGTTTACTTCCTTTGACCACATGTCCATACATGCATCCTCTTGTCGAAGAAATTTCTCAGCTTCATGAAAGAATCCCCCAAGATCCAACGGTGGGTCCCGTATCAACGATACTTTGAAATCCGAATTATCTCTGACTCCTGATACCACAGCCATCAGAACCATTGATGGATTCGGCCGATCCATCGAAGCAACTACTACATTAAATCAAGTGAAGAACCTGAGCGATTCATCCGCCCCCTGTTTGATTGACGTCAGCGTCATCATGTTCTTTGGCCTTTTTATGTGCACTCGAAACTGACTTAAGAACTTATGCACCAGTTCCGTCAATTTTCTAATGGATCCATCCTCCAGCTGTCTGAACCACTTAGCAGCAATATCAGTTAAGTACAGGGGAAAACATCGGGCCATAACCTCCTCCGTTGCCCCCAGCACTTCCAAATGCCTAGTGTACCTCATCAAGTGGTCGGTGGGATCCGTCTTTTCGTTGTATACTTCCAGAGTGGGTAGTTTGAAATCGGGCGGATTCCTAGCTGTACTAATGTTCCGGGTAAACAGACTTTTGTTAACTCCCTCTGAATCCCTGTTTGTCAGACCTCCGCAAATAGTCCGCCTGATAATGTCAGCCAATCTAGTGTTTCCAACCAAGGGTTGCCCCCTATCCATGTTTCCAGACTGCCCCCCAAGTCCCCGAGGAAATTGTGGCACATATTCCTCATCACGTACTCCTGCACTCGTATCGACGTCAGGCCGCGTAGCGTCATCCGATATCCCTCCATGAACTGGTCCAGCATTACCTGGTGGTGTGCCCCCGAGTCTAGGTCTATCTAGATTGTTAGCTGTTTGTTGATTGGGAGTTGCCCCTTGCTGAATCACTCCATCTGTCCGCTAGTTGAGTTCCTCTAGTCCTGTTCCAAGAACTTGAGCACCTACAGTTCCTGGTTGTCCAAATTTCCTAAGAAGAGCATGCATCATCTCCTCTTGTCGTTTCATCATATGCTCGTGCATAGAATTCATCATCATATGCATCTCGTCCTGAGTTATGTAGATGGATGCATGATCCTCTCCAGCTCCAGAAGAGGCCGCTTGACTTCCTACTTGATTGCTCCTTTTCGCTGCTTTCTTCCTTGTTGGTGGTCTAGCCATTGCTTTCTAGGATCCAAGTTCCTAACTCCAAAATTCCTGAGTTCAATTCCCAGTGAAAGCACCAAAATGTTAGCGCCAAAATTGGTCACTAACACCCAAATCCAAGCGAAAGCACCAAATCACAGTCACAGCTCACAGATAGAGTATATGTAGAGAGTTATAATGTAAGGAGAAGTCAAAATTAAAATGAAAGCAGTAAAGAACAACAGATTTTATAGTGGTTCGGCTGACGGAGGACGAATACCGGATTGGCTGACATTATCAACGGGTAAAAATTGTTGTTAAGTCCAAAAGCAACGGGGAAAAAACCGTCTTCATTACAGGAGTGGTTGAATTTAGCGATGGGAGAAAACCGTTGCTTTATGTCCAAAAGGCAACGGGTATAAACTGTTGCAAATTGTGACAAAGGCAACGAGTATAAACCGTTGCAAATTGGGCCAAAGGCAACGGGTATTAACCGTTGCAAATTGGGCCAAATGCAATGGGTATAAACCGTTGCTTTATGGACAATAGGCAACGGGTATAAACCGTTGCTTTATGTCTAGTAAAAAATGGTTTAAAACCGTTGCTTTATGCCAAAGTCACACATAAAGCAACGGTTAACAACCGTTGCACATAGTGTTTGCTCCTGCTCCTACAAAATCACATCTGTAACTCACTACTGCGTTACACGCATATCTCAGTATATATACCAGAATATCAATATATATCAAAATATGCCAGAATATCAAAATATTGGTACACAAGCACTATAAACATATCCCACATATACCATACATATAAAATTATCAAACTTATAATTACACTCATTGTTTTGCAAACAGAATGCTACCGTGCCGGAATATCATACTTATTACACTGCATTGTTTATTACACTACAGTACAAAGATTTCATTAATTACACTACATTGTTTTGCAAGCAGTGAAGTCTACATGGTTCATTACAGGGCAAAGCATTCCAGTTTTCAGACTTCAATGTTCAACCTGGTTTATGTGCAACTCGAAGATTAAATTCAGAGGCAGTTCAACTTCATAAATCTGGAAAGAATATTCCAGTTCAAAAACAAAAAGCATCTACCTGATTCAAAAAGTCTGAAACAATTTAAAACAAAGTAGAACCCAAGCAAAGAGAAAATCAAATAATGCAAAGCAATTCAAAGCAAACAACGGTTAGGATAAAGCAAATTTGATCAAGCCTCAATTTCCAGATTTTGAAATCTTTTTCAGGTTCTCTTTCCTCTCTGTCAAACTATCCAGGTGAGCAAACCACCCTTATAAATTCTTAAAACTTGATATATCTATTTTGCATGCGATAAGTCTTGAATGTAAATTGTGAAAGGTGCTTGCATGCTTGTATTTATGTATGCATGACTGTGTGTACGATTGTGTGCAGGCAACATGCCTCTGTTTATACATGACAGGTTTGATAAACCTGTCTAAAAATTCATACCACCCAAAAGAATGAATGTTAGGCTTTGATCATTAAAAGGAAATTGCTTGAAATAATGTAATTTCATATATGAAAATAATTTCAGATAAAAATAGGTGCATTGCTATTCTTATATCACAGTTATGTACACAGGCTACTAATGTTGTTACTTATCTTCTTGTTTAATCAAGAAAAGCATTAGATCTTGGGGTGCATGTTATCATCTGAACATCATTGATGTGGCTGAATTCAATTTGATTATCAACCATCTTGTTTTTGGTCAGTCTTGAATAGACACTGGATGTAATCTGACTCAGTCCGTGTGACATAAGTATTAATTACCACTAATAGAAGTTGCATTGAATCTTGAATGCAATTCATTATCCAACTTTCTAGCTCAGACTTTGAAATGCAAAGTCAATATAATGTTTTATGCTTTGTAAGAGTTGGCAACACTTCTTTCAAGTTGCAAATATATAATGTTATAATAATTTTTAAACACGGTTGTTTTTTAGTTTGAGAGGCATTGAAGGAGAATATAATGGGCTTCAACCTTTTTTTTTGGAAGGTAAAAGCTTTACTTCCTAGTATTTTATAAATTTTCGGTTATCTTGTAAACAAGACAGACCAGGACAAAATACACATGCATTTGCATATGCAAATTTCATATACAGCAAACAAAAGAAAATCAGCAATATATGCAAAGAACAAGTCAGAAATATCAATACCTCCGACTAAAGATATCGTATCAAACCCTTTTGATGGCTCACATAACCTCCGGCTCCAACATCCCCAAAGGTCTCGGTAAATTTTCGACATATTTTGGCGGTTAGATCATCCGGCAATAAAATTTTGTCCAACAACACTTTTTCATATGTGGGTGGTACTGGTTTTCCATGAATTACTAATGCTGTGGAATCTCGGCATATAGTACCTGTTATATAAGCATTTCTGGAGTGAATATATGGAATCACATTTACAGAACTAACAAGCTCCCAAACATTTAAGAGGTGGTATATATGGGCACAAAAGCATAAGTGTGCGCATGAAATAATTTCAATGCAAGGATACGCATATATTAGAGGTGGTATATTTGCATGCTTCAGGGACACTACACACGCAAGAATAAAAGTTTTAAATCTTGGAACCATTTGCCTTTAGAAAATTATACATGCAATATATATCACGCATGCAAGAATTTCCACACAAAAATCAAAGTAAAACACACGTATAAAGCATGTAATTTGCAAAAATAACACACGCAGGTAACAAAGAAATAAACTTGCATGGTTCAGGGGCAGTGCATACGCAGGTACAAAAGGATTTACTCGCATGCATCAGGGACAGTGCACCAGATTTTTTTAGGATGAATACTTATATAAACAAAAACAAAACTCATGTTACCCAAAACCATTTCACAAACATGCAGCGATGGCCTAAGTTTCATAGCATATGAACTAGACCCAAATTTGCCTAATAATGACTTAGGTTTAATGCCAGAAGTGAATTACAGAGAATTTTTTTGGCAACCAGGCAACATATATATTAAATGCGTGAGTTTCAAACTCACCTGTCTTTACTCTACAACAGCTAGCAACTCAATTTAAAAGGGTGCAGAAGTTTAAACAATATCACCCATTAATGCTTCGCTTGAGATGTTGAAAGAAATGGAATAAAGGATGATGAAGTGATATCTTTATTTTTTTACTTAAGTCAAAGAAATGAGTGCTGAGAAGTGTTTTGGGTACATATTCATTTAATGCCATGTACACAAGTACTGCTCGGCTAGCCTTTAGCTGTGGCAGAGTAATGTAAAGTTCAAGTTGCTTTTGAATTAATGTTTTCACCCATTGCCTTGCTTCTCTGTTAATTGTTTACTAATATGTCTCAGCAATTGTAAACGTGATAACAAACTTGTTTTATTTCTTGACTAACAGCCTCACTATTGTTCAGCTATGTTAAATGAAAAATGTAAAAATGTGTTGAGATATAACTCAGCAAAATTATGACGGTTCACTTTGTATTAAACATGTGGCAGCAAGTTATAAATTTGCTTATACGTGCAAGAAAATGCAGCGCACTCTCCTGTTCACGAAGTTAAGCATTCACTGACTTTGCAACATATTATTTTCTTCAAATTTTAATAAAATAGTACCTGTTGCAATTACTTCGTCCTCGAAGTTCAGGATTTCACATCTTTGGTCGATTAACTAATTGTTCGGAGTGGCAAACTGAGAAGATGCGATTTCACTGCCTACTTGACGATTATCTTGGGCTATGCTGAGAAGACGCTCCAGTTTATCATCCATATTGTCCAGCTTCATCAATTTTTGCTCCACATTTTGCAGTCGCTGCTCATATACTCCTTGGGCCTGTTTGAGCCGTTTGCATGGAATGACAGCACTCTTAACTTGGCTAGGAGCTATATTGGTCCCAATATTTTGGCTCCTGCCCTTTACATCTTTACCAAACACTGATATAAAGACGGCTTCATCACCACCACTCGTCGTTTCCTTTTCTTTTTCAATTTTGTCCTAAAAAGTAAATAAATATATATATGAATAATGAAAATTTAATTTAGAGGCGTTATTATTTGTTTAACTTACAAAGTAGGAAGATGTCGCATCTGATGTGCTGCCATCTTTTTTCTTATGCGTTTTCTCCCATACTTGAAGACGTGATACTTCTGTTCCCGGACTACTTGAATCGACCTGCATACAATAACCTAAAATTATATTTGGAACTAATGGTATATGCAATGTGATGCACCAATTCAATGACACATACCATTTCTTGAGTAATCATAGCGTGACTCTTACGTCCCGAATGATGACCATATTCGAGCATTGATCTATTTTGTTTGCCTCGCTTCCTTTTTTCTTTCGCCTCGGGTTTTGATTCGTTTCTTATGAACTCATCCCAATCATCTTGAGCAATTTTCGGTGGACAATTTCTCATTCTTTCTTCGTCAGTGATGAAATGGTCATAATGATTCTTGCACAAATCATTCTTGTGTCTCCTAAAAGCCTCGGACATTTTTTTCATAATAAGGTCCTTTGATAGAGGATCGAGCTCATAATATTTCTGCATAACAAAAAATGCATGTAAACCATTTTTTATTTATGTATTGAAAGCATTATAAATGAACGGAGCTCATTATTACCTCCAATTGATTCCACACGTCTTCCTTGTAATTTGGCGGAACTTTTTTCCAACTTGGATATGAGATTGGCACATGATTTCTTACTAGTTTACCAATCTTCGTAGCGACCTTTGAACCATTTTTTCCGACTGGAGAACCGTAGTTGTCTATATCAATTTTCTCCCGTTTTAAAGTGGATGATTGGGAAGTTGTATCATTTGACGGTGGTGTGGCATCTTGTGACATTATGTCCTACAAAGTCTCAAATCCTAAAATAATCCCAACAACATTATGACGTACAGTTCTTCCCCTTCCAGCCCATCCCTGTGATGCCCGATTGCTGTCGGCCAAATTATTGCATGGAGTCCCCTCCATAACAAGATCAAATGCCTTATATGTCTTAATAAAATTTTCTCCAAGCGATCACAATTAAGTTGCTGTACATCTGATATATGAACCAACGTCCCCTTATTGATTTGTCTGATCCCACCAACTTCTCACCACATTACGATTATTGTCAGTCCGACTGACAATAATCGTAATGTGATGAGAAACTGGTGGGATCAGACAAATCAGAAGGGGACGTTGTTTACTATATCAGATGTACAGCGGCTTACCAGTAATCGCTTGGAGAAATTTTATCAAGTCATATAATGCATTTGATCTTGTTATGGAGGGGAGTCCATGCAATAATTTGGCTAACAGCAATCGGGGATCACAGGGATGGGCGGGAAGGGGAACATTCACTTTAATGCGGCAGTGATAAAGTCTTCCTGCATCACCAGAATTTTAAACTTAAGCGGATTCAAAACAATATCTAAAATACTGACTGAAATAAAGGATGCAAATACAAAAATATATTACCTTAGCACTGCTGAACTAAAGGGTGCAAATACAATATCTTGAACTGCCTGTCTACCTACAAACACAAAGAAAGAAAGAATAGTCAAGCTGATCATATGTTTGTATGTGTACATGTGTGTATGTATGTGATCATATGTAAGTACCTACAACTACAAACACAAAATGAACTCTTGCAATATATCCATCCTTATGGATCCATCAGGATATTATAATGACACTAATAAAAAATATAATGCATCTATTACTATCATTCACGCTATATTTTACATTTTACACCATTTTAAATAAATATTTTGTTAAGGTACAATAACTGCTCTGAAATACAAAGTTAACATATGCATTTGATAAGATCTTCTAATTTTTCATTGTCTTCAAAAGCTGATTGATAAACAGTGGGAAACTCAGTGTCATCCACATTTATGGTCAACCGTTTTGGAAAGAAAGAATAGTCAAGCTGATCATACGTATATATGTGTACATGTGTGTATGTATGTGATCATATGTAAGTACCTACAACTACAAACACAAAATGAACTCTTGCAATATATCCATCCTTATGGATCCATCAGGATATTATAATGACACTAATAAAAAATATAATGCATCTATTACTATCATTCACGCTATATTTTACATTTTACACCATTTTAAATAAATATTTTGTTAAGGTACAATAACTGCTCTGAAATACAAAGTTAACATATGCATTTGATAAGATCTTCTAATTTTTCATTGTCTTCAAAAGCTGATTGATAAACGGTGGGAAACTCAGTGTCATCCACATTTATGATCAATCGTTTTGGTGTATGCAAAACCACAAACCATCCATTATTTTTTAAATCTTTTAAGTAGAACACTTGACTCGCTTCCGATGCAAGAATAAATGGCTCATCATTCACGCTATCTTTATTCTTCAATTTTCCCAAGTTAACTGTGATCAAGCTTGAAACAGAATCTATTTTACAACCATTGATCTTATCTTCGACCTTTACCCAATCACAATAAAAAACTGTTTGTTTGAAGTCAATGTAATCCAACTCAATTATCTGTTGAATGACTCCATAATAAGTTGTTTCTGCTTCCTTAAATTTTTTATCCTTCCCACTCGCTCTAAATTGTGTAATTGCTCTCATGCATACACCACTATCCTGTGTTAGCTTTCTCTCTTCATAACACTTCGGAGAAAATAAAAACCCATTCACTTGGTACTTCATATAACTACGGGCATCAAACTTCGGCCCGTTAACTAACCGCCAAAGAGTTGAGTCAACATCGACGGTCTTCAACAACTACAACAAACACAATACGTAAAAAAACATTGTCAAGGAGGTGTATGGTCAACTTGAAAATATGTTAAATATTTAATACATATACCTCCTCACGTAACCAAAAAGTGAAATTTTTAATAGCTTCCCCAGATGTACCCCCGCCTCGAGTTTGAGATTTGGTGCTTTGAACATAGGAGTTATACCTCCTACGAAAAACACACAATAAATACTATATATATGAATTGATTTACAATAATAAGAATTCAGAACAAATTCATGAATTTACTTCTTCCATTCATCCAATCCGTCGTATTTATCAAGGACCCATTTACGCACTTGTTGAAATTGCACTTGAGTTAACGTTATATCTTTACCATTATCTAGTGCTATTTCATCAGCAAACTCATCATCCTCGTCTAAAAACGCTTCACGGGTATGTTTATGAGTGCCAGCACCTCCTTTTGGCATATACTCCATGCAGTAAAGACTAGCTTCTTGTACAATATATCCTTCTGCAATACACCCTTCAATATATCTTTTGTTGCGCACATATCCTTTATATGTTTTCATCAACCTATAAAGATGAATAATTGTAAAATGTAGACATCAATAGCTATTTAAATTGAATAATTATGTACATAACTAAAATTAGTAATTTACCGTTCAAATGGGTACATCCACCTATATCTAACAGGACCAGAAATCAATGCTTCATCGGCTAAATGAACCATAAGGTGAATACTGATATCAAAAAATGCAGGCGGAAAATGTTTTTTAATAACACACATTGCTTCTACCAAACTAGCCTATGCTTTTAGAAGATGTTCCCTGTTGATCACCTTTGAGCACAAAATGTTATAAAAGAGACTAATGCGGTGAATAGCATTCCGTAGATCCTTATGTTGCGGAAAATAATGCTGAAGCAATACCAGAAGTAAATGTTGCATTATGACGTGGTAATCATGTGACTTCAAATTTTTTAGTTCAGGAGGGTTGATGCTCACATTGTTATGGAAGTTCGAAGAGAATTTGCTCGGCACTTTCAAATTTTTCAAAATGGTGCAAAACCGTATCTGTTCTTCTTTGCTCAAAGTGAAAGTCGCATTTGGTATGGTTACTTTACTTGTTTCAGGATCTTCTATCACCCACAACTTTTGTTTTATACCCATGATTTTGAAATCCTTCCGTGCATTGATCCCATCTTTTGACATGTCTTTATGGTTCATAATTGTGTTGATCAAATGTTTCGTGACATTCATCTCCGTATGCATAACATCAATATTATGTCGGGTCAAATTTGTTTTCCAATATGGCAAATCAAAGAACTTCGACCTCCTATACCATGCAGGAACTTCTTCATCGATTGTCTTTTTCCGTTTTCGACCAATTTCCGGTATGTTTTTACCAACTTTCATTTTTATATTCGCTACCTTTTTTCAACTTGATAACCAGTCAGTGGT
Organism: Allium fistulosum; assembly: GCA_030737815.1. Lineage (NCBI taxonomy): Eukaryota > Viridiplantae > Streptophyta > Magnoliopsida > Asparagales > Amaryllidaceae > Allium > Allium fistulosum. Next base: position 1,146,307,914 of record CM060901.1, read on the forward strand.
TTTGGAGGACGCTTAAGTTCTTGCTCGTTGTTGAAATTTGTCTTATCGTATCGAAACTTGTGTCCGGACGGAAGAAATCTACGATGTCCTATGCAGGCTTTTAAATCTCCCCGAGATGGCCGAGATGAAAAATCCGAGATATCAGCCAAAATCCGAGATTTGGTAGCCTATTTAGTTATAAGTGTTTTAAATATCGCCCGAGATAGCCGAGATATTTTCCCGAGATATTGGCCAAAATCCGAGATTTAAAACACTGGTCCTATGTAACAAATCTTCTTACTTTCAGGGAGATAAACAGATGTAGTTTCTTCTCCACAAAGAGGACATGCAAAGTAGCCGTGAGTTGTACATCCCGATAAAGTACCAAGAGCGGGATGATCATGGATTGCCCACAACACTCTAGCTCTCATTATGAACTCAGATTTCATAAATGAATCAAATGTAACGACACCTTCCCATAACTGCTTTAACTCGTCTATCAAAGGTTCTAAATAAACATCAATATCCTTCCCCGGTTGTTTTGGCCCAGAAATCAACAGTGTTAACATTGAGAACTCTCTTTTCATGCACAAAGACGGAGGAAGGTTATATGGTACTACAATTACTGGCCAACAGATGTAAGGGTTAGTTAAAGAAGCATTCGGACAGAAACCATCTGTTGATATTCCAAGCGTGATATTTCGTGGTTCAGCAGCAAACAAAGAATCAAAAGAATCTGTAGTTTTCCATTGAGAAGTATCACGCGGATGACGCATTACGGTTGTACCAGACTTGGCACGACCATGCCAGGTCATCGCTTCTGCTATCCATGGTACAGTATACAGTTTTCTCAATCTAGAAATTAAAGGAAAATGTCTTAAGGTCTTTTGAGGTACTGTGGTAGCTTTTCTCTCTTCGTCGAATGATGTCTTGTATCTTGGTGCGTTGCAATTTGTACATGAAACTTTGTTCGCATTATCTTTCCAGTACAAGATGCAGTCATTAATGCATGCATCATAAGTTATGTAATTCATCCCAACTTGCTTAATGATCTTCTTCACGTCGGGGTACTTTGAAGGTAGCGTGTTACCTTCGGGGAGTAACTCCTTTATGAATTCGAGTACTACAGTCACACCATTATCTGAAAAGCCATATTGGGTCTTCAAGCTATTCAGTTTCACAATGGCATACAACTTTGTAATCTCTTTTGGACAAGAAGGATACAATGGCTCTGTTGCAGTTGCACTATAAAAAAATGATTTATCCGTAAACTGCTCACCAATATTAGCATTATCATGCAACTGACTTGTAGGTTGAAAATGATGGAATCTATCTGCATCATTGATCAAATCCTCTATCCTAATATGTTCGGACTCATCAGTATTTGTGGCATAACTAACCGGTTGTTGTTTTGGCTTCCCCGATATTCTTTCCCCGTGAAAACACCACACGGTATATGATTGAACAATACCATATCTAAGCAAATGAAAATGAATGTCATTTAATTTGAATGTATCTTCATTTATGCACCGCGTGCAAGGGCACGAATACTTTTCCTTATTGCCACCGTTTTCAGCAACAAATTTAACGAAATTTCTCACACCTTCCACATATTCTGTATTTCTTCGATTAGATTGATTCATCCATTGTTTGTCTATACTAAAAGACATACTGAAAGAAAATAACAAGAGCTAATAAGAAATCATGGATAACAATATCTTATGGCTTTCCACTAAGTTCAACTCTGATATTAACTAAACAGATGAATATTCTTTTGATTTCACTTGAAATTTAACATTAGCATCAAACTGTTTCCAAAAAATTTGCCATTACAACGGCGTCATTTTGTAGCACCAGAGTAATGTCTATGCATTACCCCTCTCCTGATACTTTGCTTGCGCCATTAACAACAATTTTATCCACTTACTAAATATGGTCGACTGTGGATCGAGCGAAGATTCGAAGTTGAAGGGGTTGGCTACGGCGATAGAAGGGGAGGGCAACTTCGCCAGATGGAGAAATAAATGAATCGGGGGGAGAACGTTAATATCTAAAAGGTTGAAAGATAATGAAGGAAGTGGAAAGCTGGGAACGAGTAGAAAGAAATAAAAACGCGACTGTTCAGTTGCCAAATTTCAAAGGGGCCTGTGCGAGCTTGGAATTTAACTCACTAATAATAATATAGTATAGATATGGTGCGGACGTGTTGAATGTTGGGCCACACATATTATCTCAGCCCAAATAGCAGTTTGTTATTATAAGTAGAAGCTGTAACATGTACAAGAGATATCGGTTTTGCATTTTCATTAAAATAAAGAATTTTTTCCATTCACTTTAAATTACAGCAATTCGTTTTTTCTCAATTCAATCACATTCTTCTATTCTTAACAAATGTTACTGCAAAATAGTATTATGAGTTAATGTATAGAACTGCTTCCATTGAAAATGCCATTACACTTCATTAAAATGCAACTAAAAATAGCATTATAGATTATATCATCAAAACCTCAACCATCTCCTCCTTCATCACCACCAAATACACCTCATCAATCATCGTACACCCACCACCAAGATTTATGGCGACTATTTAATCCACCACATCATCGTATGAAACCCTTGTTTTACGTGAAAGAAAGGAAACTTGAAATAAATAATCTTGCTTTTTGGTTAATTCGAACGAATAGTTTGTCCTAAGCCGACTTTGAAACTCAGTGTGTTTTTGTAGTCAAATTTTTCTCAACGTTTGATCAGAATAGTAAGTTTCTTACTACCAGAATATACGTACGTAGAAGATTATAACAAAAACATAAATGTTGATTTGTAGAGAAGAGGAGAAAGCTCATCCGTTTTTGTAGAAAAGACAGACAAAAACTGAGAATAAACAAAACAAGAAATAAATTGTTGGACTAACTATAAAACCAAAAAAATTACAGATCAACATATTTTGCCAAGTATCTGGATTAATTTAGCTGCCATGATCCTAACTTTTTAGTCAATTTTACCAATCGGTAAAACTGGCGATCAGACACCTATCGTTTTTAATCTGGCCATCTGGATATTTTACAGGAAAGGTACCCCTTTTAGATATAACAACTTATGGCGTCCCAAGGCAAATTATCATGATCTAGTATGCATAAAATTCTAGATCTCTACAATCAAAAAGTGGATCAATAATCTGAGACTCGGCATAAGCAGGCCATAGAAAACTTGCAACACTAAAAAATAAAATGACTAACTCAAGGAGACAAAACATCCCAATTTTTTCGTGCTGTTGGAGGAGATTAAGGGCTTGAAAATGATAGATCCGGTTAGGTAAGTGGTAATGGGTACGAAGCTCAAGGAAGTTGAAATTAACAAAATAAATAAAAACTTGCAGCAGTAGGGAAACCTGTAGAAGATGAGAAGCGATATGAAGATGCTGAAACAAATGAAAGATGCCCTAGCTTTGAATCCGCCGGAGCGCCAGCTGCTGCTGTTGGAGGCTGGAGATGTTAATTCGCGGCTGCAAGTTAAATTTTGTGCTGTATGCTTTACTACTGGAGGAGCCAATCAACGAGGACGAAATCGTGGCTGAGAGAATCAGAGATCTGCGTTTTTTTTACTGTATGCTCGGTAAATTTTGTGCCCCAGAGTAAACGACACAAGTACTGTGATATTTGGCACAAAATTAGCTGCCACAACATTTACCACGGTTACAAACCGTTGCTAATTAGCCACGGTTGAAAACCGTTGCTAGTTGGAACGAAGCGCGCCAAAAATTATGGCGCGAAAGGATGAAATTCACCGCCATCATTTGTCTCCAAAGAAGCTACGGTTAGTAACCGTTCCCAATTAGCAACGATAAAAAACCGTTGCTAACGGAACCAAGACGGTTATTAACCGTTTCAAAATGGCAACGGTTAATAACCATTGCCAAATGCGTGGATGGTTAGTTGCAAATCTCAGTATTTGGTGTAGTGTCCGGCCTACGTCCACTCTAGAAGTTTCCTTTTTATTGATATGAGAATCAATTACAATGGTAGAGTAACCTCCACCTTCGAAAATAGAAAGTAAGAGAGCAGAAGGAAGATCCCCCCATCTGGAGACCCACATGCTGTATTTATAGGCAAAACCAGGTTGTTGGGCCTCCTGAGTAGTTTAGGCCCACCAAGGCCATAGCCGAACCCTACCCCATTATGCCGACCGACCCTGAGCAGTTGACATGCCGAACGGAAGTTACCCGGGTATTGATCCGAAGTGAGCCTATCCGAAACTCGAAGCAGACTAGTCCAGAACTCGTAGCAAAGCTAGCGCCGAACCATGTATTGATGCCGACCCATGTCACCATATAGCCAATGCCGATCCACTTTGCCGAGCCACAATGCCGAGCCATCCTCACCTCATCACGATGCCGAGCGACTTTCAATGCCAAGCGACGTCCAATGCCGAGCGACGTTCAATGCCGAGCGACGTCCAATGTCGAGCAACGTCCAATGCCGAGCGAGGTACGATGCCGAGTGGGGTGCAATGCCGAGCGGGGTGCGATGCCGAGCCGGGTGCGATGCGGAGCGGTAATGCCGAGCCGCAACCAAACGACCTTCCTGAACTTCCATAACTCGACCTTACCATGCCATGCCGAACGGCCGAGCCACAAGGTCGAACTCCAAACACTTCGAACTATTTCATTCCGACCAGACGACTTATCCTGATCGAGCATCTATCCAAGTGAACATCATCTATTTAGACCAAATCCGTCATATTTCAGCCTTGCTAATCGCGAAGTTGGTTAAGTTGAATCCGCCTCTTCATGGCCTTGCCAAAAGACGGGTTAACACTAACAAAAATGAATAAGATAAATTTGTATAACACCCAATTACATTCTAAAAACATATATAAAACTTACCTGAAATATTTAAAAGTTGAAATGTAAATATGAATATGTAATAGAATTTATACAAGTAAAACTTAAGTAATGGAGTAATGTCTGCAAATAAGAATTATGATGTACAAGAAATATTTTAAACATAAGTTAATATTTTGAAATGCTAGTAATTAAGTTAAATAGTAAAAAGTGAATACTATTTAAGTAAATGACTATAAACTCAAGAAAATGACTGAAATGATTCATTTGATGAATATTAATATTAAAATGGATATCAAGGTTATAAGTGAATAATAAATGTGAAATAAATTGCAATGAAATGTACGTAATACTTTAATAATGGATTTATTGATGATTTCAAATATTGAATGGGAAATAAATTGTGTAAGTAATGAAGGAAAAATTAATAAAAGATAATTATTGTATGAATGAATGAAAACAAATGAAAAATAAATAATGATGTGAAAAGAAACCAATAGAATAAAATATGTAAATTGTGCGTAAATCATTTTATTCACATAACAGTTCTGATTCAGATTTTGAATACAAGATTTGTAGTAATGCACACCCGTTCGAATTAGGATTTTTCGCTCGGTTCTTGACGGCGAACAATTGATACAAATTTTTGATATGAATTTGAAGTTTTCTATCATAGTTTATGGCTATGCAAGGAAAACGGAAATTTCGAATCAAGAAATCGGATCAGAGTCCGCACTATAGTGGTTGGGTTAACCATACTAGTTCGAAAGTGGAACGTGTGTATTCAAGTAAGCGATTAGAATTGATATTGTGTGTAAAAGATTTATGTACATCGTGCAAATTTAAATAATACTTAAATTCTTTGTTGTTTTGGTTGATGGGATGTTTGGAAAATGATACTTCAAGTTGTTTAAGGGTGCATGAATAATCTATTAAGTAATTATCTAAGGCTGTTGAGCGTAAAGTACACTTGGTAGTTTATTTATCACCCTTGTACGATGAAAAGTTTCTAAACCTGAACAAACCATTTGTTTTGGTTGCTATGCATGCATGATGGTTTCTTTTGTTGCATATAATGATTGTACTGCTTTTGTTTGCATATGGTTATTACATATGTTGTTTTGCTTGTGCTATTGATTTGAAACAACTAAAATATTATTCTTTTACATAATTTTAACTCTTTTGGATTATATAAGTGAAATATAGGTTTATGGAAGCAATAACTACTGATTTTGATTTCATAAATAAAGTTGTTTGCCCGACAAATAGGTACGTTTTCGGATTACGGTTTTTAGAACGATATTTTATTGTTTTTCCCATGATTTGGGTTGTTTATTATTGAAATATGGTATATATATATTGTAATTATTATTTTTCCGGACCTAACCGCGCAAAGGAGACTCTGCCGAATTTTTTTCGTAAATTTACGACTTAGAAATTTTTTGTGTAAGTTGAGTTATTTTAAAATTATTTTAAACTAAATTATGTAATTAGTTATTTATAAATTGATTATTTTGAATAAAAATATATCAAACTTCTTAATTCTTTCTTGTTCCTTTTCGAAGACAAAAGTTTGGAGTGGGGGAGAGTGTAATGACCCGTATTTTTGATAATTAAAATATTAAATTAAATAAGATTTTGGAATTTAATATTGTGAGAAATTGAAATTTATGATTTATTAATGAGAAAAATAATTAGAATATGATTTAATAATGTTGTTTGAATGTTATTGACAACTATTTAATGTAATTTCAATCAATTGAAATAATTGTCAAGTTAATTTGGATATGATTATAAGTTAATAAAGAATAAAATCATTGTTGGAATCAATTGTTGGAATTAATGTAATTAAATATTGTAGTTAATTTGAGTTAAGACGATAACTGTAGAATATGAGAATAGTAGGACGAAACTTATGTTTAATTAATTCAACAGGTAATAGTGATTTAATATAAGAATTTAAATCTAAATAAAAGACATTTGTTTGAAATTTAAATTATAATGAATGGATTTATTACAGTTGTAATTAAACGCTGGAATTAATGTAATATTTAAATCTTGGATTTAATATGGAAAATTGTATTTTAAAGGATTATAAATTTCTATTAATCAAGAATGATGAAAATGGTTCACTTTTAAATTTGAATTTAAAGGTGATTAAATCAGTTTAATAATAATTTATTTAATTAATGTGAAAATTAGCCTTTTTGGCCACTGTCTAGGATTTCGACGAAACTAGTTTCATCGGATCCGTAACAGTGAATTATTATAGGATTTCAAGTTTCGTAGCGATCGAACTTATCGTTTGATCGTGCGAGCTCGAAACGCATAGAAATCAGTTAATTGAATTTAATTAAAAATATTTGATTTTGAAAGCAAACTTCTATATACAATGGAATTAGGGTTTGAAACTACTTCCATTGAGTTTAAAAATATCAAAGACCTATATTTTAATATATGGGATGACATACTTTCGTTTCGGGAACGAAATGGGCTTTTTAGGTCGTTGTTATCGTTTCGACCTAAATCGATTTGTCCATTCATTCTTATCTATCTCTGTCTATATAAATAGATTTTTCCTCTATCCCTATCAGCCTTTTTATCTACTATCTGTACGTACAATTTCAATCTACCTGTTCATAATCCTTCTCAACGGTAGAAAACCCTAATTTTCCAATTTCAAATCAAACTTCAAAATTCAAACTCCTCAAACCATATCAAATTATATATCGTTGGAAAGCTCTCTACGAACGTAATCCAGATCTAAGATTCCTTTTTTGATTTAGGGTGTGCTGTGACCAGAAATCGTTGAAGAAGTTTCAGTCGTTCGTATTAGGGCTTGGGATTCAACGGTGGATCTTCATTGATAGGACGATCGGAGGATACCATGGCGTAGAGCTTGACGAATGGAGTCGATCCATGTGGTTCGTGTGTGTCGAAGGTGTCAGAAATTGCCAAATTTTGGCCGTTAGAGGCGGCGGCAGCGAGCGTCTCAGGCGACGCCTGGAGGTGCCGCGCGGCCATGGTGGGGTCAGCCTGAGGTGGTGGAGGCAGTGGCGTTGTCTGATCTGGTGGAGGATGATCGTAGTTCGTCCGACAATTAGTTGATCGTGGCGGCTGGGGTCTTGTTCATTGCTGTAGCGTGGCACTAGGGTTTGTAGAGGTGAAGTTTCACTAATTTAGCCTTTCTTTTATCTTATTTAATTTTAATTTTAAATGTTCTAACGCTTATAACTTGTGCATATGAACTCAGATTTGGACGCGTTTTCTTCAGTTGCGATTGTATCGAAATTCTGAATAGCATGGAACTAGTTTGGTTAAATATGGAGACTATTCAAATTTTGGGCTTTATTTGGATTTTAAATCGACTATAAATCAAAGGTGAGTGATTTAACCCACTCACAAATACTAAACCTTCTTATGTTAGTTGAATTAAATTTATAATGTGATAAGAATATTATTGGTTGCTGTTTGGTAGTTTAATTTGACATTTTAATTGAAATCAAATTTAATTTGAATTAAATTGCCATTTAAATTAATATTGAAATTAAATTGATAGTTAAATACCTGATGTTGATGACTAGTTAATTGTTGTGATTTATTGATTGATTTTGATGTTGATTGTTATGGATGTTTATTTATTAACATTTTTTAATGATTGGATGTTATATTTATTATATATGTTGTTATCACACTACAAGTTCCCTTAGTTTGTTGTTAAGAAAATCACTATGGGTTGAAATGATACATACCCGAATAATCTTATAGATTAGGGAAAATCGTTATGGGTTGAAATGATACATACCCGAGCGATTTTATTGATTTGAAAATTATTGATTCGGGATACGAGTTGAAATGATATATACTTGGAAAATTTAAACATTTTGGGTTGAAATGATACCTACCCAATCACTTGACCATAGGGTAGAAAATTATATACGGACACCGTTGGTCGGTTTTAAATTATTTTTCTAAATGGTAAAGTATGTTTGATTTTTAAATTTGATTTTTAAATTTAATTTAATGATTTTATTTAAAATTTATATTTTGAAAATAATTTATTTTATATGTTTTAAAAGTATCAAATTATAAGTTAATATATGGTTTTAAATATAATTTTAAGTTTTTAACTTATAATTTTATTTAGTTTTAAATATATAATTTAAATAGTTTAAAATTTTAATTTAATAAAATATTAAATATAGTTTAAAGAAATTTATAAAAAATTTAATAAAATATTTAATATAGTTTGGTATGATATTTTATAATGGATTTTATAAAAGGATTTTATAAAAGATTTTTATAAAGGATTTTATAACGGGTTTTATAAAAGAACTTGTATAAAGGGATTTGGAAGCATTTTAAAGGAATTTGCATAGAAGTTTATGAAAAGGGGAAGAGTTGTAAACTGTTTTGGAATTTATAAATAGCTTTATAAATGGTTTTAAAGCATATAAATAGTTTATAATGGTTTAAGATAGATTTATAAATTATTTTCGAAATTGATTGAAAGAAATCTTCCTCGGCATTTATGAATATATTTATACTTTTGGAATAAGTATATGGATATCTTGATATGAAGGTATAAACTTTTTTTCTGGAGTTCTTATTAAAAATGGTTATAAAATGACCAAGGTGTAAAATAAGCATTTGGTTGTTAAAGAGATTAGGGTCGAATATTGTCATACTCTCTACCAATTCCGAAACCACTTTAACAACCGTGCACGGGGTGGAGAATCCAGAACGAAGTAGGATGGTTTGCCAAACGCTACTGGTCTGAGGTAAGAACCTAGCCCTAACCTTTGGGTCAGCTTGATATGAATAAAACAAGAGCTATACCAGGCCAAGTGAGGCCGCTCCTCCTATCAGACACACTTTTTCGATACCATATCTATTACTTTGTGATTGATTGGTGGCCACCTTCGATTTGATTATGGGAGTGTGTTTCGAGGTGGGAGGTAGTTGCTGCTACGTGTTACCACCAGTCCGGGAGTGCAAAATGGTAGAATCCTATCCTAGGCATTGCCTCGCGTGCCTTGTCATATACCTTATCGAGCACACTATGATTTTGGTTTGTGTTGTACCTATGGAGTGCTCCCTGATAGCTCACTAATTTACGGTGGAGTTTATAGTACTGTATAGACTACGATGCCTATAAAAATGTGTTAAGGGGGATTTGGGTAATGCCTTAACGTTATTTAATACTTTACTGATAGACATTACAGTTATTGCATATTCTACAGATAGTTTAACGGATCCTTAGCAGATGGAAAATCCCAAACATCTCTTAAGTTATTGCACGCACGTTGTACACTGGATAGGAGATGTAAAATCTCGTAAACATCTCTGAAGCCATTACACTCATATTTACTTGTTGTTGATTTAACTTACATAAGATCTTTTAGTTCTGACTCGATTGTTTTGTCTTTTCATCGCTCATGTTAGCCTGAGCATTTCAGTGTTGAAGACTTTATTTCTAGGGGATGAAGATGGAGATTGGTATACTATTTATATATATATTCCACCACATCATGTTGTTACGCTGCATTATCCTATTTTCCTATTAACTTTGATTGTATTGTAAAAGTGTAATCAAATGTTATTTGTAAAACAACTTCATGAACTGTTTATTTGATTATTATATTTTGTTATTCCGCTGTGAGATACCGTGTTTTTTTTCATTCCTTTCTCTTATTTTCTTATTTACCCCATTGGCCATCCTCCCTTTTGAATGGTATGAGTTCGACATGTGTAGTTTATTGTCGATTTAAACCATCCAAAAAGGTGGGTTGTCACAGTTGGTATTAGAGCGAGGTTTAGCGATAACCTTAGCTTCGTGGGGTTTGACTCATTAGAGAAAGGTTCGTAATACCCTCGAATGAGTTGTTTGAGCGTATATATATATATATGAGAGAGCGTATTTGTTATTGTTATAAATTATTGTGTTAATTTGTTTTGTTTAGTATTTATAAATTCCGGTCGGAATATGGGACGCTATGGCATCGATAGGGATTTCTAAACACTTAATAGGGCAGACCGACACAATATTATTTTTAAAAATAAGTAAATTAAATAATTTTACCTAGCATTATATTTTGTATATATAAAAATATATGTATATAAATTTTCATAAATTGATTTTTTTGTTATTTGGTGTGTTGATTGTTAGGAAATGATAATATTCAATTATTGTCATTTATTGTTTAGATAGTCAAGATTCTTAAAACTATTGACTATTATATGTTATAGAAAATGTAATTTTATAAATATGGCATTAACAATGATTTTCAAATAAAAAGAATTTAAATGGAAATTTGAGAACTTAAATGCTGGTGTTATGAAATTGGTTTTCAAAGATTTTGAAAAATAATAATATTAGTATTATTTGGAAGTATTTTCGAACATAAATATTTTCAATGTTGTAGCGACCCGACCTTCTATCACCAGAAAGTTGCATCATCAATAAGAAAGAAAGGGATAGAAAAGAGAAAAGATAGAGAAGAAAGAACTAAACAACATCAGAATCTCACAGCGGAACGAATAAATTATATTAATCACATAAGTATTACATAGTATACAACATCTATCACAATTACACAACTTATTCAAACACAAACTAGACAGTTATAAACACCTGTCTAGTTATTACAATTCAATACAACACAGAGACAGATATAACACTAGCACAGCGGAACCAATATATATCTATACGCTGAAGCCTCCTGCTCCATTGCTCCTCCAAAATTCATCAAAGCTAACCTGAATCCCTTGGCTACTCGTAAAAATTTGAGTACTCGAGAGTTTAAGAAAAACAGAAATAAACTCCGGGTCAGACATGGGTTTGGTATGAGTAAACGGTTAAAGTTGCTTAACTTTAAAAACCTTTTGGAAACAAAGGTATCACGTAAGACTTCCCACACATAAACATGGGTAAGTTTTTACCTTACGCTAACCAAACATTTGATAGGAAATCCAGTGATATTATAATAGGGTCTAGGGTTTTCAAGTAAATAAGAAATAGCTGAAATTGTTACATCTATTAAATTCCAGCATACTAGCCACAAAGTGGGTAATACAATCAAGTCCACGATCACTTATTGGAGTTTGGATTCCATACAATGACAGGGCTACTGGGGTACCGCCCGTCACAGTATGTGGCCTAGGTCAATGTATCGAGGATCCACCCTAAATCCCCTGCAACACAAAGCCGGAACCATCCCTTATTGGACAGTCCCGAATAAGATAACCCCAGTGGTAGTAGCTATTCAACCGCCCACACAGCCGAATAAAAAGGGACGCTATACAGGGGTTCATCTCATCCTACTTGGGTATGACCCACTTAGCCTTGCTGCACCTCCCCTGTTTTAGCCATTCCCGGTTGATGAGGCTTGAGGCAACGATTACCTTATTAGAACACATCACTTAGAATGCTCATCATCCACCTGACGATGTACTGAAAGCATTCAATCCATACAAGTTCGTTCCGGGTTCGAACGAAACCGAGGGCATTATCTCGTTACACTCATTTTGGAATCACCCTCAGAGTTAACGACAATAACCCTTGAACTCTGAATCTTCATCTTCACTTGAGATTCACGACCTATCGTTAATTTGGATCGATGTGGTTTTCAAATATTCAAAGCTGGAAACCCGATCCCGGTCTCATCGAAATCCAAAACGTATCTTTTAAGGCCAAGTTGTTTTAAAGTTAAAACAATTCAATTCAATTATCTATATACACACAGATAGATAATTCATCACAATAGATAATTCATATTATCATCACAAACAGATAATTCACATTATCATCACAATTCAACCAAAGCATTCACATCACACAACATGACTTATCTCATATCTGAGATCTCAAACCATTCAAGGCAATCAATATCATTTAACATCCATAAGCAATGATTTATCAATCACCATCTATAATTAATTTAAAGTGAATTAAATTAATTACTTCCATCTCTAATTAATTTAAATTAATTAAATTAATTACTTTCATCACATAAATCTTGCTTACTTAATCATTAATTAATTACAAATCAATTAATTGATCATCCTCTAATTATCCATCTTAATTAATCATCCTGATTAGTTATTCTTAATTACCTTAAGTAATTAGCCTTTAATTAATTACAAAAATTAAATATCCTTAACCATTCACAGTAATTAACCATTAATTACTTCATTATTGACATTACTTAATGATCCTTAATTAATTAATTAACTATAATTAATTACATTAAACCTTAATTGATTACATTAATTAATTAAACTTTAATTAATCACTTCTATTAATCAACCTTAATCATAAACAGTAATTACCATCCTGTAATTACTTACTTTAATTAATTAACTTCTTAATTAATTATATTAATCCGTTGATTAATTACACCCAGTAATAAATCTTTAATTACTTCTGCTAAGTAATTACCCTTTAATGACTTCCCATTAAGTAATTTCCTTTAATTAATTACATCCAGTAATTATACATTAATTACTTCACTAAGTAATTTCAAATACTCAATTTCATTAAGTATTTATACTTAATCAACCATCAAATGATTATCTTTAATTAATTAACTATTTAACTAAATTAAATTAATCACATTCACTTCCTTAATTACAATTGGTAATTCATTCCTTAATTACCTTTAAAACAAATTAATTAATCTTTAATTATAGATTAATTATCCTTTAATTATTAATTAATAAATCTTAATTATCAATTAATAAAACTTAGTAACAAATTAAATAATCCTTAATTAATCAGTTAATCAATCCTTACTTACAATTAATTAACCCTTAATAATAGTTAATTAATCCTTAATTAACTTTAATTATAGATTATTTATTTCTTAATTATTAATTAATAAAGCCTAATTATTAATTAATACAACTTAATTACAAATTAAGTACTTCTAATTATAAGATAATCAATCTTCTAATTACAAATTAATCAACCTTAATTACTTAATTAATTAATCTCAAATTAATTAATTATAACACTTAATTATTAATTAATAAATTAATTAAATCAATTAATTACTCTTAATTAATTCCTTAATTAATCCTTAATCATTATTAATTAAATTAACTAATTACTCTTAATTACTCTTAATTACATCATTTTATTAATTAGACATTAATTATCAAAATCTTAATTAACTTTTTAGATAAATCTTTACCTTTATTTAATGACTCACTTGTCATTAACATAATTTAAATACATTTAAAACATTCCACTTTTAATTTAACTTTTAAATTTAAGATAAGAAATAACTTACAATTTAACTTAACAAATTTTAAGTAAAACAAATTATAAAACTTCTAGATCAAATGTTAAAAGAAACATTTTGTTTACATAATAGTTTAGAATTAGATTCAATTTAAAATTTAAAACTTGTTTTTAAAAAGAACTGTTAAAATCTGCATTTTTAAAACCACTTCGGGTTCTACCCGAGACTAGCTCGAGTTCAGACTCGAGTTTCTTCAACTACTTCCATTTTTGAAAAAAAAACTTAGAAAAAATTTAAAGTTTAAAACCTATAGACCAACACCCACAAAACACTCAAGTATCAACTCGAGTCAAATACCCAAAAACCCGAGTTCCCCTTCGAGAAATCTCACAACCCACAACACTGAAACACAACACCACCACCTGAAGCTACTCCGACCATCGCCGCACCATCCGACACATCACCATACGTCGTAGAAACCCTCTCCGTTCATCAAAACACACTTACAGGCCTTCGAACAAGATCGAGCTACTCAGTTGAGCCTGCAACCAAACAACGTCCTTGGCTTCGCCAGACCCTCACGCCACTATTCCCAAAATCTCGAGTCACTCAATCAACCAGAGGCTGTAACAGCCCTAGATTTTTGTATATATTTTATTTGACTTTATTATATTTTGAAAACTATTTTAAACTTGTTTTATTTCAAACATTTCATTTTTAAATATAAATGTTGATTATTATGTGAATTTTAATTTCAAACTGGTATAAATTGAACATTTTCCTAAAAAAGGGATTTCTGGTCAAACTTTGATTTTTAAACCTTAAATTTAAATATTTAAATTCTTAAATTTTACCTTTTATTATGAAAATATATTTAATAAATTGAATACTGCTTTTCATTTCGTTGAAAACAGATTTGAATTGTGAAAGTTATGTATATTTCAATTTTGACTGCAATTTGATTTATTTAACAATTTTGTCTATTTTAAATTATATAAATTGCATTTTCTTTGTCATATTCTATTTTAATATGTGTTAATATGTTATTTTATGTGTACTTTGTCTTTTAATATTTTTAAAGTGATAATAAAATTTTTCCAAAATTTATTGCATTTATTTTCTATTTTTAAAAGCTAGTTTCCATTTTTGTGAATGAATTTTTTTTATGTTATTATCTTTATTTATAAATATTTTCTAAGTCCATATAAATCTTCCGAAGTTTATTCTGTTTATTTTCAAATTTTCTAGACTAGTTTTCATTTTGTACTATTTTCTTATTTTAATCATATATAATTAATATTTATTTATTTATATTTTGTATATTTGTTATATTTTCGAATTTTAACTGAAATTATATGTATTTTTAGAAATTTAAACTTATAAAAAGAAAATATAGAAATTTGAAAGGTTTTGGTGACTTTTTATCTCCTAAGGCCTTTTATATTCCTACCGTTTCACATTTTTAACCATATATTTTCATCAATTGGCCATTACTCCTCACTTCCTCAGCTGCCTACATTCTTTTATCACTCACGTAAATCATTTTCTCATTCCTGAAAGAAAAAAAAACGGCCTCATCTTGTTCAAGGAATTTGGTAAAATCTTCTTTTCTTACTTGTGTTTTTGCTTTTCTATTGATTTCTTGCATTTGTTCTCTACCATCATGGCTTGACTCCTTCTCCTCCAGGCCTTGGCCGACCATCACCACCCCCTTCCTCTGACCATCACCCATCCTAGTACCCCTCCACTTCAGGCCAAGCCAACCCAAGGCATAGATCACCACAAAAATCCACCAAAAACCATCACTATATACACTAGATGACCCACCTTTGCCAACACCTCCTTCTTCAACCTCTAGCCGCCACTACCTCCACCACCACCACCTCTGGCCTGACCTCCACCCTCTGCCACGTCACCCACCACCACCTGGAGCCACTGGCCATGCCAGCTAGCCTTTGGCCGAGCCAAACCTTGGCCTAGAATTTATGTTATGTTGCATTGTTTTAGCCTTGTACACCTAGTTTATACACCTAGACTTCACCACCTTGCAAACATGTGTAGGCCGACCCATATGGAACCCAAACTAGACCAATTTCCTACCCTAGGCTGAGCTTAACCACTGCATAACTGAAGCACATGAGGTAGAGAATAAGTGCAAGTCAATTGTTGTTGTTTTGAGCTTTGATTTCTAACATCGTTTAGTGATAAATTGTTTTGAAACTTATCTATGTTGCATTGTTTTGTTCAAATGTTTGATCAAGGCTTTTAGCTTTGGCTCTCCACTCTCAAGTCATTTCCATATTGTCGTGCCTTCATAGTGTTTGTATTGTTTGCTTTGGTAGCTATCTCCAGCTCTGAACAGGTGAGTTAATCTCACCAGACAATATGTACATATATAACTAGTGAATTGACCCCTTTTGAATCTGTAAAATGCATTATCTTGTTACACCTGCTATGTTATGATTTTTGATGTTCACCCATGCTTAAACACCTATTATATTATATGTTACTGTTATATTATGCTGTTCTATTATTTTTATCAGTTTATCACATTGCAAGTTCCCTTTAGATTAGAATCACTATGGGTTGAAATGATACATACCCGAACGGACTTTAGAATAGGAGAAAATCGTTATGGGCTGAAATGATATGCCTGAATGATTTTCAATTATTTTCATTTACTTGCGATTGCGGGTTTGAAATGATCAAACCCGGGTATCTTTGTAAATTACGGGTTGAAATGATAAATTACCTGTATCACTTTACCTAGGCTAGAAAATGAAATAAAGACCCGTTGTTAAAATATGTTTTTATAATTTTTTTTAAATATTTTAGAAATGTAAATATTATAATATTTTGATTTAAACTAAATAAAAATGATTTTTGTAAAGCATTATTGATTTTCTGAAAATTTATAAGTGAAAAAGGGTAAAATTAGAAAATTTGAAATGTAAGTTATTTTGGGAAATTTTAATTTGGTGATAATTGGAATTTAAATTAAATATGAAATGTGTTAAATTCATGATAATTTGGATTAAAGTGAATTTAAATGATTTTTATATTATATTAATGATTTTGAATAAAGTTAAAATGTGAAATGAATGAATATTTAAGTTGAAATTTTGAAATATAACTAAAATTGGAAATTTGTGAATTTGGCTTAAAAGTGAATTTTAAGTTAAGTAAATAAAAATGGAATTAAGTTATATTTGAAAATTTAAACTTAAGTGTTAAGTTAATTTAATTTAATGAATTTATAATTTAATATTGGAATTTAATAAGTGAATTATTATTAAATTTTAATTTTTGAATGGAGGTTTAACTTTATAAAATCATGAATATAAGGGTATTTGAATGATTGTTTTAAAAGTGAAATTATATGATTTTATAAGTTAAAAATGATTTATATAAAAATATAATTGTTTGTGAAATTATACTGAATATTTGAAGTTAATTAACTGCATTTCTGAAATGTTATTAATTCTAATGTAAATGATAATACAACATTTGTAAATGCTATAGTTGATAATAATGAACCAAATGGCTAAATTTAATTAAAGGCTATTATAGCATTTTTGTAAATGTTATAATGGTTGAATTTAACTAAGTTTATTTGAAACTAATGTAACCCTATTACAGCATTTTAAATGATGTCTTTTGTTAAATTGAACTGTTTTAAATGTGACTTTCCGTAGCATTTTCTAAATGCTGCGAAAGTTGAATTTTCATTGTTTTAATTAATTTAAGTGAACGAATGAACTTTGAAAGATTAAAATTTTGGAAATTTAATAATTTAATTATTAAATATAATACATTTTTATGATTTAAAATAAAGTAATTTGTTTCGAAAAATAAACTCTTTTGAAATATGATATTTTGATATTTTGAAATGGATTTTTGAAGGATATTGAATTTTGAAATGATATTTGATTTCGAAGTTTAAAATACCATTTTGAAATTTTAACCACGGGATGTATTTAATTTATAGTTTAACTGAACCTTAAAGGATGGGTGATCCCAAGCATCCTTTGAGTTATTGTGCATTTCTACTACAATTCACTTGAGTTGGTTTACATTATATAAGTATATATTGTCCTGACTCGAGTGTTTTGTGTTTTACTTTATGCTCGGGTCAGCCTGAGTATTTACAGCTTAGCTTTGGATTTCTTTCTGGAGCTAGGAATCGTTGGAGATTCTGCTTGTCTAGTTATCTGTTCCTTTCAATTCAGTTGTTCTATTTCAGTTCTGGTATTCATAAACTTCTATTTATTTGAGATTTCTATTGTATATGTTTTCAAGCAGATATTATGTATTATGTTTTGAGAGTTTGTTATAGTAGCTTCATGAACTACTATGGTTTTTATATTCTGCTGCGAGTTATTCTGATATGTTCTGTGTCTGTGATTCTGTGTATTTGATTTCATTTGCTCCAAATTTATTTACAATCTGTTATTTTGAATTATTCAAGCCAGACATGTGTGGATTATTGTCGATTTGAATGGTCCAAAATAGTGGGTCGTTACAGTTGGTATCAGAGCTTTGGTTTTAGCCAAACCTTAGCCTGCGGAGCAAAAACTCATTAGAGATAGGGTAGAAATACCCTAGAATGAGTGAAATTGTAACGCCCCACTCTGAGACCCACTGTAACAAAGAGTATTACGGGAGTAATACTGTTTGTTAAAGCGAAGAATAGAGTATAGTGGAAGCGACCATTTGTAATCAAGCTATAACTATCTACTGAATACGTCGAAAGGTGGAATCTATTTAAATTTTTCTCAAACAGGTGGTTCGACATATTCGGTAAATACTTATAACGAAATTACAAATGGCTAAAGATCTATCAGGACAAAGCATAATAACATAATGAAATAGCATCACAGAACAGAATCACATAACAGATATAAAATCCTAGGACAATACATCGTCAATACAGATCCAAATACTATAAGTGGGTACAAAGCCACTGCTCACTAATGTGAGTCAAAAATATGTACATATCAAAGTCTGAATAATAACAGAGTAGCGGAATAGTGGACAAATAAAAGCGCTATCTATCAGCATAGCAGATAATGTCCAAGCGGAAGCACGGAAGCTAAGTCCAGAGACCTAACCTGAAACAACTCGGTCTGACCCGAGCGAAAATACTCGGGTCAGGCTAGCTAAACAATCAGTAATAACTGAGATATATAATAATGGGGTACATAAATAAAACAGTACTTATCCAAGGAGAAGTATATTATGAACCACATGAATATAATGACGATCCCTAATCATCAATAAACAATAAAAATCTCCAAAGAGAAATCAACACCAAAGTGTAGAATAAATAAAATCGCCTCATATCATCGGCGTAGCCAAAGCTATAAAAAGATGCCCATAGGCAATAATCCCAAGAGTGACCAGAGTCTGTAATCAATGCCCAAGCAAAGATCGATGCTCCAAAGAGCAATGGGGATATACTGAAAAGTCAATGAAATCCAACACTGAGAAGCAGTGTCCAAAGACACTGTGAATCCACAAGGTAATCGCACTTACATCGTATGGTTCCATAGAACCAACACCGAATGGCGGTACTCGAATGGATATAAAAATCATCAAATAATACCAATATTGCACGTGCACCGACCAGAGTCGTTGTTGCCAAGTACTGTAGAGTTGTGATCGATCACTCGCATAGATGCGGAACGCGCGAGACGGCGAGATCCTTCCCAGAAGGATAAAGGCCCAGAGGCGCACGCCGAAAAATAAACTGCTCCATAGAGCAGGTGTCCAGAGATGGTTGCCCAGAGGCGTGGTGACCCAGAGGTCCAGTACTGGCCGCCCAGAGGCTAATGTGTCACTAACTTCTTGGAGAGTAACCCGTAAAGTGTTAACAATGAGTCCCATACCCCACGTTCGCACTAAACGGTTTACTAACCAATAGCAAGTTCACACTCCAAACAATAAAAAGTCCACCTCGTATCATCGGTAAACTAGACCCAAAGGTCAAAACGATCAATCAAATAGGTCGGGGATTAACCGGAAATGAAATACACTCGGTTCCATAGGCCGGAGATTTCCTAACCGTTTAAGCACCTTTCCACTTCGCCCGACGTGCTAAAAAGTGAGTGTGAGATTTTTATTATAGAAAATAATGGTGCGAAACGGATTTATAATTGATTTTGAAATCACTTTAAAACGGCTTTTGAAAACTCTCCTATTATGGAGTAATTAATTTAATAATTAAAAATAATATTATATAATAATTTCTAAAGCCATTTAGGAGTGAAAAATCTTTTGAAAATGATTCATAAAACCCATGTACGAAATCTAGAGACAAATCTCAAAGAAATCAATAAAACCAGAAAATCACTGAAAAATATTCTAAGTGTTTGTAAACATTCAAAAACAGCTGCAAACCCAAGTTCGGCAATTTATTTGGACCAGCAAACGGTGTCCAAATGTCATTAAAATTTGCAGTCATGTAGTCCAACATCCCTACTTTAAGATGCAAAAAGAATTTCTGGATTCCGAGTTGAGACGAAGTGGCAGCGACATCTCAAAGTTGTACCCAGGAAAAGATTCATACTGTTTACCAACAGCGACCAGAGTACAACTTCGACACGAAATTCGAAGTACCAAACGAACTCCGATGTTGCCCAAACATTCCAGAGATGGAGTTCGAAACTCCACCTTTCCAACGAGACCAAAATCGTCGAATTCCGACTTCGGATGCGATCGTGGCGACATCGCAAACCCAGCCCGTACGGGCTGGGGATGAGATACAAATTCCCAGCCCAAGCGGGCTGGGATGAATTAATCAACCCCCAGCCCGCTTGGACTGGGGATTCAGTGCAAGGCCCCAGCCCGCCTGGGCTGGGGTACCCCCAGCCCATGCGGGCTGGGGTGATCCAGGCCCCAGCCCGACTGGGCTGGGGGGAAGCCCCAGCCCACTTGGGCTGGGTGATCCAGTCCCCAGCCCGCCTAGGCTGGGGAGGCCCCAGCCCGCCTGGGCTGGGGTAACCAGTCCCCAGCCCGCCTGGGCTGGGGAGGCCCCAGCCCGTGCGGGCTGGGGTAACCAGTCCCCAGCCCGCCTGGGCTGGGGAGGCCCCAGCCCGTGCGAGCTGGGGTGATCCAGTCCCCAGCCCGCCTAGGCTGGGGAGGCCCCAACCCGTGCGGGCTGGGGTCACCAGTCCCTAGCATGCCTGGGCTGGGGTGGCCCCAGCCCATGTGGGCTGGGGTGTGGTTCTGCCCCAGCCCAGGTGGGCTGGGGTGTGCAACAGCCTGGGTGCAGCCCAGGCCTGCCCTGGTGCATCCAGATCACTGTTTCAGCCTATTTTCAGGCTGAAACATTCCAGCCAACATAATTTGTTGATTTTTGATGGTTTAGGGGTGTTTTTTTCAAGTTTTGACATCAAATTTTCACCAAAATTAACTAGAAATAATCATTTTCACCAAAATTAACTAGCAATAATCACTAATATATAGTAATTACCTTAATGAAGCAAATGATCAAATGGTTTGTGTGCACCATATAGAGCAAGCCAAACTCCTCCACCCCAAAGCAAAGATCAAGAGGTTTCAAGGACCCAAAACCAACAAAAAAACAAAACAATGATTACACAAGATGAAAGAGATGAAATAAGGATTAAGGAGGATTAGAGAATAAGAGAGAGATTGCATTACCTCTTTTTTTTCTAAGATCAAACTAATTTAATTATGAAGAGAAGGAGATGGATCTTCTAAAGGGAGGCCATTAGTTATGCTTAGATTTAGGTTTAGGAATTATGAAGAGGGGAAGGGTTAGGGTTATGAAATGGGTTTAAGATATTATATAGAAGTGGGTAGGCTAATGGGTCATGGTAAGAGGTTTTAAAACCCATTAGGACTTAGTTTATTTTCCTAAGGTTATCATGTGAACAAAATCCTAAGTGGCATCCTAATTTTAATTAAAACCATATAATTGTCTCATTAGCCAATTAAACCCATTATCACATTAAAAATTCCCCTTTTAAATATTAAATTCCAAAAATATTAATTTCCCCATTTTAAACCCAAAATACTTTAATTTGCAAACCAATTGCAAATTTAAATTCCCAAATTTTTTTGTTTAGCTCCCTTTTCAACTTAAAATCATAATTTTAATTTATTATTCGGTAATTGCAATCTCAGGGTTGTTACAGAAATCAATCTCAGAATCATTCCTTTGTGAGAGAACGTATTTTCGAAGTATAAGATGATTTTCAAATGATTTTTAAAGAATTTTCAAAGATTATTTGATATAAATTTTCTTGCTTTGAAAGTAAAATATTTCTTAAGCTTCATTCCTTTCGTATCCACCTTGTTAGTAATTTATTTGATTAGGATCCTTTAAAATTTTGAACTTCTCTCTTGATTGATCTAAATCCATTGTTGATAGGAAACTATTTTGGGTATGGCAAAATCAGTAGTTTGTTAGGTTGCTTTGAGTAAACTCTGTTGTATCTTTTGTTTAGCTGAAGTTGTCCAACTAAAGATATTTATGCTTTTGTTTTCGTATGTTATGAATTCGAGTCTTTCCAAATTTTGAATGGGAATTTTTCTGTATCGATATAGGTTATATATCTCTAATCTTCATTTGGATTCTTATCGAATAAGATTCCTTTGAATTTTGGAACGCTCCCACTTGTTCTGAAATCCATTCCTGTCTCCCCTAATTGTATTCTTTTGATTTTGGAGCATTGCATCACTCCACTTTGTGTGACCTTTATAGGGTGGCGATTCCGCCAATCTTTGAATGATTATAATTGGCATTGATTCACCGGAGATTTCTGTATCCTCGGTTTACGATGTTTTCTATCTTCTGCTATATTTAGATTCTATCTCTGGCGATCGAAGGTCGATTTGCCTTAGACTTTCGCATCGATTATATTCCTGAAGTCACGGTTGACCGGTTAAGGACGCCCGCGATTCATATAGGCTTATCCATCTTCTATTTGGTAATTTAATTATCTTATCTTCGTTTGAGCCTATCTTTGAATCAGAATTCTATTTGATTAGAGTCCTTCTAAATTTGAATCTCTGTTTTGCTTTGAAATCCATCCTTGAATTGTCCCTTGGAAAGTTTGTGGTTGATTGTCTTTTGAAAATTGTGTATTCATCGTAGTTTTTATTTTGATAAGGATGACCATATTTTTATATAAAGATGAAATGTTTTGGATAAGGATTATATACCTTTTAAAAAAAATGAGAATTTGAAGTTTTGAAAGGATTTGAAATTGTGAAAATTTTATAAGAAATGGTTTCATATAAAATGATTTATAACTGAAGGTTTTGAATCTGAATTCAAGTAATTGAACTCCGGCATTTTGGAACTGGTTTTAAGATTTTGAAATAATAAATAATATGATTTGAAATTATTTTTCCGAATAAGTAATGTTTCAATGATTTTAATGGGTTTTAATGATTTCGAAGGAATTTCAAAGAAGTTTTCAAAGTAAATGGAAGTCCAGAACTCACTTGTGTCACTGGAAAATAATTTCGGTGAGTGCACGCATCATCGACATTGATTTTCGAGTTTCTGAGTGAGGGAGAGGCCACTTCGGTAGCTTTGCTATGCGATTGATTTGTGAAACCAATTTTGATTTCAAATTCCGAAGTGTGTTGTGATATTCGAAAGATATATGTATATATATTTGTAAAATTTGAAATGAGCCGGTGTTCAGTCCTTGAGTTTTGGATTTGATTTGATATAACCCTATTTTTGGAATTGATTTACTGATTTAATTGTGATTTCCAACTCTTGGATTGAAATATGATTTCTTCGACTATTTTGAAGGTTCGAGCACTTCCAAATCAAGGTTAACTTTTCAAAGCTAAGTAATTTTGAAAAGTATAAAGTATATAAGTTTGGTATGTATGTTTAAAGTATGTAGTAATATGATTTAAATAGGTTGAAACTGTTTTGTTAAGTAAATGAATAAGGCTATTTTGAATTTTTTCTAATATGAAATTTAGATTTGAAATGTTTTGAGAAGAATTTAGTCTTCAAAATATTTTGAATAAAATTTAGTTTAAATGTTTAACTTAGTAACATCTTTATGAAACTATATATTTAAAAAGTTGGAATAGATACATAAGTTGTAGGTATGCTGTTTTATTCGCATAATTAAATTGATCCAAGTTTGAGTACACAAGTTCGAGGTGAATTACACCATTTCGTGTTAGGATTTTTCATTTGATTCTTGATGGCGAATATTTGATATGGATTTTGGGCTTGATTCTAGAATTCTCTATCATAGTATATGGCTATGCAAGGAGACTGATGGTTTCTAGTAGAGAAACCATATCGAAATCCGCATTAGAGAAGTCGAATGAACAATACTAGCTCGAAAGCGAACTTGTGTGATCGAGCGAGCGATCGAATGTGACTTTGCGAAATGATGACATATGTACATCTTATATTCTAATATCATTGATATACTTGACGCTGAAATTGGAAGTTTTTGGGTTGGATATCTTTGTAATTTAATTGGAATTTTTCCTTTATGAAAAACTACTATCAATTTAAAACCATTTTTTTTACTATTTTTCTTTTATTTTCTTAAACAAACTATTTTATTCTATTTTATATACAAAACTATTTTACAAAACTATTTTATGTACAAAACTATTTCACAAACTAATTTGTATACAAAACTATTCTAAACTCAAAACCTTTTAGTAAGCAAAGATGTTCAATCCCATATAGCTCTTCGTACAACAAAATTTATTTTTGAAAATTTTGATCTTTATATAAGATGGACTTTATGTAAATATAAGATGATTTTGGAAATGAATTGTTTGACTTAAACTATATTAATTTGGAAATTTGGATTTATTTTCTAAATTTATTATTTTGGAAACTTTGGAACTGAAGATATTTGATTTGGGAGGATAATTTGGTGAAATCGTATATGATTTTGAAAATTATATTGATATTGAAACAAAATTGAAATTTGAGAACCTTATGTTACTAAATACTTGATTTGGGAGTTATCGAACTTATATAAAATTTGGTTTGTATAAGTATGATGTTGATTCGAAAACTATGGATTTGAAAAGGTACTCAATTTGAAAAGTGAAATCTTATATAATTGAAGTCTATATAAGTGTGATTTGATATACTATTGATTTTGGAAAGTATTT
Source organism: Allium fistulosum (assembly GCA_030737815.1). Lineage (NCBI taxonomy): Eukaryota > Viridiplantae > Streptophyta > Magnoliopsida > Asparagales > Amaryllidaceae > Allium > Allium fistulosum. Next base: position 1,146,333,123 of record CM060901.1, read on the forward strand.
GATTTGAAAATGAAATCTTATATATAATAGACTTTATATAAGTATGATATTTGAAAGTGATTTGAAAAGGTACTATATGATACATATTTTCGAAGTAAAGATATGGAAAGTGCCTTCTGCTTGATATCCGCTTTGTGGCCACATCGTGGATTCATTCTATCGATATTTCTTTGATTTTTGGTTTTCCGGATATGATACTCGAGTTTCCATTGAATTCCATGGCAATCTCCATGGTCTTACGAGCGCGACTTCATAGCGTAATCGCAAGGTTGGGGGGCGGCCTACGGGTACGGATGTTTCCTGGGAGATCCAGGCGTAACCATTGTGTATCTGCGATCTATTGAGTCGCTTGGTAGCGTAATCAGCAGGGGCTGCGAGAGCCTAGGGTACGGATGTTTCCTGGGAGGTTCAGGCATAACCATTGTGTATCTGCAGTACTACCAGTCTTCATGGCGTAATCGCAAGGTTGGGGGCGGCCTAAGGGTATGGATGTTTCCTGGGGGATCCAGGCGAAACCATTGTGTATCCGCGATCCATGATCGACATGTTTTTTTTTTTTTTTGGATTGTACTTTCCATATCTGTTTTTAAAAGTTTTCCAGTATTTTCACTGGATGTTGAAACAAGTCTACTAAGTACCTGGAGAATTCTAGCTTTGCGCCTGATCAACGCACTGCCAGAGTCTGCAGGAACGAGGATAAACTTGTTAAGACATCGAGTTATAAAAGTATTTTGATAAAATATTATATAAATGATACTTTGATCAGTTATTTCCTTTTTTAAAGGATTTTAAAGTGTTTTAAATATTTTACCTCTTTAACCAACAATTTTAAATAATGGTTCATTCTTCTCTTTCAACCTGCTTTACCTCCTAGCTACTTTTCTTCCCTACCTTCTTTCGGGATGTCTTCCAACCTATTGTTCTTTCTAGTTTTTTCTCCGCTCCCTTCCTTTTCGAGGATGAAAAGATTTGAGTGGGGGAGAGTGTAACATCCCTAGATTTTTGTATATATTTTATTTGACTTTATTATATTTTGAAAACTATTTTAAACTTGTTTTATTTCAAACATTTCATTTTTAAATATAAATGTTGATTATTATGTGAATTTTAATTTCAAACTTGTGTAAATTGAACATTTTCCTAAAAAAGGGATTTCTGGTCAAACTGGTCAAACTTTGATTTTTAAACCATAAATTTAAATATTTAAATTCTTAAATTTTATCTTTTATTATGAAAATATATTTAATAACTTGAATACTACTTTTCGTTTCGTTGAAAACGGATTTGAATTGTGAAAGTTATGTATATTTCAATTTTGAGTGCAATTTGATTTATTTAACAATTTTGTCTATTTTAAATTATATAAATTGCATTTTCTTTGTCATATTCTATTTTAATATGTGTTAATTTGTTATTTTATGTGTACTTTGTCTTTTAATATTTTTAAAGTGATAATAAAATTTTTCCAAAATTTATTGCATTTATTTTCTATTTTTAAAAGCTAGTTTCCATTTTTCTACTTTTTTCCTCATTTAAATTATATTTAATTAAAAGTTATTTATTTATTTTTGTGAATGAATTTTTTTTATGTTATTATCTTTATTTATAAATATTTTCTAAGTCCATATAAATCTTCCAAAGTTTATTCTGTTTATTTTTCTAATTTTCTAGACTAGTTTTCATTTTGTACTATTTTCTTATTTTAATCATATATAATTAATATTTATTTATTTATATTTTGTATATTTGTTATATTTTCGAATTATAACTGAAATTATATGTATTTTCAGATATATAATCTTATAAAAAGAAAATATAGAAATTTGAAAGGTTTTGGTGACTTTTTATCTCCTAAGGCCTTTTATATTCCTACCGTTTCACATTTTTAACCATATATTTTCATCAATTGGCCATTACTCCTCACTTCTTCAGCTGCCTACATTCTTTTATCACTCACGTAAATCATTTTCTCATTCCTGAAAGAAAAAAAAAACCGGCCTCATCTTGTTTAAGGAATTTGGTAAAATCTTCTTTTCTTACTTGTGTTTTTGCATTTCTATTGATTTCTTGCATTTGTTCTCTACCATCATGGCTTGACTCCTTCTCCTCCAGGCCTTGGCCGACCATCACCACCCCCTTCCTCTGACCATCACCCATCCTATACCCCTCCACTTTAGGCCAAGCCAACCGAAGGCATAGATCACCACAAAAATCCACCAAAAACCATCACTATATACACTAGATGACCCACCTTTGCCAACACCTCCTTCTTCAACCTCTAGCCGCCACTACCTCCACCACCACCACCTCTGGCCTGACCTCCACCCTCTGCCATATCACCCACGACCACCTGGAGCCACTGGCCATGCCAGCTAGCCTCTGGCCGAGCCAAACCTTGGCCTAGAAGTGATGTTATGTTGCATTGTTTTAGCCTTGTACACCTAGTTTATACACCTAGACTTCACCACCTTGCAAACATGTGTAGGCCGACCCATATGGAACCCAAACCAGACCAATTTCCTACCCTAGGCTGAGCTTAAACACTGCATAACTGAAGCACATGAGGTAGAGAACAAGTGCAAGTCAATTGTTGTTGTTTTGTGCTTTGATTTCTTACATCGTTTAGTGATAAATTGTTTTCAAACTTATCTATGTTGCATTGTTTTGTTCAAATGTTTGATCAAGGCTTTTAGCTTTGGATCTCCACTCTCAAGTCATTTCCATATTGTCGTGCCTTCATAGTGTCTGTATTATTTTCTTTGGTAGCTATCTCCAGCTCTGAATAGGTGAGTTATTCTCACCAGACAATATGTACATATATAACTAGTGAATTGACCCATTTTGAATCTGTAAAATGCATTATCATGTTACACCTGCTATGTTATGATTTTTGATGTTCACCCATGCTTAAACACATATTATATTTTATGTTATTGTTATATTATGCTGTTCTATTATTTTTATCAGTTTATCACACTGCAAATTCCCTTTAGATTAGAATCACTATGGGTTGAAATGATACATACCCGAACTGACTTTAGAATAGGAGAAAATTGTTACGGGCTGAAATGATATGCCTGAATGATTTTCAATTATTTTCATTTACTTGGGATTGCGGGTTTGAAATGATCAAACCCGGGTATCTTTGTAAATTACGGGTTGAAATGATAAATTACCCGTATCACTTTACCTAGGCTAGAAAATGAAATACAGACCCGTTGTTAAAATATGTTTTTATAATTTTTTTTAAATATTTTAGAAATGTAAATATTATAATATTTTGATTTAAACTAAATAAAAATGATTTTTGTAAAGCATTATTGATTTTCTGAAAATTTATAAGTGAAAAAAGGGTAAAATTAGAAAATTTGAAATGTAAGTTATTTTGGGAAATTTTAATTTGGTGATAATTGGAATTTAAATTAAATATGAAATGTGATAAATTCATGATAATTTGGATTAAAGTGAATTTCAATGATTTTTATATTATATTAATGATTTTGAATAAAGTTAAAATGTGAAATGAATGAATATTTAAGTTGAAATTTTGAAATATAACTAAAATTGGAAATTTGTGAATTTGGCTTAAAAGTGAATTTTAAGTTAAGTAAATAAAAATGGAATTAATTTATATTTGAAAATTTAAACTTAAGTGTTAAGTTAATTTAATTTAATGAATTTATAATTTAATATTGGAATTTAATAAGTGAATTATTATTAAATTTTAATTTTTGAATGAAGGTTTAACGTTATAAAATCATGAATATAAGGGTATTTGAATGATTGTTTTAAAAGTGAAATTATATGATTTTATAAGTTAAAAATGATTTATATAAAAATATAATTGTTTGTGAAATTATACTGAATATTTGAAGTTAATTAACTGCATTTCTGAAAAGCTATTAATTCTAATGTAAATGATAATACAACATTTGTAAATGCTGTAGTTGATAATAATGAACCAAATGGCTAAATTTAATTAAAGGCTATTATAGCATTTTTGTAAATGTTATAATGGTTGAATTTAACTAAGTTTATTTGAAACTAATGTAACCCTATTACAGCATTTTAAATGCTGTCTTTTGTTAAATTGAATTGTTTTAAATGTGACTTTCCGTAGCATTTTTGTAACAGCCCAAAAATTTTAGCAATATTTTATTCTTTAATTTTAACTCTGGGGTTTTATTTTACGGAAGATGAATTTCTAAATTTAATTATAAATAATCACCCAAGATTTTTTATATAAGTAAATTCTATAATTCTTATTTTGGTTAAAACTCAACATTTATTGAAGTTATAAATCTTTAAATTTCTAATTTTCCAATCTTTTAGTTTAGTTGAATATATTCATAACAAAGTTTTATTTCACTTTTGTTCTTTAAAAATGGATTATATACTTTTAAATTTAATCATTTATATTCTTCTTAGTTACGTTTAGTAATAGATTCTTAGTACATGGTAAATGAATAAAAACCCAATGTAAACAAATCATGTTTTATTAAGTAATAGATTGCAAATTTTATGTATAATTAAACTGTTAATTACGCGTTTAAATAGGCGCGTTATTTGATGGAATAAATAACGTATAAATAGGAAAACGTATAAAATTTAAAACCGTTGTTTTGTTATATTTTGGGCATAAACTATTGCATCTGTTGTACGCACTTTTAAATATATTCACTTTCCTTCTGATTTAATAGAAACGTTATCCTCATATTTATAACCGTTCACATTCAAATTTTTGCCTTGTTACTAAATCAATTGCTTTGCACTTTGAAAGGAGGAAAATTCAACCATTCCTTGCCATTACGTTTAAAGATATTTCACCTTCCTTTACTTCCATTTGTTTTGATAAGTATAAAATCTTTAAATTTCTATTTACCGCTCATAGCAAAAATATAATGGCTTGTCATTTCTCTCGCTAATAAATTCATACCCGTTGCAATTAATTCCTCCAATCGTTCTTTCCATTCCGTTTTTATTTATCAACGCATTCTCTTCTTAATATTTTCAAACGAGTGCAAATGCGTGCTAAATAAATTCCTGCCGTTTCTCCAAGCAATAAATTCTTGTTTTATTTAAATACTCAACCTTGTACGCAAATAATTTTGACCATCTTCCCATTTTATAAATATTTCTTACATTTTTAAATCAACGCATTTACTTCCTAATAAATTTTAAATGTGTACAAAATGTTTGACAAATATCTCTTACCGTTTTATGTTCTCCTTAATTACGAAACCCATGGCATAATTCCATCACAACAAGATTTCCTACCTATTGCTTATAATAGGAATAGAACTAAATGGCAGTGTATAACAAGTAATAAATCTGTGCTCAATCAACTCATGGCCTTTTTAAATATCAATATTTATATTTTTCTTGCCTATAACTTCTCATCTAAAATCAAAGCCTCCTCTATGATACGTTCAAAACAAAATATCTCTTGGCGTTTTATCACTTGAATCACGCAACGCTTATTTATAAATATACCAGTCACGAACACGTTTACTTCTTTGCTTTAAAATTTACGTGTAAACTTTACACACTTTCCTTTTGCTTAAATTGATATAATTGGTATAAAATATTAATTTCCCTGCCATTCAAATTCATTTTTTGCATTGTCATTCACGTGCAACTTTCTACACTTGACTCTCCTATATATATGGAATAAAATCTTCCAATTGCTTCATACGTTTTTTTTAAAAAAAAATCAATTACTCTTGACCGTTTGCTCCGACAAAATTTACGCAAATCATCCTTATAAATTAAAACTCACGTTCCAATTTCTTACCTCATCTATTGCCTTCATTCTCTTCGCGCGTGGGCATCAACATAAGGTAATGGATGAACTTTTATCTTCTTCTTTCTTTAATTTTTTTTTCTCTTTCTTTTATTTCCATTTATCTACCCACTTTGTTTCATATCATCTTATTCGATTCTGTTCCAATGCTTTATCAAATTTTGATATGTTCGAATGTGAAATTCATACTTAGTTTATTTATTTTTCAAGTTTTGAATCGGGATGTCACATCCGCTGAAATAGATCGTGCCTTCTGTACGCATTCTGGTGTAGATATTCTTTATTTTGTATCAAAACTCCAGCATCTAGAGGTGACTAATTCTCACCAGACGATGTGTACTTATATAATTGATAAACTGACATCACTTGAATCTGTAAATGCATATCATCCTGTTGTAACAGCTATATTATAATCATATGATGTTCACACCTGTATTTACACCTGCTATACTATATGTTACTGTTATTTCATGTTTTTCTTTTCATTTTTATCAGTTATCACACTGCAAGTTCCCTATAGATTAGGTTCACTATGGGTTGAAATGATACATACCCGAACAGACTTTAGAATAGGGAAAGATCGTTATGGGCTGAAATGATAAGCCTGAGCGACTTTTTATTTATTTTATTTAACTTGGGATTGCGGGTTTGAAATGATAGAACCCAGTTTTTCTTTGTAAACTGCGGATTGAAATGATACATATCTGTATCACTTGACCTAGGCTAGAAAATTTTATACAGACCCGTGGTTTATATATTTTTCTAAAATGTATAAAATATTTAAAAATGTAAATATTATGATATTTTGATTTAAATTTTATTTAAAATGATTTCTATAAAATATTAGTGATTTTCTACAAATTAAATAAGTGAATTAAGTAAATGGTGAAGTAGAATCTGAAATATAAGTTAATTTTGGAATTTATGATTTTGTTTATAAATGGAATTTATGGAAAGTAAGAAAATATGACAAATTTGATTTAAAAGATGAATTTATTGATTTTATTAAGTAATAATAATTGTGAAAAGTGTTAATGATTTTGTATAAATTAAAATATGAAATAAATGAATATTTAAGCTGAATTTGGAAATATAACTAAGATTGAATTTTGTGAAATTTGTTTAAAAGTGAATTTTTAATTAATTAAAATAAATGGAAATAAGATATATTTTGAAATTTAAACTTAGTTGTTAAGTTAAGAATTTAATGAAAGAAATGAAAATTTAATTGTTATTTAATTTGATTTTTGTATGGAAATTTGACTTTATAAAATCATAGAAATAAAGGTATTTAAATGATTATTTTTAAATGTGAAAATATATGATTTTATAAGTTAAAATGATTTATATTAAAAGTTAATTATGTGTGAAATTGTAAATAAAACTCTGAATTTGATTTGACAGCATTTTTGAAATGTAATGTAAAGATATTACAGCATTGGAAAATGTTGTAGTTGTTTTAAATGACCAAATAGCAAATTTGAACTAAGGTTTATTATAGCACTTTGTTAGTGCTATAGTTGTTAAATTTAACTAAAATTTTAATTGAAACTAAATTAAGATATTACAGCATTTAAAATGTCGCCTTTTGTTAATGAACTGTTTTTAAACATAACATTTCGTAGCATTCTCTAAGTGCTGCGAAAGTTGAATTTTCTTTGTTTAATAAATTCAAATGAATAAATGATCTTTGAAAAAGATTAAATTTGGAAATTAAATATTTAATTATTAAATATATGAATTGACTTTAAATGATTTAAATGGAATAGTTGATTTGGGAAATACAACTATTTTGAAATGTGATTAAATGGTATTTAAATTTAATTTAAATAGATGATGTTTTGAAATGATATTTTGATATTTTGAAATGAATTTGAAGTGATATTAAATCCTGGAATAAATAATTGAAGTTTATATTAGTATGAAAAATATTTGGTTTACTTGTAATCTGAATCTATTCAAAAGATATTGGACTTATGAAATATATGATAATAAAGCGTTGGAATTTATTTTATAATTTGAATAGTTATTTTGTGGATTAAATCTATATTTGAAATTTATAAAATTTGAAATGGTCTATGGAAATTTAATTGAAATAAATGATTAAATTGAATTGAAATTTTGGAAATTTTAATACTTGATTTGAAAGTATAATAATTTCACTTTTAAATGGTTTAAATGAATTATTTTGATTGAAATATAAACTATTTAAAAGGTGACTTGAAATGATAATAAATGAATGATATCTTTCAATTTGAAAAGTATATAAAGTTAAATATTTAGATTTGAACTCAAATGATATTTTGGTATATTAAAATGATTTGAAATGAAGTTTTGGAAAGATATGATATTTTGATATATTGAAATGATTTGAAATGAAGTTTTGAAATGATATGATATTTTAAATATATTGAAATGGTTTGGAATTGATTTAATCTTTATTTTGATAAAGATTTGGATTTGAAATGATATTCTATTTTGAAGTATAAACTATTTTAAATTATAACCACGGGTTATAATAACGATTGGTTGTTAAAGAGACCGAGATCGGATATGGACATACTCTCTGTCGATACCGAAAACCACTTTAACAACTGTGTACGCGGTGGAGTTCCAGAATGAAGTAGGATGGTGACGACGATCCTAAGGTATATACGTAGACCCAACTCCCGTGAGTTGGCATAAGGTGGCTAAAACATGAGCGATTGACGGACCAAGGAGGTAGCACCTCTGATCGGACACACTTCTCCGATACCATTCTATTACTTGTGATTGATTTGGTGGCCACCCTTGATTTGGGAGTGTTGTTCGAGGTGGGCGGTAGTGGCTGCTATGCGTCACCACCAGTCCGGATGCGTAATAGGTATATCTACCCTACCATTGCCTTGTGTGCCGTGTCACCTACCATATCGAGCCCACTACGATTTTGGTTTAAAGATCCAACCGCGTTAAGGTTCACCATCCCCTTAACGCTATTTTCTATATGATTATACTTTACTGATTAGACACTACTGTATATAGCGTATATTACTACATAGTAAATAGTTTAACGGATCCTTAAAGAATGGGCGATCATGTAACGACCCGTATTTTTACGGATCAAAACATTCTAAAATGATTGACCTTTGGTTGTATGATTGTTAAGTCATTTCAGGTTTTGGCAGAATTTTGCTTAAGTCCTAAGTCATAGCCGACTTAGGAGTTGTGGACGAGTTAAGCAACAAGTCTGGGTCGAGTTGCCGACTTAAGGAACTCACCGAGTTAAGGGAGTATGGTTGACCGACTTAAGGTAGTGACCGACCTAGGAGATGAGTCGTGACCGACTTAGGAGGTTTAGGCGACCTAAGTATTCTGGGGTAGGTCGTGGGGAAGAGTTAGGTCGGCTAGATGACTTAAGAGATAGGTCGTATCCCAGTTTGTTCGCGGCTTATGTTAGGTCGCGTAGATGTTAAAGGGTTTAGGTCGTAGACGACCTAAGAGATGGGAGACTCAAGAGTTTAAGGCGAGTTAAGGTTTCGAGCGACCTATTGGATGTAGTTATGGTTAGGTCGGCAACGACCTGGAGGAGCTGGGTTTTGCCTAAGTACTAGGTCGCGTGAGTTGTTAGGTCGCGTGTTGGTATAAGTCGTTGGGTCGTATAGGCTGGTTAAGTCGGCATAGCAGTAAGTCGTAAGTCGTCTAACCAGTTAAGGCGCGTGCGCATTAAGTCGTTGACAGGGTTCGTAGGTGCGCATGTGTTGAGTCGGAGGTTGCTTTAGGTCGTCAAGGGTTAGGTCGGAGGCTCTGTTAAGTCGTGGGGGTTTTTAGGTCGTAGGTCGGCATAGTGTTAAGTCGGCAGCGACTTAAGGAGATAGCCGAGTTACGACTTAGGGCAGTTTTCAGCTATAAATAGGAGAGCTTCTCTTCATTTTTGGGATCCGGATTTTGAAGCGACGAAGTGCTGCCATTTTGAGAGCTCTACTTCTACACTTCTTCACTTCTTTTCTCCACTCTAATCTTGTGCTTCTATCCATCCAAATCGAAGACCAAGATTGAAGATTCAAGAGCTTAGATTGAAGATCTTCATCTTTTCAAGAGAGATTTCTTCGTTTGAAGCGGATTTGTGATAGATCAAGCTTCATCCTTCGCTGTCCAGATATGAAGCGTGTTGATTTGGGTTTGTTTAGGTGATTTGGTGAGTGGTGATTATCTCTCACACGGATCCAAAGGAGTATATCGGATTGTTGGTTCGATTTGGTGTTAAAATAGTGATTTCCATGCATTTTCTTCATCCTAAGTGTGGATCCATATAGATCCATTGTTCATGATGATGTTACATCCATTTTATCATATGTTAACCTATGCAAGTTCATTCATCAAGTTTGTAGAGATATAATCCATGTTTTCATGCTTATTGGACTTTCAACTCTTTAATTACGAAAATGCCATTATTGTTATAATTGTCTACTTAGATCATTTTTGAATGCTTGATTTCTTGGATTGATGTTTGATTTGATTGATTGTTATGAACTAGATGATTGATGACTAGATTTAGATCGAAGGTGATTCAAAAGCTAAGGGAAAGGCTCTTGAATTGGGAAAGCTGCTCGTGGCATATGTAGCGGGATGATGAAGCTCTTATGCATAGATTCGATGATGTGATGTTGGGATGAGGCTTTGCGAGGATGTAATGAAGCGAGGCAATTGTATGATGAAGACTTGGTCTAATCCAGACGGGATCATTCCAAGCACGTTGATAACTCGGTGATATGATTCGAGTTGAGGATAATGAATGGATATGAGAATAGTCGTCGAGGAGGATGACTAGGAGGCTTGGATAGCATCGTTGTTGAAGGTTCTAGCATGCTCTAAGCAAGAGTACGTTTGGGCAGATTCGATAGTCCCAACGGCTAACTGTTGATGGTCGAGTACTCTGGGCAGATTCGATAGTCCTAGGCACGGGCTGCGACGACGTGCGGGAGTTATGTCTAGAACCGGGGTTTCCATTAGCCCTTGACGGACGGCTGAAAGAATGTGCCGGTCATTCAATTAACGGTGATATCGAAGCAATGATAACAGTGATAGCCAGAGTCATGGATGTTTGGTTGTATCGCCATTCGGACTCAAGAGCGGTATTTTCTGGGTGCTTATCTGATTTAGGCCTTGGTACTTGGAAAACATCGCCCTTGAGTCGAGTGATAGTAGTATTACTTTAAATTGTATGCTCTGCTATGTTTGCTTCTGCTTAGTGTGTGTCTGGGGGCTATCACTGTAGAATGAGGTTGGAGTGGGAGGGTTGTATTCCTATTCCTTTTCCTTTATGCTCTTTTGGTATGTTGTTAGTTAATTTACTGCTCACTAAGACTGTTGTCTGACTCAAGGCTTTATGTTTTTAATTCTTATTGCCTTGGGCTGTTCGTCCATTTTGGGACAGGCAGACTAGGTAGCAGGTGACAGGTGCTGTTCTCTTCTCACGATGATGATATCGAAGACGAGCTAGAGGGTTGCATATTATCTTCTTATATGTACTGGATATTCCGCTGTTTTGTATTCTCTGAGAGATTTGTAGTGAGGCTGGATGTATTGACTATGTGGATGCTTGTATTCAACTATTATGGAGTTTTATATGATGTCATTTTGTTCTGTAAAGCTTCACTATACATATGTTCTATTGTATTTTGTCCATGCGCTGTGAGTAATGCGATAGATTCTGTTGTTTTTAATCTTGCCTTGACAATCGTCCATGGTCGCCTGGCACACTTTACAGCGCTCTATCTCTAGATTCGGTGCAGGGGTAATGGGCGGTCGTCACATTTGGTATCAGAGCATTGGTTAATCGATTTTACCCAACGCTCGCTGTCGTAACTACGCATGAGAGACGTAATTGTATTTTGATGGATGATTACTATATATAATATAGTAGCTTAGTAGAGTTTGAGTCCTTTATGCAGTTGTTTCTCTAGATGTTCTAATCATTCCTTTTTATAGATATTGAGAATGAGTCGAAGAGGGAGACCAGCTGCTAGGGAAGGCCGTGCTACTGAAGAGACTGCTGATTATGCAGCCATGTTCGAAGCTATGATGACTTCGATCATGGGAAGGATACCGGTTCCGGGAGCGGCAGTTGATGTTGGAGTTCAAGTCCAAACTCCGAAACCAGTAGATTTTGCTAAGCTGTGCAAGGATTATACTGCTCTTGGAGGGAAGGTTTTCTTGGGAACAGAATCAACTATTGAGGTCCAGAGGTGGATAGATGCTTGTAGAAGGATCTTTGGTGATTTGGGAATTGATGATGCAACTAAGAGGAAGTTGGCATCAAGGCAGCTTCAAGGGAGAGCTTCTGATTGGTGGAACTCTATTACCATCACTACTCCGGAAGAAGAGATTACTTGGGAGCAATTCCAAGTCAGATTTGAAGCTAAGTTCATTTCTACAGCTCAGAAGTCTGTTCTGTTCAAGAGGTTTGTGGAGCTCAAGCAAGGTGGAAGATCAGTCCTTGAGTATGTTTCTGAGTTCGAAGCTTTGTCCAAGTATGCCCGGTCATATATTGAGTCTACTTATCAGAAGAATGAGAAGTTTGTGACTGGCTTGGATAGTTATCTTGGGAGACAGTTGGTGGATCATTTGGACGATTCATTTGAGAAGCTTGTGGAGAAAGCTCTTAGGCATGAGAGTCTGTTTCCTAAGGAAGGACCTGTTGTTGCTGTTACCAAGGGAGAATCTAAACCACAGCAGGGTGGAAACCAGAAGAGGAAGCAGCAGCAGCAGAAGGGTAAGGATGGCCAGAAGAAGCCGAAAGGCGAGGTGACTTGCTACAATTGTCAGCAGAAGGGCCATTTCTCTAAGGATTGTAAGAATCCGAAGGCACCGATGAAGTGTCACAACTGTGACAAGCCGGGACATTTCAGGAAGAATTGTCCAGAACCGAGGAAGGACAGGCAGGTTGTGCAAGCTTATGCTTTAGGAGCTGTTCCGTCGTCTTCGAAAGCTCCTACTGCTGAAGAGAAGGGAAAGAGTGTGGTTGTTCAAGGTACTCTTTTTCTATGTGGTATTCCAGTTAGAGTTTTGTTTGATACTGGAGCATCGCATTCGTTTGTTTGTAATGAACTAGTGGCCCGGTTAGATTTGAAGCCGGATATTGTTGATAGGCCATTGGTTGTGACTAATCCAGTTGGGGGTTCGTCTTGTTTGTGTATGTTATGCCGTGGTCTAGTTGTGTCGAGTCATGGTTGCTCTTTTGTTTGTGATTGCTTTGTTCTGAACTTTGCGGGGTTCAGAATTATCTTGGGTATGGACTGGCTTAGGAAGTATGCGGCTAAGGTTGATTGCGAAAGGTTGGAAGTGACAGTCGAGAATGTGGAGGGGCGAAAGATTGTGATACGATGTAAGCATGAGGAAGGCGTCTTCATGAGCTTCATGTATTCGCTAGTTGTTCCACGGGATGGACTGTCTTTAGTGCCAATCGCAAATGGATTCGAGGATGTCTTTGACGAAGTCAAAGGGTTGCCGCCGCATAGAGAGATCGAGTTTCGTATAGATCTAGTTGAAGGAGCCAGACCTGTTGTGATGCCTCTTAGGCGGATGGCGCCTAGGGAACAGCAAGAGTTGAGGGTGCAAGTTGATGACCTTTTACAGAAAGGATTCATTCGACGTAGTGTGTCCGAGTGGGGTGCACCAGTTGTGTTTGCAACCAAGGCAGATGGGTCGTTGAGATTGTGTGTGGATTATCGTGAGCTGAATAAGGTGACTAAGAAAAACAAGTATCCATTGCCGAGAATAGATGACTTGTTTGATCAGCTTCACGAAGCAAAGGTGTTTTCTCAGATGGATTTGGCAACGGGATTTCACCAGTTGAGAGTAGCTAAGGATAGTGTGTCGAAGACTGCTTTTAGGACACCATCCGGGTTCTTTGAGTGGCTGGTAATGCCGTTTGGATTGACTAACGCGCCAGCATATTTTGTGGATCTTATGAATAGAGTGTTCAGAGATCAGTTGAACAAGTTCGTACTTGTGTTCGTGGATGATATTCTGATTTATTCCAGAACAGAAGAAGAGCACAAGACGCACTTGCATATGGTTTTGGAAATCTTGCGGAAACATCAGCTGAAGGCTAAGTTTTCGAAGTGTCACTTCTGGAAGAGTGAAGTGAGGTTCTTAGGCCATGTGATTTCTGGAAGTGGAATAGCGGTTGATTCCGCTAAGGTGGCAGCAATCCAGGATTGGGTTAGACCTAAGAATGCATCTGATGTGAGAAGTTTTCTTGGATTAGCAGGATATTATCGACGGTTTATCAAAGACTTCTCCAAGATAGCTGCACCATTAACAGGATTGACGAAGAAGAACCAAGTGTTCAGTTGGGATGCTAAGTGTGAGCAAGCTTTCGGAATCCTGAAAGAGCGATTGACGAGTGCTCCTGTTTTGACTATTCCTAGTGGGAATGATGAGATGGTGGTTTACACCGACGCATGTGGTACTGGACTTGGAGCAGTGCTGATGCAGAAGAATAAAGTTGTTGCGTATGCCAGTCGACAACTGAAGCCGCATGAAAGGAATTATCCAACCCATGATTTGGAATTGGCGGCGATTGTATTTGCTCTGAAGATGTGGAGGCATTATCTGTTGGGAGTTCGATTCGAGTTGTTTACGGATCATAAGTCGTTGAAGTATCTTTTCTCCCAAAAGGATCTGAATCTTCGGCAGCAACGTTGGCTAGAGTTTTTAGCATCATATGATTTTGGTATAGCTTATACTCCGGGAAAAGGTAACGCAGTGGCAGATGCGTTAAGTCGAAGACATGCAGGATTGGGAGCCATGTTTTCTGAATGGAAGAGTCTCGAGTATTTAGCTGGATTTGACTTCAGACCTAGATGTGAATTGGAACCTGAGATGTTGGCAAACTTATCGATAAGACCCACTCTTGTGGAAAGGATTGGCGAGGGCCAAAAGCGAGATGATAAGCTTGTCAAGATTATCCGTGAATTGGGATCTGGGTTGGATCCAGAAAAGGATAAAGGATTCGAGGTCGATCGAGAGGGTTGGCTTCGAAAGCAAGAACGACTAGTTGTTCCCGATATAGATGAATTGAGGAGTGAAGTTCTGAAGGAAAGTCATCACTCGAAATTGACAATTCATCCAGGTGGAAACAAGATGTATCGGGATATGAAGAGAACTTACTACTGGGAAGGAATGAAGAAGGATGTGGGGAATTTCATTTCCAAATGCATGAACTGCCAGTTGGTGAAAGCCGAACAGAAGAAGCCAAGCGGATTGCTTCAGCCATTAGAAGTTCCTACATGGAAGTGGGAACAAGTGTCGATGGATTTTATTGATGGATTACCTAGAACAAGAACGGGAAATGAAGGGATTTGGGTCATTGTGGATCGTTTGACCAAGAGTGCAAGATTCATTCCTGTTCGATCGACTAGGACTGCATCAAAGTTGGCTGAGTTGTATGTTAAGTGGATAGTTCGATTCCATGGTATTCCGAAGAGTATAGTGAGCGATCGAGACCCATTGTTCACTAGTGGATTTTGGAAGAGCTTCCAGGAAGTCTTGGGAACCGAGTTGTGTTTGAGTACAGCTTATCATCCCCAAACAGATGGTCAGACTGAGAGAGTCAACCGAGTTTTGGAAGATCTCCTCAGAGCTTGTGTTTTAGATTTCGGAGGATCATGGGAAGATCACCTTCATTTGGTGGAGTTTTCATACAACAACAGTTACCAGTCAAGCATTGGTATGGCACCGTATGAGGCGTTGTATGGAAGACCGTGTAACTCTCCGACATGTTGGATAGAGACAGGAGAAAAGCTGATGCTTGGGCCAGAGATGATTCGACAGACTTCGGATTGCATAGAGATCATTCGGCAACGGATGAAGGCAGCCCAAGACCGTCAGAAGAGTTATGCCGATAAGCGTCGAAAGGATTTGGAATTCGACGTGGGAGATATGGTTTTTGTGAAGATTTCTCCACTGAAGAATGTTATTCGATTCGGGAAGAAAGGAAAATTGACTCCGAGATTTGTTGGACCATTCCCGATTATCGAGCGAATTGGAAAGCTCGCCTACAGATTGGAGTTGCCAGAGAAGATGTCGAGTGTGCACAATGTTTTTCATGTATCGTATCTACGGAAGTATGTGCACGACTCGAGTACAGTGGTTTCTGCTGAGAGCTGTGAAGACTTCGAAGTTGATCCAGTCGATAGAAGACCTCGTAAGCCGCTTTGTGTTGTAGGAACCGACACGAAACAGCTGAGGAGGAAGATAGTTAAGTTGCTCAAGATACAATGGAGTGACGATGATAACGACTGTACGTGGGAGGTGGAAGAGAGGATGAAAGCAGCTCATCCTGAACTCTTCAAGGTATGGCCCTAAGGTGTCGTGTCATCTAACGAAATTGTAACTTGTTCTAAGTCTTAGAATTCTGTACGCTAAGCTAGAATTGGATGCATGGTTTATTGATTGTTATGGATGATAGGCATACAGAATAGCTTTGATTGCCTTGTTTGTTTGGAATTTCGGGGGCGAAATTCCTAAGGGGGAGAGAATGTAACGACCCGTATTTTTACGGATCAAAACATTCTAAAATGATTGACCTTTGGTTGTATGATTGTTAAGTCATTTCAGGTTTTGGCAGAATTTTGCTTAAGTCCTAAGTCGTAGCCGACTTAGGAGTTGTGGACGAGTTAAGCAACAAGTCTGGGTCGAGTTGCCGACTTAAGGAACTCACCGAGTTAAGGGAGTATGGTTGACCGACTTAAGGTAGTGACCGACCTAGGAGATGAGTCGTGACCGACTTAGGAGGTTTAGGCGACCTAAGTATTCTGGGGTAGGTCGTGGGGAAGAGTTAGGTCGGCTAGACGACTTAAGAGATAGGTCGCATCCCAGTTTGTTCGCGGCTTATGTTAGGTCGCGTAGATGTTAAAGGGTTTAGGTCGTAGACGACCTAAGAGATGGGAGACTCAAGAGTTTAAGGCGAGTTAAGGTTTCGAGCGACCTATTGGATGTAGTTATGGTTAGGTCGGCAACGACCTGGAGGAGCTGGGTTTTGCCTAAGTACTAGGTCGCGTGAGTTGTTAGGTCGCGTGTTGGTATAAGTCGTTGGGTCGTATAGGCTGGTTAAGTCGGCATAGCAGTAAGTCGTAAGTCGTCTAACCAGTTAAGGCGCGTGCGCATTAAGTCGTTGACAGGGTTCGTAGGTGCGCATGTGTTGAGTCGGAGGTTGCTTTAGGTCGTCAAGGGTTAGGTCGGAGGCTCTGTTAAGTCGTGGGGGTTTTTAGGTCGTAGGTCGGCATAGTGTTAAGTCGGCAGCGACTTAAGGAGATAGCCGAGTTACGACTTAGGGCAGTTTTCAGCTATAAATAGGAGAGCTTCTCTTCATTTTTGGGATCCGGATTTTGAAGCGACGAAGTGCTGCCATTTTGAGAGCTCTACTTCTACACTTCTTCACTTCTTTTCTCCACTCTAATCTTGTGCTTCTATCCATCCAAATCGAAGATCAAGATTGAAGATTCAAGAGCTTAGATTGAAGATCTTCATCTTTTCAAGAGAGATTTCTTCGTTTGAAGCGGATTTGTGATAGATCAAGCTTCATCCTTCGCTGTCCAGATCTGAAGCGTGTTGATTTGGGTTTGTTTAGGTGATTTGGTGAGTGGTGATTATCTCTCACACGGATCCAAAGGAGTATATCGGATTGTTGGTTCGATTTGGTGTTAAAATAGTGATTTCCATGCATTTTCTTCATCCTAAGTGTGGATCCATATAGATCCATTGTTCATGATGATGTTACATCCATTTTATCATATGTTAACCTATGCAAGTTCATTCATCAAGTTTGTAGAGATATAATCCATGTTTTCATGCTTATTGGACTTTCAACTCTTTAATTACGAAAATGCCATTATTGTTATAATTGTCTACTTAGATCATTTTTGAATGCTTGATTTCTTGGATTGATGTTTGATTTGATTGATTGTTATGAACTAGATGATTGATGACTAGATTTAGATCGAAGGTGATTCAAAAGCTAAGGGAAAGGCTCTTGAATTGGGAAAGCTGCTCGTGGCATATGTAGCGGGATGATGAAGCTCTTATGCATAGATTCGATGATGTGATGTTGGGATGAGGCTTTGCGAGGATGTAATGAAGCGAGGCAATTGTATGATGAAGACTTGGTCTAATCCAGACGGGATCATTCCAAGCACGTTGATAACTCGGTGATATGATTCGAGTTGAGGATAATGAATGGATATGAGAATAGTTGTCGAGGAGGATGACTAGGAGGCTTGGATAGCATCGTTGTTGAAGGTTCTAGCATGCTCTAAGCAAGAGTACGTTTGGGCAGATTCGATAGTCCCAACGGCTAACTGTTGATGGTCGAGTACTCTGGGCAGATTCGATAGTCCTAGGCACGGGCTGCGACGACGTGCGGGAGTTATGTCTAGAACCGGGGTTTCCATTAGCCCTTGACGGACGGCTGAAAGAATGTGCCGGTCATTCAATTAACGGTGATATCGAAGCAATGATAACAGTGATAGCCAGAGTCATGGATGTTTGGTTGTATCGCCATTCGGACTCAAGAGCGGTATTTTCTGGGTGCTTATCTGATTTAGGCCTTGGTACTTGGAAAACATCGCCCTTGACTCGAGTGATAGTAGTATTACTTTAAATTGTATGCTCTGCTATGTTTGCTTCTGCTTAGTGTGTGTCTGGGGGCTATCACTGTAGAATGAGGTTGGAGTGGGAGGGTTGTATTCCTATTCCTTTTCCTTTATGCTCTTTTGGTATATTGTTAGTTAATTTACTGCTCACTAAGACTGTTGTCTGACTCAAGGCTTTATGTTTTTAATTCTTATTGCCTTGGGCTGTTCGTCTATTTTGGGACGGGCAGACTAGGTAGCAGGTGACAGGTGTTGTTCTCTTCTCACGATGCTGATATCGAAGACGAGCTAGAGGGTTGCATATTATCTTCTTATATGTACTGGATATTCCGCTGTTTTGTATTCTCTGAGAGATTTGTAGTGAGGCTGGATGTATTGACTATGTGGATGCTTGTATTCAACTATTATGGAGTTTTATATGATGTCATTTTGTTCTGTAAAGCTTCACTATACATATGTTCTATTGTATTTTGTCCATGCGCTGTGAGTAATGCGATAGATTCTGTTGTTTTTAATCTTGCCTTGACAATCGTCTATGGTCGCCTGGCACACTTTACAGCGCTCTATCTCTAGATTCGGTGCAGGGGTCATGGGCGGTCGTCACAGATCACAAGCATTCTTTAAGTTACTTGTACCTTATTACAGTTCACTTGAGTTGGTTTACATTATATAAGTATATATTAGCTTGACTCAAGTGTTTGTATTTTTATTTACGCTCGGGTCAGCCTGAGTATTCACAGATTTGGATTCCACTTTCTGGAGATTGGAATCGCTGGAGATTATCTGCTTATCTAGTTTTATCTATCTCAGTTCTGTTGTTCTATTCAGCTTGTACTTGGTTATCATATTGAGACTTCTGTTGTACTTTATTTCTACTATTGTATCTTATTTAACTCTGATATATTTACATAGTAGCTTCATGAACTACTATTTCTTTTACTTCCGCTGCATTATTTTACTCTATGTTTGTGATCTGTGATTATATTTATTTACTGTATATTCTGAGATTTGCCAAATTTTATTTACAACGTGGTATTTTGAGCAATTTAATTCAGGCATGAGTGTCTACTTATACACTTATAATGGATGCGAATGGTTGAAAATATCGGGTCGTTACAATTTTCTAAATGCTGCGAAAGTTGAATTTTCATTGTTTTAATTAATTTAAGTGAACGAATGAACTTTGAAAGATTAAAATTTTGGAAATTTAATAATTTAATTATTAAATATAATACATTTTTATGATTTAAAATAAAGTAATTTGTTTTGAAAAATAAACTATTTTGAAATATGATATTTTGATATTTTGAAATGGATTTTTGAAGGATATTGAATTTTGAAATGATATTTGATTTCGAAGTATAAAATACCATTTTGAAATTTTAACCACGGGATGTATTTAATTTATAGTTTAAATGATCCTTAAAGGATGGGCGATCCCAAGCATCCTTTGAGTTATTGTGCATTTCTACTACAGTTCACTTGAGTTGGTTTACATTATATAAGTATATATTGTCCTGACTCGAGTGTTTTGTGTTTTACTTTATGCTCGGGTCGGCCTGAGTATTTACAGCTTAGCTTTGGATTTCTTTCTGGAGCTAGGAATCGCTGGAGATTCTGCTTGTCTAGTTATCTGTACCTTTCAGTTCAGTTGTTCTATTTCAGTTCTGGTATTCTTAAACTTCTATTTATTTGAGATTTCTATTGTATATGTTTTCAAGCAGATATTATGTATTATGTTTTGAGAGTTTGTTATAGTAGCTTCATGAACTACTATGGTTTTTATATTCCGCTGCGAGTTATTCTGATATGTTCTGTGTCTGTGATTCTGTGTATTTGATTTCATTTGCTCCAAATTTATTTACAATCTGTTATTTTGAATTATCCAAGCCAGACATGTGTGGATTATTGTCGATTTGAATGGTCCAAAATAGTGGGTCGTTACAGAGGCGCTACTTCACTCCCAAACCTAACTCGACCCAAAATTAGGGTTGAATCCAAAATCACCCCACCGCCGACGCCACGGCGATCATTCGACACTTCCACCATTTTTCCCATGATCTCTGATCACCAGCCTTGCTTCAGACAAAACCCCGAGGCCTCTTCACCCAAAGATCGCCAGAAATTGGTCAAAACCCAATTTCCAATCACTACCAAAATGCATACTCAATGCATTATTAAAAATTCTGATTTTTCTTTTAAAATTCATATTTTCCAATAGTAATTCAAGTTATAAACTTAAATCTGTAATCTATGATGATGGATTTTTAACATGTTTAAAGATTTCTACTGTGAATATTTGATCCCAGCAGATTTCCAATTCTAATATACTTAATGTATTTTTAAAACTAAGATTGAATTTAAACTAACTTAGCTTATTTAAATCTCGAAGTCTAACCAAAATCAGATAAGGAGATTTGAATTTTCTTTTATTCCTAATCCCTGTAGTTTTAAAAAAATGGAGAAGAGCAAACAAAATATACATGCACAGTCCATACACATTCATATTCACAAATAATACACTTATATATAGATAAGCAAGCATTAATCATTTTAGAAATCTAACAAGCAACAGAACAGTTATTACTTAGGATTTTTAAGTAGATGTTTACTCACCTGTTTTTAAGACAGAAAGCTTGATTTTTGAAAACTAAATTGCAGAAGAAAATGCTGAGATCTTTTGAAACTGGAATGCTTAGTTGAACTGAAACTTGATGATGAGATGATTCAAGACTTGATTGATGCAGATTGAAGCTTGTTGATCTTTGTTACAGCCTGAAGCTTGTTTGATAATTTGTTTACTGGCTTTTGAAAAGATTATAGGGTTTTGATTTGTTTTGAGGGAAGTTTACAGGTTTGATGATTTTCTGGTTTGCTAAGTTTTAAGAACAAAAAGGAAAAGAAGATTGATATATAGAAAACAAGTGCAGGGCTTTGTTTCACTGGTACAATATTTGATCAGAGATTTTTTTCTTTGGAGGCTGATATGATGATGGAATTAAATGAAGTTGTACATTTCATGTTTATCCCCTATCAATTCGTATGTACTAAAATGTTATTTTTCTTGCCTAGCAAATATATGTATTCCTAAAGACTATATATCTAGAATTTGCTTATGTGTTTACTTATGTTCTTACATAACCATATATTTTACCTTATATATATTTATTTCTATTTTTACACAACTACTAATTTTTATTTTTATACTTATGAATTACTTTTTAAAGGAAATAAAATAATACTATTTATATTTATATATAAGACAATACATTAATAATGTTATTTGAAAATAATAATTTTTCAAATTTAAATAATTTATAAAAGAGATTATAAATTCCTATTATTATTAAATGAATTAATATATCATATTTATTAAACAATATTTTAAAACAAACCTTTTAATTAATCTTAAACTTAAGCTAAGGTATAATTTAATCAATTAAACATTTATCTTAAATATTTTAAAACCATATATTTTAAATTAAATCATAATCTCTAAATTACCAAAATATATTAGAATTTGAAAACAAGATTTATTTATTTATTAAATTCAAACCAAAGATTTCTATTTCTAATATACACAAATATATACACATTATAAATAGAAAACAATTTATTAGCTTTTTAAAAGATAAAATCACTAATTAAATATTTATTAAAAGAAGATTATTAAATCAATTTAAATTTCAATACAGATTATTAAATTGATATTGCCAAAAATTCTGGGATATCACAAATGTGATTTGAAAGAAATGTTTTAAAAGAATTTTTAAAAGGAATAAGTTATGTAATACTCCCCTCTTCTGTCGCTGGAAAATAATTTTGGTGATGATCGTGACATCATCGATGTTCATTTTCGAGTTTCAAAGTGGAAAGACTACTGTAGTAGCTTTGCTACACATTTGTCTTGATAAACAAATTTTATTTTTATTTTTTTAAGCAAGATTTGATATATATAAAAGATATGAATATATATTATTTCAAAATGATTTGAAATGTACCCGGTATTAGTTCTTAAGTTCCTGTTAAATTAATGATTTTCAGTTGTAGAAATAAAGTGAAATTTTAATAGTTGGAACTTCTAAAATGAAAAATAAGAAATTAGAAGCTAAGTGATTAATGAAACTGTAAAGAAAATAGAGATTTGTCACTTTTAATTTAAAGGGTAATGAAATTTAGAAGATGTAAATTATTGAATATTTTCTGACTAAAAAGAACAAGATAAATTTGTATAACACCCAATTACATTCTAAAAACATATATAAAACTTACCTGAAATATTTAAAAGTTGAAATGTAAATATGAATATGTAATAGAATTTATACAAGTAAAACTTAAGTAATGGAGTAATGTCTGCAAATAAGAATTATGATGTACAAGAAATATTTTAAACATAAGTTAATATTTTGAAATGCTAGTAATTAAGTTAAATAGTAAAAAGTGAATACTATTTAAGTAAATGACTATAAACTCAAGAAAATGACTGAAATGATTCATTTGATGAATATTAATATTAAAATGGATATCAAGGTTATAAGTGAATAATAAATGTGAAATAAATTGCAATGAAATGTACATAATACTTTAATAATGGATTTATTGATGATTTCAAATAGTGAATGGGAAATAAATTGTGTAAGTAATGAAGGAAAAATTAATAAAAGATAATTATTGTATGAATGAATGAAAACAAATGAAAAATAAATAATGATGTGAAAAGAAACCAATAGAATAAAATATGTAAATTGTGCGTAAATCATTTTATTCACATAACAGTTCTGATTCAGATTTTGAATACAAGATTTGTAGTAATTCACACCAGTTTGAAATAGGATTTTTCGCTCGATTCTTGACGATGAACAATTGATACGAATTTTTTATATGAATTTGAAGTTTTCTATCATAGTTTATGGCTATGCAAGGAAAACGGAAATTTCGAACCAAGAAATCGGATCGGAGTATGCATTTGAGTGGTCGGGTTAACCATACTAGTTCGAAAGTGGAACATGTGTATTCAAGCAAGTGATTAGAATTGATATTGTGTATAAGAGATTTATGTGGAGCTCTATATTTGAGATTTGGGTTTGCCAATACTTGGCGTTTATTTGAGATTTATACTCTCCTATTTGGAGATATATGAGATTGTCATTTTTGGCATATTTTGTGTTTGAGGTTTCTCTATTTAGAGAATATTTTTGTGATTGCCATTTATGGCGAGTTTTGAGTTTGAGATTTGGGATTCTCTTATTTTGGAGATATGGTTCATAGAAACCATTTTAGTGGCTTTTGGGATTTTGCCGATGATATGAGGCATTTATTATACTTAGTGTTATTTGGTGAGTTTACCTATTTCGAGGACATACACTTAGTGTAATTACCTTATTTGAAGTAGTGGCATGCTCTTATTATTGTTTCTTCTCATTCGAGAGGATATCTTACCCTTTATCTTATGCTCATATTATCACTTATCCTTATAAACTGATTTGTTTAGCTAGACTGACCCGTGTATTTTATACTCGGGTCATACCGAGGTGTTGCAGGTTAGGTACCCTTATGGACTTAGCCTATTCTGCTTCCGCATGGACTTATCCACTAGCCCTTTTTGTTGTAGTCATTTTGTCGCTATTCTGATATGTATATTGTTTTGACTCGTGTGTATATTGTGGTCGTCATACCACTTATGATGTATTATTTGTATTGTATTGGGATGAATCAGTATATATGTATATATATATATATCTGTTTGCTGTTCTATGATGTGTTATGCATTTGAGTTGTTGTATTTTGTTCTAATAGATCATATCGCCACCTGTAGTTTTGTATTAATCATTTATTGGATATGTCGATCCACTTGAAAAAGGAAATTAAAAATATAGAGCACTAATCAACGTATTCAATAGATATTTAAGACAAGACTATAGATGGTCGCTCCTAACCAGCCCTATTCTCCGCATGAGCAGACAGTATTACCCAGTAATACTCTTTTTTAATGTGGGTCTCGGGGTAGGGCGTTACGGGTACATCATGCAAATTTAAATAATACTTAAATTCTTTGTTGTTTTGGCTGATGGGAAGTTTAGGAAATGATAATTTAAGTTTTTTAAGGATGTATGAATAATCTATTAAGTAATTATCTAAGGCTGTTGAACGTAAGGTACACTTGGTTGTTTATTTATCACCCTTGTACGATGAAAAGTTTCTAAACCTGAACAAAGCATTTGTTTTGATTGTTATGGATGTATGATGGTTTATTTCGTTGCATATAATGGTTGTACTGATTTCTTTTGCATATGGTTATTACATATGTTGTTTTGCTTGTGATATTGATTTGAAACAACTAAAATATTATTCTTTTACATAATTTTAACTCTTTTGGATTATATAAGTGAAATACAGGTTTATGGAAGCAATAACTACTACTTTTGGTTTCACAAATAAAGTTGTTTGCCCGACAAATAGGTACGTTTTCGGATTATGGTTTTTGGAACAATATTTTTATTGTTTTTCCCATGGTTTGGGATGTTTATTATTGAAATATGATATATATATATTGTAATTATTATTTTTCCGGACCTAACCGCGCAAAGGAGACTCTGCCGAAATTTTTTGTGAAAGTTGAGTTATTTTAAAAAATTTCGTAAACTAAATTATGTAAATTAACTGTTTAAAATTTGATTATTTTGAATAAAAATATATCAAACTTCTTAATTCTTTCTTGTTCCTTTTCGAGGATGAAAAGTTTTGAGTGAGGGAGAATGTAACGACCCGTATTTTTTATAATTAAAAATATTAAATTAAATAAGATTTTGGAATTTAATATTGTGAGAAGTTAAAATTTATGATTTATTAATGAGAAAAATAATTAGAATATGATTTAATAATGTTGTTTGAATGTTATTGGCAATTATTTTAATGTAATTTCAATCAATTGAAATAATTGTAAAGTTAATTTGGATATAATTGTAAGTTAATAAAGAATAAATCATTGTTGGAATCAATCGTTGGAACTAATGTAATTAATATTGCAGTTAATTTGAGTTAAGACGATAACTGTAGAATATGAGAATAGTAGGATGAAACTTATGTTTAATTAATTCATCGGGTAATAGTGATTTAATATAAGAATTTAAATCTAAATAAAAGAATTTTGTTTGAAATTTAATGTAACGACCCATAAATTTCGACAATTAAAAATAGTTAATTCAATAAGATATTGTAAGTTAATGTCGGAAGAAATTAAAATTTGTGATTTATTAAGGAAAATAATAATTGGAATGAAATTGTAACCATATTAATTTAAGTTAATTATTAATGGCTTTCATGAAAACCCAATTAATTGAAATAAGTTAAATGTTGCACTTGGTTATAGATTGAATATAAGAGAACTAATATAAATATTGAATAAATTATTGAAATAGTTTGTAATAAATGGTAATTGAGTAAAACCACTGTTATGTAAGTAATTATAATATTGGTTTGTAAATAATAAACTTATAAAAGTGTGATTAAGAGTTAATGGAAACAATTATTGTACGTTACCTATTTTATTAGTTTTTTAAGTTTAATTTGGAATCAATTGCAATTAATTCACTTAATTATTGCAGTTAATGTGGATTAAATTGGTAAGTGAAGAATGTTGATTCAATAAGATGTAACCAATGTAAATTCTATTCATAATATGATAATTGATGTAATAAAAAGAACGAAACCAAGAGGAAATAATTAATTGAGATTTTTAAATTTTAATTAATGTGTAAAATCGACAAAATTCCAATATAATTGAAATATAGTAATTAATACAAATAAAAGATGAAAATTGGAAGATATTAACGTAATGAAATATAAAACAATGCTAACTATGTTAGTTGAGTAATAATTGATTAAATATTAAGTTTGGAATCAAATAAAATCAAATTTATTGGAACTAATTTGTAATTAATTGGATTAATTGCAGTTGACATTTGAACAATGTATTTATTGAAATAATTAACACTAAATTGATATATGAATTTTCTTTTAGTTATTATAAATATCTAAGGGATCAAAAATGATAAAAATCTACTGGTTTATAAATATTGAATTAAAAGGTGATAAATTTAACTAGTTTCATCGGATCCGTAACGGTAAATTTCTATAGGATTTCAAGTTTTGTAGCCATCAGACTTTTCGTTTGATCGTACGGTGTAACGACCCGATATTTTCAACCATTCGCATCCGCACATGTCGGACTTGAATTGCTCAAAATATCGCGTTGTAAATAAAAATTTGGCAAATTCATCATATACAGTAAATAAAATCTCAGATCACAGACACAGAGTAATATAATGCAGCGGAAATAAAAGAGATAGTAGTTCATGAAGCTACTATATAAATACATCAGAGTTAATTTAGATACAATAGAAATACCAAGATACAACAGGAGTAACAGTATGATAATCAGGTACAACTCAGAATACAACTGGAATCAACTGGATAACAAGATGAATAGATATCTGGATCTTCAAAGCAAAACTCCAGCTCCAAAGGTGAGTCTCTAATGCTGTATCACTCAGTCTGACCTGAGCATAAAGCAAAACACAAAACACTCGAGTCAGGACATACATACTTATACAATGTAAACCAACTCAAGTGAACTGTAGTAAAGGTACAAGTAACTTAGAAGATGCTTGGGACCGCCCATCCTCTAAGGATCCGTTAAACTATTTACTATATAGTAATATACGCTATATACAGTAGTGTCTAATCAGTAAAGTATAATCATATAGAAAATAGCGTTAAGGGGATGGAGAACCTTAACACGGTCGAATCTTAAAAATCAAAATCGTAGTAAAGCTCGATATGGTAGGTGACACGGCACAACTAGGCAATGCCAGGGTAGATATACCAATTACGCATCTGGACTAGTGGTGACGCATAGCAGCCACTACCACCCACCTCGAACAACACTCCGTGAGTTGGCATAAGGTGGCTAAAACAGGAGCGATTGACGGACCAATGAGGTAGCACCTCTGATCGGACACACTTCTTCGATACCATTCTATTACTTGTGATTGATTTGGTGGCCACCCTTGATTGTGTAACAACCCTGTATTTTTCAAATATTTTTAAATTGATTTTTTCAGATTCAAAAGCTTTATTTATGAAAATGAATAAATTTTGTTATTTTTAGTATAAACTTTGATTTTGATGTGGATTAGAATTCCAAATATGACTAAATTTAATATTTCCAGAAAATGTGAATTTTTGTCAAATAGTCAAACTTTGACTTTTAAATTTAAATTTTAAATATTTGAAATTATAAATTTTATCTTTTATTATGACAATAGATTTAATAACTTGAATACTGCTTTTCGTTTCGTTGGAAACGGAGTTAAAATGTAAAAGTTATGTACATTTCAATTTTTAGTATAATTTGTGTTATTGTGCAATTTTTCCTATTTTAAATTTTATAAATCATATTTTCTTTCTTATATTTTATTTAATATGTGTCAATATGTTAATTTATGTATATTTTCATCTCTAAATATTTCAAAAATAATAATAGAATTTTTCCAAAATTTACTATGATGATTTCCTATTTTTAAAGGCTGTTTTCCTATTTTCTGCTATTTTCTTCATTAAACATTATATGTAAATTAAATTTTAAATATTTATTTTGTGAATATATTTTATCTTATGTTACTATTTATGTTTAAAAATATATTACAAGCTCATATGAATTTTCTAAAATTTATTCTATTCAATTTCAAATTTTCTAGACTAGTTTACTATTTTTAGCTATTTTCTTAATTTAACTTTATATAATTAATAAATATTATATATATTTTATATTTTGATAAAATTTAGAAATTTTATCTCGAATTATTATTATTTCCAGAAATATAAAGTTATATAATTAAAATAAAGAAATTTGAAAGGTTTTATAACTCTTGTAACTCCAACGTCCTTTTATCTACCGACCTTTCATTTTCCCAACTCTTCTCTTAATTGTTTTGGGCGTGTAATCTACTCATTTCAGCTGCATTTTTTTTTCACTTTCACGAAATTCATTTCTCCTCCTCTCACAAAAAAATCACGGCTATTCTCCTTGTGAAGCTTAGGTAAAAAAATTCTATCTTCTTCTTGTCTTTTTATGATTTTCTACTTGAATTTGCACATGCTCTCCACCTTCATAGCTGTATTCCCCTTCCTCCAAGCTGTGGCTGACCACCACCACCACTTTTCTCTGACCATCACACAGCCTAACACCTCTCCTCCTCAGGCCAAGCCAAGCCATGATGAAGATCATCACAAAAATCCATCTAAACTAGCACTAGCCATCACGTATGCACTCAAGCTGACCTAGTTTTGGTACCATCCACCACCCATGGCCGCCACCAACACCACCTCCACCACCTCCAGCACCACCTGGAACCTCTGCCACGTCATCACCTTGGACCCCACTCCTCTGGCCGTGCCCCATGAGTCTTGGCCGAGCCTTGAATTGCCTTGAATCCATGTTAAAGTGACATTGTTTTGCCTTGTTGTGTTGTTTCATGCATACTCACCTTTTGCTATCCTCTAAACATGTTTGGCCGACCCTTAGGCAACCAAAACCTGATCCAAATCTTGCCTTAGACCTGTAGTACACCATATGGCTGAACCTGAAGGTTGTTGGAAGCAAGTGCAAAGCAATTCTACTTTGATTCGTGCAGTTGATTCTATATTATTCTATCGTATTGTGCATTTGAAAACTTATATTGTTTGTATTGTTTTGTCTTATGTATTCGAGGAAGTTAACCTTGTCTCTCCCACACTCATCATCATCATGGCTGAGAAAATGAACCCCTTGTTCGATCTTTTGAATGGTTAAAGCACAGTCAAGTAATCTATTCCGTTGTTGCTTCTTATCTTCATTGTTTCAACATTGTTTGCGTTGAATATTTATGTGTATATTGTCTTGTTTGGTTATTGTTTACAAGATAAATATCAAGGCTCTCCATTCATTCAAATCAAAAGTCATGCTATATCGTGCTTGTTGTGCTTTCTGGAATCTATTCTGTGTGTTTTGATCGCTAATCTCCAGCTTTAACAGGTGAGTTATTCTCACCAGACAATATGTACCTATATAACTAGTAAATTGACACCCTATGAATCTGTAGAAATATATTATCATGTTATACTTGACTATGTTATGATCATATGATGTTTATACACCTATTATATCATCCGTTACTGTTATAGAATGTATTCTGTTCATTTATATCTGTTTATCACACTGCAAGTTCCCTGTAGACTATAATCACTATGGGTTGAAATGATACATACCCGAACGGACTTTAGAATACGGAAAAATCATTATGGGCTGAAATGATAGGCCTGAATGGTTTTTATTTAACTTATTTTAACTTGGGATTGCGGGTTTGAAATGATAGAATCCGGTTTTTCTTTGTAAATTGCGGATTGAAATGATATATATCTGTATCACTTGACCTAGGTTAGAAAACTATATACATGCCCGTGGTTATTTTATAAAGTGTTTTTGGATATTTTTAAGTATTTTTAAAAATATAAATTTATGAAATTTGATTTAAATAGATTTTGAAATGTTTTAAAATAAAGAAATTATGATTTTTCTATGAGTTAAAAATATAATTAGTGAATGGTTAAATTGGATTATTGAAATATAACTTAAGTTTGGAATTTGGAATTTTGGTTAAAAATGATATTTAAGTTATATGAATAAAAATGAAAATTTAATTATATTTGGAAAATGGTAAATATGATAATTTGATTAAATTTGAATTTAAGCGATTTATTAAAGTAATATTGATTTGTCTATGAGTTTAAGTGGTTAAATAAACGAATGTTTAAAAGTGATCTTTTAAAATATAACTTGACTTGGAAATGTGAAATTTGGTTTTAATTAAAGGTTTAAGTTAATTAAATAAAATTGGAAATTTAGTTAAATTTGTGAAATGGTAATTTAAATTTGAAGTGTTAAGTTTATTTGTTGAAATGTGAAGAATTGGAAACTTTTACACTTAAATTTATTAAGTAAATTGTTGAAAATTGGATTTAATTATAAGAAATTTATTGTGAAAAAGATATATGTTAAATTATATGTAAATGAACATTTTAAATGTTAAAATATGATTTTAAAATGTTTATGTGTTTTAAATTGAAGTTATTTAATTGCTGGAAATACACTAACACCTAAAATCTACTTTTAATAGCATTCGGAAATGCTATTGATTTTGTTTTGAACTAAAATTGTGTAAAAAGAGCTATTACAACATTTCTGAAATGTTGTAGTTGCTGTAATTGAACTTATAGGCTAATATTGAACTCAGGCCTATTATAGCATTCTCTGGAAATGCTATAATGGTTTGCAGTTTTTTGCTGAAACCAAATTTAACCCTTGTTTTGAAATCTGAACTACCGCAACACTTCTGAAATGCTGTCTTTTCTATTTTGAACTATAATTCAACTAAAACTGAGTTTTAACAGCAGTTTTAAGTGCTGTCTTTGCTGAATTAAAAATGTTTTCAAATATAACTTATAGCAGTTGTTTTTAAATGCTGTGAAATGCTGAAATTTTAATAATTAGGGTTTTTGACTTAGTAAACGAACTCAGAATGGTTTGAAACTTTGGAAATTGAATACTTGATTTGAAAGTATAATAATTACACTTTTAAAAGGGTTAAATGAATTATTTTGATTGAAATATAAACTATTTAAAGGTGATTTAAAATGATAGTGAATGAATGATATCTTTGAATTTAAAAGGTATCTAAAAGTTGAATATTTGGATTTGAACTGATATGATATTTTATTATATTAAAATGGTTTGAAATGAAGTTGGAAAGATACGATATTTTGATATATTGAAATGAATTGAAATCAAGTTTTGGAAAGATATGATATTTTAATATATTGAAATGGTTTGGAATTGATTTAATCTTCATTTTGATAAAGATTGGGTTTGGAAATGATATTTTATTTTAAAAGTATATATATTTTTAAAATGACCACGGTGTTATAATAACATTGGTTGTTAAAGAGACTGGGATCAGATATGGACATACTCTCTATCGATACCGAAAACCACTTTGACAACTGTGTACGCGATGGAGTTTCCAGAATGAAGTAGGATGGTGGCGACGATCATAAGGTATATACGTGGACCCAACTCCCGTGAGTTGGCATAAGGTGACTAAAACAGGAGCGATCTCGGGCCAGTGAGGTAGCACCTCGTATCGGACACACTTCTTCGATACCATTCTATTATTTTTTGTGATTTTGGTTGCCAACCTTGATTTGGGAGTGTTGTTCGAGGTGGAACGGTAGTGCCTGCTATGCGTATCCATCAGTCCGTGTGCGTAATTGGTATATCTACCCTGGCATTGCCTTGTGTGCCGTGTCACCTACCATATCGAACCCACTACGATTATGATTTTAAGATCCGACCACGTTAAGGTTCTTCATCCCCTTAACGCTATTTTCTATATGATTATACTTTACTTATTAGACATTATTATAATAGCGAATATTACTACATAGTAGATATTTTAACGGATCCTTAGAGGATGGGCGGTCCCAAGCATCTTCTAAGTTACTTGTACCTTTATTACAGTTCACTTGAGTTGGTTTACATTATATAAGTATATATTGTCCTGACTCGAGTGTTTTGTGTTTTGCTTTACGCTCGGGTCAGCCTGAGTATTCACAGATTTGGATTTCCACCTTCTGGAGATTTGAATCGCTGGAGATTATCTGCTAGTCTTGTTCTATCAACTTCGGTTCCGTTGTTCTATTCAGCCTGTACTTAGTTATTGTATTGAGACTTCTGCTGTACTTTATTTCTTATGTTGTATCTTATGTAACTCTGATATATTTACATAGTAGCTTCATGAACTACTATTTCTTTTACTTCCGCTGCATTATTTTACTCTGTGTCTGTGATTTGTGATCTGTGATTATATTTATTTACTCTATATTCTGAGATTTGCCAAATTTTATTTACAACGCGGTATTTTGAGCAATTTAATTCCGGCATGAGTGTCTACCTATACACTTATAATGGATGCGAATGGTTGAAAATACCGGGTCGTTACATACGGGCTCGAAACGCCTAGAAATGAATTTAGTTTAAATCAATTTGAAATAAGCTGATTTTAAGCTAACTTCTTCATACGATGGAATTAGGACCTGAAACCTGTTCCATTGAGTTTAAAACCATCGAAAACATCTGCATTGATATATGGGATGACCTATTTTCGTTTCGGGGTCAGAACGGGCTTTTTGGGTCGCGTAGTCGTTTCGGTCCAACCCTGCCTATATATAGGCTGTTATAAACCCTAGTTGTTCCTCATATCATTATTTCTATATTTACATCTTCTTCCTCCTTCATCAAACCTAATTCCCAAATTCCAAAACCTAATTTCAATTTTAAAAAAAGAGAAAAAAATGCGGATCTGTAGCAACTTCGGGTCGCGCTTCGGGTTTCAGAGGCAAAAACCCTACAGCAACTTCGGGTCAGGAAGAAAATGACTCGGGTCTCAGGTCGTTTTAGAAAAAAACTCAAAGCAAGCATCGGGGATTTGAGGCGGCGGACCGAAGTTGAACCCGAAGTCGACCCAGGACCAGAATTTTTCAATATTCTAATTATCATAACTTTTTCATATGAGCTCGGATTCACGCGCGGTTTGGTTTGTTGGGATTGTATCGAAATTCTGGACATTTTATCTTAGATTTGGACAAATTCTGAGACTATTGAAATTTGGGCCTTTATTTGAATTTCAAATCGATTTGAAATTCAAAAGTGAGTGTTTTGACCCACTCACAACTTCTAAAATTTCTTATGTTTGTTAAATTAAATTGATGATGTGATTGGAAATTTATTTATGGCTATTTGGTATATTATAAATTGTCATCTAAGTTAATTTGAATTTATTTGAATTAAATCGTTATTTAATTTATTATTGAATATAAATTGCCAGTTAAATACCTGTTATTGAACATCAGTTCTATATTGACATTTATTGATCGATTTGGATGATGATTGTGATGGATGTTTGATTTTTGATATTCGATGTTGTATTTTATATCGTATCAACTGCAAGTTCACTATGGGTTGAAATGATACATACCCGAACGATCTATAGATTAAGGAAAAATCGTTATGGGTTGAAATGATAGACTCGAGCGATTTTATGGATTTTTATATTTAATTCGGGATTGCGGTTTGAAATGATATATAACCGTAAAATTTTAAATTGCAGATTGAAATGATAAATATCCATATCACTTGACTCTAGGGTAGAGAATTATATACGGACACCGGATTGGTTAAATCAAATGATTTTAAAATTCTTGATTTTGAATTTAATTAAATGATATTTCGAAATAACATTTGATTTATATAAATTGACATATTATTGAAAAATCAAGTTTTATGTTGAAATGTGAATTGGTTTAAAGGAATTGCTTTAAGAAATTAAATTGAAATTTTAAAGTTGAATTTGAGATATAAGTGAAATTTGTCAGAATTGAGTCATTTGAGTTGTTTGAAATATAACTTTGAAAAATATTGAAATTGGAGTAATTTAAATTGATATTTCAAACATGGATTAGAAGCGATATAGAATTTATTATTTTAGTGAGAATTTGAATTGAAAGATCTGAAATTGAGTTTTTGAAAATTTGAAATGGTTCAATGTGTTGAAATAAAATAAATAGTTAATTTGATATTAATTGCAAACTCATATTTTAATATAAACTGTTTTGAAAATATATTATTTTAAAGACTTTAATTATTAAGATTTTCAAACTATTAAACTATTTTAACCTATATTAACTATATTAAATCATTTTAACCTATTTTAAACCATTTAATTTATTTTAAACTAATTAATCCATTTTAACTTATTATAAATCTAATTAATCTATTTTAAAGCTATTTAATCTATTTTAATTATATTTAATTTATTTTAAATCTATTAACTATTTTGAACCAAGAAAAATAATTTTAATCTATATTAAACCATTTTAGAGTATTTTAACTATTTATAACTATTTAAAAATATTTTCTAAATTTCAAACTAAGCAAAAGGGGAAGTGTTATATTCAAATTCACTGGTTTAAAAGCGAATACTTCTAAATGATGTTATAATTTAAGTTGGGACTTAAATGGCATAATTGATTTAATATGCTGATTTTGAAATGAGGATTTAATCTAATTTGGAAATATGATTTTTAAAGAATTGTGATTTCGGAAAGTGAATATGATTTGAAAGTGAATACGATTTGAAAGTGATATGGTTTGAGAATATGATATTTCGACATAAACTGTGAATTGACTTTTGAAATGTAAAAGAACCATCCGGTGTGAAATAAGCGTTTGGTTGTTAAAGAGATCGGGATCGGATATTGTCATACTCTCTGCCAATACCGAAAACCATTTTAACAACTATGTAGGTGGTAGAGATTCCAGAAATGAAGTAGGATGGTTTGGTGAACGATTTCTATATGAGGTATGACGTGACCCTGACTCCCATGAGTCAGCTTAGATGCGACTATAATCAGGAGCTACGCCGGGCCAAGTGAGGTCATTCCTCCTATCGAACACACTTCTTCAATATTATATTCTGACTTTGTGATTGTTTTGGTGGCCACCCTCTGATTTTTATTTGGGAGTGTGTTCCGAGGTGGGCGGTAGTAGCTGCTATGCGTTACCACCAGTCTAGATACGCAAATGGTATATCTACCCTGGCATTCCCTTGTGTGCCGTGTTCACATGCCCTAGCGCGCCTTCTACGAGTTTGTTTTGTACCATACCTATGGGGTGCCCTCTGTGTAAACCTCTCGGAGGAGCGTATGGTATTGTATAGACTATGGGAATATATAAAATGTGTTAAGGGGGATATGGGTAATGCCTTTACGCTATTTTAATACTTTTACTTTACTGTAGACATATTATAATAGCGTATTGTACTACATAGTAGATAGTTTAACGGATCCTTAGGAGATGTGAATCCCAAACATCTCTTAAGTTATTGCACTCACGTTAGACACTGGATAGGAGATGTCAAACACCGTAAACATCTTCGATGCCGTTTACACTCATATTTATTTACCGTTGATTTAACTTACATAAGATCTTTTAGTTCTGACTCGAGTGTTTTTTCTTTTCAATTCGCTCGGGTCAGCCTGAGCATTTTAGGGTTGAAGACCTTATTGATGGAGGACGAAGACGAAGATTTGTACTATTATTATTTATTATTTTTATTCCACTGCATCATGTTGTTCCGCTGCATTTATGTATTTATCTCTGATATGTGTAACTTTGATTCTGTGTTGTATAAGTATAATCAAATGTTTTGTAAACAGCTTCATAAACTGTTACTTGATTATTATATTTTGTCATTCCGCTGCGAGATTCTGTATTTGTTTTATTTCTTTCTCTTTTTCTTATTTACCCCATATAATCTGCCCTTTTGAATGGTTTGATTTTGACGTGTGTGTCTGCTTAAAGCGTCCAAAAAGGCAGGTCATTACATTTAAATTATAATGAATGGATTTATTACATTTGTAATTGAACAGTGGAATTAATGTAATATTTAAATATTGGATTTAATATGGAAAATTGTATTTTAAAGGATTATAAATTCCTATTAATCAAGAATGATGAAAATGGTTCACTTTAAAATTTGAATTTAAAGGTGATTAAATCAATTTAATAATAATTTATTTAATTAACGTGAAAATTAGCCTTTTTGGCCACTATCTCGGATTTCGATGAAACTAGTTTCATCGGATCCGTAACAGTGAATTATTAAAGGATTTCAAGTTTCGTAGCGATCGGACTTATCGTTTGATCGTGCGAGCTCGAAACGCGTAGAAATCAATTAAATGAATTTAATTAAAAATATTTGATTTTGAAAGCTAACTTTTGTATACAATGGAATTCGGGTTTGAAACTAATTCCATTCAGTTTAAAAATATCGAAGACCTATATTTTGGTATATGGGATGACCTACTTTCGTTTCGGGAACGAAACGGGCTTTTCAGGTTGTTGTTATCGTTTCGACCCAAATCGATATGTCTATTCATTCTTATATATCTCTGTCTATATAAATAGATTTTTCCTCTAACCCTAGCAGTCTTTTATTCTGCTGTTTGTACATACAATTTCAATCTACCTGTTCATAATCCTTCTCAATGGCAGAAAACCCTAATTTCCCAATTTCAAATCAAACTTCAAAATTCAAACTCCTCAAACCATATCAAATTATATATCGTTGGAAAGCTACATCATCTAGATCTGAGATTTGTTTTGCGATTTGGGGTGTTCTGTGACCAAAAATCGTTGAAGAAGTTTCGGCCGTTCGTATTGGGGCTTGGGATTCAAAGGTGGATCTTCATCGATAGGAGGATCGGAGGGTACCATGGCGTAGAGCCTGACGAATGGAGTCGATCCATGTGGTTCGTGTGTGTCGAAGGTGTCATAAATTGCAAGATTTTGACCGTTAGAGGTGGTGGCAGCGAGCGTCTCAGGCGACGCTTGGAGGGGCCGCGCGGCCATGGTGGGGTCGGCCTGAGGTGGTGGAGGCAGTGGCATTGTCTGATCTGGTGGAGGTTGATCGTAGTTCATGAAGAAATTGGTTGATCGTGGCGGCTGGGGTCTCGTTCATTGCTATAGCATCGCACTAGGGTTTGCAGAGGCGACGTTTCACTAATTTAGCCTTTCTTTTGTCTTATTTAATTTAAATTTAAATTTTAAATGTTCTAACGCTTATAACTTGTGCATACGAACTCGGATTTGGATGCGGTTTCTTCCGTTGCGATCGTATCGAAATTCCGGATATCATGGAACTTGTTTGGTTAAATTTGGAGACTGTTCAAATTTTTGGCTTTATTTGGATTTTAAATCGACTATGAATCATATATGAGTGATTTAACCCGTTTACAAATACTAAACCTTCTTATGTTAGTTGAATTAAATTTATGATGTGATAAGAATATTATTGGTTGTTGTTTGGTTGTTTAATTTGACATTTTAATTGAAATTGAATTTAATTGCCATTTAAATTAATATTGAAATTAAATTGATAGTTAAATACCTGATATTGATAACTAGTTAATTGTTGTGATTTATTGATGGATTTAGATATTGATTATGATGGATGTTTATTTTTTGACATTTTTGGATGA
The DNA here is from genome assembly GCA_030737815.1 of Allium fistulosum. Taxonomy (NCBI): domain Eukaryota; kingdom Viridiplantae; phylum Streptophyta; class Magnoliopsida; order Asparagales; family Amaryllidaceae; genus Allium; species Allium fistulosum. Next base: position 1,146,370,755 of record CM060901.1, read on the forward strand.
TTGGATGTTATATTTATTATATATGTTGTTATCACACTACAAGTTCCCTTAGTTTGTTGTTAAGAAAATCACTATGGGTTGAAATGATACATACCCGAATGATCTTATAGATTAGGGAAAATCATTATGGGTTAAAATGATACATACCCGAGCGATTTTATTAATTTGGAAATTATTGATTCGGGATACGGGTTGAAATGATATATACCTGGAAAATTGAACTATTTAGGGTTGAAATGATACATGCCTAATCACTTGACCATAGGGTAGAAAATTATTTACGGACACCGTTAGTCGGTTTTAAATTATTTTTCTAAATCGTAAAGTATGTTTGATTTTTAAATTTGATTTTTAAATTTAATTAAATGATTTTATTTAAAATTTATATTTGGAAAATAATTTATTTTATATGTTTCAAAAGTTTCAAATTATAAGTTAATATATGGTTTTAAATATAATTTTAAGTTTTTAACTTATAATCTTATTTAGTTTTATATAATTTAAATAGTTTAAAATTTTAATTTAATAAAATATTTAATATAGTTTTAAGAGATTTATAAGAAATTTGATTTAATAAATATTTAATATAGTTTTGTAGGAGATTTTATAATGGATTTTATAAAAGGATTTTATAAAAGATTTTAATAAAGGATTTTATAATGGGTTTTATAAAAGAACTTGTATAAAGGGATTTGGAAGCGTTTTAAAGGAATTTGCATAGAGGTTTATGAAAAGGGGAAGAGTTGTAAACTGTTTTGGAATTTATAAATAGCTTTATAAATGGTTTTAAAGCATATAAATAGTTTATAAATGGTTTAAGAGAGATTTATAAATTATTTTCGAAATTGATTGAAAAAAATCTTCCTTGGCATTTATGAATATGTTTATACTTTTGGAATAAGTATATGGATATCTTGATATGAAGGTATAATTTGTTTTTCTGGAGTTATTATTAAAAATGTTTATAAAATGACCACGATATGAAATAAACGTTCGGTTGTTAAAGAGACCGTGGTCGGATATTGTCGGTAACATCCCGCCTTTTTGTACGTTTTAAGCAGGCACACGTTTCGATTCAAACCATACAGAAGGGAGGATTGTTATTGGGGTGAATAAGAAAAGAACAGAGAAAGAAGAAAAAAATAGAATCTCGCAGTGGAATGACAAAATATAATAATCAAATAACAGTTCATGAAGCTGTATACAAAACATTTGATTATACTTATACAATACAAAATCAGAGTTACACATATCAGAGATAAACAAATAATGCAGCGAAACAGTATGAATGCAGTGGAATAAATATAGTAAATAATAGTAGTACAAATCTTCGTCGTCGTCATCCAGTAATAAGGTCTTCAAATCTAGAAATGCTCAGGCTGACCCGAGCGAATTGAAAAACAAAACACTCGAGTTAGAACTAAAAGATCTTATGTAAGTTAAATCAAGGGTAAATAAATATGAGCGTAAACGGCATTGGAGATGTTGACGGGGTTTGACATCTCCTATTCAATGTCTAACAGGAGTGCAGTAACTTAAGAGATGTTCGGGATTCACATCTCCTAAGGATCCGTTAAACTATCTACTATGTACTACAATACGCTATTATAATATGTCTACAATAAGATAAACTATTAAAATAGTCTTAAGGCGTTACCCATTTCCCCCTTAACACATCTTTATATATTCCCATAGTCTATACAGTACCGTAATCCGGTCCGTATTGGACGTCGTCAGAGGGCACTCCATAGGTATGGTATAAAAAAACTCGTAGTGGTCTCGATAGGGTAGGTGACACGACACAACTAGGCAATGCCATGGTAGATATACCAATTACACTTTCGAACTAGTGGTAACGCATAGCAGCTACTACCGCCCACCTCGGAACACACTCCCAAATCAAAAATCGATGGTGGCCACCAAATCAATCGCAAAGTCAGAATATAGTATCGAAGGAATGTGCTCGATTGGAGGAATGACCTCACTTGGCCCGTCAATTTCTCTTGTTTTAGCCACCTTAAGCTAACTCATGGGAGTCAGGTCCACGTATATACCTCATATAGGATCGTCGCCAACCATCCTACTTCATTCTGGAATCTCCACCGCGTACACAATTGTCAAAGTGGTTTTCGATATTGGCAGAGAGTATGACAATATCCGATCCCGATCTCTTTAACAACCAATCGCTTATTACACACCGGATGGTTCTTTTACATTTCCAAAATCATTTCATAAGTGATATCAAAATATCATATTCAATTCAAATCATATCACTTTCGAAATCATTACTTACTTCCGAAATCATATTCACCTTTGAAATCATATCACATTTGAAATCATAGTTCGAAGTTATATTTCCTTCAAAAGTCATATTTCCAAAATAGGCTAAACTCTCATTTCAAAATATCATATTAAACCAAATATGTTATTTAAATCCCAACTTAGGTTATAACATCTATAACGACCCAGTATTTTGGACCATTCAAATTGACAATAAATCCACACATGCCGGACTTGAATAATTCAAAACAATGGATTGTAAATAAAATTTGGCAAAACTCAGTATATACAGTAAATAAAATAATTACAGATCACAGACACAGAGTAATATAAAAATAATGCAGCGGAAACAAAAGGATAGTAGTTCATGAAGATACTATATATATATAACATAGTCAAACAAGATACAACAGAAGTATCGAATACAATAGATGTCTCAATACAATAATCAAATACAAGATCTGAATACATCACTGGAGTCAACTGAATAACTGAAAGTAGGATCGATAGATAGCTGGATCTCCAAGCGAAGCTCCAACTCCAAAGGTGAGTCTCAAATGTTGTATCACTCAGTCTGACCCGAGCGTAAAGCAAAACACAAAACACTCGAGTCAGGATTAACATTCTTATATTAATAAATCCAACTCAAGTGAAATATCAACTGAAATACAAGTAACTTAAAGGATGTTTGGGATAACCATCCACTAAGGATCCGTTAAACTATTTACTATGTAGTAATATACGCTATATATACAGTAGTGTCTAATCAGTAAAGTATAATCATATAGAAAATAGCGTTAAGGGGATGGAGAACCTTAACGCGGTCGGATCTTAAAATCATAATCGTAGTAAAGCTCGATATGGTAGGTGACACGGCACAACTAGGCAATGCCAGGGTAGATATACCAATTACGCACACGGACTGATGGATACGCATAGCAGCCACTACCGTTCCACCTCGAACAACACTCCCAAATCGGAGGATGGCCATCTAATCAATCACAAATAAGAGTATAATATCGAAGAAATGTGTCCGAGAAGAGGTGCTACCTCATTGGTCCGAGATCGCTCCTGTTTTAGCCACCTTATGCCAACTCACGGGAGTTGGGTCCACGTAACATACCTTAAGAACGTCGCCACCATCCTACTTCATTCTGGAATCTCCACCGCGTACACGGTTATCAAAGTGGTTTTCGGTATCGACAGAGAGTATCTCCATATCCGATCCCGGTCTCTTTGCCAACCAATCTTTATTATAACCCCGTGGTCATTTCAAAAATAGTTTATACTTCAAAACCAAAATATCGTTACTATTTCAAACCCAAATTATCAATGTATTATTTCCATTTCAAAACCCAATTCCATAATATATCATTTCCATTTCCAAAACAATTCAATAATATCTCATTTAAATAAAACCAAACAATTTATAAAGTAAAGTATCAATGGTTTTAAATATAATTTAAAATTTCTTTATAAAATAAGATAGTTCTTCAAATTTCACAAATCGATTCAAATTAACTCGAATTCCAAAAATTTAATTTAATCAAATCTCAAATCATCAGTTTCAACTCGATTCAGCTTCTAAATAAACCATTTCAAATTATCGATTTCAAATACATATCTGAACCATAAAATAAGCCATTTCGATTTGAATATATTTCAAAGCTTTAAATATTCAACATTTCAAAACTAAATTCGATAAATTTATATACATATCAAATTCACTTTACAATTATTTAGTTTTGAAATATTAACTTAACATTTCCATAACATTTGAATACAATTTCAATTTACAATTTAAATAAACAAAATATCTCATTTAAATATTTTTACGTTTGAAATATCCATTTAAGTCACCTTTTCAAATTTCAAGTTGTAAATCACTTCTTTAAATTTCAAATTCAATACATTTCAAATCAAACTTATTTAAGTATAATTCTTAAATAAATATAATTTCAATCAATTTCAAATCATTATAAATTCTATATTTTTTTAAAAATATAGATATTAAATAAATACTTAAACATATTATTTATCAACTTTATTAAATCAACTTTAATAAATCTTTAAAATCAATATTTATCAAAACCATATATTTCTTTTCAAACCCATAGAAATCATTTTCAAAACGTTATATATAGACCAACGGTGCCTGTATATAATTTTCTATCTATGGTCAAGTGATACGGATATTTATCATTTCAATCCGCAATTTAAAATATATTTACGGGTATACACCTTTTCAACCCACAATCCCAAATTCAATTAATTGAAAACCGCTTGGGTTTATCATTTCAACCCATAACGATTTTCTCCTATTCTACAAGATCGTTCGGGTATGTATCATTTCAAGCCATAGTGATTATATACTAACAGGGAACTTGCAGAGTGATAACAGATATGATAATAAAATAACAACAGTTACAGGCATATATCAACAATATAAATAACAGATAATGGTGTCAGATGTCACAGGTGAACAGATACAGATAATGACATATATAACAATGTAAATAACTAGCATCAGCATATTTCAATTGACATTTCGATTGAAATCAAACTTAATAAATATAAGAACATTAATCGTGAGTGATTGCTTACCTTTCGAGGTTGGAGAGAATAGATAACAAGACAAGCTACGATTTGAGTCACGATATAGTCTATCGACCGATCCAACAATAGATCTCAAAGCGATGTAAGCAGAACACGGATTCGATAGACAAACTGCTAGATAAGGAATCGATGAGAACAAATCAGAACTGGATTGATGATGATAAATAATATAAGTGAACTTATATATAACTATATATCTCTATATAAAAAAAATCATATTCTAAATTCAATTATATTAAATTATATATATAAAATCATTGTTTCAAATTGAATTTCATACATTAAAGTCCAACATAATATATATAAAATAAAGTTGAATTAATACATTAAAACTTAACAGTTATATATATCATAAAGTCGAAACTTTATACAACCTGAAACGTATTATATACTTTAAATTCTACAAGCTAATGCATATAACAAGCAAATACAATATATATAATTGAAATCAACCTATATGTAGCCAGAGTTATTATAAGTAATATAAGGTAACAGTTAAAACCAGATGATGCAGACTCTACCAAAATAATTAGACACATATATGTATAGACAGATTGTACAACATGCATTTGCCGAGAGAACTATAAACAACCTTGATATTTAAAACAGTAGTTGCCACTTTAAAACTTACTTATATATATACTTCATTTTTTTTTCCAGATAAATATATAACAGTACATACTAGTATACATACAACCACTAACATAAAATATGTATAAACTAATATATATGCAACAAGCCTATGCGGTTAACCAAAATCATATGCTGACAATGTATTTATATATATCCAAACAATTATACACATAAGCTGTCTATATATGTGAACAAATATATGTATAATAAATTTTCTCTAACCAAATTTTAAAAACATAAAATATACCCTTTCAGATCAATATTCTTAGTTAAACACATATATGCCAAATCAAAGTATATATATATATAGGTTTCACAACATATGCAAATGACTTCGCAATTGGAAGCAGCTTAAAATATATATATGCTGCTTTATAATAAATACTTTAACAGTAAATGAAAACTTAAAATATAAATATAAATATAATTTAATTTATACTAACAGGTAATAGATAATATTGATAAATGCAACATACATAACAATATCATATACGGTTTATAACTTACATATTTTTCTCTACATATTATATAAACAACATACCACATATAACCTAAGCGAAACAAATACAAAAGAGTCAGAAACATACAACGTATAACAACATATAAAATATATATACATATAACTTAATATTATATAAATATTACTGACACATATTCAAACTGAATGTATATATATAACAATGCTATAATAGTACACATTTATAAATATATAAAATATATACCTCATACAATATGCTGGAAAAGATGGGTGAGCCGAAATCGGTGGAGGAGACAAAGGCGGATGGATAGGAAGCTTCGGTTGGGGAGTTTGGTCGATATGGAGTTCGGCGAGCAAGGTCGGAAGGTCAGGGGAAAGAGGGATGGCCGAACCTGGGTGGATCTACGGAGGAGGGTGGAGGCTTGGTTCTAGGTGAAGGTTGGGTCGAACTCGAGAGAGGAGGTGATGGTGGCTGCCGACTTTGAGGTGGAAGGCTAGGCCGATGGAAAGACGACACGGTGAAGGAAGGAGTTTGCCTGAGTCAGGTACAGGCTGTTAAGGTGCTCGGGTTGGAGGAAGATGGTGGAGCACTGCCTCGACGTGGCTTATCCGGAGGAGATCGGAGACGCGGACACTTGACCACACCATGCGTGAAAATGAGGAGCGTGAATTGAGCAAAGAAGAAGGACACGCAAGTGGACAGAGGGAAGAGTAAAAGAGGAGAAGGCAGAAGAGAAGAAATGAGAAATGAGGTGTCAGGCAAAATAAAAGAATGAACGCATACAAAACGTGGATGAGTAGACCAACAGTTTTGAACGTGAACGTGAATAGCTTAAATAGAAGATGTGGCTTCTCATTTCTCTTAACATAAATTTCGTGAGACACTTACCATTCAGCCCACTTAACTGACCAGCAAAATCATATCAAATTCAAGCCAAAAACCCAAATAAAATATGAAAATTAAATACGAAAATAACTGCGTGTGATGGGAAAGGTAATAGCTGAACATTGATTGAGAAGCTAGCTATTAAGGCAATTTATTATATTGCTTGGGATTCACGTTCAAATTTGAAACTGCAAAGAAAAGCTAACGGTCACAATTGATGGTACCGATACAGCGCACCATTTTATTGTTTCCGTCGCGTACCGGACCTCAAAATACAGAAATAAATATACCGTAGAGATCAGCACGACGTGACGATCAAGATGGTATACAGATACTAGTGGTACGATCATCCGATCGAAAGTCGATAATCGGTACCAGAAATGCTGCTATTTTGACAGAATTAAGATAAACGGAGCAGTAATAGTCCGAATTTGATGAAACAACATATGACATCTTGCTCAGAAGATGATTTACAAATTTCTATGTAAAAATATTCAGGTTTGGAAAACATTTTATTATCATCAATTTTAATTGATATAAAATTGGAATAAAATTACACTAGAAAATAAACTTCAATATTATTAGATGAAAATTTACCAGTTGCTATGTTTAACTAGACGTATTCCAAATATCAAATCTTTATTTAAAAATTTAATCATTTGAAAATTTTCAAAATTTCAGTTAAATATATTAAAATAGTTAAAAATTTACGGGTTGTTACAACATCATGAACCATATTCACTTAAAATTGAGAATTTGAATATAAACCCATCCATTTTACTTAGTTTGGAATTTAGAAGAAAATAGTTGTAAATAGTTATAAATAGTTAATATAGATTTAAAATAGATAAAATATAATTAAAATAGATTAAATAGCTTTAAAATAGATTAATTAGATTTAAAATAAGTTAAAACAGGTTAATTAGTCTAAATAAATTAAATGGTTTAAAAGAGGTTAAAATGATTTAATATAATTAATACAGGTTAAAATAGTTTAATACTTTGAAAATCTTAATAATTAGACATTTTGAAATAATATATTTTTAAAACAGTTTATATTAAAACATGAATTTGGAATTAATATCAAATTAAACTGTTCATTTCATTTCAACACATTTGGACCATTTCAATTTCCAAGTCAACAAACCAAATTCCAAACTTTTCAATTTAACATTTTAATAAACTATTGAATTTCATATCGTTTCAATCCATGTTCAAATATCAATTTGAATTGCTCCAATTTCAAAGTATTTTCAGACAACTTCAATAACTTAATTTCGATAGAATTTCATTTATACTTAAAATTTTACTTTAAACTTCCAATTTAATTTCTTAAAGAAATTCCTTTTAAACCATTTCACATTTCATCATAAACTTGATTTTCCAATAATACTTCATTTTACATAAATCAATTTTTATTTCAAAATATCATTTAATTAAATTCAAAAATTAAGGATTTTAAAATCATTTAATTTAACCAATCTGGTGTCCGTATATAATTCTCTACCTTAGGGTCAAGTGATACAGATATTTATCATTTCAATCCGCAATTTAAAATGTTACGATTATATATCATTTCACACCGCAATCCCAAATTAATAATAAAATCCATAAAATCGCTCGAGTCTATCATTTCAACCCATAACGATTTTTCCCTAATCTATAGATCATTCGGGTATGTATCATTTCAACCCATAGTGAACTTGCAGTTTATAACGATATAAAATAAAACATCCATTCATCCAATATCAACAATCAACATCCATCACAATCACCATCCAAATCAATCAATAAATATCAATATAGAACTGATAATCAATAACAGGTATTTAACTGGCAATTTATATTCAATAATAAATTAAATAACGATTTAATTCAAATAAATTCAAATTAACTAAGATGATGATTCAAAATATACCAAACAGTCATAAATAAATTTCCAATCACATCACGAATTTAATTTAACAAACATAAGAAATTTTAGAAGTTGTGAGTGGGTTAAAAAATTCACCTTTGAATTTAAATCGAATTTAAATTCAATTTAGGGCTCAAATTCAAATGATCTCAGAATGCGTCCAAACCAGCATTAAAAAGTCCGGAATTTCGATACGATCACAGCGGAATGAACCGCATGTAAATCGGAACTCGTATGTAGAAGTTATGAATATTAGAAGTTATACAATTTAAATTATAGGTAAATAAAGTAAAATAAAATAAAATAAAAGGATTGAACATGTTACTCCATTTGAAGCTCTCGGTCCAAGCCCTAGCTCACGCGTTTATGCCCCAGCCACCATCACGTTCAAAACGCCGACCATCATAGTCGCGGCCACGCAGTCGCGCCGCCGTCAGGGTTCGTTACCTCTTCCCACTGCCGACCTCCTCAAGCCTGCGACAAAGCCGACCGATGCCACATAACCCCCCACAGCCGTGTAACGCCCCACTCTGAGACCCATTGTAACAAAGAGTATTACGGGAGTAATACTGTCTATTAAAGCGGAGAATAGAGTATAGTGGAAGCGACCATTTGTAATCAAGCTATAACTATCTACTGAATACGTCGAAAGGATGGTATCTATATATTTTTTTTCAAGTGGTTCAACATATTCAATAAATACTTATAACGAAATTACAATGGCTAAAGACTTATCAAAACAAGCATAATAACAAATGATAAAACATCACAGAACAGAATCACATAACAGATATAGAATCCCAGGACAATACATCGTCAATACAGATCCAAATACTATAAGTGGGTACAAAGCCACTGCCCACACATGTGAGTCAAAAATATGTACATATCAAAGTCTGAATAATAACAGAGTAGCGGAATAGTGGACAAATAAAAGCGCTATCTATCAGCATAGCAGATAATGTCCAAGCGGAAGCACAGAAGCTAAGTCCAGAGACCTAACCTAGAACAACTCGGTCTGACCCGAGCGAAAACACTCGGGTCAGGCTAGCTAAACAATCAGTAATAACTGAGATATATAATAATGCGGTACATATATAAAGCAGTACTTATCCTAAGAGAAGAGTATTTTGGACCACATGAATATGATGACGGTCCCTAATCATCAATCAACAGTAAAAATCTCCAAAGAGAATATCAGCACCAAAGTGTTGAATAAATAAAATCACCTCATATCATCGGCGTAGGCAAAGCTATATAAAGTTGCCCATAAGCAATAATCCCATGCGTGACCAGAGTCTGTAATCAATGCCCAAGCAAAGATCGATGCTCCAAAGAGCAATGGGGATATACTGAAAAGTCAATGAAATCAAACACTGAAAAGCAGTGTCCAGAGACACTGTGAATCCACAAGGTAATTGCACTTACATCGTATGGTTCCATAGAACCAACACCGAATGGCGGTACTCGAATGGATATAAAAATCATCAGATAATACAAGTATAGCACGTGCACCGACCGGAGTCGTTATTGCCAAGTACTGTAGAGTTGTGATCGATCACTCGCACAGATGCGGAACGCGCGAGACGGCAAGATCCTTCCCAGAAGGATAAAGGCCCAGAGGCACATGCCGAAAAAGAAACTGCTCCATAGAACAGGTGTCCAGAGACGGTTGCCCAGAGGCGTGGTGACCCAGAGGTCCAGTACTGGCTGCTCAGAGGCTAATGTGTCACAAACTTCTTGGAGAGGAACCCGTAAAGTGTTAACAATGAGTCCCATACCTCACGTTCGCACTAAACGGTTTACTAACCAATAGCAAGCTCACACTCCAAACAATAAAAAGTCCACCTCGTATCATCGGTAAACTAGACCCAAAGGTCAAAACGATCAATCGAATAGGTCGGGGATTAACCGGAAAGAAAATACACACGGTTCCATAGGCCGGAGATTTCCTAACCGTTTAAGCACCTTTCCACTTCGCTCAACATGCTAAAAAGTGAGTGTGAGATTTTTATTATAGAAAATAATGGTTCGAAACGGATTTATAATTGATTTTGAGAACACTTTAAAACGGCTTTTGAAAACTCTCCTATTATGGAGTAAATAGTTTACTAATTAAAAATAATAATATATAATAATTTCGAAAGCCATTTCGGAGCGAAAAATCCTTTTTATAAGGCCCGTGTACAAAATCCAGAAACAAATCTCAAAGAAATCGATAAAACCAGAAAATCACTGAAAATATTCCAAGTGTTGGAAAATAGTCCAAAACTGACGCGAACCCAAGTTCGGAAAATTATTCGGACCAGCAGACTGAATCCGAATGGCATGATAATTGGTATGAACGTAGTCCGACATTCCTACTTCAAAACGCAAAAAGAATTACTCGATTCCGACTTGAAACGAAGGTGTAGCGACGTTCCAAAGTCGGACACAGAAACATGAAATGCACTGTTTTGCACAGCGATCTGGGTTCAACTCTGACAGGAAATTCGAAGGGTCTAATGAACTCAGATGATGACCAAACTTTCCAGATATGGAGTTCATAACTCCATCTTTACAACGAGACCAAAATCGTCAAATTCCTACTAGCGGCTCAAAAGTTTTGACCAAAATAGTTTCAGTTTCATCCACAGAGCTAATATGTGTATCGCTCTCGGGAAGATAGTAGAAATATCAATTTTTGACCTACTTAGACTCAAAACTACAGAAAACTCACTGAGAAAAAATTGTAGCATAGGTTTTAAGCTTTCCGGAACATCCAAAATTATCTAATTCGGATCAAAAACGAGAGAGATACATGCAAAACAATATCAGATTGAAACTCAAGATAACTTGTTAAAGACAGAATTGGTCTTCTGTCTTTGAACGCATTTCAGATCATATAAATGGCAAAATTACAGAAAACTCATTAAACAAAAATTGTAGCATATGTTTTATCCTTTCTGGAACATCCAAAATTATCTAATTCGGATCAAAAACGAGAGAGATACATGCAAAACAATATCAGATTGAAACTCAAGATAACTTGTTAAAGATAGAATTGGTCTTCTGTCTTTGAACGCATTGTAGGTCATCTAAATGGAAAAATTACAGAAAACTCACTGAACAAAAATTGTAGCATATGTTTTAAGCTTTTCGGAACATCCAAAATTATCTAATTCAGATCAAAAACGAGAGAGATACAGGTAAAACAATATTAGATTGAAACTCAAGATAACTTGTTAAAGACGGAATTGGTCTTCTGTCTTTAAACGCATTTCAGGTCATCTAAATGGCAAAATTACAGAAAACTCACTGAACAAAAAGTGTTCTTTATTGAATCTAGTTTGCAACACAAAAACCCTGACCAAAAACAGATGAGAATTGAAGAAGTTATGTCTGATTTCGTTTCAGCTACAATTCCAAAACGAAAATTATAGAAGCATCAAGTAAAAAAAAGATTTAGCTAGCAATTTTACCTCAACCAATATAGCAAGAAACTTGTGTGCACACCCAAAATGAAAGCAAAGAGGATCAAAGAGCTATGATTCACATGTTACATAATAAAACATGTGTTACTAAATGATTACCGAAATCAAAAGATGATTAAACACATATTAAAAGAAGTTTTTAGCAATATACCTCTCAAAAAAGCAACAAAGACTACTATAGCATCAACCCAAGTTAGCAAAAGATGATTAGGACGCTATAAGATCAAAAAAATACATAAAACATGTGTTACCAAATAAATTTCAGAAATGAGAAAGATATAAAAACGGATTTGAGGTGGGTATTTGCATTACCTTTGCATAGAATGACTTGCATAAGCAAAAACTAGAAGGAGATGAAGATAGAGGCCATTTTTGTTATGAAAGCTTTAGGAAATGATTAGGGTTTTGATTAGGGATGAATGAATGAGAATAGGAGAGTTTGAGATAATTTATAGAGGAGGTTTAGGGTGGGTTATTGGGCTAGGTTTAGTAACCCAATAAGAAGAGAGTTATTTACATGTTTTTTTTCCAAAAATTAGTCTAAGTGTTCATATATGTTCATAAAACTCATTTTTTTTCTCTTACCCAAACCTGTTTTAAAACTTCTCTTAAAATATTTAACTTTCCAAAATAACATTTTATCCTCATTTTAAAATCCCATATTTCCTATTTAATTAAAATAGCTGTTGGCCAAGTTTTCAAACACTTAATCAACCCACTCCCTGTCTACCACCGGACCAGATCCACCGAGTCTCACCACCGAACCAAATACAACCGGACCAAATCCCCTCCACCGATACAAACCAACCACCGGACCAACCTTCATCCGGCCTCACCAGACCAACCACCGGACCAACCTTCATCCGGCCTCACCAAACCAACCACCGGACCAAGCATTACCGGTCCAAACCAACCACTCCAAGCACGGCCGAACCAAGCTCCGCCGAACCAGATGTGCCAGGCCAGATTGCTTCAGCCCAGGCCCACCAGCAGCTATACACATCCAACACCCCTGCCCCCAACCTCACTCTATAAATAGAGGGGCAGGGGTACAACAATGGGAACAAGTTTGAGAGCTCAAGCACGGATAGAACTTTCAAACAACTTTCTTTTACTTTTATCAAAGCTTTGTACTTGTAATCAACAGAAGAGAAGAGAAATAACATATAAAGTGGACGTAGGCACATTCTGGCTGAACCACTATAAATCTGCGTGTCTTTTTACAATTAAGCCCCTGCTTTTCATATATTTGCATAAATCTCCAAAATCACTAAAAACAACATAAGATCTACTAAATTATACGACTTTGAGGTGTTTGTCCATTTTTTGTGCAAACATTTTTGGTGCTTTCGCTGAGAGCTAGAAGCTCGAAGCTTCAGCTTCATCTACTTAACGAGTTTTCCTAACAGCATCGTCCGCCACTTGGAAAACATGCCTCCCAAACAGAGAAAAGATGTTAACAAAGGAAAAAACATCGCATCCAGTAGTCTTCCTGATCCAGCTGTCGCGAATCAAGTAAATCGTCCTCCTCCAGCAACGGTAACAAATGAAGGACATGCTAACCCAACCACTCCTGCCACAGAACAGCCTGCAGCAATTACTAGGGCAGATTTGGACAGAGTTGTTGTTGAAGTAACTAACCGCTTCACGTCCCAGCAGGAAGCCTTGGTGGACCATCTCATGTCACGCTTAAGGGACGCTGAAGAGTCCAACCGCAACACTGAATCATGGGGCAAGTCCCAGTCTGGAGGATCTCAGAGACAGCAAAGATCTTCCTTCTTCGAAGGAGCTAACGGCAGGAGTAGCCGTGGTAGGAGCCGAGACCGAGCCCAGCCCGAAGTTAGGCCTGAGGAAACGTTTGGTGCCGGACCCAACGGGGAAGGTACCGGGCGAAGGTCAACTGCAGCTGAGCCTGTCATGCTGCCTAACCACAGAAACACCAGTGAACGGGGCCGAGCTAGAGTTCAGTCCGAAGTTGGACCCGAGGAAGTGCTTAGATCAGAACCCAACAGGGGGAGATCAAGGCAAGGGCCAACTGTAGCTGACCCAAGCATGCTCCCAGAAGATCAAAGGCAGCCACTGGAAAATATGAGGAATGATAGACGATACCATCCCTACAGGTTATCTGGACGGAATCAATCCCACAGAACAGAACCAAACTCATTTCTATCTGCTCCAAGTTCTGATGAAAGGATGGCACGCTTATTCAGAGAGTGTGTCCAACGGGAGCAAAGAGATCGAGGGATAGGCGCTAGGGTAACCAGCCCTTTCGCCCGCAATATCGAAATCGCTATCACCCCCCGAGAATGGAAGATGCCGACAATGGAACCCTACAATGGAACCTCCGATCCCGTTGTACACTTACAGAGGTACACATAGCATATGCTCATGAGTGGAGCAACAGAGGGAGTACTGTGCAAATGCTTTCCGCTCTTCTTAGCAGATCTTGCTACCTCCTGGTTCTGTCATCTACCCCAAGGATCCATCAGCTCATGGGAAATGTTGAAAGAAAAATTCATCAGTCAGTTCCGCATTCATGTGGAGCAACCTAAGGACGCTTATTCCTTATCCAGCGTCAAACAGAAACCTGGAGAAAAGCTGCAGCAATACCTAACCAGATTCAACGCCGCAGCAGCCGCAGTTCAAGATGCCGATGAGAAGCTTATCCTAATGGCCCTCTGCAGTGGGGTGCATCCGGACACTAAATTTGCTAGAAGATTGACAAAAGAAAAACCAGCTACTTTACCCGATTTCTTCCATGAAGCCGGGAAATACATGAGGCTTGAGGATGCTGCCATTGAGGGGCAGTCAGGACAGCAAAGTAAGACGACCCATGGCAACGCCCCTGCTGTGGCGAGGGACGTTCGAAGAAATGACTCCAGAGACAATGCTGGGGGCAAGAAGGTAGAAAAACGCCTATATCGGCCAGGACCAAGATTCGACTCTTACACCCCTTTGAACGAGACCGTCGAAAATATCTTCCTTGCCACCCAAGGCGAAGTTAGATACAAACGCCCTCCATACAAGAAGGAATCAGATAACGCACAGAAGTCTGGAAAATTCTGCCGCTTCCACGAATCTCACGGACATGATACCAACGAATGCCATCATCTCCGAGATCTGATTGAGGAACACATCAGAAGGAAGAAACTGGAACGCTATGTAAAAAGTCAAGACAGGACTCCAGCTCCTGCCAATGAAAACCCAAGGCTACCCTCACCAGGGACCGGCAGAGGCGACCGCAACGCTAGCAGCTCTAGTCAAGAGAAGATAGTGGTCCATACCATCTCAGGAGGTCCGCACATCGCAGACAGAAGTTGGAGAGAGATGGAAAGATATGGGAAGTCGCTTAGAGACAATAGAGACTGTGTCAATACGGTTATAGAAGAGCGCCACCCAAAGCGGAAAGAAAGTGATGACATCACATTCAGTAAACGCGACCTAGAAGGAAGACAGTACCCTCACATGGATCCCATGGTTATCTCTGCCCGACTCGGTCCCGCCGAAGTTTACCGAATCCTGGTAGACACTGGAAGCTCTGTAAATATCCTGTTCAAACACGCATTCGACAAAATGAAGCTATCAATAAAGGATGTATCTCCCTGCGATAAACCACTACACGGTTTCACTGGAGATGCGAAGATGCCCCTCGGGCAGCTGGACCTCTTTGTTGAGATTGGAAGTCATCCCCGCTCCGTGGTAAGGAAACAGACGTTTGTGCTGGTAGAGAACCATTCGGCCTACAACGCCTTCTTAGGAAGACCAGCCTTGTCCGACTTCCAGATTGTCCTAGCCCCATGGTGCCTGAAAATGAAATTTCCAACAGACAATGGGGTAGGGGAAGTGGAAGGAGACCAAGATATTACACGAGACTGCTATGTAACCGAACTTCGCAACAACCACAGGAGAGATAAAGGGAAAGGTGTAGAGATTGCCCTCTACACAAAAAGCCTTGAAGCATAGCAACTAAAGAAAGCCCCTCCTCTTCGATACACCAGCGACCCTTTCAATGAATTAGACCCTAGGGACAAAGAGGAGGAGGCCACCGCCGAGCCTGCAGAGGCTATGGGATTTATATCTGTAGACAAGCACGACTCAAGTAGGCTACTTAAAATTGGGTCCCAGCTGAAAGCTGAATTGAAGGAACAACTCATTGATTTTCTCCGCCACAACTTGGATGTATTCGCTTGGTCACACGCTAACATGACCGGAATCTCCCCCGACATAGCGTGCCACGTATTAAAAATTGATCCTACCAAGGCGCCTGTAAAACAAAAAAAGAGAAGTATGGGGGAAGAGCGATCAGCAGCCCTCGATGAAGAAGTAAAGAATCTACTCGCCAATGACTTCATACGAGAAGCTATTTACCCAGAATGGATCGCCAACCCGGTACTAGTAAAGAAGGCTAATGGGAAGTGGCGGACCTGCATTGACTTCTCCAACCTAAACGACGCCTACCCAAAGGATTGCTTCCCGCTTCCCAGAATCGATCAACTTGTAGACAGCACAGCCGGGCACGAACTCCTGTCTTTTATGGATGCATACTCAGGATATAACCAAATTCCTATGCATGCTCCCGACCAAGACCACACTAGTTTCATCACCGACCGGGGTTTATACTGCTACAAAGTGATGCCCTTCGGACTTTAAAATGCAGGAGCCACCTACCAGCGCCTCGTCAACAAGATGTTTGCAGGGCTAATAGGACGAACAATGGAAGTATATGTAGACGACATGCTTGTAAAATCACAGAAAGCCAAAGATCACGTAAGCCACCTAGGCGAAATGTTCTAGGTACTTCGACAGTATGGAATGAAGTTGAATCCACTAAAGTGCTCCTTCGGAGTGTCATCGGGAAAATTCTTAGGATTCATCGTCCATGCCCGAGGGATAGAAGCAAACCCTGAACAAGTCCGAGCATTAAGGGACATCAAGATACCTTCCACCCGAAAGGAAATGCAAAGCCTAAATGGAAAAGTGGCTGCCCTAAGCCGATTCATCTCCAAAGCAACGGACAAGTGCGTCCCCTTTTTCGAAGCTCTAAAGAAAGATAAAGGAAAATTCGAATGGACGGACGAGTGCTTAACCGCTTTCCTTAACCTAATCGAACACCTCCAGAAACCACCGGTACTCTCGACCCCAAGCGAAGGCGAAGAATTATACCTATACCTTGCTGTGTCATCTCACGCTCTAAGCGCTGCCTTGGTAAGGGAAGACAACCGCACGCAACGACCAGTTTACTTCGTCAGTAAAAGGTTTACTGGGGCAGAAGTCAGATATCCTAAGCTTGAAAAGTTAGCATACTGTTTACTAATCACTTCACGAAAGCTACGTCACTACTTCCAATCCCATTCCATCAAAGTTCTGACCGATCAACCACTGAGGCAGGTACTCCATCGTCCCGACACTTCCGGGCGACTACTTAAATGGTGTATTGAGCTGAGTCAATATGATATCACCTATCACCCTCGCACCGCCATCAAGGGACAAGCCATGGCTGATTTCATTGCAGAATTCACTACCAACGAGGATAAGGAGCAACTGGAAATAACAGAAGATATCAAGTGGAATCTCTTTGTGGACGGTGCATCTAACGAACAAGGCTCGGGGGCAGGTGTGGTAATAATCACTCCCAGGGGAAATAAACTGCACTATGCTATAAGGTTGGAGTTCGCTGCCACCAACAACGATGCAGAATATGAAGCCGTAATAGCCGGATTAGAAATTGCTATCGAGATCGGAGCCAATTCTTTGTGTCTTCACAGCGATTCTCAGCTTATTGTTAATCAAATACTAGGGGAATTCCAAGCTCGAGAAGAACGACTCATAGCATATCTAAAGAAGACCAAGTCACTTCTCAGCCGATTGGACCACTACTTAGTCAAACACATCCCTCGGGAAGAGAACCAAGAGGCCGACGAATTGGCAAAGCAAGCAAGTATGAGAGACGTCGCCATCTTCGGGGCAGTAACTGTCTCAAAGCAAACGATCCCAAGTTTTGAGCAAGTGAATCTGATAGCTGCAACCGAAGAAGCAACTTGGATGACTCCCATCCGAGACTACCTACAAAATGGCACACTACCCGACGGGCGTAACGAAGTCAAGAAAATCTTGAGGAAAGCGTCCCGCTACACAATACAAGGAGACATCCTCTATCGGCGTGGGTTCTCTAACCCATTGTTAAGGTGTGTCGCCGGAAGGGAAGCCAAGGAAATCTTATCCAACATTCATCAAGGAAGCTGCGGAGATCACACCGGAGGGCAAACGTTAGCAAAAAAGATACTCCGATACGGATATTTCTGGCCCACCTTAAGCAAGGACGCCTTAGATTTCGTCAAGAAGTGTGACAGATGCCAAAAATTTGCTAAGATCCCTCGGCTACCAACAACCGAGATTACTCAGATGACCAGCCCTTGGCCCTTTGCAGTATGGGGAATTGACTTAATCGGTGAACTACCAATGGGTCGAGGCGGCGCCAAATATGCTATAGTAGCAGTCGACTATTTCACCAAATGGGTGGAAGCAGAACCTCTAAATAAAGTATCTTCAGCGAAAGTTATCAACTTCTTAATCAAAAATGTTCTGTGCAGGTACGGAGTCCCACTAAGAATCATATCAGACAATGGACTTCAGTTTGACAGCGAGGAATTCGCCAACTGGTGCCAAGAACATGGAATTCATAAAAGCTTCTCATCCGTAGCACATCCCCAAGCAAACGGACAAGTCGAAGCAGTCAACAAAATTCTGAAAACTCTGATCAAAAAGAAGCTCGAAAAGTCAAAGGGCGCTTGGGTGGATGAACTCCCTACGGCACTATGGGCCTACCGCACATCTTTCAGAACATCAACAGGACACACTCCTTTCTCTTTGGAATACGGATCGGAGGCTATGCTCCCAGTTGAAACCATTATGCCTTCCCACCGTAGGATCCACTATAACCCAGAAGAGAACGAAGAGCTCCTCAACATGTCTTTGGATCTAGTCGAGGAGAGAAGGAATGATGCAGTTCTAAAAACAGCAGCCCACAAGCAAAAGGTGGCAGCACAATACAACTCCAAAGTCAAGCATCGTACCTTACGAGAAGGGGATCTTGTCCTCAAGCGAATCTTCCCTCGCCCCGGAGCACTAGACCCAATCTGGGATGGACCATATGTAATTCATAAAGATCTCCACAACGGAGCCTATGTTTTGTCAACAGTGGACGGAGAGGTGTTCCAGAGGGCATGGAACATCCAACACCTCCGTCGATACTTTTCTTAACTTGTATTGCCCATATGAAGTGAATTAACAAAGAGAATCAGTGGACGTAGGCATTTTTTCGTGCCGAACCACTTTAAAAAAGCCTTGTCTCTTTTTTAACTTGTTCCTTTGTATCTTGGCTGCTTGTTAACTTTATCCTTTTCTGTTGAACAAAATCCTGAGCATATAGCATTTCTATTCAAAGCACTCCACGATGCAACTTCACGTGGACAAGACCCAACAGGTACTATGCGAATCTATGCCCTCGCCAATGAGACACTTTTGCTCCAGCATCCCTCTGCTGCGGGTTAACTCATTGCTCGCGACGGCCCTTAAAGCCAACTGTAATGAGCCGATTATAAGCCACCGAGAAGGCCGACTATAGCCGAGGCAGCTCATTACGGTGTTAGGCTCGCCGGCAACTGTGAACCGATTATAAGCCCCAACATAAGGTGTGGCCAGCCAGGGGCAGTTCACAGTTGACGATCGGCACCCACGCTAGCCGGCCACAGTAAGTCGAATAATACCCATGAGTACGGGCCATAATGGCCCGGGTAGTTACTGTGCGCGATCTCGGCTCCGGTGTGTCTTAAGTGCGGCTGTGGTAAAAAAGGATTAACTCCCCGCGGAGGCGTAAGATGGGTGACAAATGTCTCCAAGACCCACAGCTAGGGAAAGTGACTACAAAACCCGTTTGCCACGAACTTAAGCACATCGAAGGCCTTCCGTGACTGGAAGTTTTACTATTTCACATATTTCAATTTTACTTAAAAAACTTTCCTCCTATCCTCTATAACAAACCATAAAGTACAGGATGCAGGGTAAGAGATACCCGCCAATGGATGCAGAGATTCACAATCATATGGCAGGGCATTCAACTGCTTTCCATGCTTGGTCATACAAGATATTCGAAACTTCCATTTACAAACAGAACATGAAAGGCGGTATTTTCTTCCTTTATGTGCAGATGCATGACTGTAATTTAATTTTTTCACACCACACGCTAACATTGCAAGTCATGAGATTATGATTTAAAACCAGAATCTGACATCAAACACAATTTAATTATAAGAATATACATAGCTACATTTCTCATACGATATGTCGAAATAGCAACAAATATTCAAGAAACGACAAAATCAGCTTAAGCTAAAAAATTACACGTCAAGAATAATGTTATTACAAGTAGCAAGAATTACAACTTAGAAGTTACTCTACTGTCTTAAGACTAACAGATACAACAATGCCAAGCCTACAAAAAGAATTTTCCAGGTCCAATCAGGGAGCCGGTTGCGTCGAAGTCTTGTCCTTGCTCTTTTGCCCGCCTGTCCGGTCATAAAAAGGATTCATTAGTGATGAGTAACCAAGTTAACGGAAAGACTAGAAAGGATGACTTACCAGCACCTGCTTCTTGACCGTCCTGGTCGTCATCCTCTACCTGCACACCTGCCTCTTCAGCAGCAAGCAGCCGCATACCCTCCTTTACCGCCACTTTCTCCTCCTTGGTGAACTGGGCAGTGACCACATCCATACTGAAGACCGTCCCACCCTCTTTATCTGCGTCAGCCTGAGCCTCCTCCAAAGCCCGAAGATAGATCTTGGCCATGACCCTGGGATAATCATCCATCCAAGAGAGATTGCCCTGCTTCCAAGTCCGGAAATACATGTCCTGGAGCATGTCATCCATCATTCCCTCATTCTCCTCAAACTCCCTCATCCGGGCATCGGAAGCCGACAACCTTTCGACGGCAGCATCTCTCTCCAGTCTGTATCTCGAGCAATCAACCTGAAGGGACCTCCGCATCACCTCCATCTCTTCCCTCAACTTAGCTTGAGCAAGCTCTGCAGCCTCAAGTTTCTCGGACAATTCCTCCACCTGCTCGAGATCCGCTCTCCGAACCTCATCCACCGTGGCAATAGCCATGTCAATCCGCTCTTTGCAGGAAGCTTCCATTTTCCACAATTCGGCCCGACTGGCCTCTTCCATGGTTTTCCTTAGTCGCCCAGTAGCAGCCTCATGCTGAGAAATCTGAATAGCCTGATCCGCAAGCTGTTTGGCCTGATCCGAAACCACCAATCGAAGTCGGATATTGGCGCTCCCAATCTCCTCTCCGGCCTTAACCAGCCGAGCATGATGCCCCATCAGCTTCTTGGTCTCCTCTGCCACCCGATCAATATTAGCCTTGGCCTCGTCTCCCATAGTGACTATACGAGTAGTGAGTAGATCGAGATCTAAGGCCTTGGCTTCATCAAGTACTCGTACCATGGGGTTACGGGGGAGGAGATGTTCACTAGTGACTTCGTCAAAAGTAATATCATGAGAACTGGGATCCAGATCAGGATGACCCGCAAATTGATTACGGGCCAAGTCGGGACGATCGATGTGAATAACAGAAGGGTTTCCGGACGGGTGCGGAGAAGGTGCAAACTCGCTACCCTCCTCAGTAATGTCATGAATAGGCTGAGCCGGAGGCTGAGAACCGGGCGAAGTTTCGGATAAAGGATGACTCCTCTTCCTCTGCTGAATACCCTCTTCGATGACCCCAAGAAGAGGACGGTAGCCGACTACATCCCCGGAGCGTTGGGTTGAGGGCTTCGGCTTAGCAGAAATTTTGGAAAGTTTATATTGCTCAAGCCTGTGTCGGAGGTCTGAAGCTTTGGACGTCTTGCCTGCTCCTGATATAAAGTACAAGTGTTACAATCTTACATTACTATACGATTCGAGAAACGCGGTAAATTACAAGTAAAAAAAAAGGGAAAAGAAACACAGCTGTGATTGTACAAACCCTGGGGAGGAGTGGGATACTGCAATAAGTCCTGGATTTCATTCCAGGACGGGAGCGGGTCATAAAATATTCCTAAGTCCCTATCATTAGTGAAGCATGCAGGGGTCAAGAGTTCACCTTGAGTCGTCAGAGCCACCTTGGCCGGAATGGTCGGAGAAGACTCACTTGCACCAGTCCCGGCTTTGTCCGCCTTCCTGGTCTTCTCTACCAAAGCCGGATCATCATCCAACCCCTCAAAAGCTTGGCGGAAAGCATCATCCGTCCACTCTTGCATTTCGCCTACTTGCCCAGAAGACAGAGCCCTGGAACCATCACCACCCTGTCCATCGCCACCATCATCACCAAGACGCTCAACGTCACTTCCGCCCTCCGCCTCACCTCTTTCTTCCTCCGCATCTATCTCCCCCTGAGTAAGTGGACAATTGCTGGGAGAAGGACCGTCCGACCTCTTAAGTTTCCTACCTCCGACGGCTGGAGGTTTCGTGAATGGTTTTCTCTTTCCACCCTCTGCCGCAACGCCTCCCTTAGCCTGAGCAGCCGCCCTCTCTTCCGCCGTTTCCCTCAACTTAACTACAGACTGCTGCGGGAGGATCAAGTTATATTCCAGAAGAATCGCATTTCTAATCAAGAAGGCAGATGATCTGTATTTCCCAAGAATGGCTTCTATCTCAGCCGCCGTCTGAACCAGGCGGTCAGTCTCCACAACCGAAAAGCCACCTGTCGCTAGCAAAAATGAGAAAGTATGAGAAGAAGCATCGCAATCGGAATAGAAATTATAAGTAAAAGCATCAACTTACATCCAGAGGTAAAGCGCCGGATGGAGACGGAGTCGTCCCTAACAAAGAACCACTCTTTCTTGAACATGCTGAATTTAGAGTACAGGTCCAGGACCGGCTTGAAGGTCACAGCGGACTCCAAGCTAATATATGGGGACCCCTTCTTATAGCCCCTTAAATTATACAAGTACCGGATCTCCCGGTTGGAGGGAGCGCGACCATACTTCCTCCGAAAAATAACGAAAAGGCTCACCAGTATGGCATAAGAGTTGGGCTGAAGCTGGAATGGGGCCACCTTCAGATACGTGAGGAAGCTGACTACCCAAGCATTGAGAGGCGGGATAGCACCACACATGCAATGGTACCTACTATAAGCAAAGTATCCTTCGGGAGGACTGTATGGCATGACTCCTGGGCCCGGCAGCAGCATGAGGGCTCTATCGATCCCAAAGGAACGAGATATAACATCGAGTTGCTCCTCTTTGAGAGAGCTAGGAAAGCAGTCAGGCGGGGAATCCAGCAGCTCCTGGGGACCATATCCATCCACTAATGACCTCGGGGCGGGCCCATGACGCTCCGATCCTGATTGAGCTGGGGGCACGGCCGAGGACTCTCCTTCGCCATGGGACTTCTTCTTATCCGAACGAGTTTC
The DNA here is from genome assembly GCA_030737815.1 of Allium fistulosum. Classification (NCBI taxonomy): domain Eukaryota; kingdom Viridiplantae; phylum Streptophyta; class Magnoliopsida; order Asparagales; family Amaryllidaceae; genus Allium; species Allium fistulosum. The sequence continues at coordinate 1,146,394,489 of CM060901.1, forward strand.
CACTTTGCGAGACATTTATCTGCAAACATGGGAAAGTATATCGTTAGAATATACGAACAATGTAATTTGGAATTTCACTTAAAAGTCCGAAGTATGAAACACATGTTCACTCAGTACAACAATTCATTCGGCAAACAGATGCAGCACTTCAATAATCTCATTCGGTATTAAACGTTCATGTGTCATTCGGTATCAGAGTATTACGTTCATTCGGCATGCAAACGTACACACGCAAGTTCATTCGGCAAAAAGGATCAGACTTGGTCCGGCTAGAGATCTCACCTGATTCGGTTAAGGGTTTGGTTCGGCTAACGCTGACTGATTCGGTTATGGGTTTGGTTCGGCAGGTGGGAGGATAGAAGCCCTAATCCCCTATTTTATAGGCGAAGGCAGTGTACCGGACCACTTGGATCGGCAACATGAAACACACGCAGACGTCAAGAATGGATGGACAAAAAACAAAGCACGATATATGGTAAACATATACCCTACTTTGGGGGGCAAATGTTGGCCAAGTTTTCAAACACTTAATCAACCCACTCCCTGTCTACCACCGGACCAGATCCACCGAGTCTCACCACCGAACCAAATACAACCGGACCAAATCCCCTCCACCGATCCAAACCAACCACCGGACCAACCTTCATCCGGCCTCACCAGACCAACCACCGGACCAACCTTCATCCGGCCTCACCAAACCAACCACCGGACCAACCTTCATCCGGCCTCACCAAACCAACCACCGGACCAAGCATTACCGGTCCAAACCAACCACTCCAAGCACGGCCGAACCAAGCTCCGCCGAACCAGATGTGCCAGGCCAGATTGCTTCAGCCCAGGCCCACCAGCAGCTATACACATCCAAGACCCCTGCCCCCAACCTCACTCTATAAATAGAGGGGCAGGGGTACAACAATGGGAACAAGTTTGAGAGCTCAAGCACGGATAGAACTTTCAAACAACTTTCTTTTACTTGTATCAAAGCTTTGTACTTGTAATCAACAGAAGAGAAGAGAAATAACATATAAAGTGGACGTAGGCACATTCTGGCTGAACCACTATAAATCTACGTGTCTTTTTACAATTAAGCCCCTGCTTTTCATATATTTGCATAAATCTCCAAAATCACTAAAAACAACATAAGATCTACTAAATTATACGACTTTGAGGTGTTTGTCCATTTTTTGTGCAAACAATAGCCTTTTTCAAATAAATTTTGTTATTGCAAATCCTTTTATGCTTCATTAAAATAAATAAAAATCCTAACTTTTATTTATTAATTGGTAATGAAAATCCTGGGTTGTTACAGACTCCCCCCCTTAAGAAAATTGCGTCCCTGCAATTCCTTAAGATAGATGTCGTCTATAACGTTAAATCCACAAAAGAAGTGATAGAGATAAAATAGAGAATTCTCAGCCGCAGAAGAAGATGGGAGAAAGCCAGGATAAGATCGTTCGATAGATTCTCTGGTCTCCCAAGTGCAGTCCTTAGGATTCGGTGACCATTGAATCTTCACGAGTGGGACATCTTTGTTGCGAAGGCGTCTAACCTCCAAATCAAGCACACGAAGAGGTTGCTGCTCCAAAGATAAATCAGGTAAGATCTCTAAATCAGGCACAGCATGCGGCTCAATGATAGAATCAGGATCGCGGACACACATGCGAAGCTGGGAAACATGGAACACGTCGTGTATTCCAGAGAAGTGAGCAGGTAGAGCCACTCGATAAGCCACGGGGCCAATGCGTTCCGTAATAGGAAATGGTCCAACATAGCGAGGAGCCAACTTCCCTGTAGAGCTGAAACGCACAACCCATTTCATAGGAGATATCCAAATAAAGACATGATCACCAATGGAGAACTTAAGAGGCTTCCTACGGTTGTCTGCGTAGGATTTCTGACGGTTCTGCGCCTCTTTCATTCTCTGACGAATAAGAATAATCTTCTCAGAAGATTCCCGAACTGAATTTGGACCAAGAATGAGCTTCTCGCTAGATTCTAACCATCAAGCAGGAGAGCGACATGGCCTTCTGTAGAGAGCCTCGAAAGGTGCCATGCCGATACTAGACTGAAATCTGTTGTTGTAGGAGAACTCTACAAGCGGTAAGTGATCCTCCCAACTATCTCCGAAATCCAGAATACAACAGCGCAAAAGATCCTCTAAAACACGATTCACCCTCTCCGTCTGACCGTTTGTCTGAGGATGATAAGTAGTCGAGAGATTCAGCTTTGAGCCCAAAGCTGACTGTAGGCACTTCCAAAAGTGACTAGTAAAGATAGTGTCTCGATCACAGACGATAGAGCTAGGAATGCCATGAAGTCGAACGACTTCCTTCACATATAGCTTGGCAAGCTGAGGAGCAGTCCGAGTGGACTTAATAGGAATGAAATGAGCTGATTTCGTCAAGCGATCGACGATGACCCAAATAGAAGTATGGCCTGACCTCGATCGAGGCAGACCGTCAATAAAATCCATGGATATCTGATCTCATTTCCATAATGGAATCTCTAGCGGCTGAAGAAGACCAGATGGACGCTGATGCTCAGCTTTGATCTGTTGACAAATCATGCAACGACTTACATAACTTGCAACATCACTCTTCATGCCCTCCCAATAAAATAGGCGACACATGTCGGCATACATCTTACTCGACCCGGGATGTATAGTGTACTTAGTGCGATGACACTCGTCTAGAATGTCGCGCCTAAGTGATAAATCAGATGGTACCAAAATACGGTTCTTCCTGCGAAGACACCAATGAGAATCAATAGAATAATCCAACAATGTCTCATCACTGGATCCCGACTCAAGGAGATGAATAAATCGCAACAAGTCTGGATCTTGCCACTGAGCATGGGCAATGCGATCCAATAGAATAGGTCGAGCTTCCAAGCTAAATAGCAAGATCTAAGGATCAGAAGACGGAGCTCGATTTCAAATATCACACATAGAAAGAGTCTCAAGAATATCCCACTCGGCTATCATCATAGAAACTACTACCGAGTGTTTGCGACTGAGTGCATCAGCCACACGATTACCCTTGCCAGGGGTATACTAAATGTCTAAGTCATATGAGGCGAGAAACTCAAGCCATCGCTGCTGCCTCATATTGAGATCCTTCTGACTGAATAAATACTTCAGAGACTTGTGATCGGTGTAAAGAGTGAAGCGTTGGCCTAATAGAAAGTGACGCCACGTCTTCAAAGCAAAGACGATAGTTGCCAAATCAAGATCATGAGTCGGATAACGAACCTCATTCGAACGTAGCTGCCTAGAAGCATAAGCAACTACCCGATCCTTCTGCATAAGCACAGCACCGAGGCCGCTACCACAAGCGTCGGTGTAAACAACAAGATCATGGTTACTCTCAGAAACCACAAGGATAGGAGCATGAGTGAGAAGTTCCTTCAGTCGCTGAAAGGAAGCTTCACGCTTATCAGACCAAATAAAGCGAACACCCTTACGAGTCAGAGTCGTGAGGGGAAGTGCAACACGAGAGAAATCCTTGATAAATCGACGGTAATAACCCGCCAGACCAAGGAAGCTGCGAATATCATGAACGTTCTCAGGCTGCTTCCAATTCTGAATAGCTTCAATCTTGACAGGATCAACAGAAATACCCTTAGAAGAAACAATATGATCCAAGAACTTGACCCTGCTCTCCCAGAAATGGCACTTGGAGAGCTTGGCCCTAAGCTGATGCTGACGAAGAGTATCCAAGACGATCCGCAAATGATGAGCATGCTCTGCCTCGGATCTAGAATAAATAAGAATATCGTCGATGAAAACCAGAACGAATCTATCGATGTATTCCCGGAATACTCGATTCATAAGATCGACGAAGAAAGCCGGAGCGTTCGTCAAGCCGCACGGCATGACCAACCACTCAAAAGAACCATAACGAGTGCGAAATGCTGTAAGAGGAATGCTGTCTTCCGCGACTCGTAGCTGATGGAATCCGGTGGCAAGGTCAAGCTGAGAGAAGACCTTCGCACCGCTCAATTGGTCAAACACGTCGTCTATTCGAGGAAGTGGGTAGCGATTTCTGATGGTCAACTCATTGAGCTTGCGATAGTTAATGCAAAGCCTAAGAGAGCCATCAGCCTTCTTAACGAAGACCACAGCAGCACACCATGGCGAAGAACTGGAACGAATGAACTGCTTCGCTTCAAGCTCAACTAACTGCTTCCTGAGTTCCTCATTCTCTTTAGTAGACATTCTCGTAGGAGGACGCCCAACTAGATGAGAGCTCGGAATGAGATCGATGCGGAACTCAATAGCTCGCTTTGGCGGCAGTCCGGATACTGGCTCAAATACGTCGGGGAAATCCCGAACAACAGGAATACGAGATATGTCCACATTCTCATCTCGTGAATCAAGACCAAATAAAGTAATATCAGAAATCCCAACATCCTGAAGAGCAATAGCTAACGGAGCGGACGAGTCAGGATGACGAAGAAATAATATCCGCTCCGAACAAATGATTTTGGCGTCGTGCTGAACGAGCCAATCCATGCCAAGAATTATATCAAAGCCCAAATACTCCATAACATGGAGATTTGCACGGAAAGAAAAGCCACAAAGATCAATATCTATATCCTCACAGAGCAAGCTAAGGGTCGTGGATCCACCAATGGGATTCACAATCCTTAGTGAAGAAACCAGACAAGTAACATCCAAAGATAAAGTATCAACTAGTTCCTTTGATATGAATGAGTGAGAGGCACCCGTATCAAAGAGAACTCTACAAGATCTACCATGAAATTAAATAGAGCCTTCAAGAACGGAAGGATGTGTACCTTTAGGCTGAGCAGCAGTGGTAGGAGCCTTGGCAGCATTAAGCCTGCCAGGCTTGGCACTAGCTGGAGCAATAGGACAAGCGGAGATCCTGTGTCCTTCCTTCTTGCAGAAGGTGCAATAGAGAGGTTTGGGACACTCTCGAACATATGATCGGTAGATTTAGTTAAGCACGATTCAAAGATAGATAATTCATTAAGGAATATTACGGAATATAATAGATTCCTACACATATTCCTAACTTATTTATCTAAAGGTGGATAGGTTCAATTTGGATCGTATTATAACGTATTGTACTACGTGTCTGTTCTATATTTGTTATGCTTAATTCTGAACCTGGCTCTGATACCAAACTGTAACGCCCCACTCTGAGACCCACTGTAACAAAGAGTATTACGGGAGTAATACTGTCTGTTAAAGCAGAGAATAGAGTATAGTGGAAGCGACCATTTGTAATCAAGTTATAACTATCTACTGAATACGTCGAAAGGATGGTATCTATATATTTTTTTTCAAGTGGTTCGACATATTCAATAAATACTTATAACGAAATTACAATGGCTAAAGACTTATCAAAACAAGCATAATAACAAATGATAAAACATCACAGAACAGAATCACATAACAGATATAGAATCCCAGGACAATACATCGTCAATACAGATCCAAATACTATAAGTGGGTACAAAGCCACTGCCCACACATGTGAGTCAAAAATATGTACATATCAAAGTCTGAATAATAACAGAGTAGCGGAATAGTGGACAAATAAAAGCGCTATCTATCAGCATAGCAGATAATGTCCAAGCGGAAGCACAGAAGCTAAGTCTAGAGACCTAACCTGGAACAACTCGGTCTGACCCGAGCGAAAACACTCGGGTCAGGCTAGCTAAATAATCAGTAATAACTGAGATATATAATAATGCGGTACATATATAAAGCAGTACTTTTCCTAAGAGAAGAGTATTTTGGACCACATGAATATGATGACGGTCCCTAATCATCAATCAACAGTAAAAATCTCCAAAGAGAATATCAGCACCAAAGTGTTGAATAAATAAAATCACCTCATATCATCGGCGTAGGCAAAGCTATATAAAGTTGCCCATAGGCAATAATCCCATGCGTGACCAGAGTCTGTAATCAATGCCCAAGCAAAGATCGATGCTCCAAAGAGCAATGGGGATATACTGAAAAGTCAATGAAATCAAACATTGAAAAGCAGTGTCCAGAGACACTGTGAATCCACAAGGTAATCGCACTTACATCGTATGGTTCCATAGAACCAACACCGAATGGCGGTACTCGAATGGATATAAAAATCATCAGATAATACAAGTATAGCACGTGCACCGACCAGAGTCGTTATTGCCAAGTACTGTAGAGTTGTGATCGATCACTCGCATAGATGCGGAACGCGCGAGACAGCAAGATCCTTCCCAGAAGGATAAAGGCCCAGAGGCACATGCCGAAAAAGAAACTGCTCCATAGAACAGGTGTCCAGAGACGGTTGCCCAGAGGCGTGGTGACCTAGAGGTCCAGTACTGGCTGCTTAGAGGCTAATGTGTCACAAACTTCTTAGAGAGGAACCCGTAAAGTGTTAACAATGAGTCCCATACCTCATGTTCGCACTAAACGGTTTACTAACCAATAGCAAGCTCACACTCCAAACAATAAAAAGTCCACCTCGTATCATCGGTAAACTAGACCCAAAGGTCAAAACGATCAATCGAATAGGTCGGGGATTAACCGGAAAGAAAATACACACGGTTCCATAGGCCGGAGATTTCCTAACCGTTTAAGCACCTTTCCACTTCGCTCGACATGCTAAAAAGTGAGTGTGAGATTTTTATTATAGAAAATAATGGTTCGAAACGGATTTATAATTGATTTTTAGAACACTTTAAAACGGCTTTTGAAAACTCTCCTATTATGGAGTAAATAGTTTACTAATTAAAAATAATATTATATAATTATTTCGAAAGCCATTTCGGAGCGAAAAATCCTTTTAAAACCTTTTTATAAGGCCCGTGTACAAAATCCAGAAACAAATCTCAAAGAAATCGATAAAACCAGAAAATCACTGAAAATATTCCAAGTGTTGGAAAATAGTCCAAAACTGACGCGAACCCAAGTTCGGAAAATTATTCGGACCAGCAGACTGAATCCGAATGGGATGAAAATTAGTAGGAATATAGTCCGACATTCCTACTTCATAACGAAAAAAGAATTACTCGATTCCGACTTGAAACGAAGGCGTAGCGACGTTCCAAAGTCGGACACAGAAACATGAAATGCACTGTTTTGCACAGCGATCTGGGTTCAACTCTGACAGGATATTCGAAGGGTCTAATGAACTCAGATGATGACCAAACTTTACAGATATGGATTTCATAACTCCATCTTTACAACGAGACCAAAATCGTCAAATTCCGACTAGCGGCTCAAAAGTTATGACCAAAATAGTTTCAGTTTCATCCATAGAGCTAATATGTGTATCGCTCTCGGGAAGATAGTAGAAAAATCAATTTTTGACCTAGTTAGACTCAAAATTACAGAAACCTCACTGAACAAAAATTGTAGCATAGGTTTTAAGATTTCCGGAACATCCAAAATTATCTAATTCGGATCAAAAACGAGAGAGATACATGCAAAACAATATCAGATTGAAACTCAAGATAACTTGTTAAAGACAGAATTGGTCTTCTGTCTTTGAAATCATTTCAGGTCATATAAATGGCAAAATTACAGAAAACTTATTTATCAAAAATTGTAGCATATGTTTTATCCTTTCCGGAACATCCAAAATTATCAAATTCGGATCAAAAACGAGAGAGATACATGCAAAACAATATCAGATTGAAACTCAAGATAACTTGTTAAAGACAGAATTGGTCTTCTGTCTTTGAACGCATTGCTGGTCATCTAAATGGCAAAATTACAGAAAACTCACTGAACAAAAATTGTAGCATATGTTTTAAGCTTTCCGGAACATCTAAAATTATCTAATTCGGATCAAAAACGAGAGAGATACAGGCAAAACAATATCAGATTGAAACTCAAGATAACTTGTTAAAGACAGAATTGATCTTCTGTCTTTAAATGCATTTCAGGTCATTTAATTGCAAAATTACAGAAAACTCACTGAACAAAAAGTGTTCTTTATTGAATCTAGTTTGCAGCCGAAAAAACCTGACCAAAAACAGATGAGAATTGAAGAAGTTATGTCTGATTTCGTTTCAGACCAAAATTATAGAAGCATCAAGTAAAAAAAAGATTTAGCTAGCAATTTTACCTCAACCAATATAGCAAGCAACTTGTGTGCACACCCAAAATGAAAGCAAAGAGGATCAAAGAGCTATGATTCACATGTTACATAATAAAACGTGTTACTAAATGATTACCGAAATCAAAAGATGATTAAACACATATTAAAAGAGGTTTTTAGCAATATACCTCTCAAAAAAACAACAAAGACTCCTATAGCATCAACCCAAGTTAGCAAAAGATGATTAGGAGGCTATAAGATCAAAAAAACACATAAAACATGTGTTACCAAATAAATTTCAGAAATGAGAAAGATATAAAAACGGATTTGAGGTGAGTATTTGCATTACCTTTGCATAGAATGACTTGCATAAGCAAAAACTAGAAGAAGATGAAGATAGAGGCCATTTTTGTTATGAAAGCTTTAGGAAATGATTAGGGTTTTGATTAGGGATGAATGAATGAGGTTAGGAGAGTTTGAGATAATTTATAGATGAGGTTTAAGGTGGGTTATTGGGCTAGGTTTAGTAACCCAATAAGAAGAGAGTTATTTACATGTTTTTTTCCAAAAATTAGTCTAAGTGTTCATATATGTTTATAAAACTCATTTTTTTTATCTTACCCAAACCCGTTTTAAATCTTCTCTTAAAATATTTAACTTTCTAAAATAACATTTTATCCTCATTTTAAAATCCCATATTTCCCATTTAATTAAAATAGCCTTTTTCAAATAAATTTTGTTATTCCAAATCCTTTTATGCTTCATTAAAATAAATAAAAATCCTAACTTTTATTTATTAATTGGTAATGCAAATCCCGGGTTGCCCTAGATTGAATTTGTAGTGCGATCCACCCAATAATTCGATGAACTACGCGCATCGATGAACTCCGAAAGACCCTCTCCACGCCATGGTATCGTGGATTTGACGATCCATTGAAGTCCATCACGACGAAACGAACGGCCGTGACTTATTCCTCGAATTCCGGCCACATAGAAAACCAAATCGAAAAACGGATAGTTGATATGACTTGCGCTCGTCGAGAGCTTCAAATCGATATATAATTCGATATTGTTTGAGGAGTTTTAATTTCGGAATCGAATTTGAAATCGAATTTGAAATTTGGGAATTAGGTTTTGTCTGCCATCGGAATGAGGAGTGGAGAAGGAGATGTACGTACAGATAATAGAAATAAGAAATAACCTAGGGTTTATAATGAGGTATTTATAGATAGATCAGGAAAAATAGAATGAATGCATACGATTGATTTACCCGTTGAACGATAAATGACCCGAAAAGCCCGTTCTGTCTTCGGAACGAAAATGAGTAATCCCATATATCAAAATAGATGTTTTCAAATATTTTAAACTCAATGGAACAAGTTTCAAGTCTTAATTCCATCATATGAAGAAGCTATGTTAAAATCAGCTTATTTCAAATTGATTTCAATTAAATTGATTTCTAGGCGTTTCGAGTCCGTTTGATCAAACGACAAGTCTGATCGCTACAAAACTTGAAATTTTATAATAATTCACCATTACAGATCCGATGAAACAGGTTTTGTCGAAATCCGAGTCAGTGGCAAAAATGGCTATTTTCACATTAATTAAATAAATTAACTTAAATTAATTAAATCACTTTCAATCCAAATTTTTAATTATTTACAACTCCGATCATTTTGGCTTACTTAGTAATTTATAACTCTATATAACAAATTCCCATAAAAAATTTACGTTGCATATTTCACCAATTTCAAAGTTTAAATTTCAATATATTTAGAGATTATAAATTAAATTTCCAATAATTCAATTTAATTTGCTTTCCATTTATTATTCAATCAATTTCATCTTATGGTATAATTATCATGGTTTATACCTTAGTGCATTAATAATTTCCAATTCATCTAATTTTAATTAACGTAGTATTTAATCTCATTAAATTGCAAAATTTGATTTCTAATTTCAATTCAACTAACTAAATAAACAGGTAACTTATAATAATTGTCACTATTTACCTTTAATTGCATTTATAAGTTTATTACTTACAGCGAATGTTACCATTTCCTTCATCACACTAATTTTATTCCGTTTCCAATCATTACACACTATTTTATGAAAAAGTCAACATTTTAAATTATAAATTACCTTTTATATCCCATTATAAATTTATGCACACATTAATACAACAATTATTATAATTCTATACACAATACTGGTTTTATTCAATTACCATTTATTATACCATTTCATTACACAATTAAACATTTACATTGGTTTTCTCATGTTAAGCTTATAACCAAGTAATAACATTTACATAAATTCAATTGGTTGGAATCCCATTCAGGTTATTAATAATTAGCTTACATTTGTTTTCATATATTCCATTTATAGCCAAGTATAACATTTGCATTATTTCATTTATCGGGGCTTCATTCAAATTGTTAATAGTCAACTTATATTAACATTAATACCTTTAATTCTAATTATTATTTCATTCTTAAACCACCAATTTTATTTCTTTCAATATTATATTATCAAAATCTCATTATATTAACAAATTTAAATCGTCGAAAATTACGGGTCGTTACATTGTCATGCTCTCTACCAATTCCGAAACCATTTTAACAACCGTGCACGAAGTGGAGAATCCAGAATGAAGTAGGAAGCTTTGGCGAACGCTACTGGTATGAGGTAAGAACGCAGCCCTCACGTTCGGGTCAGCTTGATATGACTAAAATAGAAGCTATACCGGCCAAGTGAGGTCGCTCCTCCTATCCGACACACTTATTCGATACCATATATGTTACTTTGTGATTGATTGGTAGCCACCTTCTATTTGATTATGGAAGTATGTTTCGAGGCGGGCAGTAGTATCTGCTACGCGTTACCACCAGTCCAGGAGTGAAAAACGGTAGAATCCTACACTGGGCATTGTCTCGCGTGCCTTGTCATATGCCTTATCAAGCCTACTACGATTTTGGTTTGTGTAGTACCTATGGAGTGCTCCCTGATAGCCAACCAGTTTATGGTGGAGTTTACAGTACTGTATAGACTATGATGCTTATAAAAATGTGTTAAGGGGGATATGGGTAACGCCTTAACGCTATTTTAATACTTTACTTTACTGATAGACATTACATATATAGCATACTCTCCTATATATAGATAGTTTAACGGATCCTTAGGAGATTGAAAATCCGAAAATCTCTTAAGTTATTGCATGCACGTTATACACTGGATAGGAGATGTAAAATCCCATAAACATCTCTGAAGCCTTTACACTCATATTTGCTGGTTGTTGATTTAACTTACATAAGATCTTTTAGTTCTGACTCGAGTGTTTTGTCTTTTCATTACGCTCCGGTCAGCTTGAGCATTTCAGTGTTGAAGACTTTATTTTTGGAGGACGAAGACAGAGATTGGTATACTATTTAAATATATATTCCACTACATCATGTTGTTCCGCTGCATTATCCTATTATACCTACTGCATGTATAACTCTGATTGTATTGTAAAAGTGCAATCAAATGTTATTTGTAAAACAACTTCATGAACTGTTTATTTGATTATTATATTTTGTCATTTCACTGTGATATTCTATGTTTTATTTTCATTCGTTTCTCTTATTTTCTTATTTACCCCATTGACCATCCTCCCTTTTGAATAGTTTGAGTTCGACATGTATGGTTTAATGTCAATTTAAACCGTCCAAAAAGGTGGGTCGTCACATCACATATCGTAGTGTTTTATTTCTACTGTATTATATTGTATTCCTATTAGCAATTGTAAGGTCAGGATTTTATAACTATCCAACTAATAAGATTTATTTTTAACTCTGGTGTACTCTATAATTTGGAGTGATAGTTTATACTATCTTTGTTATATTATATGTTGTCGTTTCCCTTGTGAGATTCATTTTCCCTATTCTTTGTTCTTTTCTTTTAATTTTACCCTAACAATCTTCCTTTCCAGTGATTTGATGTTCTACACTGGAATAACGTGGATGTATTCGATGTTGACTTTCGATGGTCGAAAAGGCCAGTCATTAAAATTTGGTATTGGAGCTGAAGGTTAAACGAGAATCTTGGCTCTAATTGTGTAAACTCATTTGAGATAGGGCAAGTGGCACCCTAGAATGAGTTTGAGAGTGTGTATTTGTTCAAGTTGTAAAAACGTATTATGTTAATTGGTCTATTGAGTTGTTTATAAATTCTAGTCAAGATGTGGGACGTCACAGTGTGGATTGGGATTTCTAAATACTTGAACAAGGAAAACGGATATGGTATAGACTATTGAAAATTGGTAAATGAAATACTTTACCTTGGTTTATATTTTTATATATATAAAAGAATAATTTTCAAACTTTATATAGTTATAGAGTGTGTTTGTTTGTTTGAATGCGATAATATTTATGTATTATCACTATTATTTGTTAGTCATGCTAGATTAAATTAGGAGCATCGATTGTCTTTTGTTGATTGCTGATTATGTATGTCCAGCTTATTTTTAAACCTTTATTGTTTTGGTTATAAATGAACCCCTTGTGAATTAAGTTGCACAATTTGATTATACAGTGTTAGATTATAATGTTGGGTTAAAATTAAACTTTTAATAAAAGTTGTTTAATATAATCTAATGGTAAGATAAGACATTTAGAGAACAAATATTTGGGAATTTTTTTTTTGAGCAAAACGGTTGTGTAGCGTGATACTACACAGCCGATTATATATCATACTAATAGGTAAATAGTGCGATCAACAAGCCTGATCGCTGGCCAAAAAGTAGTAGGAAACAGCAAGCTAGTCGTTACGAGATAGAGTTTTATATACAAAGTACATGGTGCAAACAACTGAAATGAAAAAAGGCTAGAACTACATAGCGGTTACTGATGTCCTCGATGCCTATCAGAAGGAGCTGCTGTTGTGCTGCCTGTTGATTCAGCTGGTGGAGAGCTGGGGAATGGCAATCTCAGCCTGAATGGCGCGGAGAAGCTGTGTCCTGATACAGATGAGAAATAGTGAATAATACACCTACAAGTTCCATCGAAGTTTGATGCGGGCTTGCGAAACACCCGTGCATTTCGCTCGGCCCAAATGCACCACGTGAATATAGTTACAACGAGGTCTAAGTGGTAGTTAGGGGGGTTATACTGTCAGTGGTCGAAAAACGAGTTAAATGTGGGTATGTGACCAAGAATGTGAACAGTCGTCGCAGCCCAAACCCTGACAGCAAAATCGCATTCGAAGAATAGATGCTGCAAACTTTCTGTTGAGGTGGAGCATAAGCCACAGCAGGGGTCAACTACGATATTATGACGAAGGAGCCTGTCTCTTGTGTTGATGCGCCCGTGGATAAGGCACCATTGCAGGAAGGCAAAGCGGGGCTGGATCCGGCACTTCCAAAGTCTGGGGAAGGTGAAGAGGCGTCCGGGGTTGTTCAGGTGAGCATAGCAGGAGACAACAGAGAAGCCGGTTGATTGGTTAGGGGCCCAGGTGAAGGTATCTGGCCGGGGGTTGAAATGGATGCTACGGAGGATAGAGGCGGCAAGGTGAAGCTCGGCAAGGGTGGCGAGGTCGAAGTAGGAGGTCGGGAGAAGATGATCTGGGCCCGAAGTAGAAATGTCCAGGGTGGAAGTGAAGGTGTTAGTTGTGTGAGAGAAGAGGTTGGGAAGGGTGGAGGAGAGGGGAAGTTGGCTATGCCATGTATCCAACCAGAAGTGGCAATTAGCCCCATTACCCAGGTTGATGTGGAAGAGCCGTTTGACGCGTGGTAGGGTTGATAAGACACCAGACCAGAAGGGGGATGGTATGTTTTTGTTGGGGGCATGGAGGACAAGATGAGGGTTTGAGTGGTAGTGAAGAGAGGTAATCCAAGATTTCCAGAGGTAGGAGCCAGGAGTTAGGAACCGCCAGAGCCATTTGGTGAGGAGCGCGATGTTGAAGTCATGAAGATTAACGATTCCAAGGCCGCCGTTTTTTGGGTGCAGGCAAGCAGTCCACCAGTTCACGAGTCTCTTTATTTTACTGCCATTCCAAAGAAAGGAGCTTCTGATCGAGTCAATTTTTTTGATAACCCAGGATGGAAGCTTGTACAGTGACATCCAGTAAGTGGGGATTGCTGATATGACAGATTTAACAAGGACTAGGCGTCCGGCTGAGGAAAGTGAGTGAGCTTTCCATGAATGGAGTCTGTTTTCGATTTTGGCGATAAGGGGGAACCAATCAGATCTGTGTAATTTAGTTGGACGGAGGGGGACCCCGAGGTAGGAGATAGGGAAGTGAGCGATCTTGCAGTTAAGCAGGCTGGAACAGATTTGCCCGAGATGGTCAGCTTTTCCGAGCATGATGATGGAGCTTTTACTAAAGTTGATGGATAGGCCTGAGATGAGTTCGAAAGAGTATAGAGCTACTTTGAGGCAGTGGATGTGGTTGATCATGGGTGATGCGAATAGAATGGTGTCGTCGGCAAATTGAAGGTTGGATATGACCAGATTTGAGTTGGGAAGTTTGATGCCTTGAAAGATGTTGTTTGAGATCGCTAGCTTGATCATACGGTTGAACACATCGGCCACCAGAACAAAAAGCAGAGGAGAAAGTGGGTCTCCTTGCCGCAGTCCACAGGCCGATTTGATTAGACCCACCGAGGATCCATTAATGACTATAGCGGATAGGCTAGAATTGAGAATACAATGTATCCAGTTGCACCATTTTGTGGGGAAGCCTCTATATTTCATAAGCTCTAAGATGAATTGCCAGTTGACTGAGTCGAAAGCTTTTGAGTAGTCTAGTTTGAGGAGCATACCTGGTGTTGAAGTAGAGTGGCAGAAGGAGATGACCTCTTGGGTCATCACTACGCAGTCCATGATGTTACGGCCCAAGATGAAAGCGGATTGCTCACTTCCAATTAGAGGGGCGATGAAGGCTTGAAGGCGATTGGCTAGGACTTTGGTTATGATCTTGAAGGTTGTGTTTAGGAGACTAATAGGACGGAAGGACGAAAGGGAAGTGGCGCCAGGGGATTTGGGGAGAAGGATGATATTAGCATAGTTGATGCGGGCCATGGATGATGGGTCGGCATGAAATTCAGAGCACATTTCGATGATGTCGAATTTGACTGTTTCCCAATAGTGTTTGAAGAATAGAGGGCTGAATCCGTCTGGGCCAGGAGCCTTGTCGTCAGACATGCTCTTAAGCGCCGCCCAGATTTCTACTTCTGTGAAGGGGTGGTCAAGGGGGATGGGAGGGTTCTCTGGGTAGAGCAGGTTCCAATCAATTGGAGGGAGAGGGGGGTGGTGTTTGCCGAGGATGGTTCGGTAGTAGTCGGTGAATAGTTTAAGGATGTCTGATTGGTCTGAGATGGTGTCATTGTCGAGGGTGATTTCAGGGATGAAAGTGGATCTACGTCTGCCGTTTGCGAGACGATGGAAGTAAGCAGTGTTCTTGTCGCCTTCCTCAATCCATTTCGCTTTGGAACGTTGTTTCCAACCTATTTCTTCTTGTAGTGACAATCTGTCCAGATCAGCTTCCAGTTTTCTCAGGCGAAATCGGTCTAATTCGGAAAGAGGATAGGATTCTTCCAGGATATTTAGGTCCAGAATCTCATCTTGGATAGTGGAGATGCGCGAGCGGATGGAGCTCCAAACTGATTTGGCCCAGGGTTTGATGATTTTTCGGAGGGAACAGAGTTTGGAGACGACCTTGGCAGTGGTTGATTGGATGGGGGAGGGCTGGGTCCAGATTTCTTTGATGAAGTTATCAAATGATAGCTCCAGGAGCCAGAGGCGTTCGAACCTGAAGGGTCTGATATGACATGTGGGGGATCCCATGTCTAGGAGGAGTGGGCAATGATCGAAGATAACTGTGGCTAGGCCCGAGACAGTGGAGAGAGGGTGTAAATCCTCCCAGGCCGGGTTGAAGAGGAAGCGGTCCAATTTAGCTAGTGAGGGATCTGATCTGCGGTTAGACCAAGTGTAGAGGCGGTTACAGATGGGTGGGTCTATCAGGGAGCAATGGTTGATGAAGTGGTTGAAGGCTTCAGAGTCTTGGGAAAGGTTGCCCGAGTTCCTATCTGATGGGGATTTGGTGGTGTTGAAATCGCCTCCGACAACCCAAGGGCCATTAATGTGAGAGGAGAAGGTGAGATAGTTCGACCAAAGTTCATTTCGATCTCGAGGGTTTTGTGGGCCATAGATATTGGAGAAGAAGAAGATTGTTCCAGTTTGTAAGTGACGAAGGGCTACATGTAGGGATGCTGTGTGGTAGAAGGTTTGGCAGTGGGACCACACGAATTCATTCCAGGCTGTCAAAATACCTCCGCTCGAACCGACAGCATTTATGTGGGCCCACCCAATTAGGAAAGGCCCACCGATCTGTCTGAGTGTGTTGGGGGTTGGGTCTGACAGTTTGGATTCTTGCAGGAAAAGAATGTCTACATTTTGTGGGGATATGACAAGGCTAACAGAATGTCTTTTACTGGGGTCCCCCAACCCCCGTGTGTTCCAGGAAATTAGCTTCATTGGGAGAACGATAAGCGCTCCGATTCTAGTGCCTGCATGGAGGTGTAGTGTTCTCCATGCAAGTTCACTCCCATGCAACGTGCCATTTTCTTATTTAAGCTTTTATTAAGAGAGGAAAAGACTACATGTTTAAAGAAACTACCAAGATGTGATGCTGCTCTGTCTAGTCTGGAGCTACGGCGCACAGCCGTTGGAGTGATTCGCTGAGACCACTGAGCGGCCGCTGGAGTGGCTGGCTAAGACCCTTGACTAGTCCTTGGGCGGGCCGCTTGGCTAAATTCTACTGGGCTAGGAACGGGGAACTAATGAATGGGAGATTGGGGGTCAGCATGGGGGGTGGTGTTTTGGATCTGCACCGGGAGGGATTGGGTATCAATTTGAGGGGTGGAAGTACGTGGCAGATAGGGTGGGGATGCGGCATCAGGAGGGGTTGGGATCTGCTGGAAGAACGGGGATGAGAGGTCTAAATCAGAGAAAGGGTCCCACCTATGCTCTTGGACTGGCCATGGGTCCCAGCCCCTTGGACCCACCACTTCAAATGACCGATCATAGTGTTGGCCGGGCGCCGGTGGGGAGCCAGAGAAGATTGGGGAGTAATTCATGATGTCGAATCTGTCTTCCGACTCTAAGTCTTCGATCGGGATGTGGTGCTCAAATAGGGGGAAATTTCTCTCGTAATCCAACCCCAGCAGGTGGTTCTCCGGGCGCCTGTTTGGATGTTCGTGCTCCCATCTTTCGATATTTAGGAGGTATTCCGAGTTGTTGAGGACGGTGACAAAGGATGATGGAGTGATGATGCCACTGAAAAATTGTATTTGAATGTATAAAAAACAATGATCAAGTTCCGCCCATTCGCAGTCATCTTGGGCCAGGAATCTACCCACTGGCTTGACTGCTTCAGAGATGGCTTCTGGGTTGAAGCAAAGGAGCTCCGGGAAACCTGAGATTCTCGCCCACGATGGTGGGTCCAAGGATGGCGCAGGACAGTCGAGCTCAGACCAAGACTGGAATTGCACGGTTCCTTCGGCCCTAGAGATGGTCGATCGCTGGAGGATTTGGTCTCTGATTGAGAATGTAGGGCAGTAGAAGATGAAGCTGGTGTTGGTCTGAAGCCAAAG
The DNA here is from genome assembly GCA_030737815.1 of Allium fistulosum. Taxonomy (NCBI): domain Eukaryota; kingdom Viridiplantae; phylum Streptophyta; class Magnoliopsida; order Asparagales; family Amaryllidaceae; genus Allium; species Allium fistulosum. Next base: position 1,146,412,183 of record CM060901.1, read on the forward strand.
CGGCCAGTCTTTGTGATGGAAGGTGGAGGATAGTGTTTGGTGAAGAGAGTCTATAGACCATGTGCTAGAGATGATGTTAGCGATGAGGAGTAATGCTGGGTCCGCCATTGAGAATGTTTTGGAATTCGAGAATGTGTTATGATGTTGCTTCGGGGATTGGGGCAGACTATGTGTAGCTATGGGGGATATGGGTTGCATTGGGGAGCTGAAAGGTTTCGTTTGAGCTGAGAGGAGATGTGACTTTGGGGCCCAGCGAGCAGAGGTGGGTTTGTCTTTAGTGGGAGAGGAATGGACTTTGCTGATTTTACGAGCCAAAGACTGATTTAGGATTTTATCGGGACAGTGCGATTGGGGATGCCCAAAAAATCCGCACTTATAGCATATCTTTGCATCTCGACAAAACTGCGCCACGTGTCTAAGGCCTGCACAGCGAAGGCAACGGTTTTCCTGCTTCAGAAATTCAACCGTTTGGCGAACGTTTTTGTATTGCGGCAAGGGGTGGCGACGCTTAGCCGGAGGATTGGGCAGGAGAGGGGAGCGAGGAGAGGAACCCGCTACCTGGGCGTAAGTCTTGGCGGCGGGGATCTCGATACAGAGAGGTTGATTGGGTCCGGGCGGAGGCAAAGGGGCTCGAGATGGGATCGCAGGATGGCATGGGGCGGCAGAGGAGGAGGGAGGAGGGAGGGGTCTACCAGAACGGAGTTGTATTTGCTAGGGACGAAGGAGATCGGGGGTACTGGGTGGGGAGAGGGCGCCATTTTAGTGTAGTCGCTTACTTGAAAGTTTGGGGAAAATTTTATTATAATAAAGGAGGATTATTATAATATGAAATGATCTTATATAAAGGTAATTTCATATAAATTTGGTTTATAAAACGTGTTTTAAAAAATGGTTTTTGAATTTAAATCCTGGAGTCGTTTGAAATAATTTCGAAAGGTTTTTGAAAGACACACATATATATATAATGGTACTGCATGGAAGTATTTCTAATTATAAATATTTTGGAAGAGAAATATTAAGTGGAATGCATTTTATTTAGGGTAATTCAGAGGAAATCGTCTCGATTAGTTGTGTGGTAATCTGAATAATCTTCTAGCAACTATCGGATGTTTGCTTAGGCGAACATTGTAGAGTACTTAGTAAATTATTCTGTTTATCATTATGCAATCGAAATGAATTTAAATCCAACTGAACCCAAAGCAAGTTTTGATAAATAAGTTGTTAAAGTTATTTCATAAAAGAAATATATGTAGTGTGCTTTTAGGAATGATTTTTTGAAATTAAAAACCGGGTATTTAGCTCTTAAGTTCCGTTAAAGGGAATTGATCTCAAAATAAAAAGTATTTTTATAGAAAGATGATCTTGATAAATGAAATTTTATCCTTAAAATAGAAAATGGATAATTTAACACAAATTTTAAAGTGGGTTAAATCAGGTAGGAAGGTTTAATAGACATTATTTTATTAAAACCATAGCTTTTGTCTAAAACATCCAAGTAGTTTAATCTATTTTCTATTACTGGGCTAACCCGCAAAACATCTTTTCCTAGAGAGTTAAAGAGGTAGAAAGGATGACTCTGTTTTAAAAGACTTATATTTTGTTTAGATCTCTATCTATATTTTGAAAAAAGTAAACTAAAATTGGTGTTTTGTATGTACTCTTAGGATATAGAAGGGTATTATACAAGCAAATAAAAGTGGAGTAAATTTTTATTTGATATTTTTAAGGAAATGTCTTTATAAAATATTTATAAACTTAGGTAAAAATTTATGAAATAATTCATAAATAATTTTAGTGTTGAATAAAATACTAAATGAAAAATATAAGTGATTTAGAAAATTGGTGTAGTTAAGAAACCAATAAATAACTTTGTCTGAGATAGAACTTCCTAGAGTTTCCCAGATATAAATACCGGGATACTCGCTCAACAGAAGCCAAACAATCAATACTACTAAGCTACAGAGCTCCTACTCATTTAGATCTACAAAACTAGACAGGATATCAGACTATAAACAAGTCTGACTCAACAACCAAATCTCTCTGAACCGCTGGTTCCAAAATTAGAGATAGATCAAACACTTATCCAAAATCAAGTCTCCGACTTTGGAACCCAAATTCCTCCGTCTCTTATCCACAAAACTCTTCGGACGATCCTGGGCTGCCTACATCTTTCTGATCAGCTCAACTTTTGTCGATGCCTCTAGAAACAAACTAGACCAAAAACAACCCATCAAAATGATCCTCTCAAGATCAACCAACAACCAAGAACAAACTCCACTCCTCAAACATCAGAGGACTGATTTACTTCTCCTATCCGGAAAAAGACAAAACAGATGCACTTCCAAACTGCTTCCGCTGCACAACTCTGATCTGAAGTAGATCAGAATGCTGATGAAGAACACGAGCACAAACTGGACAACACATCCCAAAAAAATGGTTCAACAGATCCATAAAGAAAACTCAGATACTCCATCAAAACCTGAGCTGCTTCACCAAACTCTATCTCTAGGAACCATCCTTCCACTATGTTGAACCACCGATATCACTCCTGGAATCCTAGTCGATAAGAAAACTAAATCTCCAGATGCGGACAAACTTCTGACTTCCCTGAAGACATCCAGAAAAACTCTGATAACCCAAGAGAACACTCAGCAATCGCAAGCCACTTTTGCGATCAACCCAACCTATTTCCAAAGAAAAAAACTATTTTCTCTTTACCAATCAGAACAGCTTACACTTATCTATCCAATCCATCGAAGAAATGGATCCACTCTGCTGTTTCTGAACTCCACCACCAGAATACTGCTTAGCCAAAGATCTCCTTGCCGGCACACATAACACTCTGAGCTGCACTGCTGGCACTGATGCTAAAGACTTCCTAACCAAAGCTCTTCGAGAAACTCGAACCTCAAACAAAACAGAAACACCATGCTGAACTCAGCCACAACACCGAAGCATACACACTTCCTTAAACTTGTTCCAAAGAAAACATCTTCGGGAACATCCATAGTCACTGTATCTCATCACACAGCTACTTCTTCCAGAAGTTACCAAGATACCATCACTTGCTTCTGCTCATCCAACAGATCCAAACTCTACTCATCCAAACTTGCACTTCAAAGTGGACTCCGAACCTTAACAGGTTTCCTTCAGAGATCGGTGAAATCCTTACACCACTGAAAAACTTACTCGAGACGGTATTGGGTTTACAGTCTCGACAGATACACTTCCAACCACAAACATTCAAACTCCTATTATAGGTAATAGTCGTGTTACACACACCACTACCCCATCTACCTTTAGAACTCATATATTGGAAAACCAGAACAGGTAATCCAACAATATAGGTAGAAATATATATATATATATATAGAAAAATTACAAATACGCTCTCTCAAGAAAGAAATCACTCCAAAGCCTAGGTATTCACTCAACCTAGAGCTCTGATACCAACTGTGACGACCCGACTTTCATCGACCAGAAAGACGTATCATCATTAAGAAAGAAAGGGATAGAAAAGAGAAAAGATAGAGAAGAAAGAAAGAACAACATTAGAATCTCAACAGCGGAACGAATAAATTATATTAATAACATAAGTATTACATAATATACAACAACTATCAGAGTTACACAGATTATACATCACATACTAGACAGTTATAAACACCTGTCTAGTTATTACAACTCAATACAACACAGAGATACCAACACAACGGAACACTATATATATCTACAACGCTGAAGCCTCCTGCTCCATTGCTCCTCCACAATTCGTCAAAGCTAACCTGAATCCCTTGGCTACTCGTAAAAATTTTAGTACCCAAGAGTTTATAAAATAGAAAATAAACACTTGGGTCAGACATGGGTCTGGTGTGAGTAACAGGTAAAAGTTGCTTAACTTTGAAAAACCTTTGAAAACAAAAGGTATCTCGTAAGACTCCCCGCACATAAACACGGAAAAGTTTTTACCTTACGATAACCAAATCATTTGATAGGAAATTCAGTGATATTATAATAGGTCTAGGATTTTCAAGTAAATAAGAAATAGCTGAAATTGTTACATGATTAAATTCCAGCATACTAGCCAACAAGTGGGTAATACAATTAAATCCGAGATCCTTATTGGAGATTGGATTCCATACAATAGCAGGGCTACTGGGGTACCGCCCGTCACAGTACGTGGCCTAGATCAACGTACCGAGGATCACTCCCGACCCCTTGCAACACAAAGCCGGAACCATCCCTTACTGGACAGTCCCGAACAAAATAACCCCGCAGTTGTTTGCAACCAACTGCCCACACAGCCGAATAATAAGAAGGGACTTCTAGACAGGGGAAATCTTGTCCTACTTGAGCGCGACTCACTTAGCCTTGCTGCACCTCCCCTGTTTTAGCCATTCCCGGTTGATGCGGCTTGAGGCCACGATTACCTTTACAGAACACATCTATCTTAGAATGCTCATCGTCCACCTGACGATGTTCTGAAGGCATTCAATCCATACAAGTTCGTTCCAGGTTCGAACGAAACCGAAGGCATTATCTCGTTACACTCATTTTGGAATCACCCTCAGAGTTAACGACAATAACCCTTGCACTCTGAATCTTCCTCTTCACTTGAGATTCACGACCTATCGTTTAACTTGGATCGATGTGGTTTTCGGATATCCAAATCTGGAAACCCGATCCCGGTCTCATCGAAATCCAAAACGTATCTTTTAAGGCCAAGTTGTTTTAAAGTTAAAACAATTCTATTCTATTATCTATATACACATAGATGGATAATTCACAATATCACAATAGATAATCTACATTATCATCACAAATAGATAATTCACATTATCATCATACTTTAACCAAAGCATCCATATCACACAACATCACTTATCTCATATCTGAGATCTCAAACCATTCAAGACAATCAATATCATCCATTCATATATAAGCAATGATCTAATCATCACAACATCTATAATTAATTTAAAATGAATTAAATTAATTACTTCATCTTTAATTAATTTAAAGTAAATTAAATTAATTACTTCCATCATTATCAATCTTGCTTAAATCATTATTAATTAATTATCAATCAATTAATCAATCATCATCCAATTATTCATTTTAATAAATCATCCTTGATTAATTTACATTTAATTACATTTAAGTAATTAGCATTAAATTAATTTCACAAATTATTTATTCTTAACCAAATACAGTAATTAACCTTTAATTACTTCATTAATTAATTAATTATAATCAATTACTTTAATCCTTAATTAATTAAAATTAATTAGTTATTCTATAATCACTTATCATTTATTAATTAATCTTAATTAATCAACCCTTAATTACATCATTAATTATTTATATTTTAAATTAATTAGATTAAGTAATTAATCTTAATTAAACCACAATTATTAATCACCTTTTGATTAATCTCATCTAGTAATTAACTTCCCTTAATTACTTCATTACATAAATTAATTACTCCTTAATTAATTATCTTTAATTAATTCCTTGATTAATTACAAAGTAATTAAATCCAAATTACTTCCATTATTAAATCATCTTCCATTAATTACATCCAGTAATTATCAATTAATTACTTCATTAAGTAATTATACTCCATTAATTACATTAAGTAATTATTATCAAATCATTCAGTGATTAAATTAATTAAACTTAACTAATTAATTTAAACTAATCACATTAAACTCCATTAATTACATTAAGTAATTAATCCCTTAATTTCTTCCATTAAGTAATTATTCTTATCTCATTTCATAAATGATTATCTTTAAATTAATTAATCTAATTAATTATTAAAATTAACCACATTAATTAATTATTAAATAATCTTAAGTTAATGACCTTCATTAATAATTGTTTAATTACTTTTCTTAAGTAATTAACTTAAATTAACCATTATTAATTTCAAATTAATAAATCTTAATAACCAATTAATTAACCTTTAATTAATCTTTAATCATTAATTAAAATCTAATTAATAATCCTTGATTACAAATTAATTATTCCTAATTAATTAATTTAATTAAACCTTAATTAATCAATTTAAACCCTTAATTACTAAATTTATTAACCCAAATCATAATTTAATTAATTTGATTAATTATCTTTAATTGCCTTAATAATTTAATTTATCCCAAATCATTAAATCTTAATTTACTTTTAACATAAAACATTCTTCTTATTAATGACTTAATTATCATTCACAAATGCATTTAATTGAAACATTTTACTTTGAATTTACTTTTAAATTCCATTTCAAATTAAGATTTAAAGTAATTTAACTTATCAAAATTTAAAACAATTTAAAAACCTTTTTAAATCACATGTTAAGAAACACTTATCTTATAAAAGGAATTTACAAGAGTTTAAAATGAAATTCAATTTAAATACAAATCACTTTTAAAATATACTTTAACATTTAAAGTTGTTTAAACAATTTAAATTTGATAAAACTTTATTTATCTCCAAACTAAGATTCAAACAAAATTTTATTCCAGATTAAACTTGATTCTTTACTTTATATTTTAAAATTTAAAAACACTATCAGGTTTAAAACCTGGCAACAATAATTACCCGAGCCCATCCTTCAAAACCCCGAGAATTCCTTTGAGTCTCCAACCCAAAATCATGAGTCTTCCTTCAAGACAAAACCACAACCAAAAACTGACACAACACACTGCCGTACACATGCACAGCCAAACGTGGTGGCTCCGACCATCAGCGTTGATCCTCACAAGTCGGCGACCAGCCTCACACAAGATTCCGACCATCAGAACACTAATTCGAACTCGAAATCGAATTCGAGCACTCGAGCACCCATCTGAAACCAAAAAAATACCTGGAAAACCTCTCGTACTCCTACCTCCAATCATCGGAGTGTCAGCATCTTCGTCCAAGCCTTCGTCAACGTCCAAACACTCGATCCCCAGAGTTCTGTTGAACTCGATCATCCAGAGGAGTTGAGATGATCACAAACCCCTGATCTAGCCAAACTAGGTTTACAAACTTTACTGCCCATCCATCGCCGCCACGGTGAACTGCCATCACTTCTGCTATTTTTGTCGACCTCACCCATTATTCAGCTACCTCCAGTGAGAACCACGTCTTCTCTGATTACCTAGATCGTCATAACCCACCCAAAACTCTAAATCTGATCAAACTCAAACTATTCCCTCAATTCAATGCTAAAAATTATGATCCCTCTTTTAAAAATCAAGTTTTTGGTTGATGATTCAGTTTACATGCCTGAATCAATGAATTTAGAAGTTTGAATTTTTAACTTATATTAGACTTGTTCTGATGTTTTGATTTCCAGAGTCATTCATGTTTTATTTTAACTTAATTATAATTTTAAACTATAATCTAAGATGAAACAAACAACTTTTGTTTTAATCTTAAATCCTAATAAAGATCAGATCAAGTGATAATGGAATTTTTACCAAATTCTTAGTTTTAAAACCAAGAACAGACAAGAACAGATACACAGCAAGCACACATATATGCATTCATATACACAAAGAAGATTCACCAATATATATACATGCAAAGCATACTCATTCACAGTAATCAACATGCAAACAGATATTCAATACTTATGCTTTTAAAAATGATGTTACTCACCTTTTTTTTTAAGAAGGACAGAGCACTTCTATTTTGAAACAGCTTTTGCTTTGATTTTTAAAACCCGAGTGCCTTTGCTTATTTGAAAACTTTAAACTTGAATGCTTGTTACTGAATCTTGCATGCATGCTACTGAAACTTGATTAACTTATTTGTTGAGATGTGTTGCATTAGATCAGGTTTGAGGAAGATGCTTACTGATTTTGATTTCAAACTTGATTCCAGGTTTTCTTTTTTTGAAAATGAAAATGAATTGCAGGCTTCTGATTTACATTTGGTTTGAAGAGTGAATTGATTTTAGATTTGTGGAAGTGAATTTACAGATTTGGTTTTACATTTCTGTTTTGAGGAGGATGATTTTTAGATTTTGTTTTGGGAAATTATATTCAGTTTCTCTTAGTTTTTGAAGAGAAGGGGATAGGAAAAAGAATGAAGGGAAGAAAACATATGTATTTATAAAGGCTGATTTATAAAAATATAAATAAAAGAAAAATCAAAAATTAAAGATGACACTTGTCATATACATTAGTTATTTAAATTACACATGTTTTATTAATCTTTAATATGATGACATTTGTCTTTTAAGTATTTTATTTTTATTTTAAATGTTAATAAAGATTTTTAACTTAATTAATAAATTCTTATGTAAATACATATATGAATTTCTTTTTAAAGGAAATGTAATAAACAAATTATATATAATTAAAGGCTTATCCAAATATTTTTAGAATGTCTATCTTTTGAATTTCTATTATAAATCCAAATTCATATTCAAATTAAATTTAAAAATCCAATTTAAAATCAAGTTATATATATGCATATATAACTACCATTTAAATTTTAAAATAACAATTCTATTTCCATAAAATCTATTTATGTTTATAAAAACAAAGTATTATAATTATTATTTGAAAATATCAAATTTGACAATTTTAAATAATTTATACAAGAGATTATAAACTACTTCTATTATTAAATGAATTAATACCATATGTAAATTGTAATTTAAACTTCTATTTTTAAATCATATATATCAAGTAATATTTAAAAAGAAATAAAACAAACCTTTTATTTAAATTTAAACTTAAGCTAAAATAAAATTTAAACAATAAATCATTTATTTTAAGTATTTAAAACCATATAGTTATTTATTAGATAGCTTTGAAAATCTTAATATTAAATTAATCATGATTTCCAAATTACCAAAATATATTAGAATTCGAAAACATAATTTCATTTGTTAAATTCAAACCAAAGCTCATCTATTTACAATATATACAATTATATATACATTATAAATAAAAATCATTTTATTAACTTTTAAAAGATAAAATTCACCAATTAAATATTTATTTAATTAGATTATTAAATTAATTCAAATTTATTAACAAAGATTATCAAATCAATTTAATTTTTAATATAGATTATTAAATTGATATTGCCCAAAATTCCGGGATATCACAATGTGGCCATGGACGTGGGAAAGGGAAGTGATGGTGATCGGCTATAGAGCATTGGTGGAGAGGCACGGCAGCTTGGTGGATGAAGGAAGGTGCGTGGACGAGGTCGGAGCAAAGCACGGAGGCGTGGGAAGACATTAGTCGTTTTCTCACAAATATATACGAATGCGTTTGTGACGCCCCACCTCTATACTCACACTAGCCAAGGACACTACTGGGTAATGCCATCGACTAGCACGAAGAATAAGGCTGTTGAGGAGAGACCATCCGTGTAATTGCTTTGTGCGAGTACCGATATGTCAGATAATATAACTTACATTTCATTTCAGGAGGAAATCCGACATATCAAATACAAACTCAAAGCTACCACACAGTGGCTATGTGGACTTCGGAAACAAATATAGAAATAAACATAACACAAATCAGTCACAGATATTCATATCACAAAGGCGGAAACAAATATGAATATAACACATAAAAGTGTACATCAAAATAGTGGTCAAACTAGATCCACTACAACACAAAAGAATAGGTACAAGTGCTAGATAAAAGAATGTGTATACATCAAGGAGTCTCTATCTCGAATGTATAACAACAAAAACTACTAAAGTAAAGTAGTTAGCCAAAAGTCAGGTGATGGACCCAGATAAGAAGTCAAGCAGAAGCACCTGAAATACCTCGGTCTAACCCGAGTATTATTTAAGAAGAAAATAATAAATGGATCAGTCTAGCTATAAATATAAGATAAAATGAGATAGGATAAGAGATATGACCAAAAACATATGATAACAAAAATACCATATTGTGTCAAGTATACATCAAATAACAAAAAAATCATACTATATCTCAAATCATCTCAAGCACCAAAAAGAATGTCATATTCTTTAAATTATTCACCAAAACACAAATAATGACAAAACATATCAATGCCAATCGCAAAAGTCGGTGAAACACAAATTCTGGAAATCATCAACTAGAAATCCAGAAATCACAAAGGGGGAAGGCCTATCACAAACGGGAGTATGAAAACTCACCAACACGTGTATCACAAACGGGTCACTAACCCATGGTCGCTAACCATAGAGCCGGTGCCACGACGTAGTACAGTGAATGCCCGAGGAACCTGAAACTCAAATAATCCAGAACATCGACGTAGACTGTAATATCCCGGAATTTTGGACAATATCAATTTAATAATCTGTTTAAATAATTAAATTGATTTGATAATTTTTGATAATAAAATTTGAATTAGTTTAATAATCTAATTGAATAAATATTTAATTAGTGGAATTTATCTTTTCAAACTAATAAAATGTTTTCTATTTATAATGTATATATATATAAGTATATAATACAATTAAATATGATATGTTAATTCATTTAGTAATAGTAGTAATTTATAATCTCTTTTATAAATTATTTTAAAATTGACAAATGGTTATTTTCAAATTAAATGTGTTGTTTTAAATTGACTTTAAATTGGATTTTAAAAATATAATTTGAATTTGAATTAGATTTAATTTTGAAATTCAAAAGAGTTAATATTTTAAATAGTTTTGGATTTTAAAATATATGTATAAACTTTTAATTATAAATATAATTGGTTTATTTCTTTAAAAATTATCTATATATATAAATAAGTAATAAGTACTTATTTAATTAAAGAAAAAGAGGTTTATTTACATTTAAAATAAATACAAACTAATTAAAAGGACATGTGTAAATTCCTAAGGCTATGTAATAACATGTGTTATAAAATTAAGGTATGAGAATGACAAATGTCAAGTTTTAAACTTTTGTTTTTCTTTTATTTTGAATAAATCATTTTAACCTATATATTCATCTACCTCTCATCCCATTTTTCTTTCCGGTTCTTTTCAAAAGATAAGAAGCTTCAGCCTGAAGTATAGACCAAAACAATTTCTCAAAACAAATATGTAATCAACTCCTCAAACCGTAATCATCCTTCTCAAATACCCTGTAAATCATATTCAAAAATCAAAGTTTTAGCCTGCACTTGAAAATCTGAGAACAACAAAAGCCTACACATTTTCTTCAAATCTGGAATCTGAAAGCAAGTAAATCTGGAATCAAACTCCAGTCTGCATGCAACTGCAATCTCTTCAAACTAAAGCTAGCAATTCAAGTTTTCTAAGCAAATCAAACATTCAGATTTTAAAGTTTCAAAGGCTTTTTCAAATACTGTTTCAACAGGGGAGGCTCTGTTCTTAAAAAAAAAATGGTGAGTAACATCTTTAAAAATAACTTAAGTTGACTCTGATTTCCTGTTAAGTTCTGAATACAGATGGATGCATGTGAATATTTATAGGTAATTCTGCATATATGTATTGAATGTATAATATGTGTGCAAGTTTGTTTCTTTTAAGACATATATGTTCTAGTTAAGCAAGATTTGGTCAAATTCTTTTTCTCTTGATCCAATCTATTGTTTTTTATTTAAGTATTAACAGAATATGTTTGTTAGATTATAGGATAGGCCTAAATTGTAATCAAGTTAAAATAAACTTGCATGTCTCTGGAAAACTCAGTACCACAGTGCAAACACATTTATGTTAAATTTCAAATATATAAATTCACTGATCTAAATATATAATCTGGAAGCTTATTCAAAATCATGATTTTTAGAAAAGAAATCATAATATTTAGATTTGGTTTGGATGAGAAATGTCAGGTTGAACAGATATTGCTTTTTGGGTAATTTCTGTTGATCGCATTAGTTTGGAGGATCGTAGTTCATTCTAGGGGAAGAGAAGCTATCAGTGTTGATCGGAAAAATAACAGTAGGAATTATAAATAACTGTGGTGATGATGATTTTGATTTGAGTTTTGGAAACCTAGTTTTACTGAGTTACCATTTTTGCATGAGTTCGACTTTCTCTGGTGATCGAGTTGCTTGGGGATTTGGGTATTGGAAGATGGTGAGTTGACGAGGACTTCACCGAAGTTTCAATGGCGATGGTGGTCGGAGGAGGGAACGCGAGACGTTGACAGGTTTTGGTTGAATGGAGCTGCCTGTTCCAGTTTCGTTCCAGGTGGAAGTTTTTATCTCGATTTCGAATTCGAGAGGTTGTCGAGGCGTCTTTGGTGAAGTCGGCGAGGTTCATCGTGATCGAGATCAACGGTGAGGGAAGGATTTCCATTGGTGGTTGTTTCCAGATTTTCAAGCGTTGGGTTCGATTTGGAATCGTGGCTTCTGGAAGTGTTTGGATGATTGCGATGTGTTGCTGGAGAGTTCGTGGGTGTGTGGGAAGCTTTGGCGATGGCCGGAGGATCACCGTTGGCGGTGCACGGTGCACAGTGGCACAGCGTGTCAGTGTTGATGAGTTTGGGTTCGTGAGTTTCTTTTTCTCGAAGTGGGTCTCGGGAAGAAAGGCTTTGGCACGGGTTGTTTTAGGGTAGTACGCGAGAGAGGAAGTGATAACTGTTAAAAGTTTTAACAGTTTTAAAAAAAATTTAAACTAACAGTTTAAAAAATTACTCGGGAAGAAAAGGTTTTGCCTCGGGGTTTTTGTAAGGTTGTACGCGAGATTCTTGAGTGAGCTGTTAAGTTTTTAAACAGTTTAAAAGTTTAAACTAAACAGTTATAAAACAAAGAGGAAAATAAGAAGAAGAATTACTTTGTTTTGATCAAGTACAGATGGGTTAAACCCAAGGTTATTGTTAAATCAGTTTTTAAAAATTTAAATAAAAGGTAAGATTTTAAATTTTTAAAATAGGCAAGTAAATCAAATTGTCTTGGAAATTCATTTCTTTGTAATAAATGTTTAAATAAATTTAAGTTGTATGAATTTATTAACTTAATTATATTAAGTTAAAATCTTAAGTTACTTTCAAACTTAATTGAAATATAATAAGGTAATTATTGAGAAAATGTTTTATCTTAAAACTTAATTTAAGTTGATAATAAATGGAATAAATAAAGAATGATTGATTAATTGAATTAATTAATGGTTATTTATTTTAAAACTAAATTAATGATTTAATTAAGTAAAGTTAATTATTAAGATCATTCTCAAGATTTAATTAAGATTTTCAATAAGTTGAAATTAATTAATTTAATTAAGAATTTAAGTTTAATTAATTAATTTAATTAACAAGGATTAATTAAATAATTAAGGGTTAATTAAACTAGCAATTAAGAAGTACTTAATAAAGTTTTATTAAGTAATAATTAAGTTTTCTTAATTAATAATTAAGATATTATTAATCTAAAATTAAAGTTAATTAAGGATTAATTAACTGTTATTAAGGGTTAATTAATTATCATTAAGGATAAATAATTGGTAATTATGGATTAATTAAATTGGTAATTAAGTTGTTAATTAATAATTAAGCTTTATTAATTAATAATTAAGAGATAATTAATTAGTTAATTAAGTTTAATTAATTAATTATAAAAGTAATTAGGGATTGATTACTTTGTATTAAAGGATATTGATTAATAATTAAGGTTTATTAATTAATAGTTAAAGAATAATTAATCAAGGATTAATTAAATTGTTTAAAGGGTAATTAAGGATGAGTTACTCAGTTATGATTTAAGAAATGAATGTGATTTATTTAAGTAAATTAATTTGTTAATTAATTAAGGATAGTCACTTAGAAATTGATTAAGTATAATTACTTAATAAGATTGGTTAAGTGTAATTACTTAGTGTAAGTAATTGGTAAAAGGAATTACTGGATGTAATTGGTAAAATTAATCAAAAAGGATTTATGAAGTAAATGATAAATAATTAAGAAGTAATTAAGATTAGTTAATTACTGTTAATAATTATTTAAGGTTGATTAATTAATGTAATTAATTATAGTTAATTAATTAATTAATGTAATTAATTAAGGATATTAATTATTATAATTAATGAGAGTAATTAAAGGTTAATTACTATAAATGATTAAGGATAATTAATTTGTAAAATTAATTAAAGGATAATTACTTTATGTAATTAATGAATAATTAATCAAGAGTGATTAATATTTAATGATTAATTAATTAAATGGATAAGTAATTAATTAATGATTGATTAAGCAAGATTAGGAATTAATTCTTAAGTAATTAATTTAATTTAAGTGGATTAAATTAATTATAATAGAGATTAATAAATGGTTGCTTATGAATGATGGTTGAGTAGAATGTCTGATTTGGTTGATATCTATTAGATGATATACTATGATATTCTGTGATATGATATATCTGTGATAAATATGTGATATTTATCTATGTTAATGCCGTGTGAATTCAAGTATTGAATTGAATTGTTTAAACCTTTAAACAACTTGGCCTTAAAAGATACGCTTTGGATTTCGATGAGACCGGGATCGGGTTTCCGTATACCGGATTTCCAGGTCTGGAGACCCGAATACCACATCGATCCAAATTAACGATAGGTCGTGAATCTCAAGTGAAGATGAAGATTCAGAGTGCAAGGGTTATTGTCGTTAACTCTGAGGGTGATTCCAAAACGAGTGTAACGAGATAATGCCTTCGGTTTCGTTCGAACCCGGAACGAACTTGTATGGATTGAATGCTTTCAGCACATCGTCAGGCGGACGATGAGCATTCTAAGTGATATGTTCTGATTAAAGGTAATCGTAACCTCAAGCCTCATCAACCGAGAATGGCTAAAACAGGGGAGGTGCAGCAAGGCTTCGTGGGTAGCACCCACTGAGAGCAAGATAGATCCCTGTCTAGAGGTCCCTTTTCTTTTATTCGGCTTAGTGTGTGGTTGGTCGCGCCAACTACGGGATTGTCTTGTTCGGGATTATCCAGTAAGGGATGGTTCCGGCTTTGTGTTGCAGGGGAGCGGGCGTACTCCTCGGTACGGTGATCTAGGCCACGTACTGTGACGGGCGATACCCCAGTAGCCCTGCCATTGTATGGAATCCAAACTCCAATAAGTGCCGTACGTATTAGTTGTGCCCAACTATGTTGGAATGTGAGATGTAAGCATTTCAGCTATTTCTATATTTTACTTGAAAACCCTAGACCCTATTATAATAAAATCAGATTTCCTATCAAATGTTTTGGTTAGCGTAAGGTAAAAACTTACCCATGTTTATTTGTGGGGAGTCTTACGTGATACCTTTTCTTTCTAAAGGTTTTGAAGTTAAGCAAGTTTAACCTGTTACTCACACCAGACCCATGTCTGACCCAAGTGTTTATTTCTGTTTTATAAACTCTTGGGTACTCAAATTTTTTACGAGTAGCCAAGGGATTCAGGTTTAGCTTTGACGAATATTCTGGAGGAGCAATGGAGCAGGAGGCTTCGGCGTTCGTAGATATAGTATTCCGCTGTTTTGATATCTGTGATAGTGTCTTGTCTTGTATTTGAGTTGTAATGTCTAGACAGATGTTTATAACTATCTAGTAAGTGATGTATATGCTGTGTAACTCTGTAAATTGTTGTATACTATGTAATAGTTTATGTTAATAATATAATTTATTCGTTCCGCTGTGAGATCGTTGTTGTTGTTTCTTTCTTTCTTCTCTTCTTTTCTCTTTTCTCACCCCTTTCTTTCTTATTAACGATGCGACTTTCTGTGGAGAGAAAGTCGTGGTCGTTACAGTGGTATCAGAGCATAGGTTGAGCGAATGCCTAAGCTTTTGGTTAAGTGAATATCAGAGCACTAGGTTGAGTGAATACCTAGGTTCGGAAGGATTGTTCATTAGAGACAGGATCTGTAGCAACCTGTTTGAGTCTGAGTATATATATATACGAGAGCGCGTATTTGTTAGTTATATAAAATGGTTTTATATTGTGTTAATTGATCGGTTGAGTGGTATATGGATTCTGGTCAATACGAGTAGCTAACGTTATTGATAGGGATCTCTAAACACTTGACCAGGCCAACGGACACAATATTGTTTTAAAAAGGTAGATGAAATAATTTTACCCAGATATAATTTCTATATAAAAAAAATATCATTTTAAAGGTATATGGTATTTGTAATGATTGGTTGAGATGATAATAATTTATCATCTAGGATTAGGAGTCTGAGTGTTGAGGTTGGAAGAGTATCTGTCGAGACTATAAACCTAATACCGTCTCGAGTGAACTTTACAGTTGTGTAAGGATTTCACAATCTCTGAAGGAAACCTGTTAAGGTTCGGAGTTTATCTTTGAAGTTGGATGATTAGAGTTGGATCTGTCAGTTGGGCAGAAGCGAGTGATAGTATCTTGGTATCTCAGGAAATTGTAGCTGTGTGATGAGATGCAGTGACTATGGATGTTCCCGAAGATGTTTTCTTTGGAACAAGTTAATGAAGTGTGTCTGTTACGGTGTTGTGGCTGAGTTCAGCCTGGTGTTTCTATTTGGTTTGGGTTCGAGTTTCTTGAAGAAGCTTTGGATAAGGAAGTCTTTGGCATCTGTGGCAGCAGTGCAGCTCGGAATGTTCTGTATTGGCAGGAAGTTTTCTGGCTGAGCAGTTTTTCTGAAAGAGAAGTTCAGAAGCAGCAGAGAGGATCCATTTCTTCGATGGATTGGATAGTTAAGTATAAGCTGTTCTGATTGGTTAAAGGGAGAACAGTTTCTTTGGAATTAGGCTGGGTTGATTGCAAAAGTGGCTTGCGATAGATTGAGTATTCTCTTGAGTTATCTGAGATTTTATGGGATGTGTTGTCCAGTTTGTGCTTGTGTTCTTCATCAGCATTTTCATTCTACTCCAGATCAGAATGGTGCAGCGGAAGTAGTTTGGCGAGTGCATCTGTTTGTCTTTTCCAGATAGGAGAAGTTAGTTCGGTCTTCTGATGTTGTGAGTAGATTTGTGTTTTGGATTATGGGTAGATTTTGAGAGGATCATTTTGTCGAGTTATTTTTGGTCTAGTTTGTTTCTAGAAGCATCGGCGAAGGTTGAGCTGATCAGAAAGGATTTGTAGGAAGCCGAGATCGTCTGAAGATTTTGTGGATAAGAGACGAAGGAATTTGAAATTCGAAGTTGGAGACTTCGTTGTTGTGAAGTTTTTCTCTGATTAAAGGGAGCTATAAGATTAGGTAAGTCTGGGAAGTTAGCTCCGAGTTATTTTGGATCTTTTCTGTATTTCTGATTTGGATAAGAGTTTGATCTACTGGATTGAATTGTCAGTTTGGATAACTGGAATTCATTGTGTTTTACGTATCTCTGAAGGAATACGTGTTTGATCTATCTCTGGTTTAGGAATCTGCAGTTCTGGAGGTTTGGTAGTTGAGTCAGACTCGTCTGTAGTCTGATATTCTGTTTAGACTTATAAATCTAGATGAGTAGGAGCTCTATAGCTTAGTAGTATTGATTGTTTGGATTCTGTAGAGCGAGTATCCCGGTATTTATATTTGGGGAAACTCGGGGAAATTCTATTCAGAATTTTTCGCTGGATAGTTAGAATTGTTTGTTTGGATGATTGGTTGCTATGATTGTTAGCATATGGATGATAATATATGGTTGTGATTTAAATAGATTATTAAATTACCTTTGTTTTAAATTTCGGGGACGAAATTATTTTAAGGAGGAAGGAATGTAATATCCCGGAATTTTGGACAATATCAATTTAATAATCTGTTTAAATAATTAAATTGATTTGATAATTTTTGATAATAAAATTTGAATTAGTTTAATAATCTAATTGAATAAATATTTAATTAGTGGAATTTATCTTTTAAAACTAATAAAATGATTTCTATTTATAATGTATATATATATAAGTATATGATACAATTAACATATGATATGTTAATTCATTTAGTAATAGTAGTAATTTATAATCTCTTTTATAAATTATTTTAAAATTGACAAATGGTTATTTTCAAATTAAATGTGTTGTTTTAAATTGACTTTAAATTGGATTTTAAAAATATAATTTGAATTTGAATTAGATTTAATTTTGAAATTCAAAAGAGTTAATATTTTAAATAGTTTTGGATTTTAAAATATATGTATAAACTTTTAATTATAAATATAATTGGTTTATTTCTTTAAAAATTATCTATATATATAAATAAGTAATAAGTACTTATTTAATTAAAGAAAAAGAGGTTTATTTACATTTAAAATAAATACAAACTAATTAAAAGGACATGTGTAAATTCCTAAGGCTATGTAATAACATGTGTTATAAAATTAAGGTATGAGAATGACAAATGTCAAGTTTTAAACTTTTGTTTTTCTTTTATTTTGAATAAATCATTTTAACCTATATATTCATCTACCTCTCATCCCATTTTTCTTTCCGGTTCTTTTCAAAAGATAAGAAGCTTCAGCCTGAAGTATAGACCAAAACAATTTCTCAAAACAAATATGTAATCAACTCCTCAAACCGTAATCATCCTTCTCAAATACCCTGTAAATCATATTCAAAAATCAAAGTTTTAGCCTGCACTTGAAAATCTGAGAACAACAAAAGCCTACACATTTTCTTCAAATCTGGAATCTGAAAGCAAGTAAATCTGGAATCAAACTCCAGTCTGCATGCAACTGCAATCTCTTCAAACTAAAGCTAGCAATTCAAGTTTTCTAAGAAAATCAAACATTCAGATTTTAAAGTTTCAAAGGCTTTTTCAAATACTGTTTCAACAGGGGAGGCTCTGTTCTTAAAAAAAAAAATGGTGAGTAACATCTTTAAAAATAACTTAAGTTGACTCTGATTTCCTGTTAAGTTCTGAATACAGATGGATGCATGTGAATATTTATAGGTAATTCTGCATATATGTATTGAATGTATAATATGTGTGCAAGTTTGTTTCTTTTAAGACATATATGTTCTAGTTAAGCAAGATTTGGTCAAATTCTTTTTCTCTTGATCCAATCTATTGTTTTTTATTTAAGTATTAACAGAATATGTTTGTTAGAATATAGGATAGGCCTAAATTGTAATCAAGTTAAAATAAACTTGCATGTCTCTGGAAAACTCAGTACCACAGTGCAAACACATTTATGTTAAATTTCAAATATATAAATTCACTGATCTAAATATATAATCTGGAAGCTTATTCAAAATCATGATTTTTAGAAAAGAAATCATAATATTTAGATTTGGTTTGGATGAGAAATGTCAGGTTGAACAGATATTGCTTTTTGGGTAATTTCTGTTGATCGCATTAGTTTGGAGGATCGTAGTTCATTCTAGGGGAAGAGAAGCTATCAGTGTTGATCGGAAAAATAACAGTAGGAATTATAAATAACTGTGGTGATGATGATTTTGATTTGAGTTTTGGAAACCTAGTTTTACTGAGTTACCATTTTTGCATGAGTTCGACTTTCTCTGGTGATCGAGTTGCTTGGGGATTTGGGTATTGGAAGATGGTGAGTTGACGAGGACTTCACCGAAGTTTCAATGGCGATGGTGGTCGGAGGAGGGAACGCGAGACGTTGACAGGTTTTGGTTGAATGGAGCTGCCTGTTCCAGTTTCGTTCCAGGTGGAAGTTTTTATCTCGATTTCGAATTCGAGAGGTTGTCGAGGCGTCTTTGGTGAAGTCGGCGAGGTTCATCGTGATCGAGATCAACGGTGAGGGAAGGATTTCCATTGGTGGTTGTTTCCAGATTTTCAAGCGTTGGGTTCGATTTGGAATCGTGGCTTCTGGAAGTGTTTGGATGATTGCGATGTGTTGCTGGAGAGTTCGTGGGTGTGTGGGAAGCTTTGGCGATGGCCGGAGGATCACCGTTGGCGGTGCACGGTGCACAGTGGCACAGCGTGTCAGTGTTGATGAGTTTGGGTTCGTGAGTTTCTTTTTCTCGAAGTGGGTCTCGGGAAGAAAGGCTTTGGCACGGGTTGTTTTAGGGTAGTACGCGAGAGAGGAAGTGATAACTGTTAAAAGTTTTAACAGTTTTAAAAAAAATTTAAACTAACAGTTTAAAAAATTACTCGGGAAGAAAAGGTTTTGCCTCGGGGTTTTTGTAAGGTTGTACGTGAGATTCTTGAGTGAGCTGTTAAGTTTTTAAACAGTTTAAAAGTTTAAACTAAACAGTTATAAAACAAAGAGGAAAATAAGAAGAAGAATTACTTTGTTTTGATCAAGTACAGATGGGTTAAACCCAAGGTTATTGTTAAATCAGTTTTTAAAAATTTAAATAAAAGGTAAGATTTTAAATTTTTAAAATAGGCAAGTAAATCAAATTGTCTTGGAAATTCATTTCTTTGTAATAAAAGTTTAAATAAATTTAAGTTGTATGAATTTATTAACTTAATTATATTAAGTTAAAATCTTAAGTTACTTTCAAACTTAATTGAAATATAATAAGGTAATTATTGAGAAAATGTTTTATCTTAAAACTTAATTTAAGTTGATAATGAATGGAATAAATAAAGAATGATTGATTAATTGAATTAATTAATGGTTATTTATTTTAAAACTAAATTAATGATTTAATTAAGTAAAGTTAATTATTAAGATCATTCTCAAGATTTAATTAAGATTTTCAATAAGTTGAAATTAATTAATTTAATTAAGAATTTAAGTTTAATTAATTAATTTAATTAACAAGGATTAATTAAATAATTAAGGGTTAATTAAACTAGCAATTAAGAAGTACTTAATAAAGTTTTATTAAGTAATAATTAAGTTTTCTTAATTAATAATTAAGATATTATTAATCTAAAATTAAAGTTAATTAAGGATTAATTAACTGTTATTAAGGGTTAATTAATTATCATTAAGGATAAATAAATTGGTAATTATGGATTAATTAAATTGGTAATTAAGTTGTTAATTAATAATTAAGCTTTATTAATTAATAATTAAGAGATAATTAATTAGTTAATTAAGTTTAATTAATTAATTATAAAAGTAATTAGGGATTGATTACTTTGTATTAAAGGATATTGATTAATAATTAAGGTTTATTAATTAATAGTTAAAGAATAATTAATCAAGGATTAATTAAATTGTTTAAAGGGTAATTAAGGATGAGTTACTCAATTATGATTTAAGAAATGAATGTGATTTATTTAAGTAAATTAATTTGTTAATTAATTAAGGATAGTCACTTAGAAATTGATTAAGTATAATTACTTAATAAGATTGGTTAAGTGTAATTACTTAGTGTAAGTAATTGGTAAAAGGAATTACTGGATGTAATTGGTAAAATTAATCAAAAAGGATTTATGAAGTAAATGATAAATAATTAAGAAGTAATTAAGATTAGTTAATTACTGTTAATAATTATTTAAGGTTGATTAATTAATGTAATTAATTATAGTTAATTAATTAATTAATGTAATTAATTAAGGATATTAATTATTATAATTAATGAGAGTAATTAAAGGTTAATTACTATAAATGATTAAGGATAATTAATTTGTAAAATTAATTAAAGGATAATTACTTTATGTAATTAATGAATAATTAATCTAGAGTGATTAATATTTAATGATTAATTAATTAAATGGATAAGTAATTAATTAATGATTGATTAAGCAAGATTAGGAATTAATTCTTAAGTAATTAATTTAATTTAAGTGGATTAAATTAATTATAATAGAGATTAATAAATGGTTGCTTATGAATGATGGTTGAGTAGAATGTCTGATTTGGTTGATATCTATTAGATGATATACTATGATATTCTGTGATATGATATATCTGTGATAAATATGTGATATTTATCTATGTTAATGCTGTGTGAATTCAAGTATTGAATTGAATTGTTTAAACCTTTAAACAACTTGGCCTTAAAAGATACGCTTTGGATTTCGATGAGACCGGGATCGGGTTTCCGTATACCGGATTTCCAGGTCTGGAGACCCGAATACCACATCGATCCAAATTAACGATAGGTCGTGAATCTCAAGTGAAGATGAAGATTCAGAGTGCAAGGGTTATTGTCGTTAACTCTGAGGGTGATTCCAAAACGAGTGTAACGAGATAATGCCTTCGGTTTCGTTCGAACCCGGAACGAACTTGTATGGATTGAATGCTTTCAGCACATCGTCAGGCGGACGATGAGCATTCTAAGTGATATGTTCTGATTAAAGGTAATCGTAACCTCAAGCCTCATCAACCGGGAATGGCTAAAACAGGGGAGGTGCAGCAAGGCTTCGTGGGTAGCACCCACTGAGAGCAAGATAGATCCCTGTCTAGAGGTCCCTTTTCTTTTATTCGGCTTAGTGTGTGGTTGGTCGCGCCAACTACGGGATTGTCTTGTTCGGGATTATCCAGTAAGGGATGGTTCCGGCTTTGTGTTGCAGGGGAGCGGGCGTACTCCTCGGTACGGTGATCTAGGCCACGTACTGTGACGGGCGATACCCCAGTAGCCCTGCCATTGTATGGAATCCAAACTCCAATAAGTGCCGTACGTATTAGTTGTGCCCAACTATGTTGGAATGTGAGATGTAAGCATTTCAGCTATTTCTATATTTTACTTGAAAACCCTAGACCCTATTATAATAAAATCAGATTTCCTATCAAATGTTTTGGTTAGCGTAAGGTAAAAACTTACCCATGTTTATTTGTGGGGAGTCTTACGTGATACCTTTTCTTTCTAAAGGTTTTGAAGTTAAGCAAGTTTAACCTGTTACTCACACCAGACCCATGTCTGACCCAAGTGTTTATTTCTGTTTTATAAACTCTTGGGTACTCAAATTTTTTACGAGTAGCCAAGGGATTCAGGTTTAGCTTTGACGAATATTCTGGAGGAGCAATGGAGCAGGAGGCTTCGGCGTTCGTAGATATAGTATTCCGCTGTGTTGATATCTGTGATAGTGTCTTGTCTTGTATTTGAGTTGTAATGTCTAGACAGATGTTTATAACTATCTAGTAAGTGATGTATATGCTGTGTAACTCTGTAAATTGTTGTATACTATGTAATAGTTTATGTTAATAATATAATTTATTCGTTCCGCTGTGAGATCGTTGTTGTTGTTTCTTTCTTTCTTCTCTTCTTTTCTCTTTTCTCACCCCTTTCTTTCTTATTAACGATGCGACTTTCTATGGAGAGAAAGTCGTGGTCGTTACATAGACAGCGTTACGCCCGATGAACCAAACTCAAATAATCAGGCACAACGACGTAGTACAGCGAACTCTCGATGAACCTGAACACAAATAATCCGGAACAACGACGTAGTACAGTGAACGCCCGATGAACCAAACTCAAATAATATGGAACAACGACGTAGTATAGCGAACGCCCGATGAACCGAACTCCAATAAGCCGGAACAACGACGTAATACAGTGTTACGCTTGATGAACCGAACTCCATAAAACCATAGGTCGCTAGCCTATAAAAATGAGATGAAGCTCCATAAATCGGGGTACAGTCCCCACGTGCACAAAGAGACATCGCAAATTGCTAGTCTAAACCATAAAATGATCATCATCGATCATCAAGAAGTGTCGATTACACTAAGCTAGTAAATAAATGAGTTTAGCTTCATGTCCCATAACCACTAGCTTAACTTAAATATTTACTAACAGATTGTAGATTTCCACTCGAAAATTGTCATAAGAGTTCAATCGAACAAGTCCAAGAATTAACCGACGAAGTAAACGCAAGCGTTTCATACCACTTGTTTTACTAAACCGTTTAATTAGATTTCTCATACGAATGAGGTAAAGGTTTGTATATACTAATAGATTGGAAAACGATTTTGAAAACAAGCTTTATATTTAAAATAGTGTCGAAAGCGTTTTGATGAAAGAGTTTGAGTATTTACTACTAGTATAGAAACCTTTGTATTTAGAAGTGACAAATCACAAAAATGATTGTTGAAACAATCAATCACCAAAGGTTCACATACGAAGACGTGAATTAAATCCAAAGAAATCGATACCAAATCCATCAAAATGGATATTCCTAAAAATCCCGAAAAAGAAGTCATCAAGGTCGATAAAAGTGATAACAACAAATCGGAGCAACTAAAATCGATAAATAATGGAAATTCAATCAAGAAAAGCATGGATTTAGATTCTGGAAATTCTAGAAAAACCCTTCCAGACATCTGGTTTGGCAATACAGACGTCTGAAATTAGTCTTTGCCCTTTTTTTATTAACCTGCGTGCATATATTTTTGCTCCAGGTCCAAACCAGACGTCTGGACTTGATCACCAAACGTCTGGTCACCTTGTCTGGGCAACAATTTACCTAGGCCAAAGTGGCCAAAACGTATCGGAAGTGATCGGACGAGCAACGACGATTAAGGATTTACGCCCAGCGACAACCCAGCCTTAAAGGCTCTTCGATACACCCCGAATATCAATGTCCAAATATCCATAGAAGGATTTTCATAAAATTGGACCAAAACATCAAAATTTGGAAAATTCACCAAATCAATTCAAATCAAAAGCAAATGAATATGCACAAATGTTAGGAATTCATACCTAACAACAATGATAGCTATAGACATAGATGTGAGTTAAAGAACTCAACTTTAAAACTCAAAAACTCAAGAGAGAAGCTCTAAAACAAGCTAAGATCAATTCCTCTTCAACAACAACTCAAGAAGCTTCAATCTAAGCTCATAAGAAGAATACTTCCTAAGTTAGGTTATAGGAAATTCTGAAATTAAAGAGAGATAGAGATGGCGAAGGTGAAGAGGATGCTTACCTAAGCTTCTCTTTGATTTTGGAGTAAGAACTTGAGTTTCCAAATCAAACTAGGGTTTAAAATTTCTAATTTCCCATTCCTCTCCCTATTTTTACTTAAGCTTGAATGTATTAGGAAAATGAGAATGAAATGAGAAGAGGGACTGAGTTAGGGTATTAAGATGGGTTAGTTGTCTGGAACCCAAAGCCCAAGTAGAAAAATAGCAAATTCTATTCAACTCCAAACATATCGATGTTTATACTCAAAAAACTTGTAAACGCCATTTTGGACTCAATGGAAGCGGTCTTGAGTCCCAATTCGACTGTTTACAAAAAGTAACATTTCGGACTTTAATCCGATTGACGATGGTATATTTAAATAAAACATTTAAATCTACAATCGTAAAATCTGCGGGTTGTTACAGACTCCCTCCTTAAAGAAATTGCATCCTCGCAATAATTAAGAGGAAAATAAAAAGTAACAACCATAAAAGCATATCAACACGAAGGAAGAAATTTTGAAATGAGAAGTTCACAATAAAGAGCACAAAAGAGTAAGTCTGGATGTGTTTGCTCGATGAATTCTCAAGATTCCAAAGAGAAATCCTTAGGATTTGAGGACCATTGAACTTTCACAAGAAGAACATCTTTATTTCGAAGGCGTTTAACCTCCGAAGTAATGATACGAATAGAATGTTGCTCATAAGTCAAATTTTATGAAACTTCAATTTCTTCAATTACACTGGGCTCAAGAATAGAATCAGAATCCCTAAGGTATTTCCGTAGTTGAGATACGTGGAATACGTCATAAATAGCAGAAAATCGAGCCGGTAATAAAAGGCGATAAACCACGGAACCAATATGTTCGGTGATGGGAAATGGACCAACATATCGAGGTGCTAACTTTCCGGATCGACTGAAACGCACAACACCTCTCATAGGCGAAACACAAATGAACACCAATAAAATTTGGACCTAAAACCAGCTTCTCACCGGCTTCAGGCCAACACGAAGGAAATCGGCACGGCCTTCCATAGAGTGCCTCGAAAGATGCCATACCAATACTAGATTGGAAGCTATTATAAGAAGAAAACTCAACAAGAATATGATCTTCCCAACTTCCACCAAAATCAAGAACACATGCACGAAAGAGATCTTTAAGAGTTTGATTCACACACTCAGTTTGTCCATCGGACTGAGGAAGATAAGCGGTGCTAAATTTAAGCTTTGTTCCCAAAGCTTTTGAAGACCTTTCCAAAATCCACTAGTAAAATAATGGATCCCGATCGCTAACAATAGAAGTAGGAACTCTATGCAATTTAACAATTTATTTGACATAGAGTTTAGCCAAAAGAGGTATGGTCCAAAAGAGAAGGATGAGCCTCAAGGCTACACAAAGCAAGAGATGAACATGAACCAGATTCACGATCACGAATCTCACAAGTGGATAAAGTCTCGAGATCACTCCATTCGGATATCATCATGGAAACAACTGCTTGTTGCTTATGACTAAGGGCATCGGCAACACGATTTCCCCTTCCGGGAGTATAAAGAATATCAAGATAATAAGATGTAAGGAACTCAAGCCAACATTGTTAACGCAAATTAAGTTCCTTTCTGAGAAAATAAATACTTCAAACATTTATGATCGGTGTAGAGAACAAGTTTCTCTCCCAAAAGATAATGACGCCAAATTCGAAGAGCGAAAACAATGGCTGTGAGCACTAGATCATGAATGGCATATCTAGTATCGGCAAGCTTTAATTTTCACGAAGCACATGTGATAACACATTTCCTTAGCAAGAGAATGGCACCCAAACCAATACGACTAGTATCGGTAAAAACAATAAAGTCTTGATTCCCTTCAGGAATCGCAAGAATAAAAGCATCGAAAAAGAGTTCTTTGAAATGATCCTCTTTTCCGAAAAGCTAAGTCATTCAAAATTACCATTAACTTTATGTAATCATCTTTTTAGAAAAATTTACTTATTACAAGTTAATTTATTGTGTCTAACTGTCTCATCATAGCATTTAGGAGATTCCTATTGATAACGTTGATCAAGCGCATCGACCAGAATTCTTAAAGCACTCAATGGGAAAAACAACACAAAATCATCTTCTATATGATAAACAAGTCTCTTAAAAATTTTACAAATATTCTTTGCTCGTTTTAAGAACAAAATCCAATCATACTTATAAATATCTTATTAAAAAGATTTGCAAATTTTAAATCGTTGTTTTCATCCATAATCAATAAATACAAGGATAAACTCATCGAAATATTCATAGAATACTCAATTCATAAGAAGGATGAAATAAGGTAGAAGGCTCGTCAAACCGAATGACATAACGAACCACTCACAAGAATCATAACGAGTGCGGAATGCGGTAAGTGGAATGCTATCCTCCGCAACTCATAGTTGATGAAATCCGGTGGCAAGGTCGAGCTGAAAAGACCTTAGCACCACACAATAGATTTCTTAGGTGATAATCCTAAGACAAATCTCAAAAATACCGGAAAATTCACAAACTACTTGAATTAGAGAAATAACACTTTCCTCATCAAGTGGGTTTAAAGAATAAAATGATGCCACCGAATTTGGAAATCGAAATCCTTAATAACAATAGAAATCTGCTTAACAGATTGAGAATGTCGAAGATATATAGTCCGCTCAGGACATAGGATGTGGGCTTAATAATGATCAAGCCAATCCTTTCCCAAAAAATCAATTTCGAAGCCTAAGTAACGCATAACATGCAAATCGGCTCGAAAAGAATAATCACATAAAATAATCTCGACAATTTCACAAAATAAACTGAGTGTTGCGGATCCACCAATCAGATTCGCAATTCTCAAAGAAGTCATCAAGCCCATAATATTTAAAGAAATAGTATCAACAAGTTCTTTTGATATAAAATAATGTGATGAACCCATATCAAAAAGAACTCGAATAGGATAATCACAAAACAAATTAATGTCATCAAGGATAGAATGAGAAATACCTTGACCAAGAGAAGTGCTAGTATAGGCTTGCACAACCTTTAGCTTTCCCTCCTTCTTGCTTGAAGTATGAGACACGCAGATATATGATGACTCAAACTTTTTCAATAGCGACAATAAAGGGGTTTCAGACACTCGCTTGCATAGTGGTCCATAGAACCACAATTGTAGCATTGTCCACGACTAGAGGTTGGAGTCTTTGCTACCAAATTTTCTTGCTTCCCTTTCTTGTATGGATTGGGATTGGGGCCTTTGAACTTAATTGTGACGACCGCCCATGACCCCTGCACCTAATCTAGAGATAGTGCGCTGTAAAGTGTGCCAGGCGACCATGGACGATTGTCAAGGTAAGATTTAAAACAAAAGGATCTATCGTATTACTCACAGCGCATGGACAAAATACAATAGAACATATGTATAGTGAAGCTTTACAGAACAAAATGACATCTTATAAAACTCCATAATAGTTGAATACAAGCATTCACATAGTCAATACATCCAGCCTCACTACAAATCTCTCAGAGAATACAAAACAGCGGAATAACCAGTACATATAATAAGAAGATAATATGCAACCCTCCAGCTCGTCTTCGATATCAGCATCGTGAGAAGAGAACAGCACCTGTCACCTGCTACCTAGTCTGCCCGTCCCAAAATGGACGAACAGCCCAAGGCAATAAGAATTAAAAACATAAAGCCTTGAGTCAGACAACAGTCTTAGTGAGCAGTAAATTAACTAACAACATACCAAAAGAGCATAAAGGAAAAGGAATAGGAATACAACCCTCCCACTCCAACCTCATTCTACAGTGATAGCCCCCAGACACACACTAAGCAGAAGCAAACATAGCAGAGCATACAATTTAAAGTAAAGCTACTATCACTCGAGTCAAGGGCGATGTTTTCCAAGTACCAAGGCCTAAATCAGATAAGCACCCAGAAAATACCGCTCTTGAGTCCGAATGACGATACAACCAAACATCCATGACTCTGGCTATCACTGTTATCATTGCTTCGATATCACCGTTAATTGAATGACCGGCACATTCTTTCAGCCGTCCGTCAAGGGCTAATGGAAACCCCGGTTCTAGACATAACTCCCGCACGTCGTCGCAGCCCGTGCCTAGGACTATCGAATCTGCCCAGAGTACTCGACCATCAACAGTTGGCCGTTGGGACTATCGAATCTGCCCAAACGTACTCTTGCTTAGAGCATGCTAGAACCTTCAACAACGATGCTATCCAAGCCTCCTAGTCATCCTCCTCGACGACTATTCTCATATCCATTCATTATCTTCAACTCGAATCATATCACCGAGTTATCAACATGCTTGGAATGATCCCGTCTGGATTAGACCAAGTCTTCATCATATGATGCCTTGCTTCATTACACCCTTGCAAAGCTTCATCTCAACTTCACATCATCAAATCTATGCATAAGAGCTTCATCATCCCGCTACATATGCCACGAGCAGCTTTTCCAATTCAAGAGCCTTTCCCTTAGCTTTTGAATCACCTTCGATCTAATCTAATCATCAATCATCTAGTTCATAACAATCAATCAAATCAAACATCAATCCAAGCAATCAAGCATTCAAATATGATCTAAGTAGACAATTATAACAATAATGGTATTTTCGTAATTAAAGAGTTGAAAGTCCAATAAGCATGAAAACATGGATTATATCTCTACAAACTTGATGAATGAACTTGCATAGGTTAACATATGATAAAATGGATGCAACATCATCATGAACAATGGATCTACATGGATCTATACATAGGATGAAGAAAATGCATGGAAATCACTATTTTAACACCAAATCGAGCCAACAATCCGATATACTCCTTTGGATCCGTGTGAGAGATAATCACCACTCACCAAATCACCTAAACAAACCCAAATCAACACACTTCAAATCTGGACAGCAAAGGATCAAGCTTGATCTATCACCAATCCGCTTCAAATGAAGAAATCTCTCTTGAAAAGATGAAGATCTTCAATCTAAGCTCTTGAATCTTCAATCTTGATCTTCGATTTGGATGGATGGAAGCACTAGATTAGAGTGGAGAAAAGAAGTGAAGAAGTGTAGAAGTCGAGCTCTCAAAATGGCAGCACTTCGTCGCTTCAAAAATCCGGATCCCAAAAAGTGAGAACAACCCCTCCTATTTATAGCTGAAAACTGCCTGAGTCGTAACTCGGCTATCTCCTTAAGTCGTTGCCGACCTAACATTATGCCGACCTACGACCTAAAAACCCCCACGACTTAACAGAGCCTCCGACCTAACCCTTAGCCAACAACTCCGACCTATCAGATACGCGCGCCTCAACTCCTACGATCTAACACTTCTGCGCATACGACCTAACTATTAAGTCGACCTACGACTTAACACATACTTCGACCTAACACTTAGACGAAACCCAGCGACCTACGACTTAACAGGTTACGACCTAACACTTAGACGAAACCCAGCGACCTACGACTTAACAGGTTACGACCTAATTCCTTAAGCCTCCACGCGACCTAACATAAGTCGCGAACAACTGGGATGCGACCTAACTCTACCCAGACTTACGACTTAACTCCTTAAGTCGCTCACTACTACTTAGGTCGTTGCCGACCTAACTACACTGCTAACTTCTATAGGTCGTCCCAACCGACCTAACAACTTAATTACTAAGTCGCTAACCCGGAACCACTAGGTCTGCCTACCCTTGAGTCGCCATATCCTTAAGTCGGTCAGTCTTTAGGTCGTTAACTCGCCCTGCCGACCTAATTACTTAACTAAATCCTAGGTTGCACAATTTTATAGGTCGCTCCAACTAACCCACGACCTAACACTAACTCGCAAGTCCTTAACTCGGTCACGACTTAGCTCTTAGGTCGTCCACGACCTAGGACTTAGACAAATTTCCCCAAAAATCTGAAATGTCTTAAAAATGCAAAAATTCCAGATTTGACGAACTTTTCGATCCGTGAAAAATACGGGTCGTTACATTCTCTCCCCCTTAGGAATTTCGCCCCCGAAATTCCAAGCAAACAAAGCAATCAAAGACTATTCTGTACGCCTACCATCCATAGCAATCAACAAACCATACATCCAATTCTAACTTAGCGTACAGAATTCTAAAATTAGAACAAGTTACAATATCGTGAGATGACACGACACCTTAGGGCCATACCTTGAAGAGTTCAGGATGAGCTGCTTTCATCCTCTCTTCCACCTCCCACGTACAGTCGTTATCATCATCACTCCATTGTATCTTGAGCAACTTAACTACCTTCCTCCTAAGCTGTTTCGTGTCGGTTTCCACAACACGAAGTGGCTTACGAGGTCTTCTATCAACTGGATCAACTTCAAAGTCTTCATAGCTATCAGCAGAAACCACTGCATTCGAGTCATGCACATACTTCCGTAGATACGATACGTGAAAAACATTGTGCACACCCGACATCTTCTCCGGTAACTCCAATCTATAAGCGAGCTTTCCAATTCGCTCGATGATCGGGAATGGTCCAACAAATCTCGGAGTCAATTTTCCTTTCTTCCCGAATCTAATAACATTCTTCAGTGGAGAAATCTTCACAAAAACCATATCCCCTACGTCGAATTCCAAATCCTTTCGACGCTTATCGGCATAACTCTTCTGACGGTCTTGGGCTGCCTTCATTCGTTGCCGAATGATCTCTATGCAATCTGAGGTCTGACGAATCATCTCTGGCCCAAGTATCAGCTTTTCTCCAGTTTCCAACCAACATGTCGGAGAGTTACACGGTCTTCCATACAACGCCTCATACGGTGCCATACCAATGCTTGACTGGTAACTGTTGTTGTACGCAAACTCCACCAAATGAAGGTGATCTTCCCATGATCCTCCGAAGTCCAAAACACATGCTCTGAGAAGATCTTCCAAAACTCGGTTGACTCTCTCGGTCTGACCATCTGTTTGGGGATGATAAGCTGTACTCAAACACAACTCGGTTCCCAAAACTTCCTGGAAGCTCTTCCAAAATCCACTAGTGAACAATGGGTCTCGATCGCTCACTATGCTCTTCGGAATACCATGGAATCGAACTATCCACTTAATATACAACTCAGCCAACTTTGATGCAGTCCTAGTCGATCGAACAGGAATGAATCGTGCACTCTTAGTCAGACGATCCACAATGACCCAAATCCCTTCATTTCCCGTTCTGGTTCTAGGCAATCCATCGATGAAATCCATCGACACTTGTTCCCACTTCCATGTAGGAACCTCTAATGGCTGAAGCAATCCACTTGGCTTCTTCTGTTCAGCTTTAACCAACTGGCAGTTCATACACTTGGAAATAAAATTTCCAACATCCTTCTTCATAC
The DNA here is from genome assembly GCA_030737815.1 of Allium fistulosum. Lineage (NCBI taxonomy): Eukaryota > Viridiplantae > Streptophyta > Magnoliopsida > Asparagales > Amaryllidaceae > Allium > Allium fistulosum. Next base: position 1,146,444,160 of record CM060901.1, read on the forward strand.
CTTCCCAATAGTAGGTTCTCTTCATATCCCGATACATCTTATTTCCACCTGGATGAATTGTCAACTTCGAGTGATGACTTTCCTTCAGAACTTCACTCCTCAATTCATCTATATCGGGAAAAACTAGTCGTCCTTGCTTCCGAAGCCAACCCTCTTGATCGACCTCGAATCCTTTATCCTTTTCTGGATCCAATCCAGATTCCAACTCACGGATAATCTTGACAAGCTTATCATCTCGCTTTTGGCTCTCACCAATCCTTTCCACAAGAGTGGGTCTTATCGATAAGTTTGCCAACATCTCAGGTTCCAATTCACATCTAGGCCTGAAGTCAAATCCAGCTAAATACTCGAGACTCTTCCATTCTGAAAACATGGCTCCCAATCCTGCATGTCTTCGACTTAACGCATCTGCCACTGCGTTACCTTTTCCCGGAGTATAAGCTATACCAAAATCATACGATGCCAAAAACTCTAACCAACGTTGCTGCCGAAGATTCAAATCCTTTTGGGAGAAAAGATACTTCAACGACTTGTGATCCGTAAACAACTCGAATCGAACTCCCAACAGATAATGTCTCCACATCTTCAGAGCAAAAACAATCGCCGCTAATTCCAAATCATGAGTTGGGTAATTCCTTTCATGCGGCTTCAGTTGTCGGCTGGCATACGCAACAACTTTATCCTTCTGCATCAGCACTGCTCCAAGTCCAGTACCACATGCGTCGGTGTAAACCACCATCTCATCATTCCCACTAGGAATAGTCAAAACAGGAGCACTCGTCAATCTCTCTTTCAGGATTGTGAAAGCTTGCTCACACTTAGTATCCCAACTGAACACTTTGTTCTTCTTCGTCAATCCTGTTAACGGTGCAGCTACCTTGGAGAAGTCTTTGATAAACCGTCGATAATATCCTGCTAATCCAAGAAAACTTCTCACATCAGATGCATTCTTAGGTCTAACCCAATCCTGGATTGCTGCCACCTTAGCGGGATCAACCGCTATTCCACTTCCAGAAATCACATGGCCTAAGAACCTCACTTCACTCTTCCAGAAGTGACACTTCGAAAACTTAGCCTTCAGCTGATGTTTTCGCAAGATCTCCAAAACGATACGCAAGTGCGTCTTGTGCTCTTCTTCCGTTCTGGAATAAATCAGAATATCATCCACGAACACAAGTACGAACTTGTTCAACTGATCTCTGAACACTCTATTCATAAGATCCACAAAATATGCTGGCGCGTTAGTCAATCCAAACGGCATTACCAGCCACTCAAAGAAACCGGATGGTGTCCTAAAAGCAGTCTTCGGCACACTATCCTTAGCCACTCTCAACTGGTGAAATCCCGTTGCCAAATCCATCTGAGAAAACACCTTAGCTTCGTGAAGCTGATCAAACAAGTCGTCTATCCTTGGCAATGGATACTTGTTCTTCTTAGTCACCTTGTTCAGCTCACGATAATCGACACACAATCTCAATGATCCATCTGCCTTGGTTGCAAACACAACTGGTGCACCCCACTCGGACACACTACGCCGAATGAATCCTTTCTGTAAAAGGTCATCAACTTGCACCCTCAACTCCTGCTGTTCCCTAGGCGCCATCCGCCTAAGAGGCATCACAACAGGTCTGGCTCCTTCAACTAGATCTATACAAAACTCGATCTCTCTATGCGGCGGCAACCCTTTGACTTCGTCAAAGACATCCTCGAATCCATTAGCGATCGGCACTGATGACAGTCCATCCCGTGGAACAACTAGCGAATACATGAAGCTCATGAAGACGCCTTCTTCATGCTTACATCGTATCACAATCTTTCGCCCCTCCACATTCTCGACTGTCACTTCCAACCTTTCGCAATCAACCTTAGCCGCATACTTCCTAAGCCAGTCCATACCCAAGATAATTCCGAACCCCGCAAAGTTCAGAACAAAGCAATCACAAACAAAAGAGCAACCATGACTCGATACAACTAGACCACGGCATAACATACACAAACAAGACGAACCCCCAACTGGATTAGTCACAACCAGTGGCCTATCAACAATATCCGGCTTCAAATTTAACCGGCCTACTAGTTCATTACAAACAAACGAATGCGAAGCTCCAGTATCAAACAAAACTCTAACTGGAACACCACATAGGAAAAGAGTACCTTGAACAACCACACTCTTTCCCTTCTCTTCAGCAGTAGGAGCTTTCGAAGACGACGGAACAGCTCCTAAAGCATAGGCTTGCACAATCTGCCTGTCCTTCCTTGGTTCTGGACAATTCTTCCTGAAATGCCCCGGCTTGTCACAGTTGTGACACTTCATCGGTGCCTTCGGATTCTTACAATCCTTAGAGAAATGGCCCTTCTGTTGACAATTGTAGCAAGTCACCTCGCCTTTCGGCTTCTTCTGGCCATCCTTACCTTTCTGCTGCTGCTGCTTCCTCTTCTGGTTTCCACCCTGCTGTGGTTTAGATTCTCCCTTGGTAACAGCAACAACAGGTCCTTCCTTAGGAAACAGACTCTCATGCCTAAGAGCTTTCTCCACAAGCTTCTCAAATGAATCGTCCAAATGATCTACCAACTGTCTCCCAAGATAACTATCCAAGCCGGTCACAAACTTCTCATTCTTCTGATAAGCAGATTCAATATATGACCGAGCATACTTGGACAAAGCTTCGAACTCAGAAACATACTCAAGAACAGATCTTCCACCCTGCTTGAGCTCTACAAACTTCTTGAACAGAACAGACTTCTGAGCTGTAGAAATGAACTTAGCTTCAAATCTGACTTGGAATTGCTCCCAAGTAATCTCTTCTTCCGGAGTAGTGATGGTAATAGAGTTCCACCAATCAGAAGCTCTCCCTTGAAGCTGCCTCGATGCCAACTTCCTCTTAGTTGCATCATCAATTCCCAAATCACCAAAGATCCTTCTACAAGCATCTATCCACCTCTGGACTTCAATGGTAGATTCTGTTCCCAAGAAAACCTTCCCTCCAAGAGCAGTATAATCCTTGCACAGCTTAGCAAAATCCACTGGTTTCGAAGTTTGGACTTGAACTCCAACATCAACTGCCGCCCCCGGAACTGGTATCCTTCTCATGATCGAAGTCATCATAGCTTCGAACATGGCTGCATAATCAGCAGTCTCTTCAGTAGCACGACCTCCCCTAGCAGCTGGTCTCCCTCTTCGACTCATTCTCAATATCTATAAAAAGGAATGATTAGAACATCTAGAGAAACAACTGCATAAAGGACTCAAACTCTACTAAGCTACTATATTATATATAGTAATCATCCATCAAAATACAATTACGTCTCTCATACGTAGTTATGACAACGAGCGTTGGGTAAAACCGATTAACCAATGCTCTGATGCCAAATGTGACGACCGCCCATGACCCCTGCACCTAATCTAGAGATAGTGCGCTGTAAAGTGTGCCAGGCGACCATGGACGATTGTCAAGGTAAGATTTAAAACAAAAGGATCTATCGAATTACTCACAGCGCATGGACAAAATACAATAGAACATATGTATAGTGAAGCTTTACAGAACAAAATGACATCTTATAAAACTCCATAATAGTTGAATACAAGCATTCACATAGTCAATACATCCAGCCTCACTACAAATCTCTCAGAGAATACAAAACAGCGGAATAACCAGTACATATAATAAGAAGATAATATGCAACCCTCCAGCTCGTCTTCGATATCAGCATCGTGAGAAGAGAACAGCACCTGTCACCTGCTACCTAGTCTGCCCGTCCCAAAATGGACGAACAGCCCAAGGCAATAAGAATTAAAAACATAAAGCCTTGAGTCAGACAACAGTCTTAGTGAGCAGTAAATTAACTAACAACATACCAAAAGAGCATAAAGGAAAAGGAATAGGAATACAACCCTCCCACTCCAACCTCATTCTACAGTGATAGCCCCCAGACACACACTAAGCAGAAGCAAACATAGCAGAGCATACAATTTAAAGTAAAGCTACTATCACTCGAGTCAAGGGCGATGTTTTCCAAGTACCAAGGCCTAAATCAGATAAGCACCCAGAAAATACCGCTCTTGAGTCCGAATGACGATACAACCAAACATCCATGACTCTGGCTATCACTGTTATCATTGCTTCGATATCACCGTTAATTGAATGACCGGCACATTCTTTCAGCCGTCCGTCAAGGGCTAATGGAAACCCCGGTTCTAGACATAACTCCCGCACGTCGTCGCAGCCCGTGCCTAGGACTATCGAATCTGCCCAGAGTACTCGACCATCAACAGTTGGCCGTTGGGACTATCGAATCTGCCCAAACGTACTCTTGCTTAGAGCATGCTAGAACCTTCAACAACGATGCTATCCAAGCCTCCTAGTCATCCTCCTCGACGACTATTCTCATATTCATTCATTATCTTCAACTCGAATCATATCACCGAGTTATCAACATGCTTGGAATGATCCCGTCTGGATTAGACCAAGTCTTCATCATATGATGCCTTGCTTCATTACACCCTTGCAAAGCTTCATCTCAACTTCACATCATCAAATCTATGCATAAGAGCTTCATCATCCCGCTACATATGCCACGAGCAGCTTTTCCAATTCAAGAGCCTTTCCCTTAGCTTTTGAATCACCTTCGATCTAATCTAATCATCAATCATCTAGTTCATAACAATCAATCAAATCAAACATCAATCCAAGCAATCAAGCATTCAAATATGATCTAAGTAGACAATTATAACAATAATGGCATTTTCGTAATTAAAGAGTTGAAAGTCCAATAAGCATGAAAACATGGATTATATCTCTACAAACTTGATGAATGAACTTGCATAGGTTAACATATGATAAAATGGATGCAACATCATCATGAACAATGGATCTACATGGATCTATACATAGGATGAAGAAAATGCATGGAAATCACTATTTTAACACCAAATCGAGCCAACAATCCGATATACTCCTTTGGATCCGTGTGAGAGATAATCACCACTCACCAAATCACCTAAACAAACCCAAATCAACACACTTCAAATCTGGACAGCAAAGGATCAAGCTTGATCTATCACCAATCCGCTTCAAATGAAGAAATCTCTCTTGAAAAGATGAAGATCTTCAATCTAAGCTCTTGAATCTTCAATCTTGATCTTCGATTTGGATGGATGGAAGCACTAGATTAGAGTGGAGAAAAGAAGTGAAGAAGTGTAGAAGTCGAGCTCTCAAAATGGCAGCACTTCGTCGCTTCAAAAATCCGGATCCCAAAAAGTGAGAACAACCCCTCCTATTTATAGCTGAAAACTGCCTGAGTCGTAACTCGGCTATCTCCTTAAGTCGTTGCCGACCTAACATTATGCCGACCTACGACCTAAAAACCCCCACGACTTAACAGAGCCTCCGACCTAACCCTTAGCCAACAACTCCGACCTATCAGATACGCGCGCCTCAACTCCTACGATCTAACACTTCTGCGCATACGACCTAACTATTAAGTCGACCTACGACTTAACACATACTTCGACCTAACACTTAGACGAAACCCAGCGACCTACGACTTAACAGGTTACGACCTAACACTTAGACGAAACCCAGCGACCTACGACTTAACAGGTTACGACCTAATTCCTTAAGCCTCCACGCGACCTAACATAAGTCGCGAACAACTGGGATGCGACCTAACTCTACCCAGACTTACGACTTAACTCCTTAAGTCGCTCACTACTACTTAGGTCGTTGCCGACCTAACTACACTGCTAACTTCTATAGGTCGTCCCAACCGACCTAACAACTTAATTACTAAGTCGCTAACCCGGAACCACTAGGTCTGCCTACCCTTGAGTCGCCATATCCTTAAGTCGGTCAGTCTTTAGGTCGTTAACTCGCCCTGCCGACCTAATTACTTAACTAAATCCTAGGTTGCACAATTTTATAGGTCGCTCCAACTAACCCACGACCTAACACTAACTCGCAAGTCCTTAACTCGGTCACGACTTAGCTCTTAGGTCGTCCACGACCTAGGACTTAGACAAATTTCCCCAAAAATCTGAAATGTCTTAAAAATGCAAAAATTCCAGATTTGACGAACTTTTCGATCCGTGAAAAATACGGGTCGTTACATTAATAGGCCTCTTCATGTTATTGTTGAAGTTCTGTTTGGCATCCACAACTTCAACATCACTTTCTTTGTCGGCCTCTTCTAGTCGAAGAGTGATATCTACAGACTAGTCAAAAGGCACTTCTAATTTCAGAGGTAAAACCTTTTTGGGGTTTTTACCCAAAACACAGATAAACCTTTGATTCTTTACAAGATCAAAAAGTTGTTGGGCAGACATGAATACGCCATCCAGAGAAGGACCACTGGATTGACCATCGCTAGGACTGCCAGAACCAACCATTGCTCTTCTTTAAGAAAGAAAGAAAGAAAGAAGAGGAAAAAGGTTATTCACAGAATGAATATCAAACAAACTTGATTGATAAAACAAGGCATCACAAAAGAAAATAGGATAGAATGGTACGAAGACTCGAATTAAATCCTATGGCACGATTCCTAAGAAAGACTTAGGACAATGATCCTTGCTAGATTATTCTACATTGTTCCGAAGTTTTGCTCTGATACCATGCTGTGATACCCCACCTCTATACTCACACTAGCCAAGGACACTACTGGGTAATGCCGTCGACTAGCACGAAGAATAAGGCTGTTGAGGAGCGACCATCTGTGTAATTGCTTTGTGCGAGTACCGATATATCAGATAATATAACTTACATTTCATTTCAAGAGGAAATCCGACATATCAAATACAAACTCAAATAATACGGAACAACGATGTAGTACAGCGAACGCCCGATGAACCGAACTCCAATAAGCCGGAACAACGACGTAATACAGCGTTACGCCCGATGAACCAAACTCCATAAAACCATAGGTCGCTAGCCTATAAAAATGAGACGAAGCTCCATAAATCCAGGTACAGTCCCCCATGTGGACAAAGAGACATCGCAAATCGCTAGTCTAAACCATAAAATGATCATCATCGATCATCAAGAAGTGTCGATTACACTAAGCTAGTAAATAAATGAGTTTAGCTTCATGTCCCATAACCACTAGCTTAAATTAAAATTTACGAACAGATTGTAGATTTCTACTCGAAAATTATCACAAGAGTTCAATCGAACAAGTCCAAGAATTAACCGACGAAGTAAACGCAAGCGTTTCATACCACTTGTTTTACTAAGCCGTTTAAGTAGATTTCTCATACGAATGAGGTAAAGGTTTGTATATACTAATAGATTGGAAAACGGTTTTGAAAACAAGCTTTATATTTAAAATAGTGTCGAAAGCGTTTTGATGAAAGAGTTTGAGTATTTACTACTAGTATAGAAACCTTTGTATTTAGAAGTGACAAATCACAAAAATGATTGTTGAAACAATCAATCACCAAAGATTCACATACGAAGACGTGAATTAAATCCAAAGAAATCGATACCAAATCCATCAAAATGGATATTCCCAAAAATCCCGAAAAAGAAGTCATCAAGGTCGATAAAAGTGATAACAACAAATTGGAGCAACTAAAATCGATAAATAATGGAAATTCAATCAAGAAAAGCCTAAACAGGCAAAAATACACAATTCTAGACGTTTGGGGGTCAATCCAGACGTCTGGACTTAGATTCTGGAAATTCCAGAAAAACCCTTCCAGACGTCTGGTTTGGCAATCCAGACGTCTAAAACCCTTTCAGACGTCTGAAATTATAATTCAGACGTCTGAAATTAGTCTCTACCCTTTTTTTATTAACCTGCGTGCATATATTTTTGCTCCAGGTCCAAACCAGACGTCTGGACTTGATCACCAGACGTCTGGTCACCTGGTCTGGGCAACAATTTACCTAGGCCAAAGTGGCCAAAACGTATCGGAAGCAATCGGACAAGCAACGACGACTAAGGATTTATGCCCAGCGACAACCCAGCCTTAAAGGCTCTTCGATACACCCCGAATATCAAGTCCAAATATCCATAGAAGGATTTTCATAAAATTGGACCAAAACATCAAAATTTCGAAAATTCACCAAATCAATTCAAATCAAATGCAAATGAATATGCACAAATGTTAGGAATTCATACCTAACAACAATGATACCTATAGACGTAGATGTGAGTTAAATAACTCACCTTTAAAACTCAAAAACTCAAGAGAGAAGCTCTAAAACAAGCTAAGATCAATTCCTCTTCAACAACAACTCAAGAAACTTCAATTTAAGCTCATAAGAAGAATATTTCCTAAGTTTGGTTATAGGAAATTCTGAAATTGAAGAGAGATAGAGATGGAGAAGGTGAAGAGGATGCTTACCTAAGCTTCTCTTTGATTTTGGAGCAAGAACTTGAGTTCCCAAATCAAACTAGGGTTTGGAATTTCTAATTTCCCATTCCTCTCCCCATTTTTACTTAAGATTGAATGTATTAGGAAAATGAGAATGAAATGAGAAGAGGGGCTGAGTTAGGGTATTAAGATGGGTTAGTGGGCTGAAACTGTAACAACCCGGGATTTTCTGTCCCGAAAATCCCAGATAGTTATGACAAAGAAGAAAGAGATAGAAGAAGAAGAAGATTAGAAACATCAACATCTCACATTCGCAGCGGATAAAATATAATAATAAATAATAACAGTTTACAAAACAATATTATATCTGTCGATTACATTTAAATACATTAGAGTTACACATTTATACAGACACTGGATATACACAATTATCAAGTCTCAGATATACAATAATATAACACAGTAGAAACACTCCATACGTTTCTGCCATCCAGCTCGCCTCCTGAGCTCCAGAACGTCCTTACTTGGAAATCTGTAATACTCGGTCTGACCCGAGCATTACATCAAAGTAACACCCGGGTCAGGCTGGAAACCAGCGTGAGTAAACCCATATATCTTGAAATATTAAGGTTATAAAACATCTCTGAAATCACGGGGTAACTCTTACCTCACTACGAGTTCTTATCATACTATAGCCCTCTTATTTCACAAATAATATCTAAGTACCATTACTTAGTTTCAATGGTCCAGATTACTCAATTTATTTCATTTCCAGCCTATTTATATCACATATAAAGAATTAATGCAAATTTCTAATCGAAGTGGTTTCGGGTATTTACTAATACCCGACCTTGGTCTTCCCGAATTCAATGTCATCTCTAATTAAAGTTGTTAAGTTTTAAAACAATACAATTCATACCCAAGATATCATACCACATAACAATTCAACTCAGATAGGTAACTTACATTATCACAGTTCAACTCATTCATATCACATCACATCTAAATCACCCATTAGAGACATCAACAATTCAACCCATCCAATATTTTTTAACCATCCATAAGCAAGATTTTAATAGATATATAATTCCTAATTAATTCAATTTATCTCCAATTAAATTAATTACCAACTTTAATCACTTGGATTACCTTAATCATGTATACTTAACATTTATTAATAACAACCCAATTAATAAATGATTCTTTAATCACCCATCTTAATTAATCATCCTTGATTTATTATACTTTAATTACATTGAGTAATTAACCTTAATTACCACACAGATTAATTAGCCTTAACCATTCACATTAATTAACTTTTAATTAATCTCCTTAATTAATTAATTACATTCATTAATGATCCTCTAATCACTTCCAGTAATTAATTATTTTTTTAATTAAATACATTTAACAAGTAATCTTTAAATTAATCACATTTATTAATTTACCTTAATTAATCTCATTCAGTAATTAACTATCCTTTAATAACTTTCATTAATTTACTATTCCTTAGTTACTTATTAATCAATTAGTTATTCTTACTTAATTACACTAATTAACTAACCCTGATTAATTAATTAATCATTAATCAATCACAATAATTAATTATCCTTTAGTTATTAATTAATTAATCTTAATTGATTTTACTAAATCATTCAAACTTGTTTTAATCACTTGTTTTGAAATTTATATAATATTTAACTATGGAAAAATTTGTTTTTATTTTGCTTTGTAAACATATCCATTTAGACACAACTTTAAACGTGGCTGATCATTCCTTCCAAAACTTTATTGTCTTAATAACCCTTCTTTACAACTTAAACTAGTTAAAATCTTTGCTCTTTAAAAATCTGTAATAATTCTTTGACTAGAAAACAACACGCAAACACCAGAAAACCCGAGCCCAACAACGATTCTTCCCGAGCACATCACAAAATTCCTGCTCCTCCTCTACTTCGAGTCGTACACGAAAACCACTCGAGAAAATCCCGAGCCAAAAGCTTCTTCGTACCCAAACAAACTCATACACACGCTCGATCACCATGCACCATGCACACCATTCCGATCGCCATCGATCGACGCCACAACCACCTACCAATCGAAGACAACTATGCCATCCTTCTCGATAACTCAGATCAGCGGAAATACTTACGAATCGAAAATGAACATTTTAATCAAAACTGGCCGAACCCAAAACGATCACCAGAAATCTCCTCGTCCAAACTATCGCGACCACCAGAGGTCGAGCAACTCCTGCCACACTCCACCTAGTTTCTACGCCACCATTCCCCAAAGTTTTGTGACACTCGATCTATCAAAGACATCGAAATGACCACAAATTCCAGCTTCAACAAAACTAGGGTTTAAAACTTAATTCGCTGACCGTCGATGCCACAGTGGACTATCCACCTCCTTGCCATTTTTGCCGTACTCCCTGTACCTTCACCTATCTCCAGTGATGTTCTCGATCATCCCAGCCCTCATAGCCATCAGAATTTGCTCAGAAACCCAAATCCAGACATCCCAAAAATTCACATTCATTACTTCATTTAAAATTGTGATTTTGATTTTAAAAATCCAAATTTTTAAGGATGATTCAAGATATATACTTGAATCAATACAATTTAACATTTGATTTTATCATATATTAAAAGATTTCTACTGTAATTTCCAAATTTAGCATAGTTTAAATCTTAATATACTGGAGTCTATTTTTAAATCCTAGATCATGTTTAAACTAAACTATTTGGTTTAAATTCCAAAGTCTAACAGAGAACATGAGCAAAGATTTTGAATTTTGATTCATTTTAAAACTCTGTAATCAAAAGAAAACAGAGAGGCACAGACATCAGACATGCATATTCAAACACATCCATATACACAGATTTTATACTTCTATATACACATGCAGGGCATCATCGTCACAGCAATTACTCAAGCAACAATCATTAATCTACTTAAATTTTAAATTAAATGTTTACTCACATAATTATAACTGTTTAAGGTAAAGTTTACTCACCTGTTAAAAAGAAAACAGAGAACAGACTTCCTCTTATGATCTAGAACCGTTCTGTTTTTGAACTGATCTTTGAAACTGAAGTTGATAGTTGATGATTGATTTACTTGTTGAGTTGATCCTGAATCTACTATGTTGCTTTAGCTCAGAAGAAATTTGAAAGAGTTGAATTTGTAGTTGTTTGATTTCAGTTGGAAAGCTTTAAGTTTGATTTTCTTATCTGGTTTGGCCTCCTCAGATTTTGTTCTTCCCTTTTTCTTTGATTTTTTTTGTTTTGCCAGGTTTTAGTTTTGAATTTTCTAAGAAAATGAGAAGAGGAGAAGTATGGATATATATATAATATAGTCTGGTTTTTTTTTTGTTTTTTTTTAGAAAAATAAAAGATAATTAAAAATGGATACTTGTTATATTTGCATGCTAATTTATCTACACTTGTTTATCTCATATATTAAGATGGTTACACATATCTAATTTCATGATGAGATGATTACACTTGTCTTTATCTTCATGTATAAATGTTTAAATATATTTTTATGTAATTTCCTACTTATATTTATATTGTATTTTTAATTGTAAATGAATACTTTTCTTTTTTGTAAATATTTATAAAATCCTAAAGAAAATGGTTTTAGAATGTATTATACATTAATAAGAAATCACATTTATTTGGTATATATAAATTTAACTTAAAATACCCCTTTGAAAATTATTAATTAATCTCAAATCATAACCTCCAAATATATACATATTAGAAAACAAATTCTTATTAACTTAAAAATATAGAGTCTTAAAAATCCGATTTATTTTTAAGATATTTATCAATTTGAATTTAAAATTCAAATTTAAACTCAATTTAAATTCAGCTCATTTAAATATATATATATATATATATATTAAATAACACATTATTAATTTGCTCAACTTATAAATCAGCATTTTACTAATTCAATCTAGTTAATTATCAATTAACATATGTCAAGAAATCCAGGTTATCACATTCCTCCCACCATTAAAACTTTTCGTCCTCGAAAAGGAATGAAGCCAAAATTTATTCAATACTTAAAATTAGATAAATTATTCTTTGATCATTTTTAAAACACTTTTAAAATCTATATAATTTTATAAGATAGTTTTTGCAAAAATACTTTTATAACTTGATGTCTCAACTAGTCCATCCTTGTTCTCATAGAAATTCGGTCATACGTTGATCATGCGTAAGACTGAAAATCTATAAGGACTTAGCAAACCCGTTTTCAACACCTAGTGAAAATACTTTTGGAAAATAATTTTATTGAAAATATAGAAATAATTTATTTTGAAAATGGAGGAAATATCTTGGTGAAAATGCTCTAGAAATCATCACCCCCATCCATGGTCATAGTTACATCACGGGTTACGTTGCCATCGCAGCAAAAGTCCATGTAATTGATGACAGCATGGAACCCACAACAGATCGCAGTTACATTCCAGGGTTACGTTGCCGTCGCAGCAAAAGTCCATGTAACTGTTGGCTCTCAGCGGCACACACGATTTCGCTGTCAAAATGAAACTTCTCCACTCTACATAGGTCGCAGTCTACCGATATAAAATCAAACGCAGACTGTTGGCTCTCAGCGGCACACATGACTTTCGCTATGTTACCATAGTGTCGCAGTCTACCGATATAAAATCAAACGCAGACTGTTGGCTCTCAGCGGCTCACACGACTTTCGCTATGGTCTGTAGTAGATCGCAGTGACATCGAGTTACACTGTTGTCACAGCATAACCCAAATGCCTCTGTGGGCACCAGCCCCTCGACTTTCGCTACACAAATAATCCTCAGGAACTAGTTTTGTCCAAACTCCTCACAGGATCAACTTTAGAATCCCCCCTTAGGGTTCAAGGCAGTACCACCCTGTGGCACTCCTGAGAAGTTCATTTCAAGGGAGCGCCTTTTTCCCCAGAGCTATTCTCAAAACACTTTATACTATACACTTATAGTATCTTCAAATCATATCCTTTATGATTTATATCAAAATCACTTTTACACAAAATCGATATCCAAAATCGATAGTTCCAAATTTGGCTTTCCAAAATCCAAAATTGATTTTTCTCAAAAATCAAAAGCCCTTTTTAAAATCCATAGGTTCCAAAACCTTTTTCCAAAATCATTCTCATAAAACCCTTTTTATATATATATAGATATATATAACTTTGAAAATCTTTGGATCATTTCAAACTTGTATAAAACCTCTTTTATACTTCAAATATTTTCAAACCCTTTTCTATTCTGGCTATAGATTTAACAAGGGAAGATTTATCTTATATAACAAAGATATATAACTTTGTTTTATTCCAAATCAAATATTCAAATTTGATAAATATTTTATACAGTTATTAACCATATCACTTTTCTATAAAATGAGTTCTAATCACAGAAATATTCAACTCCCATTTTATTTCATCATTTATTTTTCAAAATATACCCTTCCATTTCAAAATCATTTTACAGTTTTTTTTCCATAAAATTTAATATAAATTTTATTCAAATCCGTACGATGTACACATATCATCCGTACGCAATACCAATCTGATCGCTCACTCGATCACACAATTTTTCTTCCGAACTAGTATCGTTCACCCGACTTCCTAGCGCGGACTCGGATCTGGTTTCTTGATCAGAAACCGTCATTCTCCTTACATAGTCGTAGCTATGATAGAGAATATCCAGAACCAATCAAAAATCCATATCCAGGTTCGCCGTCGAAATCGAGCGAAAATCCCAACTCGGATCGATAATACTATCTCGAAATTCTGTGTTCGAATCTGGATCAAATCACTATGCGAATAGAATAACATACGTACATCCTACGTATTTATCTTTATTGGTTATTAGCCAATCAATTCCCTTTTACTTCACATTCATTTAGATTTCTATTCACTTATTCACAATTGCTCCCAATTTCCATTTGGGTTAATACTTCAATTCTTATCTCAATTGGTATTAAATTATAGACAGTTTGAACTCTATCCAGCTTAAATTTAGAAAATAGCTTGAAAAATTAAAAATAGACAAGTAGTTGAAAAATAATTATTAGTTTGTAAAATAGCTGTAAAATAGTCAATTAATTGTAAAATAGTTGTAAAATAGGAATTAATTATAAAAAGTTGAAAAATAGTAATTTGTTCCAAAAATAATTGTGAAATAAGTATAAGATAGTTTGAGGTTTAAGAAGAAAGATTGTATAGTAAGTAGTTTTGGAAAAATAGGTTTATATTAAACCAAATTATTTTAAAAATAGTCTAGAGCCAAACTGTCCAACTTTCCAATTCCCATTTCCAATCAATTTCTCATTAAATTGATCCAGTCCAAATTCAAGTTGAATTAACCTTAATTCCTTCCCAAATTCAAATCAAATTCCATTTGATTTTTAAACTTATTCAACTTTAATCCAAATTCCAATTAATTCAAATCAAATCCAATTTGAACAAATTTTATTCAAATCTCAACTTAAAACCATCTCGAATTATATAAATTCGAGTTAAAAATTTTAAATGTTGATTTAATCCCTTAAGTCAAATTAACCCTTTACTTTTAAATCAATCAACCTTTATTTTAAATTTAATAACTTAAATCTTTAAACCATTTAATTTTGAATCCAAATTCCAAAATTCCATTTTAAAATTATCTTTACTTAACTTATTACAAAGTTCAAATAAGAATTCAAAAACAATTTAATCTTTAGATTCTAATTTATTATCCATTTCTAACTTCAAAACCAATTCCCAGTTTCATAGATTATTTATAACAATAGAATGATATCAGGATAAATAAACATCCAAATTTATCCAAACACCAATTAACAGCATCCATTTCTATTTCCAGATCTCAAACCCATTTTGAGATCACTCATAGCTCCCATTTAAAATCAATCATTTAACTTCCTAAGTTAAATTTCAATTTCATCTTGAAATTCCAATTCAAATTGTTCATTCTAAACTCATTTAACTTTCCTTAAGTTAAATTTAATCAAGTCAACTTTACCCAATTTGAATTCCCATTTCAAATTTTAAACTTTATATTAATAATCTTCCCACTTATAAGTTCAAAAACTTATCACTTTGTGTTTTCATATCACATTCCAAGGAAAAATTTAAAACTCAACACTAAGAGTTTATTTCAAATCATCATTGGTATTATGTATATTCCTCATATATACATTTTCTTTACACACCAAGTTATACCTTAAATTTTTAAACCACCTTTGGTTTTAATTCAAAACAAATTTCTTTTAAAACAATTTCAAGTTTTCTGGATTTAGATTTAAAACTTCACAAATTTAAATTATCTTCAATTCCAATTTATAAGTCATACTCACCTAAAAGTTTACTTCCCTAAAACATTTCATTTTACTTAATTATTAACAATATTTCATTATTAAACACAACAACCATTTATGATAAAAACCAAGATTATCGTATCTGGAAACCAATTTATTATTATCTTTATTCAATTTCAATTTGGTTGTATTATTATTACCCCTCAATTCTTATTATTTTATTTAATTCTAATTAATTCTACAACCAATTTCTTTAATATATTTAATAATTAGAAAAATTATTTCTATATATATCAAAAGATAACTTATATAAATATCATTTAATTTTAAAACCATTTTAAAATCTTTATATAGGAAAATAACAAGTATGCTCTCATATATATATACACTCAACTCATTCTAGGGTACTATTGACCCTATCTTTAATGAGTAAACCCAACAGAACCAAGGTTCTCGCTTAACCTTCAGCTCTGATACCAACTGTAACAACCCGGGATTTTCCGTCCCGAAAATACCAGATAGTTATGACAAAGAAGAAAGAGATAGAAGAAGAAGAAGAAGGTCAGAAACATCAACATCTCACATTCGCAGCGGATAAAATATAATAATAAATAATAACAGTTTACAAAACATTATTATATATGTCGATTACATTTTAATACATCAGAGTTACACATTTATACAAACACTGGATATACACAATTATCAAGTCTCAGATATACAATAATATAACACAGTAGAAACACTCCATACGTTCCTGCCATCCAGCTCGCCTCTTGAGCTCCAGAACGTCCTTACTTGGAAATCTGTAATACTCGGTCTGACCCAAGCATTACATCAAAGTAACACCCGGGTCAGGCTGGAAACCAGCATGAGTAAACCCATATATCTTGAAATATTAAGGTTATAAAACATCTCTGAAATCACGGGGTAACTCGTACCTCACTACGAGTTCTTATCATATTGTAGCCCTCTTATTTCACAAATAATATCTAAGTACCATTACTTAGTTTCAATGGTCCAGATTACTCAATTTATTTCATTTCCAGCTTATTTATATCACATATAAAGAATTAATGCAAATTTCTAATCGAAGTGGTTTCGAGTATTTACTAATACCCGACCTTGGTCTTCCCGAATTCAATGTCATCTCTAATTCAAGTTGTTAAGTTTTAAAACAATACAATTCATATCCAAGATATCATACCACATAACAATTCAACTCAGATAGGTAACTTACATTATCACAGTTCAACTCATTCATATCACATCACATCTAAATCACCCATTAGAGACATCAACAATTCAACCCATCCAATATTTTTCAACCATCCATAAGCAAGATTTTAATAGATATATAATTCCTAATTAATTCAATTTATCTCCAATTAAATTAATTACCAACTTTAATCACTTGGATTACCTTAATCATGTATACTTAACATTTATTAATAACAACCCAATTAATAAATGATTCTTTAATCACCCATCTTAATTAATCATCCTTGATTTATTATACTTTAATTACATTGAGTAATTAACCTTAATTACCACACAGATTAATTAGCCTTAACCATTCACATTAATTAACTTTTAATTAATCTCCTTAATTAATTAATTACATTCATTAATGATCCTCTAATCACTTCCAGTAATTAATTATTTTTTTAATTAAATACATTTAACAAGTAATCTTTAAATTAATCACATTTATTAATTTACCTTAATTAATCTCATTCAGTAATTAACTATCCTTTAATAACTTTCATTAATTTACTATTCCTTAGTTACTTATTAATCAATTAGTTATTCTTACTTAATTACACTAATTAACTAACCCTGATTAATTAATTAATCATTAATCAATCACAATAATTAATTATCCTTTAGTTATTAATTAATTAATCTTAATTGATTTTACTAAATCATTCAAACTTGTTTTAATCACTTGTTTTGAAATTTATATAATATTTAACTATGGAAAAATTTGTTTTTA
Source organism: Allium fistulosum (assembly GCA_030737815.1). NCBI lineage: Eukaryota > Viridiplantae > Streptophyta > Magnoliopsida > Asparagales > Amaryllidaceae > Allium > Allium fistulosum. The sequence continues at coordinate 1,146,461,804 of CM060901.1, forward strand.
TTTTGCTTTATAAACATATCCATTTAGACACAACTTTAAACGTGGCTGATCATTCCTTCCAAAACTTTATTGTCTTAATAACCCTTCTTTACAACTTAAACTAGTTAAAATCTTTGCTCTTTAAAAATCTGTAATAATTCTTTGACTAGAAAACAACACGCAAACACCAGAAAACCCGAGCCCAACAACGATTCTTCCCGAGCACATCACAAAATTCCTGATCCTCCTCTACTTCGAGTCATACACGAAAACCACTCGAGAAAATCCCGAGCCAAAAGCTTCTTCTTACCCAAACAAACCCATACACACGCTCGATCACCGTGCACCATGCACACCATTCCGATCGCCATCGATCGACGCCACAGCCACCTACCAGTCGAAGACAACTATGCCATCCTTCTCGATAACTCAGATCAGCGGAAATACTTACGAATCGAAAATGAACATTTTAATCAAAACTGGCCGAACCCAAAACGATCACCAGAAATCTCCTCGTCCAAACTATCGCGACCACCAGAGGTCGAGCAACTCCTGCCATACTCCACCTAGTTTCTACGCCACCATTCCCCAAAGTTTTGTGACACTCGATCTATCAAAGACATCGAAATGACCACAAATTCCAGCTTCAACAAAACTAGGGTTTAAAACTTAATTCGCTGACCGTCGATGCCACAGTGGACTATCCACCTCCTTGCCATTTTTGCCGTACTCCCTATACCTTCACCTAAATCCAGTGATGTTCTCGATCATCCCAGCCCTCGTAGCCATCAGAATTTGCTCAGAAACCCAAATCCAGACATCCCAAAAATTCACATTCATTACTTCATTTAAAATTGTGATTTTGATTTTAAAAATCCAAATTTTTAAGGATGATTCAAGATATATACTTGAATCAATACAATTTAACATTTGATTTTATTATATATTAAAAGATTTCTACTGTAATTTCCAAATTTAGCATAGTTTAAGTCTTAATATACTGGAATCTATTTTTAAATCCTAGATCATGTTTAAACTAAACTATTTGGTTTAAATTCCAAAGTCTAACAGAGAACATGAGCAAAGATTTTGAATTTTGATTCATTTTAAAACTCTGTAATAAAAAGAAAATAGAGAGGCACAGACATCAGGCATGCATATTCAAACACATCCATATACACAGATTTTATACTTCTATATACACATGCAGGGCATCATCGTCACAGCAATTACTCAAGCAATAATCATTAATCTACTTAAATTTTAAATTACATGTTTACTCACATAATTATAACTGTTTAAGGTAAAGTTTACTCACTTGTTAAAAAGAAAACAGAGAACAGACTTCCTCTTATGATCTGGAACCGTTCTGTTTTTGAACTGATCTTTGAAACTGAAGTTGATAGTAGATGATTGATTTACTTGTTGAGTTGATCCTGAATCTACTATGTTGCTTTAGCTCAGAAGAAATTTGAAAGAGTTGAATTTGTAGTTGTTTGATTTCAGTTGGAAAGCTTTAAGTTTGATTTTCTTATCTGGTTTGGCCTCCTCAGATTTTGTTCTTCCCTTTTTCTTTGATTTATTTGTTTTTCCAGGTTTTAGTTTTGAATTTTCTAAGAAAATGAGAAGAGGAGAAGTATGGATATATATATATAATATAGTCTGGTTTCTTTTTTTTTATTTTTTTTAGAAAAATAAAAGATAATTAAAAATGGACACTTGTTATATTTGCATGCTAATTTATCTACACTTGTTTATCTCATATATTAAGATGGTTACACATATCTAATTTCATGATGAGATGATTACACTTGTCTTTATCTTCATGTATAAATGTTTAAATATATTTTTATGTAATTTCCTACTTATATTTATATTCTATTTTTAATTGTAAATGAATACTTTTCTCTTTTATAAATATTTATAAAATCCTAAAGAAAATGATTTTAGAATTTATTATACATTAATAAGAAATCACATTTATTTGGTATATATAAATTTAACTTAAAATACCCCTTTGAAAATTATTAATTAATCTCAAATCATAACCTCAAAATATATACATATTAGAAAACAAATTCTTATTAACTTAAAAATATAGAGTCATAAAAATCCGATTTATTTTTAAGATATTTATCAATTTGAATTTAAAATTCAAATTTAAACTCAATTTAAATTCAGCTCATTTAAATATATATATATATATATATATATATATATTAAATAACACATTATTAATTTGCTCAACTTATAAATCAGCATTTTACTAATTCAATCCAGTTAATTATCAAGTAACATATGTCAAGAAATCCGGGTTATCACATTCCTCCCCCCTTTAAAACTTTTCGTCCTCGAAAAGGAACGAAGCCAAAATTTATTCAATACTTAAAATTAGATAAATTATTCTTTGATCATTTTTAAAACACTTTTAAAATCTATATAATTTTATAAGATAGTTTTTGCAAAAATACTTTTATAACTTGATGTCTCAACTAGTCCATCCTTGTTCTCACAGAAATTCGGTCATACGTTGATCAGGCGTAAGACTGAAAATCTATAAGGACTTAGCAAACCCGTTTTCAACACCCAGTGAAAATACTTTTGGAAAATAATTTTATTGAAAATATAGAAATCATTTATTTTGAAAATGGAGGAAATATCTTGGTGAAAATGCTCTGGAAATCATCACCCCCATCCATGGTCACAGTTACATCACGGGTTACGTTGCCATCGCAGCAAAAGTCCATGTAACTGATGACAGCATGGAACCCACAACAGATCGCAGTTACATTCCAGGATTACGTTGCCGTCGCAGCAAAAGTCCATGTAACTGTTGGCTCTCAGCGGCACACACGATTTCGCTGTCAAAATGAAACTTCTCCACTCTACATAGGTCGCAGTCTACCGATATAAAATCAAACGCAGACTGTTGGCTCTCAACGGCACACATAACTTTTGCTATGTTACCATAGTGTCGCAATCTACCGATATAAAATCAAACGCAGACTGTTGGCTCTCAGCGGCTCACACGACTTTCGCTATGGTCTGTAGTAGATCGCAGTGACATCGAGTTACACTGTCGTCACAGCATAACCCAAATGCCTCTGTGGGCACCAGCCCCTCGACTTTCGCTACACAAATAAACCTCAGGAACTAGTTTTGTCCAGACTCCTCACAGGATCAACTTTAGAATCCCCCCTTGGGGTTCAAGGCAGTACCACCCTGTGGCACTCCTGAGAAGTTCATTTCAAGGGAGTGCCTTTTTCCCCAGAGCTATTCTCAAAACACTTTATACTATACACTTATAGTATCTTCAAATCATATCCTTTATGATTTATATCAAAATCACTTTTACACAAAATCGATATCCAAAATCGATAGTTCCAAATTTGGCTTTCCAAAATCCAAAATTGATTTTTCTCAAAAATCAAAAGCCCTTTTTAAAATCCATAGGTTCCAAAACCTTTTTCCAAAATCATTCTCATAAAACCCTTTTTATATATATATAGATATATATAACTTTGAAAATCTTTGGATCATTTCAAACTTGTATAAAACCTCTTTTATACTTCAAATATTTTCAAACCCTTTTCTATTCTGGCTATAGATTTAACAAGGGAAGATTTATCTTATATAACAAAGATATATAACTTTGTTTTATTCCAAATCAAATATTCAAATTTGATAAATATTTTATACAGTTATTAACCATATCACTTTTCTATAAAATGAGTTCTAATCACAGAAATATTCAACTCCCATTTTATTTCATCATTTATTTTTCAAAATATACCCTTCCATTTCAAAATCATTTTACAGTTTTTTTTCCATAAAATTTAATATAAATTTTATTCAAATCCGTACGATGTACACATATCATCCGTACGCAATACCAATCTGATCGCTCACTCGATCACACAATTTTTCTTCCGAACTAGTATCGTTCACCCGACTTCCTAGCGCGGACTCGGATCTGGTTTCTTGATCAGAAACCGTCATTCTCCTTACATAGTCGTAGCTATGATAGAGAATATCCAGAACCAATCAAAAATCCATATCCAGGTTCGCCGTCGAAATCGAGCGAAAAATCCCAACTCGGATCGATAATACTATCTCGAAATTCTGTGTTCGAATCTGGATCAAATCACTATGCGAATAGAATAACATACGTACATCCTACGTATTTATCTTTATTGGTTATTAGCCAATCAATTCCCTTTTACTTCACATTCATTTAGATTTCTATTCACTTATTCACAATTGCTCCCAATTTCCATTTGGGTTAATACTTCAATTCTTATCTCAATTGGTATTAAATTATAGACAGTTTGAACTCTATCCAGCTTAAATTTAGAAAATAGCTTGAAAAATTAAAAATAGACAAGTAGTTGAAAAATAATTATTAGTTTGTAAAATAGCTGTAAAATAGTCAATTAATTGTAAAATAGTTGTAAAATAGGAATTAATTATAAAAAGTTGAAAAATAGTAATTTGTTCCAAAAATAATTGTGAAATAAGTATAAGATAGTTTGAGGTTTAAGAAGAAAGATTGTATAGTAAGTAGTTTTGGAAAAATAGGTTTATATTAAACCAAATTATTTTAAAAATAGTCTAGAGCCAAACTGTCCAACTTTCCAATTCCCATTTCCAATCAATTTCTCATTAAATTGATCCAGTCCAAATTCAAGTTGAATTAACCTTAATTCCTTCCCAAATTCAAATCAAATTCCATTTGATTTTTAAACTTATTCAACTTTAATCCAAATTCCAATTAATTCAAATCAAATCCAATTTGAACAAATTTTATTCAAATCTCAACTTAAAACCATTTCGAATTATATAAATTCGAGTTAAACATTTTAAATGTTGATTTAATCCCTTAAGTCAAATTAACCCTTTACTTTTAAATCAATCAACCTTTATTTTAAATTTAATAACTTAAATCTTTAAACCATTTAATTCTGAATCCAAATTCCAAAATTCCATTTTAAAATTATCTTTACTTAACTTATTACAAAGTTCAAATAAGAATTCAAAAACAATTTAATCTTTAGATTCTAATTTATTATCCATTTCTAACTTCAAAACCAATTCCCAGTTTCATAGATTATTTATAACAATAGAATGATATCAGGATAAATAAACATCCAAATTTATCCAAACACCAATTAACAGCATCCATTTCTATTTCCAGATCTCAAACCCATTTTGAGATCACTCATAGCTCCCATTTAAAATCAATCATTTAACTTCCTAAGTTAAATTTCAATTTCTTCTTGAAATTCCAATTCAAATTGTTCATTCTAAACTCATTTAACTTTCCTTAAGTTAAATTTAATCAAGTCAACTTTACCCAATTTGAATTCCCATTTCAAATTTTAAACTTTATATTAATAATCTTCCCACTTATAAGTTCAAAAACTTATCACTGTGTGTTTTCATATCACATTCCAAGGAAAAATTTAAAACTCAACACTAAGAGTTTATTTCAAATCATCATTAGTATTATGTATATTCCTCATATATACATTTTCTTTACACACCAAGTTATACCTTAAATTTTTAAACCACCTTTGGTTTTAATTCAAAACAAATTTCTTTTAAAACAATTTCAAGTTTTCTGGATTTAGATTTAAAACTTCACAAATTTAAATTATCTTCAATTCCAATTTATAAGTCATAATCACCTAAAAGTTTACTTCCCTAAAACATTTCATTTTACTTAATTATTAAAAATATTTCATTATTAACACAACAACCATTTATGATAAAAACCAAGATTATCGTATCTGGAAACCAATTTATTATTATCTTTATTCAATTTCAATTTGGTTGTATTATTATTACCCCTCAATTCTTATTATTTTATTTAATTCTAATTAATTCTACAACCAATTTCTTTAATATATTTAATAATTAGAAAAATTATTTCTATATATATCAAAAGATAACTTATATAAATATCATTTAATTTTAAAACCATTTTAAAATCTTTATATAGGAAAATAACAAGTACGCTCTCATATATATATACACTCAACTCATTCTAGGGTACTATTGACCCTATCTTTAATGAGTAAACCCAACAGAACCAAGGTTCTCGCTTAACCTTCAGCTCTGATACCAACTGTAACAACCCGGGATTTTCCGTCCCGAAAATACCAGATAGTTATGACAAAGAAGAAAGAGATAGAAGAAGAAGAAGAAGATCAGAAACATCAACATCTCACATTCGCAGCGGATAAAATATAATAATAAATAATAACAGTTTACAAAACAATATTATATCTGTCGATTACATTTTAATACATCAGAGTTACACATTTATACAGACACTGGATATACACAATTATCAAGTCTCAGATATACAATAATATAACACAGTAGAAACACTCCATACGTTCCTGCCATCCAGCTCGCCTCCTGAGCTCCAGAACGTCCTTACTTGGGAATCTATAAAAACTCGACTTTTCGCTATTGAAAATGCTGCTAAAACACCGAAAATAAGATAAATGGCGCTATAGCAGTCCAAATTTGACGAAATGAATTTCGACGTCATACTCAGAAAATAGTTTACATTTTTATTATATAAAAATATTCAGATTTCGAAGGTATTTTATCATCATCAAATTAACTGATTTAAATTGAAATTACACAATAGAACTAACATTCATATTTACCACTGAAAATCTACCATTTGCTACGTCTAAATAGACGCATTTCAAATATCAAATTTTCATTGCTAAATTTTATAATAAAATTTCAAGCAAAATTTCAGTTAATTACGTTATAAAAACCGTTCAAATTTATGGATCATTACACTCTACCGCACTCAAAACTTTTCGTCCTCGAAAAGGAACGAAATAGGAGAATAGCATCGACCCGAAAAATCGATTCAAAATTCATAATACCAGGTACAACGATTAATTTAAAACCATACAGATTTAATTTTATTTTAAATTGATTTAAATTCAACTAATTTGATTTTAATTCCTTTATTCAGTCAATAAATATTCATCATATTGACAATTGATTGATTTCAATTCATGGTATTTCCACTAAATTGATTTGCTTTCAATTCATTAACATTTGTTTCCAATCTTCTTTCAAAACAAAATTTATTTTTCTCATTTATTATTTAATTTATTCACTTAACCACTCTTATAACATAGGTTAAGTGTATAAACATTTATTATACCGATTCAAATTTTTATCTATAAATTCTCTTATCTAAATTTCATTTTTGGACATCTTATTATTTATATTTATACTGTATATTATTCAATTACATATTCTTATTAACATCTAACTTTCTAGGTAAGTTATATTAATGTTTCTGAGTGTCACTATACAGATTTACCTATTATTTACAAACTTTCTATTAAGCCATTTTAATTTAAATAATTTAATACTTAAGTTTTTCTCTTGTATAACCTTTAATCACAAATTCCCATTTCAATTTTTAACTTTTGAATACTTCAGGTAATTTTATAAATGTATCATATGCAATTAAGCACTATACCAATTTACTTGTTATTTAGTATTTTTATTAAGCGAAAGAAATTAAGTTGAACAATCTGTTGCCTAAGTTTTCTCTTATATAACCTTCAATTGCAAATTCATCTTAACATTTAACCTCTTTAAATAATTCAGGTAAGTTATACATGTTTATTCGAAAGTAATTGAATATTAGACAAATAAATTTTTATCCTCGTTCAACTATTCCAAGTTATTTTTAAATTCCAATTTAAATTTTAAACACTACAAATATTTCAAAATTTTTGATGCATTTCAATAATTGAAAACCCTAACTTAACATAGAATTTAAGAATTAAATTTTCGGTTTCACTTCCCACCATTTTAAAATAAATATATACATAGATGTATTTTATACATCAAATCATACTCAAGAATTCAAATCAAATCCTTATTCGAAACAAAAGTGCAGCAAGGCTACTAAGCCGTCTCTCCACTTTGAGACTCGAAAATGAATGTCGATGATGCTGCAGTCATCACTGAAATTATTTTCCAGCGACAAAAGAGGAGAGTACTGACTTACTTGTTTTAAAATTCATGAAACAATTTCCATTCGAAAATACTTTCAAATAATAATATTTTTCAAAACATTGAAAACCAGGTTTAGAAATGCATCGGAAATTAAATTCTCAATTTCTTAATTTAAATTCATTTCAATTTCAAATTAATTTATAAACCATGTTTTATAATTCCATTTCTTTATAAACATATAACAAAAGTTAACAGTTTAAGAGTGTTGCCAAAACAAATAATGATAATCTAGTATTATCATTTCTAACAACCAATTCATTTAACTATCAAATTTCAGAAAATTTTACTTTTATATAAATATAATCACACAAAAATTATTTCATTTACAAATTTTTGAAAACAATATTGTGTCAGTTTGCTCTGTTTAAGTGTTTTCGAATTCCTATCGATAGCGTTGGCCAGACGAATCGATCGAAACCCAAAAATCCAAACTTAACAACTCAAACAATACAATATAAACATTTTTATATTAATTAAAAATACACTCCCTCACAGGGTGATTTAAGAATGGATTCTAGAACAAGGATAGAGATTCAAATTTAGAGGGATCCTAATTAAAGAGAACTCAAACAACGGAGATTGATCGGAAGAAAGATAAGATAATAAAATTGTGAAAGAGGAAAGCGGATAGACATATATTAATCGCGACGACCCTAACCGGGTCAACCGAGATTCCAGGAATAAGATCAATGCGGAATTCAATTTCCCGTATGGGAGGAAGGAAAGTGACTTCACCAAAACATCAGGGTAATCCTTGACTATTGGGGTGGAGTTAAGATCACTAGGCTTAGAATCAAGTGAGAAGATAAAACCGCCTAGAAAATCTGAGGTAGTCGACATTGGATTACAAGAGAATTACCCGGGTAGTCTACTAAATAACGGTTTGGGCTTAGCAAGAGATAATAGCATCAAAACCAAGGACGTAGAAATCTCCAGTGAATCAATGCCTGTTGTAAAGGAGTTTCACCCCTTCACAAATCATATTTAGGTTGGCGGGACCACCGATGGGATTAGTCACACAAAGGATGAAGTTGACAATTGAGGTTGGAGCTATGGGATGCTCCAGTATCAAAAGAACGTGAACATGAGAAGACAAGAATGAATTTTCAGAACGAAGGGGGAAAGTTATAAAATTCAAAGGAAACTCGAGTCAAAGAGGAGGAAACTCAAGTTCAAACGAAGGTGATTCTGTAATTAAATTTACTATATATGCTAAGTTTGCCTAAATCAGAGCTCTGATACAAACTGTAACGACCTGGTATTTCGAACCATTCGCATCCGCACATGTCAGACTTGAATTGCTCAAAACAACAGATTGTTAATTTATATTTGGCAAAACTCAGCATATATAGTAAATAAAACAATCATAGAATCACTGACACAGAGTATTACAACAATAAGCAGCGGAATAGATAAATAGTAGTTCAGGAAGCTACTATATAAACATCAGAGTCTGAACAAAATACAACAGAATCAAAATACAAATGAGTTTCGAATACGTAAGCAACTGACGAGTCTGAACATAAATGACTGGAATAGATTGAAATAACTGAAAGCTGGGTAGATTGATCTTCAAACAAAGCTCCAATCTCCAAAGGGAAGTCTCAAAGGCTGTGACACTCAGTTTGACCCGAGCATAAAGCAAAACACAAAACACTCGAGTCAGGATTAACATTCTTATATAGTAAATTCAACTCAAGTGAAATGTCAACTGAAATACACATAACTTAAAGGATGTTTGGGATTCCCATCCTCTAAGGATCCGTGGAACTATCTACTATGTAGTAAAATACGCTATTATAATATGTCTATAGTAAAGTAAATTATTAAAATAGCGTTAAGGCATTACCCATATCCCCCTTAACACATTTTATATATTCCCGTAGTCTATACAATGCCGTACACTCCACCAAACCGATGGTTTACTCAGAGGACACCAAATAGGTACGACACAAAACAAACTCGCAGAAGGCGTGATAAGGCATGCGACAAGGCACACGAGGCATTGCCAGGGTAGATATACCGTTTGCACTCCCGGACTGGTGGTAACGCATAGCAGCTACTACCGCCCACCTTATGACACACTCGCAAATCAAAGGTGCATCCAATCAAATCACAAAAGCAATAGAATGGTATCGAAGAAATGTGCCCGATCAGGGGAATGACCCCACTTGGCCCGGTATAGCTCGTGTTTTAGCTACATCAAGCTGACTCACGGGAGTCAGGGCTACGTAAATACCATATAGAATCGTCTTCAAACCATCCTACTTCATTTTGGAATCTCCACCACGTACACAGTTGTTAAAGTGGTTTTCGGTATTGGCAGAGAGTATGACAATATCTGATCCCGGTCTCTTTAACAACCAAATGCTTATTTCACACCGTGGTCATTTCATTTCAAATAGTTCATACTTCAAAATCAAAATATCATATTCATTTCAAAATCATATCAATTCGATATCATTATACACTTTAAATCATATTCATTTCCAAAATCGTAACACTTTAAAAATTATAACACTTTCGAAATCATAACACTTTTGAAATCATAACACTTTTGAAATCATAACACTTTTAAAATCATAACACTTCCAACTTAAACAGTTTAGATATTGAAATTAGTATATATATTAGAATAGTTATAAATTAAATTAGTTTATATAATAAAATAATTTATATATTAAAATAGTTTATATATATTAAAAACACTTTATATACAAAAAAATAGTTTCCTCCAATTTCACAAATCGATTCAAATCAACTTAAATTCCAAAAATTCAATTTTAAATCAATCTCGGTTCATCAATTTCAATTCAATTCAAATTCTCAATAAACCATTTTAATTTATATCGACTTCAAATACAGATTTGAACTACAAATCAAACCATTTCAATTCCGATAGATTTCAAAGTTTAAATATTCAAATATTTACAATAACTCAATTCGATAAATTTCATTTATACTTCAAACTCCACTTTACTATTATTCGGTTTGAAATATTCACTTAATAAATCTAATAATCATTTAAATAAAATCTCAAATTACAAATTTAAATAAAACTAAATATCCCATTTCAATTTTATTTAAATTTGAAAATATTCTTAATCACCTTTAATCAAAAATCAAGTAAAATAATATCTTTAAATCTCAAATTCAATAAGTTTCAAGTCAATTTTATTTAAGTATAATTCTTGAACAAATATAATTTCAAATCAATTTCAATTTATCTTCCCAACCTTAATTTATTATAGTTATTACAAAATATATTTTTAAAATATAATTTCAAATAAATACCTAAATATATTATATACTAATTAAATTAAATTTTATGAAATTAAATCTTATTATTAAATTTATTTTATATTAAATCTATTTTTATTTATTTTTTTAAAATAGTAAAATTATAGGTAAAATGTTAAAAATTATATTTTCAAAACTAACTTATAAATTTAAAATTTCCAAAACATATAATTTTAAAAATAAAAAATTTAGACATATATAAAAATAACATTTATATATATTATATTTTTTTAAAAATCAATATTTTTGAAAGACCATATATTTTCTTTCAAAACTTTGGAAATCATTTCAAAATATAGACCAACGCTGTCCGTATATAATTTTCTATCCTATGGTCAAGTGATACGGATATTTATCATTTCAATCCGCAATTTAAATATCTACGGGTATATATCATTTAAACCCGCAATCCCAAAAATTCAAAATCAATGGAAATCGCTTGGGTTTATCATTTCAACCCATAACAATTTTCCCCGATTTTAGAATATCGTTCGGGTATGTATCATTTCAAACCATAAGGAATTCTAAACTAACAAGGAACTTGCAGAGTAAGAACAAATATGATAATAATGTAACATATCAACAACAGGCATATATCATTAGTGATAAATTAAATAAAATATATACAACAGGGTTATGGTGTCATATGTCATAGGTGAACAATTGCAGATAATAGCATATCAGATTTAACAATTAAATAACTAACAATTCAATATTTAACAGCATATTTCAATCGTCATTTCATGTGAATTGAATCTACTAAATATAAGAATGTTAATCGTGAGTGATTGCTCACCTTTCGAGGCTAGAGAAATTGGACAATATGACAAGCTACGAATTGAATCACGAACTTGATAATCGACTAATTCAAATGACAGATCTCAAAGCAAAGCAAGGTGAATACGGATTCGACGAACAAGGCTGATAATAAGGAATCGAGGAAGCAAATCAGAATCAGCTTGATATAATTGAAACGAAATGTATATTATATTATTATTTTCCTTAAAACCAATATTCAATTCAAATTACATATTTAGAATGACATATCTATATACTACATTTAAATTAAAAATCAAAACATATACTTTAACAATATTCAATTTATAACCCATATATTATTTTTCAAAGATTTCCAAATATTAACGTAGATACCCTTAAGATAAATATTAAATATCAACTTAAGATTTATATGTATGAAATATATATATGATCATTTGTATTTAAAATATCAAGTGTACACTATGATATATGTAGGTAATATATATGCAAACATATAAGAAAACTCAAATATATGCCTAGATAGAGAATAAAAAACACGTATATAATATATATAATACTTCCTTTATAATATGACATACTGTAAACATATATTTTCTTTTATAATATACGTACTATAAAAATTTATATACAAACAGCAAATGCAACTATGCTAATAAACTTATACTTTATATTTAAACTTACTTTATTATATAAATAAACCCAACAGATCATATGAAACTTACATATACTTATGTATACAACAATAGATTTTCATGACTTGCATACTATATATATATATATGAACTAACATATCATATAGCTTGCATAAACTTATATATATATACAACATATTATATAACTTATATAGACTAACATATTATAAACTAACAATATTTATACTGACAGATTATAAAACTTATATAAACTAACATATTATATAATTCATATAAACTAACATACGCAAACTAACATATATACTGACAGATTATAAAATTTATATAAATATGCAATTATATATGTACCTGAGCATAACAAATATAAGAACCTTGTACTAAAATGCTTTGGGATATAAAACAAGTATATGACAAGCTACATCATGGCTATATGAGTGATGGGAAGGATGGGCTAACCGCCATGGCACTGTCATGCGTTGAGGCCTAGGGATGCTTGGTGAAGCAAAGGCAGAGGGAGGCGACAGAAGGTGGTGGAAAGAGGGGATAGGCACGGGTGTTGAAGCAGGCGAGGGACGGAGGGATGCTACTGGGTGGCGAGTAGGCACGGTGGTTCTTGACGTGGCATTGAAGGGGTGGAAGGTGAGGGTGTACGGCTAGTGGGTTGTTGTGGTGGGAAGGAGGGTCGGAGGAGATGATGGGTTATTGGGTTTGTTCGGTGTTAGGGGAAAAGGCAGGGAGATAGGGACAGTTGCCGGGTGGAGGAGGATGATGTGGCCATGGACGTGGGAAAGAGAAGTGATGGTGATTGGCTATAGGGTATTAGTGGAGAGGCATGGCAGCTCGATGGATGAAGGAAGGTGCGTGGACGAGGTCAGAGCAAAGCACGGAGGCGTGGGAAGACAGAAGTCATTTTCTCACAAATATATACGAAATGCTTTGATAAGTTATTATATTATTATTTTTCTGCAAAGAGAAAAGGAAGATGAGGCATGCTTGAGGGAATGAGAATAGCAGGCTCAGGGAAGAAGACGTGCCTACTTTTGAAGCGAATGAATATAATCTCTTTTTTTTCAGAGAAGAGGAGCAGAACGGTAAAATTGAAAATGGAACCAAGAGGAAAGTGAACGGACCAGAAATATATTAGTCATTGGAAATGGAGAAAGCCACGCACATGAATTCAAGAAATAACAAAAGCAGATGGCTGTTGGGTTTAGATCGTGGAAAATTGAATGGTTACGGGAAACAAATAGACTCGAAGGGGTACCGATACGGCTGACCGTTTCACTGTTTCGCCGCGTACCGAACACCGAAATACACAAATGAATATACTGCGGAGATCAGCACGACGAGACGAACAGAATGGTACACAGGTATACGATCAAGTTATAAAAACTCGACTTTTCGATGTTGAAAATGCTGCTAAAACACCGAAAATAAGATAAATGGAGCTATAGCAGTCCAAATTTGACGAAACGAATTTCGACGTCTTATTCCGAAAATAGTTTACATTTTTATTATATAAAATATTCATATTTCAAAGGTATTTTATTATCATCAAATAACTAATTTAAATTGAAATTACACAACAGAACTAACATTTATATTTACCAGTGAAAATCTACCATTTGCTATGTCTAAATAGACGCATTCCAAATATCAAATATTCATTGCTAAATTTTATAATAAAATTTCAAGCAAAATTACAGTTAATTACGTTATAGAAACCGTTAAAATTTACGGGTCGTTACAAATGCTGTCGAAATTTTCCATAGTATTTGGGGATTTAATTAAGTAATAACTTTATAACCCATTTTAATTAATAAGTGTTTAAACCTTAGGGGTTTGGTGACATTTTCTTCTTTGGGAATTTCGAGGACGAAATTCTTTTAAGGGAGGGAGAATTTAACAACCCATAATTTTGGTCATCGAATTTTAAATATTTAATTTATTTTCAATATTTAAATAATTGGATTTTGAAATTTAATAACTTGAATTCAAATATAGTGGTCATTTAAATATTAGAATTTGTGAATGAAATGTTAATAACTTTATTTAACTCCTTTTAATTAATAAATAATATTGGTGAACTCATTTTGTAAATTTATTTACAAAAATAAATAGATCAATAAATATCGATAATTGGATCGAAAATATAAAACGATATTTAAAAATGTGAAAATAGTGTTTTGGGTCACTATCTTGGATTTTGATGAAACTAGTGTCGTTGGATCCGAAATAATGAATTGTTGTGCGCCAACGAGTTTTATGGCAATTGGACGTACCGTTTGATCATGCGAGCTCGAAATGCATAGCGATTAATTTTAGGAATTAAAATATAATATAATTAGATTTTAAAAGCTAACATATTTATACGGTGGAATTAGGTCATGAAAATTGTTCCATTGAGTTTGGAATAGAGGTAATCAGCTAGGAACGCCAGTGCGCACGTGTCAATTGGAGTTTGTGATTTTCTGGATGTGAATAGTGTCGAATAGTTAGCTATATAAGGACCCTTAACCTATTCATTTCCTAAAAGCCTAAGAGATAACCCTAGCTGTCGAATTCTTTACCCCAAATCCTATGGCTTTGTTCATCGACGCCAGTAGAGGCCGAGATAGGCGGAGGTGCCAACATGGAAGTTGATCGCATGGGTGAGTGGAAGATGATGGACGGTTGGATCATTCTAGATCGGTTTGTGGTGGCAGAAATCTCAAGATGAATGGAAATGACCGTTTTAGCTCGTTCTCGAGCTTGGCATTATCGGATATGAGGTTGGTGTCGTTAGGTATGTCGTGTCTAGGTAGGTTATGGTAGAGGCATGGCAGTGACAAAATCGACGTGGCAGCGGTGGTGAGTAATTAAAGAAGGGGCCCTGAGTTCGTTCATTCGAACAAGATTAGGGATTGTTTGACCTAGGGTAATTAGCGGATTTACGCAATTAATTATTTATATGTATGTGTGTGTGTGTGTGTATATCTTGAACCTTATAAATCCAATAGCTACTTAGTACGAGGTCCAAATCGAACGTGGTCAGTTGCATTGCATTCGTGGAATCATTATCTACATTTTGGAATTGGATTGGTGGAGTTTGAAGCTTGTAGAATTTTATACTAAAATCGAATGTTGTTCGATTTTAGAAAAAACCAGAAAGCTTCAACGATAACTGGAATTTCTGCGATTAAACTGACTTTAAATAAACTATATAATATCTATGATGCTATAGATTATTGTTGAATGTTTGGATGTTAGTTTATATTGTTGTTTGATTGATTGTTTGGTTGGATTCCCATTTTGGAAAACAGATAACATATTATCTAATATGTAGTGAACCCATATGACCATATATATATATATTGTTTGTCACCTTTTTTTGCAGGGAACATTTGTAGAGGGACCCTAAGGAGTGTTTCGCCAATATTTATTTATTTATTTTCTTATGTTGCCCATATTGATGTTTTGTTTAAAATAATTGAGATATTCCATTTGAATTGTTTAACTGTAATTATGATTATTTTTGTTATACCGACATTTATTAAATATCATCTCCCTAAAACCCTTGTGTATGTTGCCTTGAGCTTGTATTTTCTCAAAATAGATGTTTAAAATTCATTAATCATTTTGACTAATGATATTTAAATTAATTAATCATATTAATTAATGTTAGATGAATTTAACTAATCATTTTAATTAATGATATTTGATATTTAATTAATCATATTAATTAATGATGTTTTAAATTTAATTAATCATTTTAACTAATGATGTTTGAATTTAGTTAACCATTTTAACTAATGATATTTGAATTTAGTCAATCATTTTAATTAATGATTTTGAATTTGATTGATCCATCTAATTAATGATATTTGGATTTAATTAATAATTTCAATTACATGGCGTTTGAATTTAATTAATCGTTTTAACTAATGATATTTGAAGTTAATTAACTAATTTACTAAAAGTGTTTTAAAGTAAATTAACTAATTTGATAAACTGTTTTAAAGTAAATTAACTGATTTACGATTTTAAAATTAATTAACTGATTTAATAAAGATTTAAATTTAATTTACTGACTAAATAAAGGGGCATTTTACCAGAAGGACAAACTTTGCAGTCCAATTAGTTTCTAGGACACACATTCAAAGAAATTACTTTCAAGGCCAAAGTTAGCAGAATAATTACTTTCAAGGACAAAGTTAGCAATCCAATTACTTTTAAGAACATAATTTCATAGGTTTTTAGGCCCTAGAAACTAATTATTTTACGTTTTGTCCTTGAAAGTAATTATTTCAATTGTGTGTCCTAGAAACTAATTCCACTTGCTAAAGAGACCCTTGTGGCTAATTTCCACTTAAATAAAAGTGTTTTAGAGATAATTAACTAATTTAATAAAGATTTAAAGTTAATTTACTAATTATATAAAAGTGTTTTAGAGATAATTAACTATTTTAACAAAGATAACTGATTGGTTTATTAAAGAGATTATAAATTTGATTAATTATACCTTGGGATAATTAATATTGTTTTTAAAGTTATAAAAGATTATTTATGTGATTAATTATCTTTTGGGATAATTAATTTTGGTATAGATTTATAAAAGGGATTTTAAATTTGATTTGTTTTTTCAGGAAAATAAATGTGAGTTGAAATGTTATAAAAAGGTTACATAAATTATTCTTCGGGGCGATTAACATTTGTTTTAAAATTTATAAGCTTAATTTAATTGATTTATTATCTTTTGGGATAATAAATATTATTTTTAAATTTATAAACGATAGTTTATAAATGAGAAAATCCTTTAAAAAGGAATTTTTAAAAATAAAGTCGAGTGCATATTGTTTTGGGTTTATAGTAAACAATGTGTTAATGACATTTGTTTAACCTGGTTTTAACACACTTAGTAATATAATTTGCTCCTTTTAAAAGAATAATTAAAAGAGTATTTTTAAAAGGTTTTTACAATATGGTAATGTAAATCAAGCATAAGTGGGAATCAAATGTTTAAAAAGTTTGATTCATTTATTAATGGTAAGTGTATGCGACTTAATTCTCGT